>CM076578.1:1951990805-1952705781 GCA_034641835.2 Pinus albicaulis | reverse complement strand
GGTGACTAATGGTCATGATTGTTGAGCAAATCACAGCGGAAACTAAATAGACAATCAAACACACAGCATAAAAAAACATGAAACAACAGAGATTTAACGTGGTTCACCCAACCAATCTAGGTTACGTCCACCAAACAAGGGCATCGGCAATCTCATTCAACAAAAGGAGAATTACAACATTAGAGTTTTTCATCTGCACATCTCTTCCACTCACCTCACATTCCTCATGCTCATTTGCCTCTATGGGCTTACATTTTATAGTTGGGAGTAGAAACTGAATCATAAATTCACTCATAACAAAATAGGATGCAATAAATCCACATCAGGATTAGATGGAGTCAATTTAGCAACAAATCCTATTGTTGTCAAATTCATGAGATTTTCTCCAAATTTAATTAAAAAAAATCTCAACAATCTCCACCTTGACAACAATTAGCCTAATACCCTGTTCTATTTATCTTTTCTGCAAGCCAAGAGAAGCCAGACACCATCGTAGCTTCTCTAATAAAACTAGTTTCATGAACATGTCTGCACAGTTTTCCTTTGTATGCACCTTTTCAGGAGAGACTCCCCTTTCAGTGATAACCTATCTTACAAAATGGTACTTGATAGGTATACGCTTTGATTTACTATGATAGGCTGGATTTTTAGCCAAATGAATTTCACTTTGACTATCACAAAATAACTTGATGTTGTCCTGCAGCCTACCAAACTCACCAAACAAACCTTTCAACCAAACCGCTTCTTTGCAAGCATGTGAAGCAGCTATGTAGTGGATAAAGCAACAATGTTTTGTAGATTTTACATCCAGCTTATAGCTCCACCTGCAAGATTAAAGACATATCCTAAAGTTGACCTTCTCCTATCCAAATCACCTGCAAAATCAGAATCAACATATCTGCAAACAAATTCACTACTTCTGTTATAAGTGATACAATAATCACTTGTGCCTCTCAGATACCGAAGCACCCATTTCACTACTGACCAATGTTCTTTTCCTAGATTTTCCATATACCTGCTAACAACCCCAACTGCATGTGAAATATCTGGTCGTGTACAAACCATCGCATACATCAAACAACCTACTACATTGGCATATGGAATTTGAGACATATATTCCTTTTCTTCATTTGTGTTAGGACATAAACTTGAAGAAAGCTTAAAATTGGAAGCTAAAGGGACTGAAACAGGCTTCACATTGTTCATACCAAACCTCAAGAGTATTTTCTCAATATATTTCTTTTGTGATAGCCACAGCTTACCATTACTCCTGTCTCTGAAAATCTCCATGCCCAAAATCTGTTTTGCTGCTCCTAGATCTTTCATATCAAACGTCTTAGCCATGTGGGCCTTTAACCTGTTGATATTTGTTATGCTTGTGCTTGCTAAAATCATATTGTCAACATATAAAACTAAGATAATGAATATGCCATTACTCAATTTCTTAAAGTAAACGCAATGATCATATTCACTTCTTATATAATTTTGACTCATCATGAAAGAATCAAATTTCTTGTACCATTGTCGAGGCGACTACTTCAGACCATACAATGATTTCTTGAGCATGCAAACAAATTTACTGTTGTGATTTTGAACAAGCCCTTCCGGTTGTTCCATGTAAATCTCCTCATCTAAATCTCCATGTAAAAATGTAGTTTTAACATCTAGTTGATGTAATTCTAAATCAAGTAAAGCAACTAATGCTAACACAATCCGAATTGAAACAATCTTTACAATTGGTGAAAATTTCTCATGAAATTCAATTCCTGCTTTCTGAGAAAAACCTTTCATGACCAGCCTTGCTTTGTAGTTGTCCTCTGTATCATCAACACCCCTTTTCAATTTTTAAACCCATTTACATTCTTCTTGCTTTGTACCTGTCCTCTGTATTAGCAACACCCCTTTTAAATTTGTAAACCCATTTACATCCCACATATTTCCTGTCTTTAGGAAGTTCCACCAAATCCCATGTGGCATTCTTGTCTAATTCCTTCATCTCGTCCTTCATAGCCTCTTTCCACTTATAATTGTTAAAACCTTCTACATCTTCCTGATAGCACAAAGGTTCATCATCATTAGCGGTCAAAGCAACTGAAGTAACATAATCATCATACCTTTTAGGAGGACGTCTGATTCTCGTAGACCTCCTTAAATATTTTTCTGGTACTTTCACAATTTTTTGATTATTATCTGTAGGAAATTCTTCATGATCTACATCTGAAACATGTTCATGATCTGCATCTGAAACTTGTTCATGATCTGCACTATCATTTGTATTTGAACTGGTTTCAAACTGAATATTTTGAATCTTAGGTACATTTTCCTGTTCCAATTTATCATCTACATCTGGATTATCAAGTGAAGATTCATTGAATTTAACATCTCTGTTAATGATGATCTTGTGAGTAGTAGGATCCCACAACCTGTATCCCTTAGTCCCATCACCATATCCAACAAAGATATCTTTTTTATTTAGGATCTAATTTGGAACTGATGTTTTGGAACTAGAGCATATGCATCACAACCAAAAAATTTCAGTTTAGAATAATCACATGGATAACCTTTCCATACCTCTTAATGAATTTTACATCCTATTGCAGTTGATGGTGATCGATTTATCAAGTAAAAATCCATAGAAACCACTTATGTCCACAATTCCTTCTGCAAATTGGCATTACTAAGCATACTTCTTGCTCTCTCTAAAAGAGTCTTGTTCATGCGTTCAACAGCTCCATTTTGTTGAGGAGTATATACAGTAGTTTTATGTCTTTTGATCCAGCGTCCTTGCAATAATTATAAAATTCCTTTGAATTAAGCTCACCACCATTGTCAGTTCTTAAACATTTAATGGTTCTTCCAGTGATGTTTTCAAATAATGCTCTAAATTGTTTGAAAATTGTGAATACATCAGACTTTTTCTTTAACATATAGACCCACACTTTTCTAGAGAAATCATCAATAAAAGATACAAAATATGATGATCCTCCATATGAGGTTGTAGGAGATTGACCCCAAACATCAGAATGGATATAATCAAGGATTCCCTTACCAGTATGTTTTTCAGTTTTAAACTTCTGCTTTCTTTGTTTCCCAAATATACAATGTTTGCAGAAATCTAACTTAGAAGATTTTAAACTAGGAAGTAACTTACGATCAGATAAAATTTTCAATCCTCTTTCGCTCATATGGCCCAACCGTTGATGCCATAGACGAATAGAATTACTGTCGTTTTCAGATATCGTAGAAGCATGATCTAACTCTGTTCTTCCTTCTAACTGAAAAAGATTTCCAACCTTATTTTCTTTCATTACTAGTAAAATTTATTTTTAAACTTTCATTACTCCACCTTGAATAAAGGTTTTATATCCATTTGTGTCTAGTACTCCTAGTGAAATGAGGTTTTTTCTGAGTTCAGGCATGTGTCTTACATCAGTTAATATTTTATTTGTCCCATCAAACATTTTAATCTGGATGCTTCCAATTCCCACAATATTACATGAGACATCATTTCCCATGTAAAAAACTGCATCATTGATTGATTTATAAGATTTAAACCACTCTATATGAATGCACATGTGATTTGACGCACCAGAATCTAACAACCAATGTTGATCATGATTATACAAACTAACTGATAACACTTCATCACTCATACCTGAAACGGATGCCGAACCTATATCTTTCGTTTCTGCTTCTTTCTTCTTTATTGAAGAGTCTCCTTTGGATGTTTGTTGTCTCTTCCAACAGTCCTTCTTCAAATGTCTCGTTTTGCCACAAAACCAACACTTTACCTTACTCTTCTTCTCTTTCGATTTTGACCGTTAGTTGTTCTACTCACTGAAGCGTCTTTCTTTAGAACGACCTCTGACCATCATTGCTTCTGATGTAAAGGTTTCTGAATTTGACCTTTTCCTTGTTTCTTCAGACAACAAAGCTCCAACAACATCATCAAACTCAAGGGTTTCTGATGAACTAAGACTTATAGAAGTAACAAAATGATCCCATGACTCGGGCAACGAGCATAATAAAGTTACATCTTTATCTTCTGATTCAAATTTTACTTATATACTTTCTAACTGCACCAAGAGAGTATTAAAGGTATTAAGATGATCAGTTATCATTGTACCTTCCTTCATGCTCAAACTGTACAATTGTCGCTTCATAAGAATCCTTTTGGTTAAGGATTTTGTCATGTACATCTTTTCAATCTTTGTCCACAAACCAACAGCAGTTTTCTCTGACACGATGTTAAACAAAACATCATCCGCCAAACACAATCGAATGCCACTCAGTGATCTTTCATCCATGTCACTCCATTCGTTATCTGTCATGGTGTAAGGCTGTTTGGATTTTCCCAACAGCGCCTTCGCCACACCTTGTTGTACGAGTAGATCATGCATCTTAAATTTCCAAATATCGAAGTTGTTTTTCCCATTGAACTTCTCGATCTCAAATCGAGCACTTTGTTTTTTTGACATTTTTAGTAGCTTGTTCCAAAAAAATCTCCAATTCCAAATCTTAATAAATAAATATTTTATTTTAATAAAAAAACATTAATTTTGATTAAAAAATTCCCTTCCCTTAAAAAAAGGCCCTTGGCTCAATATACTGGCATATTACAAATTCAAATAGATATTGCAATCTTTACAAGACCCATTTAAATCGATTAATAAAAGATCGATTTACCATATAAATCAATTTAAAAAAAAACTTCTAAAACAATGAAGTGCCACCTTATGACTTCATTAAGAATATATAATTTAATTTTTAAAAAGTTTCAAATCGAAATCGTTTTGTTTGAGAAAAGGGCATAAAACAAATCGTTTAAATGGCACTACACTATAATACCCATTTCAAATCATTTAAAATGGCACTACAAGACCCATTTCAAATCGAAACGATTTTAAAAGGCACTACACTCAATTCCACTGCGGCAGAAAATGCTTACCCAGCCTCCATGAAACATTCAACCGCACTATTCAAATGTTCACGTCAGAATGCATTGACTAGAATTTATGCTGCGTTCTCAACTCACAGCAACCCACTGTCTTCATCCTTCAAATTGCGCTCACATCCCTCGGCTTTATCACAGCTCTCGGCAGCTGTCCAACGGCCAAAAAATGGATCCTCCAGCAAACAGCCCGATAGCTCACAACGTAGCTCACAACGCAGCTCTAGCTAGCAGCGTTCAACACTACCCGATCCCTCCAGCTCACGTGTTGATCTGATATTTAAATGATACACAGTGGAAGAAGACAACGGTTAACACAGCCTTCATGTTGGAAATATGATGCAGAGTGTTGTCCTTGATGGCAACCCACTAAATGAAGATGAAGACATGCGACTGTTGACATGTGTTGTCCTTGATGGCAAACCACCTGATGAAGTTATTCTTGACGTAATGGACTTGGTAAATGCACTATGATGATGAGTGTTGTCCATGAATGGCAACCCACTTGATGAAGATGATGGCAACTTACTTGATGAAGTTGTGCTTGATAGAATATGGTTTGATGAACTAAATCTGATGTATCTACAGTGTGTACAGAAGGCAATGAAGAAAGGAATTCAACATGTGCTAATTCTATGATGAAAAAGAGTATGTCTCTTGGCATACGCGGATTGGCCTAGGGAAAGTCGCGTATGCACGCGGAAAGGAACGTTCCAAGTCGCGTATGGGCAAAAGCGCTCAAAAAGTGCAAAACCAGGGGTAACCACCATGGTATTGACCCATTGTATTGGGTAATGATCCTTGATTAGCCCGTCTAATATGATTTTGGGCTCATGGTATTGTTTTAGCTCATGGTATTGAAAAAGGGGCTCATGGTATTGAAAAAGGGAAAACCTATATAAAGAGAAGAAATTCATTTGTGCACATTAGAAGTGTAAGGGCAAGATGTCTGAGCTTGAATGAATACTTCTCTCTGAAGTATATCTGTATGGAAAGGGTAAAGGTTTGATGATAGATCTGAATCTATGATGCTCCTATGAAGAAATGATGAACTGGGATTTCTAGATCCTAAATGTGTCTGTGTATTTGCTAGATGTTGTTTATGGAGTGATGAGACGAACATCGTAAAGTAAAAGGGTAAATCTGGGCCCGATATCAGTGCGAAGAAGTATCATACGACGGAAGATCTATCGCTACTTCGCCGCAGAGAGCGCGTGTACGCGGCCAGTGAGAAGGGCTCCGCCTCCGCATGATATTATCACAGTGTACCTTTGGTTTGTGTGGACGGAAGCGCGTATATACGCGACATCAGTGAAGTAAAAGCGCGTATGCAAACTAGGGTTTGCTGAAGCAAGGGGTATGAAATATCTGATCTGTTCTGCTGTGTTTCTACTATCTGATCTGTGTTGATATGTATCTGTTGGTGATGTATGTTTGTGCTTAAAAGTATGGAAAGGGTCCAGTATGAAAATATGATGAAATGTAGCCTGCAAGTGGTGTTCTATTGAAGTTGTTGGATCCAGTGTGAAAATTGATGAAACGTGGTCCAAGGTGGTGCTGAGGGTTGTAGCCTTCAGTCAGGGGGTTGTAGCTCCCTTCCAGGTGAGGCTGGTAAACGAGATCGGGGGTCGTAGCTCCCTTCCAGGAGAGGCTGGTAAACGAGTCAGGGGGTTGGAGCTCCCTTCCAGGAGAGGCTGGTAAACGAGCACAGGTGGGTGCCTGCGTGCTGGTCAAGTCTGCGCCAGCACATATGTTGTAAGATGTTTTCTCTATAATAAAATATTGAAGGATGAGCAACTGCAGCGGTGGCTTTCTCCCGACTTGGGTTTCCACCTAAAAATCCTGGTGTTCATGTGTGATGCTTTGTGTGATGGTTATTCTGTTCTTACTACACATGTTTATTGTTTAGAGAACATCTAATAAATGAATGATGGAATGACATAAGTGAAGAACTAATGGCATAATTAGATTTCTGTGTATACGTGATTTTTATGAAGGATATCCGCGTGTATACGCTATTTTGTTTCAGAAAAGTAGCGTATGGGTTTTAAAGGAATGAAAAATTAAAAATTTTGAATATGCAGTAAATACTGATTCACCCCCCCCCTCTCAGTATTTTTCCCAACAATTGGTATCGGAGCAAGTTCTTCTGTAGAAGCTTGATCGCTTGAAGGAGATCCGTCGCAATGGGAAGTCAAGAAGGAGTGATGTCTATAAAGCCACCTCTATTCAATGGAAGCAATCTGATATTCCGGAAGGTACGAACAAAAGCATATCTGCAAAGTCTTGGTGCAGATGTATGGGCAATCGTGGAAGAAGGTTATCAATACCCGGCAAGTATTCCTACTGATGCTGCTGAAAGAAAGAAGTATGAAATCAATGCCAAAGCAGTGAATGTCTTATTAGGAAGCATGTATGAATCAGAATTTGCTAAAGTGATGCAGCTACATTCAGCAAAAGAAATATGGGACAAAATCATTCTGAGCTATGAAGGAGATACAAAGGTAAAAAGTGCAAAACTCCAAACTCTTAGAATCGAATATGAAAATTTGAAGATGCATAGTGATAAAAGTGTTGCCAGTTTCTTTCTTCGTCTAGATGATATTGTAAATCGGATGAGAAATTTGGGTGAAACCATAACTGATACTACTCTGGTGGAAAAGGTCTTAAGATCTTTGACTTCAAAATTTGACTCTAAAGTTTCGGCTATTGAAGAAAGGCAAGATCTGCAAACTCTTTCTATTGTTCAATTGCATGGTATTCTGACTGCTTTTGAAATGAGACAAGGAGGTCCTTCCCAAATCAGAGAAGCTGCTTTTAAGGCATCTACAAAGGGAAAGGAAAAGGAAGTTGTCAAAGAATCCAACTATATATCCGGTGAAGAAGAAGCGAATTTCGTGAGAAAGCTCCAACTAGGTACTGGAAGATTCAAAGGTAAGCTTCCCTTCAAATGTTTTGAGTGTGGAAAAGTTGGTCATTATGCTGCTAAATGTCCTTATAGAGAAAATCATGGTAAAGGAAAACAATTTGAAAAGAGAAAGAGTTATTATGCAAAAGAAGATGATGATGAAGTGTCCAGTGAAGATGAAGAAGATTCTGACCATGATCTGAAAGTGCTCATGGCAAAGAAGCAAAAGAAGAAGGTTACTCAAGGAAAGGAGATACCTCAGAAAATATGTATAGCAAAAATTGAAGAAGATGAAACAGATTCTGACAAAGCTCTACAAGTGCTCATGGCAAAGAAGAAAAAGAAGAAGGCTACTCGAAGCAAGGAGATATCTCAGAAAATAGAAGAAGATGAATCAGATAGTGATTGGGGTCATCCTTTGCATGATCTTGGTGGTACAAACAATAATGAAGTTTGTGAAAGTAGTGTTTTGGAAATAGAGAAAGCTCTCAAGATCAAAGATGAAGAACAACAAAAGGAAATTGATAAGAAAGATTCTACCTACAAAGAGATGATCTCTCAAATGAAAGATCAAATAGAAATGTTGAATGGACAGGTGGACAAGTATCAAAGGTTTCATACTTATGCATCCAATCAAATTAAAGAACTAGAAGCAGAAATCAATGATCTAAATGCAGATCTCGAAAAATCAAGCAAGAAGAATGAAGGACTTGAAGCTGCAATCATCTTTCTACAAACATATCTTGAAGCATCAAATAAGAAGAATGAAGAACCTCTGTCATTTGAAAAGGAAGGCCTTGAAGCAGAAATCATCTCTCTCAAAGAAGATCTGGAAAAATCAAATAAGAAGAATGAAGAGCTGCAACAAACATGTGAAGAAAAAGAAAATTGGTTGAAAGAAGAAATTCTAAATCTGAAGGATCAAGTAGAAGATGGAAGAAGGAAAGAAGATAGCATGACAAAGCAATGTCAAGCCTTGGAGGTTGAGGTAAACATTCTCAAAGGTAAATTAGAAGAAAAGATTAAACTTTTGAGGTTTCAAGATAGTACTAATATTTTGGACAATATTCTGAGTAATCAAAGGTCTCCTTCTATCAAACATGGTCTTGGTTTCCATGAAACTATTAAAGGTGAATCTAGCTCACAAGGAAGTGCTAAAAATTCAGAGGTAGTCAATGCAAAACCTGAAGTGTTGAAAGAGACAAAAGCTCAACCAACAATCATGAATTTTCAAAGGAATTCATTCAAGAATGTTGAATGTTTTAAATGTCATAATTATGGGCATGTTGCAGCAAATTGCAGAAGCAGAACAATTCAGCCACAAACAAACAGGTTCTACTCAGAAAGGTACTCTAGTAGCTTCAAGGGATATTGTTTTTCATGTAATAAGTATGGACATAAAGCAGCTGATTGTAAAAGGAGGAAGAATAGAAATACTCATTATGATTCTTATGTTTATTTCTCTGGCCACATGAGATGTTATGCTTGTAACAAGTATGGACATGTAGAAAAAGAATGCAGGTTGAACAGATATGAGAAATTGGATAACTTCCAGCACACAAATAGAAAGTTTAAACAAATCTGGAAAAAGATGGAGGGATGGAATAAGAATCAATCTAGAGAAGAAAAGGATACTTTTGTGGATGCTCTAGAAGACAATGATTTTCTTGAAGAAAACACTCAATTCAAGGACCGATCAGAAACGTAGGGAATTCTGACCCTACTGCAGTCATCCGCTTCTGAAGCTGACCTTTCTTATTGACTGCAGGAATGATTTGAGATACATTATAAGATCTAGTAATGTATCGTCACAAGGGGAGCAATGCATGATGAATCTCATGGTTGATTTGATTATTCTGATTATGTTTACTTCTGACAGCGCATCTGATGTGTAAAAGACAGGTACAGAAGGTACAAACTCAGGAGGAGATGAAGGTGTGAAATTTTCTATATTTCACCTTCCATACGCGGGTTCTATGAAACAAAATCGCGTATACATGCGAGTTCCAGCAGACACAGTCGCGTATGCATTAATGATAAGAGAATTTATCTCAAGAATAAGGATCTGAGCAAGATCTCCGTGGGGAGCACGGTCGATCATATCAATCATGTTATTGATCAGACGTGTCTAATTTATCGGCCTCAATAATGATGATATACATGGTTTCTTATGTTGAAGATTGTGGATAAGTCCTGTTTTCTTTTTGATGAAAAGTTCTCATTGTTGAGATGAAAGTCTTATAATTCAGAGATAAGGGCAGTTCATGCAGAGATTGTTGCTGGTGACTTGCTGATGAATGTATTCAGGTTGCACAAGTTAAGAAGGAGCACTGGTTCAGGGGGAGCAGTAGGTTGAATACTAATGATTGCATTTTTGGCAATATGACTGCTTATTCTTTGGTTTTTGTGATACTCATGCTCAAATGATGATGACTTGGTACATGGTTTATTATGATGAGATGTTGATCCCTGTTTGCTGAAAAAGTATCTTGTGTGCTCACACATGGATGAGTTAGAAGTCGTTGATTCAGAAATAAATCATGCAATTCTTGTGTTACTATGGTAGAGATCTTTTCATTTACATATAAAATCTTGAAGATCTTGAGATAGGAATACATGGATGATTGCTTGACACATATTTGAAGATGTTGTCTGCATGATAATTTCTCTTAAAAAGAATGTATTGATGCTGCATCTAGAATATGAAGACTTGCTACACGCGCTTTATGCTACCAACTCATTGGATGACGCCACATAACCACACTTTCTTGCTATCTCAGAATGTCCAGTGGGGCTCAAAATATCTCTAAAGAACAATCGTTCTTTTCTCTTTTTCTCATAGAGATCAGATTTGTCAAGTTATAGAAGATGGTAGGTGATACGCGGGTTTCCCAAAATACAGTCGCGTATATATGCTATTTCCTTCACAGAAAACCGCGTATGTCTGATTGCTGACAATTTTTGGTTGAAGTCAGCTCTCTTCAGCACAACTGCAGTGCTGTTTGGTATCTCAGATACTGTTTGGTATCTCTGGTGGTGTTCCAGTTCTCATAATTTTGTTTCTAATGTTTTGATAAAGATGCCTTGATGATTTGTTGGTGAAAATGTTCAGGATGCACAAACTAAGGGGGAGCCTTAGTCCTATGAAAAGGATGCATGGATGCACAGATTCAGGGGGAGCCTTAGCATTAGCGTTGCTGAGTATAATGCAGTGTTGGCATTATGATGGTTCTGCTATATGATCTCTCTTGAGGTCTTCTTGGTATTGGTCATGAAAAGTCATATTTGTAATTTGTTGAAAAGGTCTTGTTGAGACTCATGTTGTAAAATCTGTAATATTCAATATGTAACGATTTGTCAAATTTGAGAAACCCACTCTCTTGTCAGGTAGCTGAGTCAAATTTTGTAAACCCACTTGGTTGGGTAGCTGAGTCAAATTTGTAAACCCACTTGGTTGGGTAGTTGAGTCTCATATGTAAATCCACTTGGTTGGATATTTGATGTAAGAATGAGTCATTGGTGATAGGAAATTCATAGAGTCATGTACTTCATAGAAAATATGTTTCAACATGAACTCAGGGGGAGCTTGGCCACTTCAGTATATATCAGATCTGCAGAACGCTACTTCCACATGAGGAGAAAAGGGGGAAAGTATGTTGGCTTTGATCTGCCATTTGCCCTTGATGACAAAGGGGGAGAGTGACATGGTGTTTGAATACAGATAATGGTGTCAAAGAATTGGGAGAGTGACATGGTGTCACAGTACTTATCTGTTATGGTAACCAAACACCATCGTGGTTGCCATCAAGTCCAAAGGGGGAGATTGTTGGAAATATGATGCAGAGTGTTGTCCTTGATGGCAACCCACTAAATGAAGATGAAGACATGCGACTGTTGACATGTGTTGTCTTTGATGGCAATCCACTTGATGAAGTTATTCTTGACGTAATGGACTTGGTAAATGATGTTTGTTAGCACTATGATGATGAGTGTTGTCCATGAATGGCAACCCACTTGATGAAGATGATGGCAACTTACTTGATGAAGTTGTGCTTGATAGAATATGGTTTGATGAACTAAATCTGATGTATCTACAGTGTGTACAGAAGGCAATGAAGAAAGGAATTCAGCATGTGCTAATTCTATGATGAAAAAGAGTATGTCTCTTGGCATACGCGGATATGTCTAAGGGAAGTCGCGTATGCACGCGGTAAAGAACGTTATAAGTCGCGTATGGGAAAAAGCGCTCAAAAAGTGCAAAACCAGGGGTAACCACCATGGTATTGACCCATTGTATTGGGTAATGATCCGCCCAATTGACCCCGTCTAATGTAGTTTTGGGCTCATGGTATTGGTTTGGCTCATGGTATTGAAAAAGGGGCTCATGGTATTGAAAAAGGGAAAACCTATATAAGGAGAAGAATTTCATTGTGCAAATCACAAGAGTGGGAGCAAGATGTCTGAGCTTGAATGAATACTTCTCTATGAAGTATATCTGCATGGAAAGGGTTAAAGGTTTGATGATAGATCTGAATCTATGATGCACCTATGAAGAAATGATGAAGTGGGATTTCTAGATCTGATATGTATCTGTATTTGCTAGATCTGTTTATGGAGTGATGAGACGAACATCTGTCTGAAGTAAAAGGGTAAATCTGAACTGAATATCTGATCTGAAGAAGTATGCTGCTCTATAATGATTGAAGATCTATACGCTACTTCGCCGCAGAGGAAGCGCGTATATACGCGGCTTCGATGAAGAGAAAGCGCGTATGCGCAATGAAATGTATACAGAGGTGTACGCTGGTTTGTGTGGACGGAAGCGCGTATATACGCGACATCAGTGAAAGGAAAGCGCGTATGCAAACTAGGGTTTGCTGAAGCAAGGGGTATGAAATATCTGATCTGTTCTGCTGTGTTTCTGCTATCTGATCTATGTTGATAAGTATCTGTTGGTGATGTATGGTTGTGCTTAAAAGAATGGAAAGGGTCCAATAAATATGATGAAATGTGGGCTCTGGAAGTGGTGTTCTATTGGAAAGTTGCTGGATCCAAGAAAATTGGATAAACGCAATCCAAGAGGTGTCGAGGCTGTAGCCTTCAATGTGGGGAGCAGCTCCCTTCCGTGTGAGGTCAAACGACCTGGGTCGTAGCTTCCTCTGTAGAGCTGGGAACGAGTCGAGGGTTGGAGTCTCCTTCCAGAGAGGTTTATAAACTACAATGTGGGTGCTTTTGTTGGTCAAGTTCCATACTTTCACATTATGTTGTAAGATGTTTTCTCTATAATAAAATATTGAAGGCTGAGCAACTGCAGCGGTGGTTTTCTCCCGACTTGGGTTTCCACCTAAAAATCCTGGTGTTCATGTGTGATGCTTTGTGTGATGGTTATTATGTTCTTACTACACATGTTTACTGTTTAGAGAACATCTAATAAATGAATGATGGAATGACATAAGTGAAGAACTAATGGCATAATTAGATCTCTGTGTATACGTGAGTGTTATGAAGGATATCCGCGTGTATACGCTAGTTGGCTTCAGCAAAGTAGCGTATGGGTTTTAGAGAGTGAAAAGTAAAAAGTTTTGAATATGCTGTAAATACTGATTCACCCCCCCCCTCTCAGTATTTTTCCCAACAATTGGTATCGGAGCGGGTTCTTCTGTAGAAGCTTGACCGCTTGAAGGAGATCCGTCGCAATGGGAAGTCAAGAAGGAGTGATGTCTATAAAGCCACCTCTATTCAATGGAAGTAATCTGATATTCTGGAAGGTACGAACAAAAGCATATCTGCAAAGTCTTGGTGCAGATGTATGGGAAATCGTGGAAGAAGGTTATCAATACCCGGCAAGTATTCCTACTGATGCAGCTGAAAGAAAGAATTATGAAATCAATGCCAAAGCAGTGAATGTCTTATTGGGAAGCATGTCTGAATCAGAATTTGCTAAAGTGATGCAGCTACATTCGGCAAAAGACATATGGGACAAAATCATTCTAAGCTATGAAGGAGACACAAAGGTAAAAGGTGCAAAACTCCAAACTCTTAGAATTGAATATGAAAATTTGAAGATGCATAGTGATGAAAGTGTTGCCAGTTTCTTTCTTCGTCTAGATGATATTGTAAATCGGATGAGAAATTTGGGTGAAACCATAACTGATACTACTCTGGTGGAAAAGGTCTTAAGATCCTTAACTTCCAAATTTGACTCTAAAGTTTCGGCTATTGAAGAAAGGCAAGATCTGCAAACTCTTTCTATTGTTCAATTGCATGGTATTCTGACTGCTTTTGAAATGAGAGAAGGAGGTCCTTCCCAAATCAGAGAAGCTGCTTTTAAGGCATCTGCAAAAGGAAAGGAAAAGGAAGTTGTCAAAGAATCCGGCTATATATCTGATGAAGAAGAAGCGAATTTCGTGAGGAAGCTCCAACTAGGTAGTGGAAGATTCAAAGGTAAGCTTCCCTTCAAATGTTTGAGTGTGGAAAGGTTGGTCATTATGCTGCTAAATGTCCTTATAGAGAAAAGCATGGTAAAGGGAAACAATTTGAAAAGAGAAAGAGTTATTATGCAAAAGAAGATGATGATGAAGTGTCCAGTGAAGATGAAGATGATTCTGACCATGATCTGAAAGTGCTCATGGCAAAGAAGCAAAAGAAGAAGGTTACTCAAGGAAAGGAGATACTTCAGAAATCATGTATAGCAAAAATTGAAGAAGATGAAACAGATTCTGACGAAGCTCTACAAGTGCTCATGGCAAAGAAGAAAAAGAAGAAGGCTATTCGAAGCAAGGAGATATCTCAGAAAATAGAAGAAGATGAATCAGATAGTGATTGGGGTCATCCTTTGCATGATCTTGGTGGTACAAACAATAATGAAGTTTGTGAAAGTAGTGTTTTGGAAATAGAGAAAGCTCTCAAGATCAAAGATGAAGAACAACAAAGAGCAATTGATAAGAAAGATTCTATCAACAAAGAAATGATCTCTCAAATGAAAGAACAAATAGAAATGTTGAATGGTCAGGTGGACAAGTATCAAAATCGTATTAAAGAACTAGAAGCAGAAATCAACGATCTAAATGCAGATCTCGAAAAATCAAGCAAGAAGAATGAAGGACTTGAAGCTACAATCATCTTTCTACAAACAGATCTTGAAGCATCAAATAAGAAGAATGAAGAACCTTTGTCATTTGAAAAGGAAGGCCTTGAAGCAGAAATCATCTCTCTCAAAGAAGATCTGGAAAAATCAAATAAGAAGAATGAAGAGCTGCAACAAACATGTGAAGAAAACGAAGATTGGTTGAAAGAAGAGATTCTAAGTCTGAAGGATCAAGTAGAAGATGGAAGAAGGAAAGAAGAAAGCATGACAAAGCAATGTCAAGCCTTGGAGGTTGAGGTAAACATTCTCAAAGGTAAATTAGAAGAAAAGGTTAAATTTTTGAGGTTTCATGATAGTACTAATATTTTGGACAATATTCTGAGTAATCAAAGGTCTCCTGCTATCAAACATGGTCTTGGTTTCCATGAAACTGTTAAAGGAGAATCTAGCTCACAAGGAAGTGCTAAAAATTCAGAGGATGTCAATACTAAACCTGAAGTGTTGAAAGAGACAAAAGATCAACCAACAATCATGAATTCTCAAAGGAATTCATTCAAGAACGTTGAATGCTTTAAATGTCATAATTATGGGCATGTTGCAGCAAATTGCAGAAGCAGAACAATTCAGCCACAAACAAACAGATTCTATTCAGAAAGGTACTCTGGTAGCTTCAAGGGATATTGTTTCTCATGTAACAAGTATGGACATAAAGCAGCTGACTGTAAAAGGAGGAAGATTAGAAATACTCATCATGATTCTTATGCTTATTTCTCTGGACACATGAGATTTTATTCTTGTAACAAGTATGGACATGTAGAAAAGGAATGTAGGTTGAACAGATATGAGAAATTGGATAATTTCCAGCACACAAATAGAAAATTTAAACAAATCTGGAAAAAGATGGAGGGATGGAATAAGAATCAATCTAGAGAAGAAAAGGACCTTTTTGTGGATGCTCTAGAAGACAATGATTTTCTTGAAGAAAACACTCAATTCAAGATGGAGGACCGATCAGAAACGTAGGGAATTCTGACCCTACTGCAGTCATCTTCTCTGAAGCTAACTTTTCCTATCGACTGCAGGAATGATGTGGGATACATTATGAGATTTAGTAATGTATCGTCACAGGGGGAGCAATGCATGATGAATCTCATGGTTGATTTGATTATTCTGATTATGTTTATCATTTCGCCGCAGATCCGTGGGAAAAGACAGTATTTAAGGTACCAACTCTGTGATAGAGATGAAGGTGGAAATTTTCTATAATTCCACCTTCCATACGCGGGTTTCTATGAAACAAAATCGTGTATACACGCGAATTCCAGAGACACAAGCCGCTGTATGCATTAATGATAATAGAATTTATCCGATAGTCAAGATCCGGAGTGCAGGTCCAGGGGGAGCACGTCCGATCGTTAATAAATGTGTTATTGATCAGAAGCCTTTAATTTATCGCTCTAAAATGATGATGATATGATAATTGATGTCTTATATTGAAGATTATGGATGAGTCTTGTTTGCTTGTTGAATGAAGAGTATTCGTTGCTAAGGTGAAAGACTTATAATTCAGAGATAAGGACAGTTCATGCAGAGATTGTTGCTGATGACTTGCTGATGAACGTATTCAGGTTACACAAGTTAAGGAGAAGCACTGGTTCAGGGGGAGCAGCAGGTTGAATACTAATGATTGCATTGTTGGCAATATGACTGATTATTCTTGGCTATTGTGATAACTCATGCTTAAATGATGATGACTTGGTACATGATTTATTATGATGAGATGTTGATCCCTATTTACTGAAAAGTATCTTTTGTGCTCACACATGGATGAGTTGGAAGTCGTTTTATTCAGAAATAAATCATGCAAAGTTTGTTACTATGGTGGAGATCGTTTGCCTACATATGCTAATTCATGTTAAAGCTTGAAGATCTTGATGATTCTGGACCACATGGATGATTGCTTGACACATATTTGAAGATGTTGTTCTCGAATGATAATCTCTCTTGGAAATAATGTATTGATGCCGCAAGAATATGAAGACTTGGTTACTAATGCGCTTATGCTACCACCATTGGATGACGCTGAAGACACAACTACTCCGTTCTATCTAATCAGAACAGGAAGTAACAAATATCTCAAAGAAGTCAACACTATTTTTCTCACAAAGGACTTAGATCTGTCACCATAGAAGATAGGCTTGGATACACGGTTTCGAAACACCAGCGCATATATATCGCGAGTTCTGTACGTAAAACCGCGTATGGATGGTTGCCGGCCAATTTTTGGTTGTTCAAATGCCAAAGACAAAATTTCGTCGTTTTGGTATCTCTGATACCGTTTTGTATCTATGGTGGTGTTCCCGCTCTCATAATTCTGTTTCTAATGTTTTGATGAAGATGCTCAAGGATTCGTTGGTGAAAGTGTTCGTATGCAAACCCAGGAACTAAGGGGGAGCCTTAGTCATATGGAAAGGATGCTTTGATGCACAGATTCAGGGGGAGCATTAGTCTTGCTGAGTATAATGCATTTTTGGCATTATGGTGGTTCTGATATATGATCTCTCTTGAGGTCACTTTGGTATTGGTTATGAAAAGTCATATTTGTATTTTTGATGAAAAGGTCATGTTGAGACCCATGATGTAAAATTGTAATATTCAGTCATGTAAAGACTTGTCAAATTTTTAAACCCACTTGGTTGGGTAGCTGAGTCAAATTTTGTAAACCCACTTGGTTGGGTAGCTGAGCTGAAATGTTTAAACCCACTTGGTTGGGTACTTGAGTCTCATATGTAAATCCACTTGGTTGGATATTTGTTGTAAGTATGAGTCATTGGCGATAGGAAAGTCATAGAGTCATGTACTTCTTGGAAAATATGTTTCAAAGATGAACTCAGGGGGAGCTTGGTCACTTCAGTATATATCAGATTTGCAGAACGCTTCTTCCACATGAGGAGAAAAGGGGGAAAGTATGTTGGTTTTTGATCCGCCCTTTGCCCTTGATGTCAAAGGGGGAGAGTGACATGGTGTTTGAATGGTGTCAAAAATGGAGAGAGTGACATGGTGTCATTGTATTCTTAATGCACCTATCTGTTGTGGTAACCACACACCATCATGGTTGCCATCAAGTCCAAAGGGGGAGATTGTTGGCAATATGATGCAGAGTGTTGTCCTTGATGTCAACCCACTGAATGAAGATGAAGACATGAGATTGTTGACATGTGTTGTCCTTGATGGCAAACCACCTGATGAAGTTAGTCTTGACCTGATGGACTTGGTAAATGCACTATGATGATGAGTGTTGTCCATGAATGGCAACCCAATTTGATGAAGATGATGGCAACTTACTCGATGTAGTTGTGCCTTTGATAGAATGGTTCATGAACTAAATCATTTATTCAGCAGAAGGTATAGTGAAGAAAGGAATTCACATGTGCTATTTCTATGATGAAAAGAGCAGGTTCTTTGGCATACGCGGATCTGTCTAGTGGAAGTCGCGTATGCACGTGGGAAAGAACGTTCCAAGTCGCGTATGGGAAAAAGCGCTCATAAAGTGCAAAACCAGGGGTAACCACCATGGTATTAACCCATTGTATTGGTTAATGGTTCGTCTAAATGACCCCGTCTAGGAATACCATCGGAAGTAATGTAGTTTTGGCTCATGGTATTGAAAAAGGGGCTGATGGTATTGAAAAAGGGAAAACCTATATAAAGAGAAGAAATTCATTGTGCAAATCACAAGAGTGGGTGCAAGATGTCTGAGCTTGAATGAATACTTCTCTCTGAAGTATATCTGAATGGAAAGGGTTACATTTGAATGAAAGATCTGAATGTATGATGCACCGATGAAGGAGTGATGAAGAAGGGGATCTTGATCTGAATTGTATTTGTATTTGCTAGATCTGTTTATGGAGTGATGAGACGAACATCCGGGTTCAAGCAAGTGGCAACTGAATCGAATATCTCGTATCCGAAGAAGCATGTCATAATAATTGAAGATCTACACGCTACTTCAACGCGGAGGAAGCGCGTATATACGCAGCTTCAGCGAAGAGAAAGCGCGTATGCGCAATAAAATATACACTGAGTTATACGCTGGTTTGTATGGACGGAAGCGCGTATACACGCGACATCAGTGAAGGGAAAGCGCGTATGCAAACAGGGTTTGTCGAAGCAAGGGGTATGAAATATCCGGACCGTTTCCGCCGTGTTTCTCGCTATCCGATCTATGTTGATAAGTATCCGTTGGTGATGTATGTTTGTGCTTAAAAGTATGGAAAGGGTCCAGCTTTGAAAATACGATGAAATGTGGCCTGCAAGTGGTGTTCTATTGAAAGTTGTTGGATCCGTGTGAAAATCTTTGATGAAACGTGGTCCGAAGAGGTGTCGAGGGTTGTAGCCTTCGCCTCGTGGGTTGTAGCTCCCTTCCAGGTGAGGTCGGTAAACGAGATCGGGGGGTCGTAGCTCCCCTTCCGGTGAGGTCGGTAAACGAGTCGGGGTTGGAGCCTCCTCTCCGTGAGAGGCCGGGTAAAATCCAGCCGCCAGTGGGTGCCCGCGTGTCGGCTCAAGTTCGCGCTACACATATGTTGTAAGATGTTTTCTCTATAATAAAATATTGAAGGCTGAGCAACTGCAGCGGTGGTTTTCTCCCGAATTGGGTTTCCACCTAAAAATCCTGGTGTTCATGTGTGATGCTTTGTGTGATGGTTATTCTGTTCTTACTACACATGTTTACTGTTTAGAGAACATCTAATAAATGAATGATGGAATGACATAAGTGAAGAAATAATGGCATAATTAGATTTCTGTGTATACGCGAGTTTTATGAAGGATATCCGCGTGTATACGCTATTTTGTTTCAGAAAATTAGCGTATGGGTTTTAAAGGAATGAAAAATTAAAAAGTTTGAATATGCAGTAAATACTGATTCACCCCCCCCTCTCAGTATTTTTCCCAACACTTCAGCGGGTCACCTCCAGCTTTCTTACGCTACCATAAAATTGCTCTTGCATTAGGCACAACAGCATAAAAAACAACTGACAGGTAGGCTCCTATACCAATTGTTGAGCAAATCACAGTGGAAACTAAATAGAAAATCAAACACACAGCATAAAAAAACATGAAACAACAGATATTTAACGTGGTTCACCCAACCAATCTTGGCTACATCCACCAAACAAGGGCACCGGCAATCTCATTCAGCAAAAGGAGAATTACAACAGCAGAGTTTTTCATCTGCACATCTCTTCCACTCATCTCACATTCCTCATGCTCATTTTCCTCTACGGGCTTACATTTTATAGCTGGGAGTAGAATCTGAATCATAAATTCACTCACAACAAAATAGGATTCAATAACTCCACATCAGGATTAAATGGAGTCAATTTAGCAACAAATCTTATTGTTGTCAAATTCATGATATTTTCTCCAAATTTAATTAAAAGAAATCTCAACAATGATCATGACTTGACCTGTTTGTCTACGTCTCTCCAATACCGTATCATTTAATTATTCCTACATAGCTCATTCATTTCCATTGTTTCCATAAGAAATTCATCTCCATCAACTTTGAAGCCAATTCATTTCCACAAAACAGAGGGGTAATTCTGTAGACTGAAGGCACTCTGCATAGAAGAAGGATGGGTTTGATTGTTAGAACATAACCAGTGTGGGTGCAATACATGGAAGGATACCCACAGGTTAGAGAACTGCTACAACAAGCTGGATGGTTGAGGTCCATAGAAAAGTTTTATGGTTTTCACAAGGAAATTACCAAATCATTTTCCCGGTCTTTTGATGGAACCGAAGTAGAGATTGGGGACATTAAATTTGCAGTGATAGAGTCATTCTTGGCTAAAGCTACAGAACTTCTGAGGCATGGAGAGAGATGGTTCAAGAATAAAGAATTCCATAATGAATCATGGAAGGTGATACTTAAAAACCCAGGTATGGATGTCTCAAACTTTAGAAAAGGAATCCCAAGTACTGCTCTAAAAAGAAAATGGAGAAATATTATTTTGATTTTGCAGAAATTCATAACTTGTGAAGGAATATTTGGAACCATGTATGTTTATCATATTTGTTTATTAATGAATTTTCTAGAAAATGGTGAAATAAACCTTCCTTTCTTTCCTCTCAATAGTCTAAGAAGAATGGCCTCAAATGTACAAAAGAGAATACAATCCATAGAGACCACTATGCCTCATCATGGCTTGGTGAAAATATTGATTGAATTTCACTTAATGAGCATAGGAGACAATTGGGGGGATTTCCTTGTTAGAAATCATTTTCAAGAACAACCAGAATCACCATCCAAGGAAGAAAATGCTAGGAGAAGTAAAAGAAAGAAAACTGATGTAATTGTTGAAGATGGACCTAAAACTTCACTACATAGGAATGATGAGAAATTAATTTCTGAAGAAATGAAAAAAATTAGAAAACAAATTAAGGCTAGAGGAAAGAAAAAGAAAGAGAGTGAAGTTACAAATGAAGGGAATGTAGGTCCTCCAAAATTAAGAAGGAGCTCTAGACACTGAGGCATCATGAAGAAAACACCATCCAAAGGGACATCGCTCATAAATATAGAAGAGAAAACCCTAGTTCCGTCACCTGTTGATAATTCTCCTGTGTACTGTCCTCAAAACTCTCATGTTCATCATTTTGAAGAAGACCCCAGTAGAATATCTCCTGGTATAGATCCAGTTCAGCATCAGATATATGATTATGTAGAGTCATTGGAAAGAAGAAGTGCCTCAATGAACCAAGAACCACCTGTCAATCCACAAGAATCTCTAATTGACTCTATTAAGCAAGATATTTATGAATTAGAGATATTGAATAGGCACATTAAGTAGGAAAATGAGATTTTGAAGGAACAAACCAAGTTGGACAAAGAAATGCATGATAATACTACTCTGCAACTAGGGCTATTGCACAAGGAAAATAAGAAATTGAAGAAGAAGAACAAGAGACTGAACAGAGAAATCATAAACCTCGGATTCAAAATTCTCATGAAAAGGCCAAGAATGACATTGAATTCAAAGAGGAACAAAAGAATAAGGTTGGATTTCCTAGCTGAAGTATCTGAGCACATGCAGTAAGGGAGAAGAACTCATAATTTTGGCAAATTGCATGAGGACATGCAAAGATTTTGCGGTGGGGGTATGTTGAACCTCAGGATTACCCTCTCCTTTACAATTTTTCTCATCTCATTCCACCACTTTCCATAAGTTCATAAACCCTAATCAATGAACAATGATAAGATTTTGTCTCAAGGATACATTTAAATGATTTTCATATTATATTTTCACGATTTTGCTATTTTGATAAGTTTTTGCAAACTAGCTATAGAATGCAGTATGTTTTGCAGCTAACTGTGCGTTCCGTAGTAGCCACTCTTATGGTTTAATAGGTTCCAAGTGTCATTTGAGGAAGCAAGCCACATGGGTGTTTCTAGAATCTTCCCTACATGGATTCTATCCTACTGACATGGTCCAGATCGACATAAAAAGGAGCCTAAACTCATGGTCAAAGTTACAAGTCAAAGAACGTTACCTACAATAATAGGACTCCTGGTTTTCTCTTAGAAGAAAATCATGAGTCCAATAGTCCTATTATGATTGCAATTCGAGTTAGACACCTGTAGCTAATTTAGCTCACTATTGGTTATGTAATTTCTCTTTAAATAGTGGTTCCATAAAACAGAGAGATAGTTCAGTACAGTTCAGATTTCTACAGTGAATACTCTGTTTTCCAGATTTTTTTTAATAAAGAAGTTCAGTTACCAAATGCTTGCTTGATTGCACTTTTGAAAAGCTAGGAGTCAACCAACTCAGTACCAGAGGGCCCCTGCTCCTGAAGGAGTTTTTTATTATGTTTTCTAGTTAGATTTCCTTTACTCTGTTTAGAATTTTCTACTTATGCTTCATTTCCAGTTTTCAATTAGCTTAATGTTAGAATACAATTGTGTATACTTACTCTTCCAAAACGTTTCTTGAAAATAGAAACTCTGTTTTCATTAGTGAATTAAGGATTGAAGTGTTAAGAATCACAATTTTTTAGCTTTACTATTCTTATCTTTCATTTCCATTAGAACAGAGTTGTCAATTGTTATGTTAATAGGTGTTTATGAAAACCATTTTAATTATTCTCAATTCTACATTAAATGGTTAAATATATCACATATGTAGTAGTTGAATTTATCTTGCTTTTTGTCATTTTCTTGCCAAGGACTAAAGGAATAATTGATTTCTCCGAAGGCATCTCAAGAGGTTAAACACTTCATATTTGGGTGTGACTGACAAGTCAATTATACATTTAGTTCATTTTAGCTAGATCTTACATGTTTTTACTTTCAAGACCCACACTTAATTGAAAACAACAATATTCCTAAAAACCACTCTAAAAGGAATTGATATGAACATATTAAGAAAGGATGGTTGAATGATTAAGTGTAATGAAATTTCTGAGTTATTCATTTACAGAGTTTTCCTAGTTCTCTAGTTCAACATATGTAATTAGCTTACTTAAACATTACTTCAAGAAGGTCACTCTTTGCAAATTGAATAATTGGAGTAGTTGAACACATCATAGATATTTTAATTTGCATTTCTTGTTTTCTGTTCTAGGACCTTAGCAGACTAAAGTACAAACAGTTACTAAACTCCATCTAAATAGGGTCATGCCTAACAATTGAATGTTGAGATAACTGAAGGTACAATAGTTGATTTATTTTCTACTTTCATTTAAAGATAGGCATTGTAATTCTCAATCTTAAGTACATTTTAGAAATATATCCTTGGATTAGGATTAACAAAAAAAATAGATATGTGTTTTGATTATCAAATAGGTCTTAACTAGCCCTTAGATTTTGGTTTGCTTTTATGAAAAATAGAATAGTTTTAGTATACTTCCTTTTCTTCCTTCTATAACTAATTTAGATTCACTTAAGTATTTTCATAATTCTAGATTAACCATCCTTATATTTAAAAGAACAAAACCCCCCCTAAAAACAAACAAAACACAACACAACAAAGTAAGAAATAGGTTGCTTAAGCACATATGGTGCACCACACTTCATCAGCTTACTAGCCCTGGTTTGATAATTAATGAAAGCAATTTAGGACACTAAATTGACTAAACAAGCCAACCAAAATCAACTCCTCTGCATTTCAATCCCTTCTTCATATGGCACATTTATTTTGCATGCTCAATCATATGCTCATGTTCCACCATCCTTTGGATCTACTATCTCCACACATACTAAATCTGCAAACCATCTTCCAGATCTGTGGTCTATATTTCAAAAATAAACCTCGCTCTAAGGGTAACAACTGCTCTTCTTCTATGCAAATTTGTCACAACCTTAAGGGCATACCTTATGAACTAAACATGCTAGGAAGCTATCCTAACTAGGGAACTATACTTATGTACTTCTAATTTCTATAGAAAAAACCCTATCGACCCATAGAAAAACCCACAACTCTTGCCTCCATAAGAGACTCGACCTAGCTCATATGGATCCATAGATTGTAGGCATTTCTTTGACTGAATCTTGACATGAACTTTAAATCTCAATGTCAACCCTCAAACTAGGGTTACCTCAGTCAATATTACACCTGCGTCTACTTCTATTCTGTCTCTAAATTACAGTGCAAGACATCCTCCATTTATGTTGGTCTTTATCGCAAACCTTGCGGCCTACTAACCATCACAAGACAAGATCATATCAACCCTCTATTTTATTTCATGTAGAAAATCTAACCAACGAGATTCAATATGGTCTTGTAATGTACTAAAACAAGATACTGAATCCTTCCTACAATTTAAAAAAACAAAACACGATCACACCATCACGTATAAGTAAGAGAAAGAAATTATCAATCGCACAACACAAGAAGTATCTGGGGAAAGCAACTGCTCAAAACCCCTCTATCTCTATTGTGTATTAAGTCAAGGAATCATGAAACAATACAATGCTTAATCTCTCATGAGATTCTCCAGCACTCTGCCAATTGTCTCCTACTGATCTATGCAAAATCGGTCTAGTACATAGCCAATTCTCAACCTTCCTTTAGCCTGTCTTGCTCACGCAATTCCTAGGGAATTAGCTCCCTATTAATTAGGAAAATCAAACTTCCTTGATTGCACAATCCATCATGTCATCCTAATAAATTTATAATTGCACATGGGAAATTTCATATGAATACAACTGATAGTTATGTTCCCTTTAACCTCTGTCTCAACTGGGTCTTCCTCGGAACTGACATGCATGCAACTATTAACAGAGAATTATCAGTTATCTGATTGATCAAACACTCATTGTAAATTAAATATAATTTAATTTAGTGGACCTTTCACTAGCTCATCACTCAATTACAACTAGTTAAACTAGTTTTAACTCAATTAATTGAGTTAACTAATTCACACCTACACCCCACTAATGCATCAACTGCAACTGGACCCCCAAAATATTATAATCCCTCTGCATGCCTCATCTTAGACCCTCATGATTCAGACATATGTAGGAACACAATAAAATACATAAATAAACATAAACACAAATATGAAGTATGAATAACACTTCATTTCATTAATATCAAATACTGAAAAATTCTTATAGACAAAATGGAAAACAAACTAGCTCGGGCAATGGTAGCTTATCTCTAAGAAGAGATGTGGTGGCTACATGCCTTTGAATTGTGTTACAGTCAGGCACAAGGGCCTGTTTATTATTGAAAAATAAGAGAAAACCCTAACTCGAGGAGATGTAACACCAAGGTTTTATGGGCCCTGTTGGGGGTAGTTGGGCAGCCAACTTCCCGGGTTCATAACTTGGTCATATGATCTATGTTTGATGCACATGATACCTAGTTAGAAATATCTCTCCAAAGACTACAAATGATAAGGTGATTTCTATGAAATCACTAAAACTTTCATGCCCAAAAAACGTCGTTTGGGGCCTCAAAATGGCTCTAGAAGTTTAGGACCTAAAAAACTAACAAAAATAGTAAATTGTGCTATAATTAAGGAAAATGAAAAACTGAAAGAGACAATGGCGAGAGCCCAAGTGGAATAGGTGGGTGGCCACCAATATCCACCTTGATCTCCTTAACTCTAATTTCTTGAGCTAACTCAGACATCATGACTTCGTTAACTGACCCAAGTTGCTATGAGATGAAATTACAATTTACTTTCCAATTTATTTAAAGGAAAAATAAATTAGATGCCTCATAGTCCTCACTATTGGTACATAAAAATTCCTCACCAGTGCGGGTGCATTTTATTTTTGTCCTTACTGGTTGCCAAGTTTGCTATTTTTTGTTGCAAATTTCAACACTTCCTCTCAACGAGAAAGGAATTCAATTTATCCCGATCCGGTACCTTTGGAATTCTTCATGCAACACTTCTCTAGTGTTGTTTGCACCTACAAATCCTAAAATTGAATAGCCTCCGAACAACTAAATCAATATAATGAATTTGGCATCAGAGTCTTCTGACTGCTGCTAGCTACTGCACCTATCTAGTGGACTCTTTGTACTACTGCTAACATCTGCATCTGTGCCCTTTGCACTATTTCCAACTCTGATTTGCACTCCAATGTCTGACATCTGTCACTCTGATTTCTGTCTTCTTGACATCTAACTGCATCAATCTAACTGATCCTTCATGCTACTGTTGTACTGTGGATTCCTCGTAGCTAGGTTCGATCTATGAGACACACCATCTCAATGGACCCTACCCAAATTTCTTATCTTGGGATTATGTCTAGACATCACCCCACCTTTCACCTAGAGGTATGGTTGCATGTGCTCCCTCTACCCATCTGGCTCGAAATTTCCCCCTCATGGAGGTCTCTTCCTGAGTGAACGCTTCCACTTGGTCTCCTCTCTGCTTCTCCAATTGTGGCTGCTCCATAACCTTCTGAGACTACTTCTAAGGTTGCATGTTGATAGGTAATTTTTACTCCCTCTCAATAGCCAAGTCTCTGATCTCTGCTTTTCTCCTCAAAGATTTGCATGCATCTGGTACCTCAAGTGCATAGGGGTTCTTGACTCACACACATTGTAATTGTCCCACTGTTACAAAATTTTCTATAAAATAGTTGATTTTAAATTGATGATATCTCCCTCATCCGAGCTCCGAATTGATTTTCCATTTGGGTAATTTTTCGCAAGGAGTCCAAATATGCTTCTTTTTTTTGAAAATTTTACACCAAAATCTTTAGATATTCTTTGCAAACTCGTCACCCAAAAATTCCTGCTCTAATACCCTATAGAAAATCTAACCAACGAGATCCAATTTGATCCTATAATGTACTAAAATAAGATACTGAATCCTTCCTACAATTTTCGAAAACAAAACACAATCGCACAATCACATATAAATAAGAGAAATAAATTATCAATCACACAACACAAGATGTTCTGGGGAAAGAAACTGCTCAAAACCGCTCTATCTCTATTGTGTATTAAGTCAAGGAATCATGAAACAATACAATGCTTAATCTCTCATGAGATTCTCCAACACTTTTCCAACTGTCTCTCGTTGATCTAGGAAAATTTAGTCTAGTACTTAACCAATTCGCAACCTTCCTTCAGCCTGCCTTGCTCATGAAATTCCTAGGGAATTAGCTCCCTATTAATTAGGAAAATCAGTCTTCCTTGACTGCACAATCCATCATGGCATCCCAATGATTTTATAATTGCACATGGGAAATTTTGTTTAAATACAAATGATAGTTATGTTCCCTTTAACCTCTGCCTCAATTGGATCTTCCTCGGTACTGGCATGAATGCAACTATTGATATTGAATTATTTGTTACCTAATTGATCACTCATTGTGAATTAAATCTAATTTAATTCACTAGTTGACCTCTCACTAGCTCATCAATTAGTTAGAACTATTTTAACTGATTTTAAGTCATTAAATTGAGTTAAATAATTCACACCTACACCCCACAAATGCATCAACTGCAACTGGACCCCAAAAATATTAGATTAATCCCTCTACATGCCTCATTTTAGACCCTCAACTCAAATTTCTTGAGCTAACTCAATCATCATGACTTAGTTAACTGACACAAGTTGTTATGAGATAAAATTACAATTTATTGTCGAAATTATTTAAGGGAAAAATAAATTAGATGCCCCACATTCCTCACTCCTGGTGCATAAAAATTCCTCATGAGTGTAGGTGCATATTTTTTTGTCCTTTCTGGTTTCCAATTTCAATGTTTCTTGTTGCAAATTTCAACATTTCAGAATTTGATGCAGCCTTCACACAAAGACACCATTGAAACCACATGCCCAAATTCTCATGAGAAACCTCTCTTATGTCATCCTAATTTCTAGCTCAAACTGACCATTAAGGTATGCAACATTCTTGTGAACCCTCACATGATGATCTTGATCTTGGAGGATGATCATGGCCTCCCTTTAGAAACCCTTACTCAGCCCTCTTACTCAACCTACTTTAGTACTACATCTCTATTTGCCCCCTTGATCAAATGAGCTCCTTCTCACTTAATGTTCTTTCCTTCATCCTAAGGCCTCCTTAAACAGTTTTTCCTAGACCTCTTAGGAACCCTCTAGAACTTACAGGTTTTATCCATTTACACCTTAGGAAATATTAATTTTCCTTTCTAATTTTTTTTTAGATTTTAAACCCCATCTTGGGTCCAAAATCCCTTTTCTTAGCTTCTTTTCCAACAAAGCCTTTTGTGACCAAACTCACACAAACCCATCTCACTAGGCTTGTGGAGTACCTCCCAAGCTACACAATTCAACAACACAGTCTAGTTGTAGTAATTGTAACTTGGTCAAGCTCTTGTAGTCAAGAGAGGGCTTGGTTGGGTTCCCAAGTTGCAAATTAAGTAAGGGTAGTTGTAAGGGCATGATATCTTATAGGGAGGGTCAAGGAATGAAAATTAGGAATGAAAAGGCATGTTAAGACACGTCGAACAATATCAATGCATGTTGAATATTTTTATGGAGTGTCAGGGCATATCAAAGGATAACTAGGTCAAAATGCATGGAAAGGAACGAATAAGAGTGTGTTCTAGGGAGTGTCAGAAAATTCAAGTGTGCTAAGGATGAAGTGTGTTTGGAGAAGTTCAGAATATGATTTATAGGAGGCAAGCCTACGGTTGTTATATGGGGGTCAACATAGCAGTTTTAGACAAAGGGAGATCACTTTGCACTAGGCACAACACTGTTTTGACTTTAGCTATTTTTTTTATATGAGATGTGGCACACTTTGGCTACATGCTCATGTTTTAAACTATTCTATATAATTTCATATTGTACATTGTTGTGTATAAGTTTTGGGGCATTCAACTTGTGTCGGCTTATATCTTGTGTGCCTTGTGCATCTTGTGGTTCTTGCAAACTCTCAGTTAATGTTCTACTGTTTATATGAACTAAACATACATGTGAAATATTTCCTATGCAAGCTATGTTGCTTAGTTTTTTTATGGCCATGGCTAGATCATGTGATCCTTGTCTTGGTAACTTGTTAATTGGGACAAGTTGAGCTTGGACATGAGTGGCATAAGATGAGTTATAGGCAATTCTTAGGTGAACAAGGCACAATATGCTTGTAGTAGGTGCAATTGGTCAAGTTGTTGCGATTTAAGCAAGCCAATATTGTCACATGAAGTGTAGTAGCCAAGGAATTGATTGGGTTCCCAAGTCGTGAAAAAATATAAAGGCTAGTTGTGAGGACATGAGTGCCAAGGCGTGCTAGGGAATGCTAAGATGTGTCAGATAGTGTGAAGGCATATCAAACATGCTAAGATGTGCCAAGTGATAAGGCATGCCAAGATGTGCAAGGGTGTGTCAATACGTGCCGGGGACTGTCAAGGAAAAAAAAGGGATCTAAACAAGTTAAACTACAAGTAAATGAACACATAAGAGGGTTAATAAGTCATCAATTTACCTTTTCCAAGAGGGGCATGATAGGCAACCAACACTAGGCACAAATAGGTGCCAAGTGCAAAGTCTTAGTGCATTCTAAGTGCCAAGTCTTCCTTTGTTGCTTCTCATAGACTTTCCAACAGTTGATCTCAAATAAATTTAATATTAAACCATGCCAAATCATACCAAGGCATGCCAACATATTCCATACATGCATGTTATGAAGTGGAAGGGCATGTTGAAGAGTGCTAAGGTGTGCTAGAGAGTGCTAATGCATGTTGAGGAGTGTTAAGGAGTACTAGGACAAAACATTAAGGGAGCACTAGGTCAAAATTCATGGAATTTAATGAATATGAGGAACGTGTGCCAGGGACTAGTGTTAATGACTGATAGTTTTCATGCCAAGGATGGAGTGACGAGGTATGCTAAGTATTGGTAAGGCATGCTAGGGAATATCAAGGCAGGTTAAGAAGTGTCAAGGTGTGCTTGGGAGTTCCAGGGTGTGCTAATTATATGTTCCAAATAGTGCCAAGATATTCCAATACATGCCATGTGCTAAGGATGTGCAGGGTGCCAGGGTATGTCAATATGTGTCAAGAAGTTTCAAGGAAAAAAAAGGAAGAACCAATAAGGGGGTTAATAAGTCGAGACTTTATCTTTTTCAAAAGGGGCATGCTAGCCACACTAATAATAGGTCTCAATACATGCCAAGTGGCATTGTGTGCTAAGTGCTAATGTATGTTGATGCATTTAACCAAGGTGTTCCAGGGCATGTTAGGGAATACATGCATGCCAACACATGCTAGGAGAGTTCTATGTTGTGCTAGCGCATGCCATCATTTACTTAGGCGTCAGTGTCATGACAAGATGTTCTAGGTACAAATATTTTCCAAGACATGCGAGGTGCTAAGAAATGTTAGTGTGTGCCAAATCATTAATTTAAGGTGTGCCTAGATTGTTGAGGAGTGTTAGGTCTTTCTCATTAATGGAATTGGTAGAGCTTGATTATGTATTAAATAATATATTTCCTACACACACTAGTGGGACTTTATCTAAATGGAATTTTTTAGATAATAAACTTAAGAGATATGAATCATACATTGACTCATAGGAAAATGTTATTCAACTAGTCATTACTTGAGGGAAATGATGCGCACTAATTACTTCTTAAAAAACTGACTGACTCTAACCACTATGGCCTTGGACATATTATAAATAAGACTCCACAATAATTGTATTAATCCGTTATCTTTTGACAAAAATTATATTAACACACACATAACATCATCAAAACTCATTGGAATGATCAATGATGATGAACATTTTTTGACCGTCACCAAAAGTAACAAAAGGAGCATCGGTGAGGGTCGTTAAAAGTTCGTCACTAGAAGTGTCACGAAAGAGAGAATTAGTGATAGGCCTTTAACGATCCTCACCAATGTCCTTTTTTCCTGCAGTGATATTACTTTTCAACATAATTCTAGAGCTATAAACAGAGGAAGTTTGGCTTATATTGGTATCCAAAAGCAACCAAAATAAATTTACTTTTGTAAACCTAAGCAAGGTATTTTCTTTGATGAAGAAAGTGAAGATGTGAAGGAAGGAAAAGATGAATATCATGCCAGATGTTTGACTATCATGGACAGCCAAAAATAATAACAGCTATTGGATACTATTATGAGAAAGGCCAGAGATGAATTTATACTTTTTAAGTGTAAGAAAGATATTATATTACTAGAAGAATTGTTGAGAGAATCTAAAAGTGAAGAGGAAATTACAGCCAAAGAAGAAGCGATGTTTATAGCATCCAAGGAGATTGAGGTGAGGTTAAATTTTCAAGTTTATAATGTATTTGCAGGCGATGAAGAAGATACAAACTAAGCTGTAATAAAGGATATGGGGGACATATTATATTTTGAAGGTAAGAGTGAAGTTCAAAGGCAGTATGAGAATGAACAAGTTTTTGTCTTCAAAGACAATAAAGATGAAGGAGAATGGAATTGTAATCAACAACTGGAAGAAAATGTTGACACATGCAAAGAATATCTCATGCAATGTAAGATTGTTGGGATATGTGACAGTGCTAATTCTGTCATGGAAAATCAGGGAATAAGACATTCAAATGTCTTATGCATATTTGAAAGACGTGGAGAAGAATTTGAAGACGTCAAGAGTTATGAAACTCTTACACAAAGGAAAGGACAGCAACAACAAATTAATTTCGATAGAGAAAAAGAGAATTTGGTGAATCTTATGAGAAATGAACATAAGGAAAGGAGCTAAAAATAGAGAAGACAAATAATCAGTTGGATAAAAGGTTGGACTGTAATAAACATTGAAGGAAAATTCAATGGAGTGTTATAAACGAAGTTATGGAAGCCAAGAGAAGCAAGGAAAGACAACAGAATACATGGACAACAGTTAAAAGGAACAAAGAAATCACTAAAGAATAAAGTATGGGATCCAGGAGGACAAATATTGGAAGCACATGATCTGGAGTTCGTGCTTATTTTCTACCTTGGGAGTCTAATGCAGGAGCTTCATGGTTCCAAAAAATTGTACATTTAGTAGAATCTAGGGGGTCTTGTGTTTTTCAAAAGAGTTGGTTTCCTAAGTATTTAATTAATATGATTTTCAATATTTTGAGTTATTTAGGTGAGACAATTAGAATCAGATTTAATTAAATATTGAGAGGCATATTTGTAAATGTTCTCGAATGTAGGAGAACATGAGTGATTGGTGTGAATTGAGATATTCTGAAATGTTGTAAATCCTAGATTAGAAAGTAGTTCATGATCCTTAGGATTTAGTTGAATGTTGACATCCTCAAGGGATAAAGAAGAGATTTTAGGAATTAATTGACTTAGAGGATTTATGGATTTTTTTTAGTAACCTATGGATCTGAACTAGAATTGGTTATAGAACCTTTTGTATAATTGTAAAACCTCAAAGGCACAAATAGAAGGTAGAGAGGAAAATAGAGAGATATATTCTTAGAGGTTGTAAGCCTACGAGCATAGAGAGAGAGGAAGATAAAAGGGCCATGTAAGAGGTGTATCAAGCCAAAGCTAGATTGTAAACAGGTCTTTTATTTGTATCTGTACATTTATTTAAAATGAATGTGTGTGTCATTCCTTTTACGTGTTGAGTGATCTGTAGCTATGAATTTATGGTTTCTGTGTCATAAACCATGGTGAATGAATTCAAATTGAATATATACGTATTTCTGAGTGATAAAGGACTTAACGACTGGGTAGAATCTGTGTAATTCCAGTCTGGAACTAATAGATGTGTGTACAGGTCAAGTAAAGAACAAATCACAAATTCTGGACGAAGAGGGGTAATACAGAGAGTGTGTTGTATTCAAGCTAGAGACAGCATTAAAGAGAACAATAACAAGCTCAGGAGAGATAACATTAAACAAAACAAGAATAAGCTCAGGAGGGATAGAGTTGAAAAATTACAAACAAGCTCAAGAGGAGTAGCATGGAAGAAACAGTATTGCAAAGCATCGACGGTAGAAGCAGAGTAATTGAATAAAGACATAATACACTTAGAATAATTCCAAGTAAGGAATCGATGGCGAGGATCGAAGCACAAAACTGAAGTTTTAAGAGTTGACGACAGAGATCAAAATAGGCAGAAGAGCTGAAAGAAGAGCCGAGTGAAGGTGAGAAAATGGTCATGATTAGATCGCAAATCCAAAGGCGAGAGGTGAACGGTTAAGATAAGTTGAGAAAGTGTGAAGTGGACACGTCTCAGCATGGCGCTATTTTGCATCAGCAATTACTAATTTTATAATTAAAATAGTTCGCAAGTTAAACTGAATAACTTGCGATGTGATAAAATTTAAAAGTTGTGATGTGGTGAAAGGGAGGTGCCACGTGTCGGCACTACGCAACATCGCACATCAGCTGTTTTAAAGTTGTGTTAAGAGTTTGCATGGTAAAGTGTTTCAATTGCGATGCGATGTGGATGGGAGATGGCATGTGAGCAGTACAACATGGTCATTAGATCTGGCGAAGATCTACAATGGAGGTTACAATACAACTTTGCATCGACGATTGTATCATTTACATTTAATTTGCAAGTTAAGTTTGCCAATATGCGATGCGCTATGATTGGTCGAAGGATGGTGGGACCCTGGAATCCTATTCCGTGTATATGCAGGTAATAGTTTGATTTATATGGGCAATATGTTATAAAGTGAAGCGTTGTTGATTACTAAAGTATGTATGTTAAATGAACTCCATAGTATAATCTACTGCATGTATAAAGGAGTTATGTGGGCCATAACCCACAGACCTAAGTTAACTGTATAATTTGAAGGCGTGTATGAAATAAGTTATTGTGAAGGGGTGATGATGAAAAGGTAAGGGTTTATTATATTGAGTTATCAACCCAAAGAGTCACTCATGGTGAAAATTTTCACGTGAAATTGATTGATAAGGTGAATCGGAAAGTTGAAAAGGGTAATTGTGAGCTTAATTCCACTAACCTTGCGTGTGTTGCATTTTTGGTTAATTGCAACCTTATGGTTGCATCATCGATGCAAATGCACTGTCGGTGGGTAGTCGTTAAAGGATCTGGGCACAATTATCCATCATCGTGTTCCTTTGTTTTTTTAGGGTCTCCTCGAGTAATATTTTGATAGGATCTCCTACTCCCTCATCTTTCTTTTCATCGACCATGGGTAGCTGTTGGAGTTTGCGAGGCTGATATTAGAAAGGTTCAACCAGATCAAGCCCTAACTCCTTATACCCTGACCTCGTTGGGGGCATGCAAAGAAGGATCAAGAAAGAGAAGAGTGCTCTGATACTACTGATCCAAATTTATCCAGGAATGTAACAGAATACACATATAACCATAAACACAAAGAAGCAATGAAAATAACACTTTATTTCATTAATATCAAAGAACTGAAATTTGTTTACAGACAATGGAAATAAACTAGATAGGGTGCTTGTAGCTTATCTCTAATAAGAGATGTCGTGTCTACATGCCTCTGAACTTTGTTACAATGAGGATAAAGGGCCTATTTATTATTAAGAAACAATGGAAAACCCTAAACATCCAAAAAACTAACCCTAGTAGATGAAGCACCAAAAGTATGGGCCCCGTTTGGGTAAATTGGTACATCAACTTCCTGGGGACGTAACTTTGGCATACGATCTCCATTTGACGCGCTCAATACCTCGTTAGAAATATCTATCCAAGGAATACAACTTTTTAGTGAGAAACATGAATCCATGGAATTGTTTTGCTCCCAGTTTTCCCAAAAAACGTCATTTAGGGCCTCAAAACGGCTCTGGAAGTTCAGGACCCAAAAAAATACTAAAAATAGTAAACTGTGTTATAATTAAGGAAAGTGAAAAACTAAAAGAAACAATGGTTGGGCCCCAAATGGAATAGGCAGGTGGCCAAAAATATCCACCTAGATCAGCTATCTGACGAGATCGTGATTGCTTTATGTTGATGTTTATATATTTATACATGTATATATGTATGTAGGTCATGTCTGACAGGGTCGTAATGGATCATGATTGTTTTATGCTAATGATTATATATATGTATGTATGTATGTATGCATCTATGTGACTATATGATAGGGTTTTCAAGGATCATCCTTGTGGAAGAATTATTTCTTATACAGGTGAATGGGATGAAGACGTTCTTGGTCTTATGAGGAATCAAGTGGGAAGAGTAACTATGAAAAATATACAAGGTCAGTATCATGTGGACATGGATTGATATTATATGCTTGTACTATTCTTGTGTCTATGTTATGAACAATTAATGTTGAGGGGTGTATCAACGAAGTGAAAGTAGTGTGATATGTGAAATGATAAAACAAACATGGATAGCGGAAAGACACTAGAAGTAAGGTTGCTTGTGGGGTCAGTGTGTGGTCTATGGATGTGAAATACTACTATTTTGTATATGTTGTGCATGTTGTATACTTGGTGATTGTACCTATGGTGATGTGTACATGTAACATATGTATTATTGTGTACATATGATGTTGCATGCATGTTGTATATATGTTGTTGTGTGTATACTTCATATGCAGTGCTAGGTATAGATGGTGTTATGTACATGTTGGATATGTGGTGCAGTGTACATATCGTATCGTGTGCATGTTGAATATGTAGTTTTGTGTGCATATGTTGTTGTGCACATGTTGGATATGCAATGTTGTATATGTACGGTGCTATGTACATGTTTTATATGTAGTTTTATTTACATATGGTGTTGTGTGTGTGTGTTGTACATATGGTGCTATGTACATATGGTGTTGTGTGCATGTGGTGATGTGTACATGTTGTACATATGGTGTTGTTTGCAGGTGGTTTCATGTACATGTTGTGCATGTAGCGTTGTGTACATGTGGTTTCATGTACATGGCATGCATGTGGTGTTGTGTACACATTGTACAGGTGGTGCGGTGTACATTTGGTGTTGTGTACACGTTGTGCAGGGGTGTCATGTATATGTGATGTCGTACACACATTGTGCAGTTAGTGTTGTGTACAGGTGGTACTGTGTACATGTTATGTCTATGGTACTGGTGTACATGTATTATTGTGTGCATGCCATACATGTTGTCTTGTGGGATGCAGTACTATGTATGTGCATTATGTAGTCGCGGTATCATGGCATGTGTATTCTTTGTGTTGTACTTCGTGTATGTATAATCATTGTGTCATATTTTACACCAGGTGTAGGTGTATGTGTTGAATGTCGGTGTAGGCATATGTATTATGGTGTATTGTACACCGGATGTACGTGTATGTATTGTGTCGTGTTGTACACCAGGTGTAGTGTATGTGTTTTGTTGTACACCGGTTGTATATGTATGTTTTGTGTTGTGTTGTACACCGAGTGTGGGTTTATGTATTGTGTGGTGTTGTATGCCTTGTGTGGATATACGTGCTTTGATGTACAATGTGTGTATGTGTATGTGATTGAAGAGAAGCAAAGGAATTGGGTGCTTTTCGGGTGTGGAAACCGACCCGGTGTGTGTATAGAAAGAACAAAGGCAGAAGTAAGGATTGATGAAGGATAAGTATCAATATCTTATTCCAATTCTATTATGCATGTGATCTATGATGATGGTTACATGTGATTTATGATTATGGTTTATGATGATTGCATATGATTCATGATTTTGACCTATGATGGTTGTGTTTTGAGCTAACTATATGTGTTGAGATTGCAACAAGATGATGAGCTTAGTGGAAAGGAGTCGCCTTCACTAAGTGGGCCCGCAGGCTATTTTTGGTGAAAAGTCTATTTTTAGACTATGTCTATTTTTAGACATATGGATCATGTTCTATGAGTTGCAGGATGCTATTTGTGGATGGTTGGTCAAGTCGGAAAAAATAGATGGACTTCTATTTTTAGACATACTGGGCGGAATCTATTTTTAGATTGCCAGTCTAAAAATAGATATGTCAAATATTATTAGCTCTTAATAATATTTAGATTCTAAACATTATCTTATTCTCTTGGAGCACTTCAGTTAAGTGCACAGATGTGGCACAGGAGCTGACAGAAGGAATTACGCTATTCCTAAGGGTTAAGTGGAGCTATTGTATGGATACTTCAGTTAGAACTCATGTGACAGAGTTTGGTGGAGTTGATTGAGGAAGTTAGTGGATTTGTATTCAGTTTAACTAATCTAAACATAGTTGAGCTATTTGTATTTAGTTTAACTAATTGATACAATTAGTGAGAGTGGTGTGAATTAATTATTAATTAATTCACTAATTATAAACTCAATAATCAACTAAAGAATGCATCAGTTAACTTCAGTGCATGGACAGTTTCAGTGGAGACCAGTGCATAAATAGGTGAAAGAGCAAGTTAACTATCAGTTGTGACTATACTGTTGCTATTTTCAACACACAGATAAGTGGAGAAGCCCATGAGGATTGCGCAGTACAAGCTAGGTGGTTTATCTATTTAATGAAGCCATCCCATAGCATTGATTACGCAATAGAGGCTAGCTATCAAGTGGCAAAAGATTGGAGCATGTTTTTTGCTAGATCTAGCTTGATAGTGTGTAGCAATTGAGGGTGTGCATGAGAGCTTGTGAGGAGCTTTTGTACTATGATTGTTACATGATCTCCATGACATATAATATACATATATTTGGGGTTTTTAGCTTTAATATTTCCCATTAAATATTGTGTTCATATGTGTTATTGTTTGTGGTTTTAATGTATGCATGCAATTGATTTTATTTCCACATGTGATGATCAATGGTAGAAGAGATTCTGTATTATGTATGAAGATAAAATAGTGTGTTATCAGGAGAATCTCGGTGAATAATATATCATTTATTCAAATTTCTACATCGTATCAGAGCGATATTCATCATTGGAGCAATTGCAAAACATTGAAGTGGTTGAGTTTTGTGCTGGTGGAATTCGAATTTGTAGTAGTGTTTTCTTGGTGTCGAAGTTGAGATGTCTTTCAACGGATTGAGATTGGAGTATGCCCTTGAGGGCAGCTCGAATTATATTGCATGGAAGGATAGGATGGAGGTGGTGCTAGATGACAATGGGTTGGAGGAGTTCATAGATGCAGAAATTCCAAAACCTACTCTAGTGATGTTGTCGTACTTGACGCATGGAAAAATAAGACAGCAAAGTGTCGAAGGATTCTGTTGGAGGGTTTGAAGGATCACATAGTATCCAGCCTTCATGGTAAGGCTTCTCCATTCTTGATGTGGAAAGCTTTGACAGATTTATTTCAAAGCAAGAGCGATCAGAGGAAGTTGGCACTCAAGGACAAACTCAGGAACATAAAAATGGAGAAAGGCGACAGTATGCCCAAGTACCTCACGAAGTTCATCCAATGCAGGGATGAGTTGGGAAGTGTGGGGGTTACTGTTGATGATGAGGACTTGGTGAGCTTGGCTCTTCTTGGGCTTCCGAAAATTTTTCATTCCTATCAGGACTCTATCAATGGTCAGGAGAAATTGCCAGGATGGGAGCGACTTTGGTCGGATCTTGTGCAAGAGGAGATAAGGAAGAGCACTAGGGACAGATCTTCATCAAAGAACTCTGATGAAGAGAATTGTGCTTTGGCTACCAAAGCAAAGAAGAGGAAGAGCAAGAAATCTTCTCAATCCAGTGCGAAAGGCAAGAAGCAGGACATGTCCAAGGTGAAGTGCTTTCACTGTCACCAACATGGACATTACGCCACTAATTGTCCACAGAAGGAGAAAAATAAGCAGGCTGCTGGGACTGCAGCTGGAGAGGCCTTAGCCTCGTAGTTTGAGCTGGATTTTTCGTTGATCGCATGCTTGGTCTCAAGTATGATGGGATCAGTGTGGTTTCTTGACAGTGGTGCGTCTTTTCACATGACAGGAGATCGAGATTTGTTTACTGATATGGATGAGAAAGATCTTGGAGTGCACATCGAGATGGGCGATGATGGTAGATACAGTGCGACCGGTATCGGTACCATTTCCTTTGAGAGGGAGTCCGGTAAACCCTTCGTATTGAAGGAAGTGATGCATGTTCCAGGATTGAAGAAGAATCTTATCTCTGTGGCGATGTTAGAAGACAAGGGATACGATGTTGTCTTTAGCGAGGGAAAGGCTTTCCTGCGCAGTAAGGCAACTGGTGAGACCCGGAGGATAGGGGTTTGAGTTAAGAACCTTTATCAATTGCAGGTAGATGGCTGCGCAGCAATGGCAGGCAAGGCAGAAGGAGTGGTGAGCCGGGATGATGGCGAGTTGTGGCATCAGAGATTGGGCCACCTTCACCATGGAGCTTTGAAGATACTGCAGTAGATTTCTACTGGGCTTCCTAAGGGTACTCTTGCACAGTCAGATCAGTGCAAGGGATGTACCTTGGGAAAATTTGTGAAAGCCACCTTTCACGAGAAGGATAGTCGCGCCACGACAATCCTTGAGAGAATTCACACAGACGTGTGTGGACCTTTCTCAGTAGCTTCGACAGCAAAGCACAGGTATTATGTGATATTTGTTGATGAGTTTTCTCGTAAGTGCTGGATCTTCTTCATGCAGAAGAAGAGCGAGACATACTCAAAGTTCTGTGAATTCAAGGCACTGGTTGAGAAAGAATCGGGGAAGCAGGTGAAGGCTATAAGGAGTGACAATGGTGGTGAATTCATCTCTGGCGAATTCAAGGACTTTTGCAGCGCAGAAGGAATTCGAAGAGAGCTCATAGCACCTCATAACCAATAGCAGAATGGGGTTGTTGAGTGGAAGAACAGAACGATCGTGGGTGCTGCACGGACGATGTTGCATGATCAGGGCCTACCCATACACTTGTGAGCTAAGGCATGCAATACTGCGGTATATGTGCAGAACCATTGTCCTCACAGGATACTTGGCATGAGTACACCCAAGGAGGCGTTTTCTGGTAAGAGGCTTGATATTTCCCATTTGAGGATTTTTGGTTCACCTGTTTACATTCATGTGACGAAGGATGCCAGGATGAAGCTGGAGCCGACTGTGGAGGTTGGGATATTTTTGGGGTACACTGATACGCCCCACAACTATCGTATGTATTTTCCAGACAGTTGATATCAAATTTCACGAGGAGAAAGCCATGAAGTGTTCGCTTGAGAGGGAGCCACACTTGCATGCAGATGAGGAGCTATTAGTTCCTAAGGATGAGTCTCAGGATGTGGATCAGCCACAAGATGAGTTTCATGGAGTGGAAGAGACCACTCAGGTAGCGCCAACCATCAGAGTGCAGAAGCGCACTACAGAAGCTGAGCGACTGGCTCAAGATGCAGAGAAGGTTGTAGGAGCACCTACATCACAGCGCAGACAGAGACAGTCACCTGACTGGTATACTAGATACATGGCTCTTATGAGCAAGTGTATCGTGACAGAGCCGTCCTCTTTCGAGGAAGCTGTGGAGTACCCCACATGGGTAGATGCCATGGTCGAAGAGTATGATTCGATTGTCAGAAACAGTGCATGGGAGATTGTCCAGAGACCGGAGGGGAAATCAGTGCTGGGTTCGAGATGGATCTACAAAGTGAAGTAGGCAGCTGACGACAGTGTGGAGAAGTATAAGGCAAGATTTGTTTCTTGAGGCTTTTCACAGATTGAGGGGATCGATTATGAGGAGACCTTTGCACTTGTCGCAAGGTATTATTCCATACGGACAGTTCTTGCTCTCTCAGCGCAGATGGGGTGGCACTTTCATCAGATGGATGTGAAGACTGCGTTCCTCAACAGATTCATTGAGGAGGAGGTGTACATAGAGCAGCCCGAAGGTTTCGAGATATTCAGCAGCAAGTCGCATGTGTGCAGGCTCAATAGATTTTTGTATGGGTTGAAACAAGCACCTCGTGCTTGGTACACAAGGATAGACAGTTATTTCACTAGACTTGGATTCTCCAAGAGTGAGGTGGATCCTAACCTATACCAGATTGTGGTGGAGGGTAAGTTGCTGATCATTATACTTTATGTAGATGATTTGATTTTGACAGGTGATGAACTGTTGATACACTCATGCAAAGCTGATCTTGCAAAGGAGTTTGAGATGAAGGACTTGGGCCTCCTTCATTTTTTTTTGGGATTGGAAATTTGGCAGTGCAATGGTGGACTGTTTGTTTCTCAGGGTAAGTATGCCTGGGAGATACTGGAGAAGTTCAACATGCATGGCTGCAAGCCTGTTGATACTCCTCTTCTTGGTGGTTGGAGGAAGGAGGATGCTACTTTAGCAGAGGTAGTGGATGCCATTTTTTATCGACAGTTGGTGGGGTTGCTTATGTATCTAGTCAATACACGACCCGACATATGCTATGCTGTTAACCAGCTTTCACAAGCTATGGTTAAGCCAACCAAGCTCTTTTGGAAGGCAGGGAAGCATGTATTGAGATATCTCAGAGGCACATCGGGATATGGATTATGGTACAAACAGTCAGATGAGGTGAGGCTGTGTGGCTTCACGGATGCAGATTTGGCAGGGAGCCCAACGGATAGAAAGAGCACATCTGGAGGGATTTTTAGTATCAGGTCGATAGCAGTTTCTTGGTACAGTAGGAATCAGAGATCCGTGGCACTCAATTCAGCAGAGGCCGAGTATATGGCAGCGAGTTTGGCTACAAGCGAGGCTATATGGACGAGGAAGATCCTGGTCGGGTTGTTCGATTCACGCTTAGAGCCTACTGTGATTTATTGTGATAATCAGAGTTGCATCAAACTCTCGGTTAATCCAGTATTTCATGATAGATCTAAACACATTGACATCCGGTATCATCATATCATAGATTGTGTGCAACGGAAGGTCATGTTACTTTCATACATTCCCACGGAGGATCAGGATGCTGATATCTTGACGAAGGCACTCACCAGGAGAAAATTCGAATACCACAGGGGCAGGATAGGGGTTGCAGATAATCCTTATCTTGTTGAGAGGGAGTGTGAGATTGCAACAAGATGATGAGCTTAGTGGAAAGGAGTTGCCTTCACTAAGTGGGCACGTAGGCTATTTTTGGCGCAAAGTCTATTTTTAGACTATGTCTATTTTTAGACATATGGATCATGTTCTATGAGTTGCAGGATGCTATTTGTGGATGGTTGGTCAAGTTGGAAAAAACAGATGGACTTCAATTTTTAGACATACTGGGCAGAATCTATTTTTAGATTTCCAGTCTAAAAATAGATATGTCGAATATTATTAGCTCTTAATAATATTTGGACTCTAAACATTATCTTATTCTCTTGGAGCACTTCAGTCAAGTGCACAGACGTGGCACAGGAGCTGACAGAAGGAATTACGCTATTCCTGAGGGTTAAGTGGAGCTATTGCATGGACACTTCAGTTAGAAATCATGTGACAGATTTTGGTGGAGTTGATTGAGGAAGTTAGTGGAGTTGTATTCAGTTTAACTAATCTAAACATAGTTGAGCTATTTGTATTCAGTTTAACTAATTGATACAATTAGTGAGAGTGGTGTGAATTAATTATTAATTAATTCATTAATTATAAATTCATTAATGAACTAAATAATGCATCAGTTAACTTCAGTGCATGGACAGTTTCAGTGGAGACCAGTGCAGAAATAGGTGAAAGCGCAGGTTAACTATCAGTTATGACTATACAGTTGCTATTTGCAACACATAGTGATTAGAGAAGCACATGAGGATTGCGCAGTACAAGCCAGGTGGTTTATGTTATTTAATGAGCCATCCCATAGCATTGATTACGCAATAGAGGCTGGCTATCAAGTGGCAAAAGATTGGAGCATGTTTTTTGCTAGATCTAGCTTGATAGTGTGTAGCAATTGAGGGTGTGCATGAGAGCTTGTGAGGAGCTTTTGTACTATGATTGTTACATGATCTCCATGACATATAATATAAAGATAGTTGGGGTTTTCAGCTTTAAGCTTTCCCATTAAATACTGTGTTCATATGTGTGATTGTTTGTGGTTTTAATGTATGCATGCAATTGATTTTATTTCCGCATGTGATGATCAATGGTAGAAGAGATTCTGTATTATGCATGAAGCTAAAATAGTGTGTGATCAGGAGAATATCAGTGAATAATATATCAGTTATTCAAATTTCTACAAGATGTGATATGTTTATACATGATGATTTGATCAAACAAACAGTTTGACTTCTGGTGACAGGAAGCAAGCAAGATTGCAAGTGTACCTTATTGACAAGCTACCAATGAGGTATGATTTGAAGTTATTTCAATTTATTTTGAATCTAATGGAAAATATTTGCTTTCTATAGGAAGCAAGAAAATGTCAGTTGGGTGATTGGAACTAACTACAAGAATTAACAGCGTCAGTAAAAGGAATTTGAACATGCAACAATATGCCAGTAAAGCACTTCAGGAGTAGGGCCATTGTGGGACACTGGTACCCAATAGTTTCCATTGATTTCCATGAGAATGCTATGACTAGTATGATGGTTTTGAGGCAGGGATATGCCTGGGTTTTTGTATCTTCCAATGTGAGGAAGCCTTGCCAAGGGATGGAGTGCCTGGGATGGGGGTGTCAGTCGAACTTTGAAGGTGTGTGACTGCATAGAAGGGGGTGACCGGATTACCCGAGTGATTGTGTAGTAGGGAAGGGAAGGTAGAGGATGTATTTTTTTTTGTCATTAGCATTATCAGATGGAACCAGATGCACATTAGGAGTGTGCCCTAGATCAATGAGTCGGCATTAGGGGAGTTTTGAGGTCTAAAATGGGTCTCCTAAGGAAATTATAAAATAATATTGGAAATAATAAAATATGATTATATTGCATCATAAAATTTTAGAGGGAAAAAGGAAAAGACAATTTTTGCAACTTATCTCCCTATGGGTTTACTCAAATTTCGAGCAGAAACACTGGTTAGATGCAAAATTTGATTCTTCATCCAAGGAGTACCCATGTTGCATACTTCCAATGGACCCTGCTATAAGAAAAATGAGAAATACATGAAAAATGTGAATGCAATCACATTTTTTCATGTATTTCTCATTTTTCATGTAGTAGGATCCATCGAAAGTATGCAAGATGGGTACTCCTTGGATGGGGAATTAAATTTTGCATCCAATGAGCACACCCGCTCGAAATTTGAGTAAAACCTTATGGAGATAAGTTGAAAATATGAGTTGAAAAAAAATGTTTTATTATTTTATTATTTTTTAATCTTTTTACCTTTATACTCAAAAAAAGGTGAATCATCCCCCATGGTTGACATCATCATCTTGAATCCTATTGGTTCTTATAAATTTTATTTTGGTTATACATTTTTCTTAGGAGGCCCATTTTAGACCTAAAATTCCCATAATGTAACTTTTCACTGAGAGGATAAGTGGCACGGATTTGTAACACTGGACATTGGATGCAGCTTTGAATAAGTTTGACAGTGTATTTTGGATTTCCTCGGAATGAGGTGAATCCTGGTATGACTTTGAGGGTGGAGGTGTGAGCCTATGGATTCCATTGTTGTAGATGCAAACATCATATCATTTTATTTGTTGGTTGGGGAAATGTTCATATGTATATATGTGGTTGTTATTGTAAATACTGTAATTAGTTGTGTTATAAAGCTCTAGTACACAGTATGATTGTCATGATGGTTTTGTTTTTGAGCGGGTTATTCAATGTAAATACTGCAACAAGCTAAGTTATAAATATCCATGGGAAATATGTTTTCTTTTCAGTGGTTTTGCTAAGGTATATGTGTGGTTGAACACTGAGGATTGTGTCCCCCAAGGGGGAGGGTTCTATAACATTCCTGGTGAAAATTCCATGTAATAAAGTTAAAATAGTAAACACGGTTGATGGGACACGTGCTTCAATCTGAATGGTAGGAAAACATCCTAGTGGCTATTCATTTATTTTATTATGGCTAAAGGAAATTGGCAAAGGAAATGGAAAAGGCTTTGGAAATGCATGAGGAATCAATTGGCATTTTATTGAAAATAATGGAAAATAAGAGAAAAGGGAGGTGAAAGGTCACAGGTTGAATGTGAGGAGGAAAATGAAGGAAAATAATGGAAATTGAAGAAAATATAGGCCTTATTGATAAAAAGGCTTGTAAGGATCAGTTGGTAAGATTTTGGTTAGTGCATTTTGGAGCTTTGTCATTATTCTCTATCTCTCTCATACTCTTGGATACTTAGGGTTTTCTTGGAGCACATTGAGGGTGTGGCATACTTGGTGATTTGGAGAAATAAGGAAAAGGAAGAGCAAGAAATTGCAAGCATACATCGGGATCAACAAATACAAAGGGTTTTGATTGCAAGTACCAAGTTGCATATATATTTTCCTTAGTAGTTTTGGCATGCATGGTGTATGCATGTGATTTCTTGGTCATGATCTATCATTGGCATGGAGGATTTCCTGGATTGACAATGGATTTTCCTAGCCTTTCCATTTCTTGCATAGCCATGGTATTTTGGGTTTATTTCCATTTATTATTTTCAGGTAGCTTCTCATGTTCCCTTAGTTGTGGGTTGAGTTATTAGTTCCTAGAGCCTTGGTTGGAAAAATGCTTTAGAGTCCGGCAGACAGCTATTGGGTTAAGTTACTAGTCCTAGAGCCGTAGTTGGACAAAAACTCTAGAGCCCAGAAATAGTTGGGGTTGAGTTACTAGTCCTGGAGCCTTGGTTGGAACAAACACTTTGGAGCCCTAGAAGAGCTTTGGTAGAGACCAATTTTTGACAGTTGTGATGTCCGACCGTGAGGTGGAATAACTGGTTGAGGGTTGAGGTGGTTTGGACTTTGGAAGCCTTGGATTGGTTTTTATTGATGTGTTTTATGATATCTCACATTCATGCTTGGAATATGGCACGGGGGTGATTGGATGAAGTGAGATTTAGCTTAGCCAATCTATGGTTGGGTGGAACATGGAATTCCCATCTCCGGTTGGTTTCTAAATTCATTAATGAGTAATTCATTCCCTTGGTATTTGGTATGAAAATTTATTGATTTATATGTGGATTCTATTGTTGTTTTATCCATGGTACCTCTGTTTATGATGGTTCTGAGCATGTATTTTTATAATGATGATGTATGGCTCTCTCCATGTTTTTATTTTTAAATGAATGCATAATGTATCTATGGTCAAATAGATTGTATTGCAGCTAATGATGTAAGGGAGGAATGCTTCTTAGAGATTCTTAGATAAGTATGAGACCCATATGCTCAGATCTGTTGTTTACACCTGTAGTTTCAATGTTTTTGACATGTTTGAAAAAATGCATGTGATGTCTAGGAGGGGTCCATATGTAATATCCCTTTTTCAGGAATTTCCGCAAAATGGTCCAAGGGGACGCTGTATAAGGAAGCCAATGAAAGAATAAGAAAAAATGGGACTTAGATCCCTTTTTTTACCCTTCATACATTATACTTACAGGATATTAGCTCAAAGAAATAACCCTAGGTGGGTTATTCAGATCTCCTACCCTTGGGTATCTCAAAGAAGTGCTCAAAGAGTGAGCTTATAGCAACATAAGAACACAATCATGAAACTCTGCAACTCTATACATGTCAAATAAGAGAATATAATACAGCCATCATGTTCATTAATATATCAACAATAATATACAAAAATATCTTGAGGAACAAGCCTCTCAAGCAATGGGAATCAACCTCCAAAGATTAGAACATGAAATACATGAGATGTTGCAGTTATAAAAAATGCCGGAGGGCAGTGACTGCGCTATATCTAGGAGTGTAGCTGCTGAAGTAGATCTGCATACATGAGATATGGCTGAAATATATAGAGAAATGCCCAATAATAGAGAAATGGGCCTCAATACAAGATTTCTAGCCAATCTAGGAGAGATTGCTAGAAATGTTTGAAGATACACAATGTGAAAAATAACTTGTCACTACAACTGAATCAAAATAAGAATGATGCTGTAGCAGATCTGAAATACTCATGACCTCCTCTGATAATGTTCTCAAGCAAAGGGCTGATCCCTTTTACTCAAAAACACTCCTCCTGATAAGCTCAGATGACTCTCCCAGCAGCTGCTTGCATAAAATAATGTAGTTCCAACCCTAGACTGCGCTGTGAGAGATGGTGAATGGCTGGCCAAGTGCCAAAGATCTAAAATGTTGCCCGGGAGTCTCCTCTGCTCCTCCTCCAAAGAATATACAAGATCTCCACCGAAGAACAAGCCAAATAATGACTCTATGAGTTCCTCTGTTGCTGCACCCAGCAACACAACGTTTTCTGCCCAACAAGAAAATGTTGTAGTTGTAAGAGGAAGCTTGGCCAAATGCCGGAGTGAGGAAATGGAGCTCAAACCCTCTCCTTCCTTGAGGATGAGGTAGGGATTCCCTACTAGGAACACCCTCGGGTTCAAGAACACTACAACCTTGCTAAACAGCCCGGGTATGCAAGTATTTGCAGACCCAATGAAAATGATAAGCTAATGCATAATGAAAATGGGCTGCCATCTCCTCCTTATAAAGAAAATGAACTCCTCTCACCATGGGTCCCATCCACATTTTCCACCTAGCTCATGCAAGTGGAGCCTCCTCTAAAACTGCGCTGCCTTGTCATGGAGATTCCCTCTCTTGGACAACATTGTTGACTTGGTCAAAGATAACTAAATCAAACTGATCCTGATCATATTCACACCCTTAGGTGCTTAATCCAGCTACTTATTCATCCTCCTTTCACACAGGGAGTGTTATTTCTCCATCTAAGGGGGTTAAGGGGTCTCCTTACCCATTTTATTCAACAAAATAAAAATATGCAACCTATAGTGTTCCTTTTAGCTTAAGGCTAAAATTTGGGAACATTACAGTCCTCCCCTCCCACATGTTTCTTGTCCTCAAGCAACTACATAGAGAGAACAAAATTTCTCCCCCTTCTCTTTAGTGGCCTCCTCATCAACAATCTCCACCACTACTCAAGATATCCTGCAATAAATCCGTCCTCCAACGTTTCCTCCCAAGTATACCAACTGGAATGGGGCACATCAAGGAAATATAGAAGGTGTAGGTGGAAACCTTCTTGCTGTGCTATGGCCTCCTCAAGGTAGGAGTGATGACATGCATGGGAAAAAAATTTCCCCAATGATGATCCTCTCATCCATGCTATCATCCAAATAAAAATCTCAACCCCTGGTTCATGCAATGTGTTGGGGCTGAATGGAGAGTTGGGCTTTTGATTCCCAAGATGTTTCTCTCTCCATTTGTGGTACATATGGGGCTTCCTTCATCCTTGGGCTGAAATGGCATGGCCTCCAAAAATGGCCCAAGCTTCCCCATCAAGAAAATCAGCCATGATATGCCCCCTAAAATTTTCAAAGTGGTTTTTCCCACAATAAGAGAAAAGTAACAATGTGGCAATCATGGTTTTCCCATGGTGTCTCCTGCAATATAAAACATGTACAATGGGGAGAATCATGCTCCCAATGGGTTGTCCCAATACCTCCAACGCTCTCCAAGTAGTGCTCCCTATAAATGTACAACCATTAGCATCACCAAGAAGCAATATGTAATGAAAATAAGCTGTCATAAGACAACTAGAGAGTGGGTCACTGCTCCACTCATGGGACCAACGCAGTGAGCCTCCTGTCTGCACTAGAACTAAAAAAAAAGAGGTGCTTTCCTAGCCACTTGTTTGCTGCCACAAACATCTCATAAGGTGAAAACATGAAAGTACAAATTGGTGCCAATGGTGCACACCAAGAAATATGTGGCTTCCCCCACAAAATATCATGATATCCACTCCCATTGCTGCAATGGGCCACAAGTACATCATAATAAGGAGCATAAGGAGATGTGATCATCCTTACCTCATCAAGAGACTCATTTAAAGTAAAGAAAGGTAAATTAAAATGAGATTATATACGTCCTTTACCATGTACTCCGCTCCTTGAGCTGATATGGCTCCTCTAAATGCTCTCCCTCACCTCCAATGAGTAGGGAAATGGTTGTGCCAACCTCTCTAGAATCATCTGGGCTATGCATCTGTCCATATGCTGATATAGGTCATACTGAATGCCCTCCCAAGTGAACTCCTCTAGGAAGACAAGATATGCATCTAGGTGCATAGCTAGGAAGTCCTCATGTGCTACATGTAATAGTTCCTTCTTGAGACTAGAAGCCCTAGTCAAGAAGACTCTGTCATAATAATAGATGACCATATCATCCACCATGTACCTGTCATATCCATCCGGGTCATCCAGAATCATGGATGCACTAAGATCCTTGGAGTACCCTACTAAGAGTTGAGACCTCCAATCTGGATCTGTCCTCCTCAGAGACAGTGTTGGTAATCTGCAATGTGATGCTCCCCTCATGCTACTGCCTGCTACCTTGACATCCCCCATGCCAAAGAAATCCTCCAAAATGCTGCCATTCCCATCATGCAGCTGCTCATGCTCAAATAGTGATGGTGTCCCTTGGAAGTTGGCCTCCCATGAGAAGCTGTCATCCACAAGGAATCTCCCAAGCTGGGCCAAGGTAAGCATGAGTGGCCTACATCCACTCCTATGTATGAAAGAGTCCTCCCTCAAAGGAAGTATCCTCTTCCTCTCCAAATCTGTGGAGTAGTCATCCTGCATGATGAATATGCCATCCTCCATCCCTGCAGCAAACTCTGTCAGCGCAGTATAACTGATGAGAGTGGGTGATACTGAAAATGAGAGAGTGTCTCCCTCCTCCTGGGGTTTGTCCCAAACTCTCTGCACTGTGTTGGACTCCTCCAATGTCTTCACCTCTCCGGAATCCAAGAGTGGTGAATCAAGTGACAAGATGCCCCTCATCAAATCTAGATCAGGTGGCCTCCCAGGTGGAATGCCTCCATATAGTGAGACATCAAGTTTAGAAGTGGATTGTATGTATGAGTGGACTGATTTGTCCCTCTCTTCACTGCACTGTACAGTCTCCTTCTCTTGTGAAAAAAATTTCTGGCATAGAAGGGTGTATCATCCCTCGATGCTGATCCTTTTCTTCCTCCTCCATCTCACAATCCCAAAAACATGTTACATATGGCTCTGGAATTGTGCCTTGGTTTCCACATGTTGAAACATTTGGAACTCCTTGCAAAGATACAAGGGCTCCTCTAATAGAAGCAATGGCTCCCCTTTCACCTTCATGTGGTGATGGATCTCCTCCCAATGGGACAACGCTGTTATATATCTTATGCTCATCCTCCCCATCAATAATTGAGATTACCTCATCATCAAGGAGAGACCCTAGATCTTGGTCATCTCTTGAAGGAAGTACCTCCATGACTTCACAAATGGCAGAGGACCCTTCATACAATGGGGATCTTGCCCTTAGCAAGCCATCATACATTTTTTCATCCCCTTTAGAAATATGGAATGGAGTTTTTTTCATGGTTCCTCCTAATGCATGCAAAGTGTTTGATGTTTTGATACATGGTGTTTCATAGTGATTTTCATCAAATTTCCTCACCAACCCCTCAGTGAATCCATCATATGGTTCTACATTTGCATGATAGTATGAAACAAAATTTTTAAACCAAAAATCATGGGCCATAACTTTGAAATGCAGTGCTGCTATAGTGATGGCCTCCTTGGTTGCAACTTGGTGTAGCTGAAAATATGCATCTAGCTCCTCCTCCCAAGCTGTCGCTTTGCACCTTGCTGATCCATCGAAATTAGATAGAAAGAATATTTTTTCTTTCTCCCTTTGGGGATTCTGGATCTTTCTCCCTTGATTCTGCAAAACTCTTGGAAGTCCAAGTGCACTTCGAATCTCCATGATTGAGATTCATACTCCCCAAGAAAATCACTCAAGGTCTCCTCCCTTGGTGACTCATATTCCTCCATTCTTCTTGCAGTAGATATGGGAAATGTACTGCGTTGTGGATCTGCATGTGTGGCTGAATTCTCACACCCAACGTGGTCACAACTAGGGCTTTCTTCATCCACAAACCCTCTCAGAAAATCTTCCCAGTTTTCCCTTTCTGTCTCCTCAAGGTCTTCAATGATACCCTCCATGGTCTGGAAAAGAAGAAGGGAGACCTCCTCTTCCGTCATTCCTCCTTTCTTGTTTCCTGTGTACATCTCCTCTTCTAAGTGAGGAGCTTCTCCTTCTAATGGTATATTATCTTGGGCTGCACAGGCTAAGCCAAGATTGATGCTCCGATACCACTGTAATATCCCTTTTTCAGGAATTTCTGCAAAATGGTCCAAGGGGACGCTGTATAAGGAAGCCAATGCAAGAATAAGCAAAAAGGGGACTTATATCCCTTTGTTTACCCTTCATACATTATACTTCCAGGATATTAGCTCAAATAAATAACCCTAGGTGGGTTATTCAGATCTCCTACCCTTGGGTATCTCAAATAAGTGCTCAAAGAGTGAGCTTACAGCAACATAAGAACACAATCATGAAACTCTGCAACTCTATACATGACAAATAAGAGAATATAATACAACGATCATTTTCATTAATATATCAGCAACAATATACAGAAATTTCTTGAGGAAAAAGCCTCTCAAGCAATGGGAATCAACCTCCAAATATTAGAACATGAAATACATGAGATGCTGCAGTTATACAAAATGTGGGAGGGCAGTGACTGCGCTATCTCTAGGAGTTTAGTTGCTGCTATAGATGTGCATACATGAGATATGGTTGAAATATACAGAGAAATGCCCAATAATAGAGGAATGGGCCTCAATATAAGATTTCTATCCAATCTAGGAGAGATTGCTAGAAATGTTGGAAAATGCACAATGTGACAAATAACTTGTCACTGCAACTGAATAAAAATAAGAATGAGGCTGTAGCATATTTGAAATACTCATGCCCTCCTTTGATAATGTTCTTAAGCAAAGGGTTGATCCCTTTTACTAAAAAACACTCCTCCTGATAAGCTCAGACGACTCTCCCAGCAACTGCCTGCATAAAATAACGCAGTTCCAGCCCTAGACTGCGCTGTGAGAGATGGTGAATGGTTGGCCAAGTGCCAAAGATCTAAAATGTTGCCCGGGAGTCTCCTATGCTCCTCCTCCAAAGAATATACAAGATATCCACCGAAGAACAAGCCAAAGAATGACTCTATGAGGTCCTCTGTCGCTGCACCCAGCAACACAACTTTTTCTGCCCAATAGGAAAATGTTGTAGCTGCAGGAGGAAGCTTGGCCAAATGCAGGAATGAGGAAATGGAGCTGAAAACCCTCTCCTTCCTTGAGGATGAGGTAGGGATTCTCGACCAGGAACACCCTTGGGTTCAAGAACATTACAACCCTGTTAAACAGCCCGGGTATGCAAGTCTTTGCAGACCCAATGAAAATGATAAGCTAATGCATAATGAAAATGGGTTGCCATCTCCTCCTTATAAAGCAAATGAACTCCTCTCACCATGGGTCCTGCCACCTAGCTCATGCAAGTGGAGCCTCCTCTAAAACTGTGCTGCCTTGTCATGGAGATTCCCTCTCTTGGACAACGCTGTTGACTTAGTCAAAGATGACTAAATCAAAGTGATCCCGATCATATTCACACCCTTAGGTTCTTAATCCAGCTGCTTATTCATCCTCCTTTCACAGAAAGAGTGTTATTTCTCCATCTAAGGGGGTTAAGGGGTCTCCTTACCCATTTTATTCAACAAAATAAAAAAATGCAAACTATAATGTTCCTTTTAGCTTGAGGCTAAAATTTGGGAACATTACACCATATGAGTTCTTATTGATGTGATTGCTTCCGTATAATTGTCTTGTTTCTATTTAGCATCTCTAAGCTTTTCATGAAGTTCTAGGCAAAGCACTAGGTTCTCGCCCTGAAAAGGTGGCTCAATTCTCGGGGACACTGGCACAAAATTGAGAAATTGGGGCCCAGGACGCTGGCAAATTGTGTTATGCATGTGTCTATAATCTCTTGGACGCTGGCATGCAAGTTTGTGCCTGCGTCTATGGCTCAAAGAGCTCAAAAGGTTAGTGTGACTCAGGGGTAAGAGGCCTGAATGGTTGGATTACCTCCTGGGGGTGTTGTTGTTGTTGTACAAGGTATGTATGTTGTCTTTCCATCAGTTCCACTTCCTTAAGGTCACTTAGGAGCTTGAATCTCATTATAGTAGCCTCTCATCACATGTTTACCCCTGTTGGACGGTTACTTAGGTAGATGTGGGAAGAGGGGGTTACACCCATGGTGGCAGGGGTGGCTCGAGAGCAGCTCAAGGTGGGTGTGAAGCAGGGAATGGTAAGCAGGGAAGTGTGATGTGTGGGTTTGGAGCTAGTGGTCGAGGTAGGAAGCATTGGTTTAGGCGTGCGGGGGTTGTTGGCCGACAACAGTGCTCTAAGGCTTGTCGAGACATGGTCGAGTTTGTCTTGGATCTCTTGGAAATTTATGAGAAGGCCACGAAGTTATCATTGGCATGCTCAACCAATTACATTACATTCAATTCCATGTACGGGAGAGGATCATGGTGGTTTGGCGCAATCAAAATTTTCTATCTGAAAAGGTGGAAGAACTGGAAACATGGATGGCTCATTTCGAGCAGCATGTCGAGTGCACTTATTGTCCTCCTCCCCCTTTAGGGAGTGGACCAGATAATCCTGCCTCTATTACCTCTGATAACTAAGCATGGTTACAAGTGTTCTACTAGTTCTATTTGACTTTTGGTGCTTTTGGCCTATTAAGTTGTGCATTGTGTCTCTAGTTGTGCTTATGTTTATTTTCCATATGCTACGAGCAATATTCAACAAACCTGGTCAGGTTGGGACTACTTTCATTTTGATATCGATGTACTTAATTTTTGATGAATGAATAGAACCTTGCTTTACCAAGAAAAAAAAAAATCATTAAACTAACTAAATTATAAGATTATTTTAAATTATTATTATTATTAATTGTAAATAATAATATATAGTTTTGAGGGTTTGCTCAATTGGTCAATTCTCTATAGTTAAAGCACCATTATTATTGAGAAGTCACGATTATGGCTCCATGGTTAAAGTGATGTTGAATAACAGAAAATAATAATAATAATAATAATAATTTCAATAAAAAATTATTCTAATAAACATTTTTTGAGCGGGGAAAAAATGTCGGTTTGTTACTCTCACAAATTATCAATACCATAAATTAATAATATGACATGCCAAATAATTTGTACCCAAATAATACTATAAATTAAAAAACCACATAGCCGTCAACTGTATATTCAACACGAGGTATCACACATAGCCCTCATATTAATCATAGAACGCGTCTCTTTAACACAATAATCCAACATTCAACCTTAACACTCTCTATAGAAACGAAAAAAACAAAAAGACTAATTATCCCATAAACTATTTTTAATCTCGTAAACAATAAAATATCATAACCCACATTGTTTATATCATAAATATCATAAACCATGGCTTCTCTAACTAATCCCTCCACATTGTTTTCTCTAGCGCTTGCCTTGTCGATGGCAATTTCTTACGTCGGCCCAAAACTGCGGGCTATCACGTGATTCACATCCAATCACATTGTTTTCTCTAGCGCTTGCCTTGTCGATGGCAATTTCTTACGTCGGCCCAAAACTGCGGGCTAACTGTCCATTGATTGCTCCAACTTTTTCTAGGCATACATGGTCGCCCCTGCACTCTCTCAATGTCACGCCATTTCTAATACTCATTCATCTCCCTCTCATGCGCGCGCTATCTGTCCTAGCACCCATTAGAGTTGATGCAAACTATGTACCCATTCGATTTGATTTAAGGCACCGACTAGCGTGTTTTTTCTCATATGAAAAAAACCATGTCAGTGCTTCCAATTTAGGGACACTTTACCTCATCATACACGACGCCCATTTCTGTATAGCATGCTCTATTCCTTGAACTCCGAGACTATGCATTTTATTTTATTCATTTCTCTGCAAAGGGTAATGCAAGCAGCGAATCTGCTGCACACGGATTGAAGTTTTCTAATAAGGAGAGAGAGAAAGAGATGTGTCTCTGTTCCCGTAGATTTGTGCAGACATCCGTAGATTTGAGGCAGAAGCTTTCGCTATCTGTTATACCCATGCAGGAAAGCGGGGCAGGAAAATGTCTCTTTTGCGTTTGTTATTTCCGTGCATCTCATGAATTGTGTAATCTGTCCCCACTTGGCGTTAATGAGTAGAACCGGTGAATGAGACCCAAACTCTGAACACCACGAGATTTACAGGCACAGTTTGCCTTCAAGGGAAACGACTGTGCTGGTAGGTCATCAGCTATCTATGAATCATGAATGAATGGATCTCTTTTGCTTTTCGTAGACAATGACCCCACATTCACGCTCGCTACTACCTGCATTAATTGAAACCTGTAGCAATCAATGACGATACATTAATCATGAATGTGGCCATTAACAGTGATGGAGATGGACCATCAGGCTCCCACTCCCTGTTTCATTACCTTTTGAACAATTCATAAATAGTGCCCAAAAAAATTGTTGGGCTGTCTATGTACAGGCCAAAACTATACATACCTTTTGAAAATTTTAGGTGAGCAAATTTTATATTTTCTGCAAAAATCTAAGTACATTGCAGCTTTATAATTTAAAAGAAATCCCTTATTCATTGTAGACAATACTCCAACATCCAAACACCATAATAGAGTGACATAAAGTAAGGTGAAACGCACATCCCTACCCACTCACAGGAGTGTACGAATATTTGAACACCCCAAGTTCAAGTCCATGCTTCACTAGATTATATTTTCCATTTTGTCGATCAAATATAAAGCTAATTGAATTTTGGTTTAGTAATTTTAGTTAACAACTATGTAGATTATTAAATTTTATGGTAATGATAGATTGACTAACTTATTATATTGATCATATAATTTTTTCAATGATTTTAGAAAGTAAAGAGGAAAAAAACATTCTCCTAGTTATCAAAGGAGGAGGAAGATTTAATATTAGACCTACTGAAATTTAAACACGATTTTTAACTATAGGAGTAGATTCTTACAAATTGCTTACTCGAGAATACAAAAACAAATAATTCTAGAATTTGAGCAAAATTGACCCTCCACTAGATCCATTGGAGGGGAAAGAATGTTGGGTGCTAGTTTGTGGTCATTTCTTGCTTCAATCTTTTCTACTTTCTGTTAGTTGAAGGAAAAAACCTTGATTGTATTTTAGAACATCTAAATAGGCAGGAAATGAAGACGGGAGATTCCACCTCCTTTTCCTTTTCTCTTAGCTTATATTTCCTTCTTTTTTAAAAGATGGTTCTTGTTGTTTTCCCTAGATGAAACCTCTTCCATTGAATCGATGTTCTATGTTAACACTTTATTTGAAGTTGGTTTTTCATATCAGGTTGCTAAATGAGATTGGCGTCTTCAACCTTGACTTTTGCCCCAAAAGATTGCAAAAATTCAAATCTATCACTCGAGGCATAATGTTAGTGAGACTCGAGCTTACTAGAATGAGGCCTCTTAGACAATGGATTCTTGTCTTTCCTTGAAACTGGTTTGATTACTCCTTTCTCATTATTATTTTGAGAAGATGATGATGGGATAGAAGGAAGTTGAGATGCCATAGCTTTTGGACAAATTTTTCCAAAGTGCCCATCCTCTATCGCATGAATTACATTTAAAAGGAACTTGTTCATAATCCAGACACTAAATATATGTCCAACATTCCAAGCCAAGCCGAATTGCCTCTGGGAATCTTTTTGTAAAATCGTTTTCAACACAAATTTTGGCACATGAGAAATTATTCTCCTTGATCGTGAAATAGTAATATAGTAGAACAATTTGTCTCCAACGACTTTAAAAATACCATCACCTTAGCAAATAAGAGGAAGATAAGGAAATCTAATCCAAATAGGCATAGAAGAAACTTCCATGTCAAGATTAAAATCTAGAGTCTAGTGGGTGAAAAAACACCCATGGTGCCCATGAAATATGGCTCAGGTCTAAAGATCATATCCCTATAATCCTTGCTTTCAAAAGTAAAAGCACAACGACTATTTCCATAGTGTAGAGTACTAGTGGGCACATGCTTTGCCCAATTATTAGAAATTCACTTTGAAATAGAGTTATAACTAGGCCAAAAGATAGTAAACTTACCAATCAAACATTTTTTCTTAGGGGTATAAACATTCTTCTTCAGAGAAGAAAAAAAATCCCAAATCAAAAGAATGAATTGTATCTGCCTTTTTTATAAATCTACTTTGGTAACTTATTGGCCACATGACAGAGCCACAATCATTCACACCAAGGTTGGAAAGACCATCCAATAAACATGCAAGGAACTTTTCCAATCAACAAATCTAAATGAGAGGCAAACTCTTAATCCTCGACCACATAGAACTCGACCGCGTCAACTAAAAACAACATAACAAGCACCACCAAATCATATACACTAATAAGGAAAAAAAATTGACACTAAAACTACAAACCATAAGAGACCTACACCAAACTTAGAAAAACCCTGAAGTGATGACTAAGGTTACCTTACCTAAGAGACTAGAGCCACTCCTTGATACACATCGTTTCTAAACCCAATATTAGCTCTCCCGATAAATAGTTTACTTATCATTTTTTTCATTTACCATTGACATAGTTTACTTAAACCATTGGTAGAGTTCAATGAAACCAGCTCCATATAGTTGTTTTAATTAAGAATGGTTTGTTTTAGATTATTCAACTTTAGGAACATAAACTTAACGAGTTTAAACTATCTAAATTAAAACATTACATAAAAATGCATCACTTAACAAAGTATCGACGGTGCATCCTTTATTTCCATCTCAAACTAAGGTGCTGGAAATTAAGAGGAAGACCTTACGTTTTTGGTGTAAATTAGAAGAAAAACATAGTTGGTGTAAGAATAATTTCAGAATCAAATCTGACGTGGCCAATTACGACCTGACGTATATGCTTTAGTTTAGAAGTTGACTAAATATATTCTCCTCAAGCTCAACTACCTCTTAAATTTATCTTTTTTATATTTTTCCTTCCCAGCATATAATTAATAAACCATGGGCAATTTTTACTTTGTTGTTTTTCAAAACACAACGTTATTAAACTGTGTCATTTCAACCTTGATTATTCTTCAAAATACGATTGAAGATGATTTAAATTAGAAGAATAAATGAGGAATAATTGATATCCCTATTGTGAAATAAATGAGGAATAATTATAAATTTTAAATTATTAAAATCAATTTCACATTATTGGCAATGCCAATTACATTAAAGTTAATCACATAATTTATTAAATTACTTTAAAATTGTAAAAACCAAAATACCTAGATATATAGTTCACTAAATTCTATTTTTATTCACTTTATCTTTTAAATATAATTTTAATAATGCCTAGCTTATTACTGATTGGAATTACAAGTAAATCACTCTTAATATTTAGTTTATCCTTCAAACATAATGTTAATGATAAGTCAACTCATCACTAATTAAAACTAAAAAGCTAACCATTTACTAATATATAAATCAATTATCTTGAAAATGAACTCATGTTTGGATAGAATCTACTTAACCAATTAACATTATGTAAATCAAAACACCCCAAAAGTTTAGGCACTAGTCAATGGTATCGTCTCTCAAGTTCATCCCTACTTAGTTTTCCTTTAAACATAATGACAATGGTGAAGTAAAACTAAAGAGAAATCACATAAAAGTGGAAGAATCTATTGTATAAATTAAATATAATAAACCCAATCATGTTAGGATAAAATCTGCTTAACCAATTAACATCATGTAAAACAAAACACCTCCAAAATTTTATGAACTGGTCCATTGTATCCTCTCTTAAGTTCATCTCTACTTAGTTTTCTGATTCATCTCTACTTAGTTTTCCTTTTAACATAATGACAAAAGTAAAGTAAAACTAAAATACAATCACATAAAAGTGGAAGAATCTATTAATGTACAAATTAAATAGAATAAATCCAATCACAGACAAGTATATAAATGTAAATCAATTTAGAATCAAATAAATCATAGTACCTTATATCTATGCATTATTAATTATATTCTCATATCCTATTTCATCCTAAGTTATAATGTTAATCATGCTTGGTCCATTTCATATTAGAGTGCTCTAAAGTAAAAATCAATGACATGTTTGAGTATCAAAATCCATTCTCATGAAACTTGTCACATGCTAGTGTGGAAATCTACCTGACGAATTTAAATTTGAGTGAATAAAAACACTCTAAATCCATGCACCCATTTCATATTAGAGTGCTCTAAAGTAAAAAAGAAGAAGAAGAAGTCAATGACATGTTTTAGTATCAAAATCCATTCTCATGAAACTTGTCACAGCTAGTGTAGAATTCTACATGATGAATTTAAATTTGAGTGAATGAAAACAATCTAAATCCATGCACTATTTAATTATGTCCCTTTACATATGTCCTTCAAACACAAGGTTAATAGTACATGGTTTATCTTTACCAATTTTTTCAAAAAAATATAAATGGTGTGTGTTTCATTTCTACCAAAAGAACTAGAGTACCATAATAATTGAGTGTCATATGCTAGAGTTGTTTTTTCTTTTTTCTTTTTTTTGTACTAGAGGAATTGACCATTGGGATAAGATAATACTTGTGTGGCATGGGGTGATTCCAACTGCAACCACTATAAGCCACAGGTGTAATTGTTGCATCCCCAAAGATAACAACATGGACATGGAAATGGGGGGAATTGAACATGGGCCCTTCATTACTCACATAAATTTACATATCATGGGCTTGCCAAGGAGTTACCCCATAGGGATATCATATACTAGAGGTTAATCATATACTATTATAGAATTTAATGTAGCAATAAATGATGTTAAAATTATTCTAATATTAGATTAGGAATCCACTTTCTTTTTTTCAAGTTAGGAAGATACTTTCTATTAATAATCATAAAAAATACATAAATATCTATAATTACTAACCTCCCACTAGGGAAACCAAATTAGTAGCACAAATAGAGTTTTTTCTAAATTATAATATGAGTTTCAAAGGTACCATAATAAAGCATAAGAATTATGATATTATTTGACAAATTGCTAATATGCCAACCATTGTTCCTAGACAAAGGAGTAAAGATGCTTCTTATACATAGATAAATAAAAAATTTAAACCTAAACATAATTAAAGAGTGGAGGAGTCAATAGGGATGACCTTTGTATTTCCATTGTACACATCCTATTTGCTAGGAGAGTGACTTTAATGTCCAATTTTGTAACTTGGAGTTGCAAGTCATCAATGAAAAGAAAGACTTCCTACTGAGCCTTGCTACATTCCACAGGAACCTTCCCCATTACGGTCTTGATTTTCTAGTGAAGATCAACCGTCTAAAATTTTTAGTGGTGTGAGTGCATGAGTTTCCCATGTCTATAACTTAGTGCCCCATGTCCTCATTGATAAAATCATCATGTATGTAGTTCCTCTCCACTTTGGCCTCTTCCTAAGTAGTATTATTTTTTCTCACATATCCAAGGAAGTATTATGCCAATATAGAGCTACAAAGGCCTCTACTTTTCTCGTAGCCCTTGATAAGGGATGTCCATAATGACTACAACCATGATGACCTCATCCAAGGCCAAATTTGGTTGGGGGCACAACATGGTAAATGATAAGGAAGAATACATGGTAGGTGGTGGTGGAAGTTGAGAAATACATGCCACAAAACCACTAGTATTATCCAAAAGAAAAGAGGTAACAAAAAACAATGATCTAAATTGTATCACTATATTATTCTTCATCCATCTTGATGCTTCCAGAGTGGAAAAAATAGATGAATAAACTTGTAGAAATGTTGGAATCATTATTTCCATTACACCAAAACCCATAGGTGTTAGTAAAAAGACACATTTCCAAATTTAACAGATCCCTGGGAGGCATTTAAGCACATATCATGAATCCTGGATGCGGGTGATAGACCACGCTAATCAGAGGGGCCACTTGGATGCAAGGTGGCAGAGCACATGTCCTCCCCATGCGATTGCACATGGCCACCCAAGCTGCTTTAAATGTTGTAGCATGGGGCATTTACTTGCCACCCTCGCCAACCTCCCATCGACGTCCTCCGCCTTAATCACTTTCCGCTGCACATTAACTTTGACTGTCCTGCCTTGGCCGCCTCCCATGGCCCTTAAATCTGCCACCCCTACTCCTTCCGTCATTCGCCTCTCCCTTCAACTTTGCAAAGATGCACCTGGTGTCTCTGCTAAGCCTTGGTTCCTCTTCCCTGTTCCCTGCCCATTTATTAGCCTATCCTTGGATTTTAGTACCCCAGCTGCTCCCTTAGACACTCCTTTGACTCAAATTTCTTCTAGGTCCCACTCCTCTGCCATGCCCAGAAGGCATTACATGAGGTGCCCAGAGTAGGGGGACGTGGTATTCCCTCCAAACCTCCCACCTCGGCCTCTACGGGTAGGATGGTGAATTTTTTTGATGATTGGGCGGATCCAGAAATCCTCGACCCCATCAATCTCTCTGCTTGCCTGTCTCTCCACCTTCTGGATTCTCCTTCTAAACCCTCTAGCTCTGACCTGATATGTGGATAAATCCATCTTGCGGACAAAAGCGATCTCCCTAGTATCTTATAGATAGCTAGAAATAAACATCCATTTGTAAATCGTTTCCTCTAGATTATTTGCAATTCATAATTTTTATAAAAAAATAAAGAGGACATGCCCCTACCTTGAAATCTGACATTCGGTGCAGTATTTTATCCAGTCGCTCCAAAGAGGCTTCTTCAGTAAGTAGAACCTGTAATCAAAGACAAACAAAAGAATTAAAATCACCTACAGCATATAATAATTTAGAACAGCTAATCTAACTTAGTGATCAAGGAATCTAAGTATTGAATTATTCAAATAGACACAAGAACAACTCAATGAGAAAAGGAGATCGATATGCCTTATCTTGAATGAAAAGAGTAAATTTACAACCTGATGCCTTGATGTCGTACAAGTTCCTCTCGGGGTCCTGAACAATCCTTCCTCCTTTAGATTGACAAGCCTTCCTCTCTTTGAACTAGCATGAAGTTATGGACATGAGTGTGTGATCATTCTCATACCAATAATAACTATTGTAGAGAGTATGCTGTCTTGAGAATTTCTTCAGCAACTAATACATATGTCCACCCTTAAGACTAAAACATGAGCTCAATTTATAGGGAAATGGAGGTAGTTTCAGTTACATGAAGAGGGGGATGGATTCCTCTCATGAGTGGAGGGACAGAGCTCCATGAGTGGAGGGATAAAGCTCAAACTGATCGCGCCTCTAGAAGATTCCAGTTGGGAGAATATTCATTCAGTTGGGCTTCTAGAAGTTACTTTTCCTTTATTTTATTGTTTATGGGGGTCAACATGTTTTATAAGCAGAACGTGCAGGATGTGTCATGGGCTATAGAAAAAATATCTGTAGATCCGTAGGAAAGAGCTAGGAAAAGTGCCGAGTTATACTTTTAAGGGTTTTACTGAGCTTTTCTCCAATTCCAAGACTTGGTTTAGGAACATTAGGGTTTTTTACCTCTAAGAAAGCATAATATAGGTAGTGATGAACCTATATAGACATTCAAATGTCATGGTGACAAAATAACGTGTAACATATTGCCTCCTAAAGTGCGAAGTCTGAGGTACTTTTGAAGAGTGACGTGTTTTATCATTCCGAGGATTGGATTTTGGACACACCAGTCGAAAACCTGCAAAAACATTCTGTGCAAGAATGAATATATATATATATATATATATATATATATATATATATATATATATATCACTTCGAGGGTAGGCATTCCAATACTCAGATCAAAACTAACTAAATGTTCTGGTACAGAAATAATTTTAAAATTATATCAATAGTAGACATAGTATAGGCACAACCATATATCATAAGTATTCTACTGTATCATGCATAATAAAACTCCTCACGGCCTGGATGGTGGAAACTAGATCCAGGGTCTTGATTTTCGCTTCCCGAACTAGTACGATTCTATCCATGCAATTGATTGTGTCGAAGTCGAACATGGTAGAAACCACTTTATTACCAATCAATGATGTGAAATGTTAACGAGTGTGAGAGAAACCACTAATAATGACATTGGCTCTCAAAGTACTCATTACAATCCACAAAGTGTGAATGAATGATTTGCAGTCGAACACTTCACGAAATCATTCGATCGAAGGTCAATGAAGCAACCTATCATCGAAGGTGATAAACTTGCCTTTAGGGCATGCAAATCCTAAGGTACTGATAGGATTCTAGATCAACTTTCTAGATGATGAGCTATCGTCGATAGAAAGTGAACCGTCGTAGGAAATCCCACGACACGAAACCATTAGATCAAGTTTTGAAGAAATATATGCAAGGACTGACTCAGGGATGGTCAACGCGAATGGAGACAAATGTTTGTAATGAATGGTTTATTTGAACTGTATCTTAAACACATAACGACACTGCAGATGGTTTGGTAACAATTTGACCTAAAGCTAATACCCAAAAATTGGCTGAAGACTTTCAACGTGTTTTGATTAAATGTTAGACAAAGGATTTTCCCAACCCAGGTACAAGTGTGACAAAAGTGTCGTGTTCAAGAGTGGTATACTACTTTTGAAACAAGGGTGACAATTGGATTCCTTCCCCCCCCCCCCCACCATTACTAGAAAGTACCTCTTTATTTTTGACAAGCTTGAAGAGGATAAAATTTGCTTGTTGTGTAAGCTCATCCTTCAGATGAGTCCATATTAGTATTAAAATCGAACCCTAAGAAGGAGTGGTTCATTCCTGTTTGTAATCGACAGGTCCTTTACTGTTAAATTTTAACGAGTCCAGTATAGGAGAAACTCGGTGTTTTTCAGTTTTAGGGAGTGAGAAGAAAAACACAAGTAAACTCCGTGGTTGTAATTTTTTGTAAATTTAGTCTCTCAGGCCCGAAAAAGAATAAAATAATGCAGGAGAGAACTCTATTGACCATGATTAGTCAACGTATACCTTTTTCGTAAATATTCCATTTCAGTCCGAAAAATGGGTAAACTTATACTGAAGGGATGACTATTCATTTCCTTTAATGAGTTTGAATAGTCAAGTACTCAGCGATCTTTTCATATTTAGAGAGTCTAAAAGGGATTAAAAGAGAACTCCTGTAATGTTCCAAAATTTTATGGAACATTAAAAAATTTTGTTTTTGCTTTAGGAGGAGAACAAATGGGTAAGAAAACCCATTGATAATAAAAATCTGAATAAGGAACCCTTATAATGTGAAAAGGGATCAATAAAGAATTTGATTTCACACCCCATGTGTGAAAAGAGACAATTTGCAGGTGGATAATTCTAGAAGAAGCCAAGTTGACTGCGTAGATTGAGAAGATGAGGTTCACTTGGTGCGCCAACACAGTTTGCATGAGAGGGAGATCATTCTAGAGAGGAAACCCTAAAGTGTGGGGCCCATGGAAAAGCACATTTCACTTGTTTAAAAGGAGAACAAAGCAGCCATTCTGATTCATGCTTTTGATTATCATTTTGCTTGTCTTCTTAGGCAAGAGCATTCTCTGGCTGTTTAGCTAAGATGCAGTGCTGCTAGCACTAGGTGTTCCCGGGCGGGAATCCCATATCTTCCATAGAGTAGCTCTTGGAAGAGTTTGTTCTTCATATTCCCCATATTCTGTTTTGAGGCCAAAGCATTCCATTCATCTCCAGCGCAGTCTCCATTGGTGGTTGAGTTGTGTTGCAGGGGAGGGTTCCTCAACACTACTTCCGGCATTGTATTTCAGAGGAAGGAGTCTCCATTCCTTTGGGAGATTAGTGAGGGAGTTCTTGATATTCATTCCATCATATTTGGCATCAGGCTAATCATTTCCATCAGCAGAATAACATCCCTCTTCCTTGACTGCACAGTTCATAGAGAGCATTTGCAGTGAGGGTTACAGCATTTTAGTGGGTGGTGAGATTTTCTATGAAAGGATCAGCCTTTCATATAGAAGATTGAACAAAGGATTTATTTTAGCAGAGGCATCATCTTCAGCAAGCTCCTTCCATTTCCAGTTTCTATTGAGTTGCAGCAACTTCCCAGCAACTCCGACATTTTGGTAAAAATGCCATTTTGTCTAGTTTTCATCCAATCCTTTTAGAGGATTGTTGTAATGTATTTTCAGGGGTTCAGACCTTTCTCCCCCTTTCTTATTTGACCTTAAATCACTGTATCATTTATGTACATGTATTTACTACTACATTACCTCCATAGACTGTGCAGTCTTAGTTGGGAATAAACTATGCAAGCAGTGTTTTTCTCCATTTCTATGCACATGTCTCATTGAGACTCTTTACTTGATTTGAGTAATAGATTTCTCAAGATTTTGTCTACATTTTCTGCTGCATATGTATCTTAAGGCTGATTTCATATTCATGTGACATAGCTCCTTAGAAATAACGATGTCTTTTCCTTTGTTGAGAAAAGTGTTGTTGCAGCCCTCTTCATTTGGCCCTTTTCTGAAGATAACAGGTGAAGGAGACTTGTATCAAGCTCCCAGAAGGATTTGTTTTGAGTCCACTTCAGGATTTCAGCTCCAGAAAAATATATTTAAAGGATCCCAGACCATGGATCAAATCCTGTTGCCTCCATTTCTAGGAAATGCATTTTCCAGGCTTGGGTTGCTAGTCATTCCTACTAGGAAATTTCACATATCTATAGATGGAGTCTGCAAAGGGCCAGCAAGCCTCCGGATCTCATCGTTCTTTAGAAGGTGACATATTTGGTAAATTCCCCTGCAGCCCATCTCTGGCACAGACTTGTGATATTTCTGAAAAAGGAATATTACAGTGGTATCATAGCATATTTCTTAGATTAGCCTGTGGCCTTCAAGCCCAAGAAAGAAGGAATTAAGATGATGAATAGGATGAGCTTGTTCTCATCAATTTTTAGAGCAAAGAAGAACCTCTCCAAGGAGGATAAGAAAGAAGAAGAGGAAGAACCCTGCACTTCCTATTCTCATCGAGGAGACCAAGAAGTAAGCAGGAAAAAGACTCCATCTTTTGGCGAAGAAAATAAAAGGGATGAATCAAGGGCTAGCTCCAGATTTTTCCATGAGGAGTGTGATAATGCAGCTACACACCAGGGGGTACAGCGTAGTCACATGGCCAACTTTTCCATGAGAAGAAAAGAAGAAGAAGGCATACCGGAGAAGGGAACTCTTAGTGGTTTCTTCCATGAGTATGAATCTCAAACTCATAAGTTTAGAGATCACATCTCCTCCCCGGAGTTTTGAAAGATCATGGTGAGGAGGAGCAAGCAGCATGATGAGGATAGATTTCTTCTATATGTCTTTGATGGTTCCTCTACTTATTCTGCCAAGGTTTGGATTGAAGAGCTAGACACATTTTTGCAGCAGCATCGGATTCCTGAAGATGAAGCCATCAGAGAGCAGTGCTACACTTGGGAGGTAAAGTCTATGCATGGTGGTTATTTGAGTCTTTTGCTTTGAAAAATGAAAATAATTCTTCCTATGCAATGTTCATTAGGTCTTTGATGGAAAAAATTGGTGGGAAGAAATTTGAAACACATGTGGAGGAAACAAACATTCCCAGAAAAACAAAACCCTTGCATGTGCTGAAGGAATTCATGGGCTCAAGATCACTTCAGAAAACCTTAGAGGAGGCTGATATCTTGCATGGTGATTTATTGGAGGCAAGACCTTCATCTTGCATTTTGGCACAAGGAGTCATGGAGGTCTCTCTTTCAAGAGAGGATCTCATTTTGGAGGAGTTGCCCACATATGTTGATAAGGAGAAGGGAAAAAACGCTGTCAATCATAGAGCTGATCTAGTACCTCATGCAGAGGAAGGAGGAGCACATGCTCCAATAAGAGGGATTATTGCATCATTGTAGGAAGGTCCCCAGGATCTCATACATGGAGGTCCAAGCATAGTCAGTGAGTATCATGGTTGTGTCATTTTGCAGTTGGAAGAAAGAGGAGGAGAGAAAGAGTAGCATAATGTGATGAGAGGCACACACCCTTCTCAATTCTAGAAAGTTAAGACAAAGAGGAGAAAGGTTTTACTGCGCAGGGAGAGCAAGGGCAAGGTTGCCCAACCATATGTACAGTCCACTCTTGGCATTGATGTCTCACTGCATAGGGGCACCCCACCAGGGAGACCACCAGATCTATCATTGATGAGAGGCATCATGTTATGGGATTCACCGCTCTTGGATTTTGGAGAGGTGAAGAGTTTGGAGGAAAAAATTGGCATGAGGGATTTCAAAGTAGAAAACAGTAGCAGGAGAAGAGCTACAAATGCCAGATCACTAGTGTTATCTCTTAGGAGGATTGATCCTTGTTGGAGATCTTCATTCTTAGTGGGATACTCCAAGGATCTTGGTGCTTGCAGTATACTTGATGACCCAGAGAGAGATGATAGATATATGGTCGAGGATATGGTCATCTACTCACATGGCAGAGTCTTCTTGACTAGAGCTTCTAGTCTCAAGGAGAAGATGCTACTTGCATCACAGGGGGACTTCTTTTCCATGCATCTTAATGCATATCTTTCCTTGGCAGAGGAGTTCATTTGGGAGGGCATCCAATAGGATATATATCAGCATATAGAGAGATGCATAGCTTGGATGATGATGATGAGGATGTCACAGCCACCTTCCTACTCATTGGGAGTAAGGGAGCACTTTCACTTGAGCCATTTAAGCTCAATGTCCATAGTACCCGGTAGAGGAGGTATAAATCTGTATTATTATTTGCCTTCCTTTACTTTATATGATCAGCATGTGGTATTGAGGAGGATCATCCTCTCTCATGTTTTATATGATGATGTACTTGGAGCCATTGGCAGCATTGAGATTGGCTATTCCATGGGTGGGCTGTGGGGGAAGCCACATGATTCTTGGTGGGCACTATTGACACCATATTTTATGTTCATACTTTCATCTTATGAGATGATTGTGGCAGCAAACAAGTGGATGGAAAATCACTTGTTGTTTTATGTTTTGATGCAGGTAGTGAGTGCACTGCGTAGGTTCCATGAGTGGAACGATGATCCACTTTCCGGTTGTCATGCGACAGCTTACTTCTATTGGTTCTTGCTTCCATGCATTGCAGATTTTTCTTTTGTCATGGGGAGCTTTGTTTGGAAAGTGGGACATGAATTGAAGATGCCCATTGGGAGTATGATTCTCCCTATTTTTCATGTTGTATGTTTCAGGGGAAACAATGGGCAGCCCATGATTTCCAAGCTTCACCTCTTTCCTTCATGTGGGAAGAGCTATTTGGAGAGTTTGAATTTTTGGAGGAGGCATTTCATGGTTTACATGTTTGATGGGGTGGCTTTGGTCTCTCTTGAAGACCATTATGTTTCAGCCATATATCAGCAGCAACCCCATATGTATCATGATGAGGGAGGAACTCATTGGGTGGATGTGCCCTTTGGGAGGAGGAACCTCCATTGTTTTTGCAGCTCATGCTCCAAGGGGAGTGTGGGAAATGATATGGTCACCATGTTCAACCATTTGTTTTTCCATGACGTGAACCATATGATTGTTTTGATTCCATATGATGATGAATTCCAACTCATCACATATGCGATGATTTGGTCCAGCTTGATTCACAATGGAGGAGGGAAGATCCTTGGAGATCCAAACTTCATCTTGCCAATTGAGGGCAACATTTCTGCAGCCAAAGAGTAGCCTTCACTCTACACTTTTCATAAGTTGGAAGGTGAACGGCGTGGGGTAGGATATGATGCTTTCCACTTTCATATTTTTAGCCCACCTTCTTTGTTGGAGCTCAAGGTGGAAGAAGATGTTCAAAAGTTGCCTTATCTGGAGGTGACTAGATTCTTGTGGATGATTGCTTGGGGATGGAGGGTTCACATGAGGGGATGTTATTCCCTATTCATTTTGACACCATGCCTCAAGGAGACCTCTAGAAAACACCTTATTTTCTTCTTGAGTACACTCCATGTTCATGATGATAGCCACATTGGCTAGTTTACATTACTTGAGAGGAGCAGTATGGAGCCTCTATGTTGATACAACATCTCATTCTTCATGAGGGGTTCATCATAAGTAGATGCTACAGTTGGGGGAAGAGGACATCCTATAGTTCTATCCTTACAAGTTGCTTGAGGGCAAGCAACATTTGGGAGAGGAGGACTGTAATGTACCAAAATTGTATGGAACATTAAAAACTTTTGCTTTTGCTTTAGGAGGAGAATAAATGGGTAAGAAAACCCATTGATAATAAAAATATGAATAAGGAACCCTTCTAATGTGAAAAGGGATCAATAAAGAACTGGATTTCACACCCCATGTGTGAAAAGAGACAATTTTCAAGTGGATAATTCTAGAAGAAGCCAAGTTGACTGCGAATATTGAGAAGATGAGGTTCACTTGGTGGGTCAGCGTAGTTTGCATGAGAGGGAGATCATTATAGAGAGGAAACCCTAAGGTGTGGGGCCCATGGAAAAGCACCTTTCACTTGTTTAAAAGGAGAATGAATTAGCCATTCTGATTCATGCTTTTGATTATCATTTTTCTTGTCTTCTCAGACAAGAGCATTCTCTGGCTGTTTAGCTGAGATGCAGTGCTACTAGCACTAGGTGTTCCCGGGCGGGAATCCCATCTCTTCCATAGATTAGCTCTTGGAAGAGCTTGTTCTTCATATTCCCCATATTCTTGCTTGAGGCCAAAGCATTCCATTCAGCTCCAGCGCAATCTCCATTGGTGGTTGAGTTGTGTTGCTGGGTGTTGCAGGGGAGGGTTCCTCAACACTACTTCCGACATTGTATTTCAGAGGAGGGAGTCTCCATTCCTTTGGGAGATCAGTGAGGGAGTTCTTGATCTTCATTCCATCATCTTTGGCATTAGGCCAATCATTTCCATCAGCAGAAGAGCATCCCTCTTCCTTGACTGAGCAGTTCATAGAGAACATTTGCAGTGAGGGTTGCAACATTTTAGTGGGTGGTGAGATTTTCTATGAAAGGATCAGCCTTTCATCTAGAAGATTGCACAAAGGAGTTATTTCAGCAAGGGCATCATCTTCAGCAAGCTCCTTCCATTTCCAGTTTCTATTGAGTTGCAACAGCTGCCCAACAACTATGACATTTTGGTAAAAATGCCATTTTGTCTAGTTTTCATCCAATCCTTTTAGAGGATTGTTGTATTGTATTTTCAAGGGTTGAGACCTTTCTCCCCCTTTCTTATTTGACCTTACATCACTGTATCATTCATGTACATGTATTTACTGCTGTAGTACCTCCATATACTGCGTAGTCTTAGTTGGGAATAAACTATGCAAGCAATGCTTTTCTCCATTTCTATGCATATGTCTCATTGAGACTCTTTACTTGATTTCAGTAATAGATTTATCAAGAGTTTGTCTACATTTTCTGCTGCATATGTACTTGAAGGCTGATTTCATCTTCATGTGACATAGCTCCTTAGAAATAACGCTGTCTTTTCCTTTGTTGAGCAAAGTGTTGTTGTAGCCCTCTTCATTGGGCCCTTTTCTGAAGATAACAAGTGAAGGAGACTTGTCTCAAGCTCCCAGAAGGATTTGTTTTGAGTCCACTTCAAGATTTTAGCTCCAGAAAAATATATTTAAAGGATCCCAGACCAGGGATCAAATCCTGCTGCCTCCATTTCTAGGAAATGTGTTTTCCAAGCTTGGGTTGTTAGTCATTCCTACTAGGAAATTTCACATATCTATAGACAGAGTCTGCAAAGGGCCAACAAGCCTCCGGATCTCACCCTTCTTTAGAAGGTGACATATCCGGTAGATGCCCCTGCAGTCCATCTCTGGCACAGACTTGTGATATTTCTGAAAAAGGAATATTACAACTCCAGGATTTCGCTTTTTCATAATTTTCAAGAGCCCGAAAAAGTGATAAAATTATGCTCATCATCGAAATAATTTTTTTTCACAAAAAACCTGTAATCTACACAAAAAGTCAAAAAATTAAACATACCTATTCCAAAGAAGTAAAAATATTGAAAAATAACCTTTTTAAGTGAAAAATAAATAAAATATAATATTTTATTCATTCAAAAACTATAAAAAGGAGTTTAACAAAATCATTTTCACCTTTTATCTTCAGAGCAACAAATTGAGAGTTTTTGGCAAAAAAGTTCCGGAGCCAATATCAGGAGAATCGTCTATTCAATTCGTGATTCGTCAGAACTAGGTAATCTACATCACTCTACTCTTCATTTCTATCCATTTCAATTCTCTTTTTTGGCTTTAATTTCATTTTGTAGGAGAAATAATGTTCAAAAATTTGCCCTTGGGGTCCGCAGGTCATGCGTGCGCTACTTGCAGACTCCGATAATTTCCTAAAAGGAAAATTATCAAGCTACTGCGGTTTTTTTGTGGAGCCCGTGCAGACGTCCGCACTATCTCTGCAAAAAAACTGCGGAGGCGCCGTGAGCGTTTGAAAATCTACAAATTTTCCTAGAAATGGTTAAATTTTTTCATTCCAATGGTTTATAACCTTTAAATGTATTCATTTGTAGGCTATTTCACCATGCCAGAGTGGAGAGAATGTGAGCATGAAGACATAGACAATGAAGCCATGAATAATCCTCAAACAATGCGAGTGTTAAAAAATTGTGGTTTATATAAGTTCTTGGCGATTCAAGGTATGAGAGCACAAGTAGAGCTAATGACATGGTTAGTGAACACATAGGATGTTCAAGATCAGTGCTTTATCATTGGTGACCATCAGCTCACAATCGAGCTTGAGGATATATATTTTCTCACCGGATTGTCCTGAGGAGGAGAAAATATATCCTTGTTTGGAGCTAGACAGGGTGGCCTACCTGTTGCTAGCTACAAACAACAGTTTTGCAGTGATGCGATAGATCCAAAGCATAATCACATAGAAATAAAAACTATCTTGCGATTATATCCCAAAGTGATTTCATTCACGGTAACCAGGTTGTGTGGAAGTGCGGCTCCACATGTAGCCACTAAATATCAAATGCAGACCACGGTGGAGTGTTTTAGAGGCACCATATTCAATTGGTGTGAAGGGGTATTGGCCAACATGAAAGGCCAACTAACCAGAGCAAAGAACGCAAAGTTAAAAAACTTTGGCTATGGCGCCATTTTGATTTCCTTTGATTTGGAGAGAATTCCACTTCTTGCTCCTCAGCTTATTCCAGTGGATCGTGGGGAACCTCAGGAACCTTGAATGGTAAGTTGGGTTGCATTAATGGCCTGCCATGGTGGCGATGGTAGTTCAATGGTTCAGTTCACTCTGACATACTTTATGTAGATAAAGAACCAAGTCTTCACTATCGAAGACTTCCCTTATGTAGGTATAGATTTCAGAGGTGACCCTGAGATGTCCTTGCCCCTAGGGGCACAGTGGGACGAATCAGGTATGCGAACCATTTTTATGTGCTTTAAAACTAATATTTATTTGTTTTTTATCATCCAATACTGATAAAAAAAAATTAAATGTAGATGTTGGTCCACGACGACTAGCTACACTCGGCTGCTTTGAAAGGCGGCAAGCAGAGCCTATAGTACCACCACAGGATCAAGCAGCAGAGATCCTAACTGATATGGAACACAACCTGGAGAGGTTAACCATAGATATTCCTGAGACAGGGAAAGATGACATTCCTCTCTGGCTTCAGAGACATGTTACAGGTGTACCAGGACAATTTTGGAGGTTCCTGCGCAAGGTGGCACGTGCCATAGTCTACTACCATGATCATCATCATAGATATTGGATGATCATTGTGGATTGACATATTTTGTTTTTTGTATTAGTATCTATTAGATCATAAGTTGTTTGAACCTATGATCATAAACGATGTAATATTTTTTTGAAAACAAACCTATGTATGATATTACTACTTTCTCTGAGTATCTTTTTATCGAATGTTGTTTTGGTTTAATGTTTAACATTGCAAATGACTATTTAGAACATGATTAGCTAATGCATCAACCAATGTGTTTAAATTTATTGAAATTTTTTGATATTCAATGTAATCAAACTGTCGTTCCAAGAGATGAACCTTCAAAAATAATCTTAATAACAAAGGATTTTAAATTTCATATACTATGTTTAAATGTAATATAATGAGTTATGAATCTAACCTAATGATTAAATGTCGAATACCAAATGAAATGGCATCAGATAATAACTCAATGACTGCACTATATTCTGCAATATTGTTCGTTGTTTGACCAAGGCTTACCCCATGCATAGAAAGTAACTCATCGGTGGGTGAATAGATAACCCAAGCTGTGGAAGAGATATTCCATGTACTATGACAGGCACCATCAACAAAACCAATGTACGTTTGAAGGGATGTTGATATCTAAAATATCAAGAGTAATCAACAGAAGCAATGATAATAGTAAAAACAAACTTAAACTAGGCACACTATCTAAAAAATATCCAATATACAAGTGATATCTTCACACGAGAATCAAACATAATATCTTTTTAGATAAAGACCATTTATGGGCTTATCTAAAGAGACCCCATCATAATCAGTCAATTCATAGGCCCTTTGGCAAGCACTCGCTTGACAATGTAAGGACCATGCCACATTGGTTCAAATTTCCTAGCACCTAGCTTATCATTAGCTTGATCATATACTAAGACTAGGTCACCTTCTGAAAAAGCACGAGGTGTAACATTTCAATCATACTAAGCTTTCTCACGTTTCTTATGAGCTTCGGCAGCTAATGCAGTGGTGCGCCGAGTCTCATATAATTGTGTTAAGTACAAAAAGTGTTTTTCCTCTTCAGAGGTAGCTGGTAGTAGCTCTATGGCTAACTGGAGTAATGGTATTTTGCATTCAATGGGTAACACAGATTCTAAACTGCAAACCACTTGAAAAGGAGTGAACCCTGTAGCATTTTTTGCGGAGGTTCGGTATGCCCATAGTGCCAAAAAAAACATGGTATGCCAATTAGATTTGTGAGTTCCGATAATCCGTTTAATCATGGTGGTTAAAAATTTATTAACAGCTACAAGCTAACCATTAGCCTATGGGTAATATGGAGTAGAGTTATCATGGCGTAGGCCAAGTTGATCGAAAATTTCAGTCGTCATTATATTTCGAAAATGACTCCCATGATTTGTGATAATAGCTTGGGGTACACCAAAATGAGCAATCACATGATTGAATACGAATGTAGCTACAATTTTGCCATCTATCGTGAATGTAGGAATCACCTCGGCCCATTTGGTAAAGTAATCTACAACGAGAATAATATACCCATGCCCCCCGGCTGAGTGAGGGTTACATGTAATGAAATCAATGCCACATTTCGCAAAAGGACTGACAACAATTATTGGGTGAAGAGGAGCTAGAGGCACACACATATTTCGATAAAAAATTTGGTAGTTGTGGCATGTCCAACCCGCAATGATATAATCTTTGAAAAATGATAACCAAAAATAGCCAGCGCACAATATCTTTTGTGTTGTGTCAAACCCAGACATATGACCACCACACACTCCAGAGTGGCAATCATTCAAAACCATTTCAACCTCTTCGTGAGTTATACAACGTCGAAAAACATAATCCTCACCATGAAGATAAAGTGTGTCCCCAACAATATTGTATTTTTGATATTGATAACAAATTCTCCGTCGATTTGAATGTGAAAGCTTCGGGTGAAAGGTTTGGATTTGAAGATAAATGGTGATATCTCCATACCATGGATCTAATGTACTAATAAGAAATAGAGATTCATCTGCGATGGGATTCTCTACCACCATTTCCGTCTTAGTATTGGGAAAGTCACACATGAGTTCTGCAAACACCAGTGATTTCTTTGATTTAGATTTTTCAAATTCCAAATCAAACTCTTGTAGAATAACAATCCATTTAGAGTATTTTCCCCTGAGTAATTGCTTTGTCAAAATATACATCATCGGGTTGCAATTAGATATCACAATTGTCTTTCATAACAATATGTAGTGATGAAATCTTTGGACAGCTTGAACTGCTGCCAAGGCCAATTTCTCCACATGGGAATATTTAATTTCAGTCCGATTCAAATTTCAACTAAGATAGTAAATCACATGCTCATTGTGAGATTCATCCTCTTGAACTAGAACCATTCCAATGGTGGAATGAGAGGCTGCTAGGTATAAAAATTAGTCCTGGCTGTAATTGGGTGGATTCAATAACGGTGCATGGGTTAAGGCGTGTTTTAGAGCATCAAAAGATCGACCAGCAATCTCATCCCAAATAAAAGGAACATTTTGTTTCAACAACTGGGTAAAACCTTTTGTTAACTTAGCATAGTTTGGGATAAATCGATGCAGAAAGTTTGCTTTCCCTTGCAAACTTTGGATTTGGAGAAGTGTGGAAGGAGGAGGTAAATTTATGATGGCCTCAACTTTCGAGGGGTCGACACGAATGCCAGCTTTTGAAAAAACGAATCCCATTAATCGTCCCGATTGCACACAAAAAACACATTTGTGCGGATTCAAAAGAATCTTGTAATGCCTACATCTCATAAAAATTGCTCGTAAGTGAGTAGGATGATCTTCCCTGTGTAATGAGTGAGTAGTTAAATCATCCAGATAAGGCTATACAATATGTTTGATATCATGAAAAGCATAAGACATTGCCCCTTCAAAAGTTGCACCAGCATTCTTTATCCGAAAGGTAATTTTCAATAAGAAAATGTCCCCCAAGGACAAATAAATATTGTTTTTGGTTGATCAGTAGGGAGTATGTTGATTTGATTATATCTGGAAAATCCATCCATAAATGAAAACATTTTATTTCTGGCACAATCATCAATGACTTGGTCGATATATGGGGTAGGATAGTTATCTTTTGGACATGCTTTATTAATATCCCTATAATCAACACATACTCATATAGTCCCTTTTTTTTTGGTAATGGGAACTATATTAGATGCCCAATCTGTTAATGGGATTGGATAAATAAATCTTGCGCACATTAGCTTTAATAGTAGCAGCTTTTCACATTTGTATCGAACGTAATCTTTGTCTAATAGGCTTGGCATTCGGGTATGTCTTTATTTCATGAACGACAATCTTTGGATCAATTCCTGGAATTTCTTTGTAAGACCAGGAAAATATGTCTCAGAATTCTTGAAGTAGGGCTCTATATGTATTAATTTCGGCAATTGTATAAGAAGCACCTATATGAATGTTTTCAACAATTCCAAGTTTAACTAATATGTCAATAGGAACAGGTGTAGAAAATTTTCCCAAATTAATCTCAAAATCTAAATTTGTAATTGATATGGGATTTTGTGGTTCCTTGACATAATCAATTGTAAAAGTAGATGAAAAATAATTTAAAAACCTATCAAGTTCAGGTAAAAATGAAGATCTATGATGTAGATCATCCTAGGGTAATTCATCCATAGACAAAAATTCTCGAATACTTTCATCAGTATGAAACACTTGTTGAAAAGGATCAGAAATTGATGTAAAGGCTGAGCTTGATAGTGAAGAATATTATTCAGTGATCACATTCATTGGATCAAGATTATTTGAAAGTGTGTTAGAAAACGACTGTACTACTACATATGCCATCTCAAAAGGATGCAAAGGCATTTCTCCATTGAAAGAATCCATATCTGACTCTGAAGGCACTATCCAAGTGTCATCGAATGGTATAGTGCTTAATGAAATCATATTGATATTGGCAATGGTACATAGTACGTTGGGTGGAGGCATAGAGAAAGTTACCATCAAAGCAGAGTCCTTTACTAAACCTACACCGACATCTTCATATGGGATAGTGGATTTTCCAACATGTTGGATACTATCTGTAGAAGTCAGGTCAAACGAATAATACGTCAGTTGATCGATTTTCACAATATTTACTTTATGAGGAAACATGATTAACCAAAATATGGTTGAAATGACTGTAGTCATGGAATAAGACCAACTTCGACCCAAAATAAGGTTGTAATCTAGAGGGGCATCAACAACTTCCACATCTAGATTAACATTTTTTCCTTCTACTTCTATAGGTAGATCCTGGAGTATTCCAAACGGATAGAATCCTCTTCCATCAAAAGCTTTAAGGATTGTTGGATATTGATTGAGTGTTGGAGAACCAATATTTTTCCAAAAATTTAATGCATTATGCACATTGATGCCTTGTCATCAATTACAATACGAAAAACTCATCTATTTTTGACTAATACTAGAATCTGAAAAGCCATCTGATGAGGGAGTCTCGGTGTAAATTTTTCTAGATCGAAGACCATGAGGTTAGAATCCTGAGGGTATATAGCTCCAATAGATGATAAAACTAATTTCCTTTGTGCTATACATGATTGTAGCACTTCTAAGGCTGATGTTTCTGAAGGGGAAATCATCAAGTCTTAAACAAAGTTGTAGTTCTGAGAAACTCTCGCATGTGGATTGAAAGCTGATTTTTGAAGAACACCTTTGGCAGGCGGTTTAATTACTAGATCAGGATTAGGTTTCTCAATATGAAGCAGATCAGAAACTGAAGGAGATGTAGCTAGTGTTGAATTAGAATTTTCTATCTCTTTACCAATTACAGGATTTTTACTTCCATAGTCTTGTGATCGTGTCGCAACCATAACCTTAGACATCATTAAAATATCTGATGATGAATGTGAAGAAGATCCTATCATTTTTTTTATCTTTAGTAGGAAAAGGATCCTTTAAGACAACGGGTGTGGCTGAAACTTTGACAAATTTAGAGACCTCTGACTGATGTGGGCACTCTTTAGTAAAGTGATCCTTGTCACAGATAAGACAAGGATAACAAGGTTTTCATTTATCATCATATGGTTCAGTCTTTTTGGTTTTCTCTTTGGGAGATGAAGTCTATTTGTTTTTATTCTTTCCTTTCTTCTTATTACTGGTTTTGGGTTTAGCTGTAGATGAATCTACAACATGAATGTCGACAAAATTTTCAAGGGAAGAATCTCCTTTCGATGAATCTGGTAAAGTTATGATAGGAGAAGTAGTTTTTGAAGATTTATTCTTACTTTTATTTGTGCTAACTAAACCAATTACACCATTTGCAGCATGAGACCTTGAAGGAGTTGCAGTTATTTGACCAGGACGTGGTAAGTCAGGAATTTTTTTCGTATAAAGTACCAGAATATGTATAAATAAGGTCTAAGTACTGAGCTTGAGAAATGGCCTGTTCTTCGGTAACAACCCCTCCCTTAGCCACATATTCAGTGATCTTTGGAAGCAATGTTTTGATAAAAAATTCTGCCAAAATATAACCCGGAATAAAGACTTTCACTAAACGTCTTCTACGTCTCCATTCATGTATGTGATTTGATATGTATGTAGATGTAGATTTTTTTAATGAATTCAAGAGTTCTATGCCATTGTCGTATCTGACTGGAAACTGAAAGTGTGTTAAGAAAGCTGTTGCTAATGCATTGAAATTTTTGAATGACCCACGTGGTAGTTCAATATACCATTTATCAGCTAAACCTATAAGTGTTCTCTGAAACAGTCGTAATCGAATGGAATCATCAATCAAAGAGTTGGATGCACACCAAAGGTGGTAAGTCATGACATGTTTTGAGGGGTCCTCTCCTGATTTACCTTTGAACTTAGGAATATCACTGGGAAAATTATTCGACATTGGCAGCCAATACGGAAGATAATAGATCAGATCATTCGTTAGGCATGACAAATCAGGTAAATCCAAAGTTGCAATGAATGGCAACCGACGGTTAGGGTCCTACTGAGAAAATTGATAACCTTGTAGAACTATTCCAGTACCAGGAGGAGAATATCTAGGATATCCTGGAATAGCCTATGCATTTGGGATTGGAATGCCTCTCGGATAACCAGGATTGGTTGGACCATATTGGGGTTGAGATGGTATCTGATACATGTAACCAGGGTATGGTTGATGCTGGTATATTGGATTTTGTGCTACAGGTCCATATTGATACTGCCCTTGATACAGTTAATAAACAAACTAAGTTTGGATTGTTACAATTGTACTTGTACCAGGTTTTCCCGCAGACATCTGAACAATAGTCTGAACTGTGGGTCCAGGTTGTTGTGTAGTGACTACAGGGATTTGTTGTGATACTTGAGGGGCTGTAGAAATAGGGGCTGCAGAAATTCCAAGGATAGGTGTGGTAGGTTGAAGAGAAGTTGGTGTAGCAGTTTGAGGTGGAGTCATAGGTTTACTCAGACCAGGTTGTTGAACTGTACTAGGTGCATATACCTGTGGTATAACTTGAAGCGTAGGTTGGACAGGTTGCTAGATTTGACTGTAACCAATTGGATGACCAGGTTGATTATAAGGTACTTGCACATTAGGTTACAAATTATGTTGAGCTTGTGTTGGATCCCACACCATGTTTACTCCAGGATATGAAGGTCCCATTGAAGGTTGCATTGCATAAGACGGACCATAACCAGGTTGATAATTTGGAACATATGTTTGATAGTTGGTTGGATAATTCCCACTAAAAGATTGACCTCCCTGAAACAATTGTTGTTCTGGGTAGAACTGTGGCCCTAAAGGAGGTTTTTGTCCTTGGAAAGACAGTTGCCCTCACATAGGGTACTATCCTTGAAGAGGTTGCGAACCCTGAATTGAGTACTGCCCTTGAGGTTGATATTGTCCTTGAGGTATGTACTATCCTTGAGGTTGATATTGTCCTTGAGGTATGTACTGTCCTTAAGGTTTCCCCCCAGGCAGTAAATTAATACCTTGAGGTTGTCCCCCAGGCGGAAAGTTACTTCTTTGAGGGTCAGGGTTAGGAATGTGCCTAGACATCATGTAAATGTGTTCCGCGCTCAAATTTTCAGTATGTGATTCATTTGGACCAGATGATGGTATAATTTTGTTAGGAGAAGGAGTTTCTCCTGAGAAATTACCCAAAAGCGACTGGTATCCCATAGGTACAGATAGAACACCATACAAATATGATTCTGGGGATGCAGAAAACATGGATGACTCACTAGACATGTTTAATGAAGGTATGTAATTACCTATTGGTATGGAGTAAAAAGGAATTCAGGGTGGCAAATAGTTTAGACCAGGATTGTGTAGAAAGTCTGTTAACTGAGAATACCAATGATCTTGTTTGAAATGGCTATAGTAAATTGATTCACTTGGCCTAAGATCTAAATATTCCTGATGTGAAGGAAGAACAACTTCTTCCTCGGTGTCAGTATCTTCTTTAATGCTAATGAGGCCAGGGGTAAGGTTCTCAGTGATGAAAAACTTCACTCTAGGTGAATCAAGATGACCAAGGGTTGGAGTGATGAACTCTAAAGTAGGCTTAGACGTAGCAGATTTAGTTTCTGGTTCAGAAATTTTAGGCTCAGCGGCTGATAATTCAATAGTTGTGGAAGCAAGTTCAACTAGCTCAGAAATTGTAAGTTTTCTTTGAGAACTCTTTGTTGCTTGAGGTTGATAGACTTCGTAATCAGGATGAAAAATTACTGATGTTTCCTCATGTTTAGTTGATCCAGTCCCTAATGTTTTTCCTTTCTCAGATTTAAGCTTTTCTAACTGGCTTGGTGTGTACTCAGGGGGTTTCCCCTGCATTCTATGGGATTGTCTAGGTAATTCAGCCACAATTAAAAGTTTTAACACACGAAATCAAAGAAAATTTGAAAAAAATATCCTAAAGTCTCTAAGGAAAAAATAAAATTGATCACATGCCTACACAATCTAAGAGAGAAATCTACACACAAACAATAGATTCCCACACTAAAAACTCTAGTTGGTGATGAAATCCAACGTCATAGAATTCTAATGTGGAAATGGCGGTCGGAACAATTACACGGACAACCCGCTTAATTAAATAGTCCAGTGCAAGTCTCTCCACTTATACCATCTTGAAGTGAAGAGTACCCTCTGAAATTCCAAGTGAGTCTAGTCGAAGTCTGCTCCAGGTACAGTGGGACCTTCCCTCCACCGTCACCTTGGGAAAAAATCCTAAAGTTTATAGCCACTACGGTCACCAATGGGAACAAATGTACCTGGGGGAACAGTCTACGATCCAATATACACGCAAGGGAAGAGTAACTAGCTCAATCCCCTTGAAGGCTCCTTGATATAATCCAAGGTTTACCAACAAGTGACCCCAGACTCCTCGACAACGGTCTATCCGAGGTTTACCATTTTTAATATGTGAACATCTGCTATATTTCCCAATGAGATAGGTACGATTACCTCAATGGTTCAGACATGATCTCATACTTGACTCTTTTAAGAAGTGCTTCCCAGAGCACAAATGCTACAATTGGATTTTTCCTACCGCAAGATTTCTACTTGTTTGTTTGAATTGTCTTGGAGAATTAATTACAACCTATTCCAAGACACTAGCCTAAGCTATGTTGGTGGAAAAGAGCCCTAGAAAATGTAAAATATGCAGATTTATTTTATTAAAGCGTTGTTTTTAATTTGGTTGTTTCTTAACACAGAAGGTATGGAAGTGAAACTTCAATGATGTTTTATGACTCGACTCAAAAATATGCTAAATGCATCTAAATGAAAAATGCAACTCTTTTCTCTTCAATGAATCTTATTTAAGGGAAATATTGAGAGATTTAACAATTTTCTAAAGCACCAATTCTTTCACTCCTAAACAAAATCTTTGAAAAGAAGACGATTTCTTTGAGAACTCAATTTCATAAAATGATCAATTACTCGTTTGAAATGAAATTCCTTATCAATCAGATTAGAAACTACAAATCATTAAACAAACCATTTCCAAAAGGAAAACCATATCTAAAACTCCTAAAAACATAAAATTCAAAATCAAAAGAAAAATTCTAATGTTGAACTTTATCTAGAAAGTTTGAAGACGTTTTCTCCTAGTTTGTGATCGAACCAAGAAAATTTTATACTTATTTCAGAAAAAATGAAAACATCCAACAATGTTTTGGTGTGAAAATTAGGCCTTAGTAAGTTAAAAGCTCTTCTAAATTTGAAAATGAAAATGAAATCAATTTTCATTAACGTAAGGTTTGCAACAAGTTTAATGGCTCAGAAAGAAAACAACATCCAGTAAGCTAAGGTATATGAAGGTTTCTGATATGGAGCAGCAAGAAAGTATGGCAAACACTCACTCATAAAATGCAAATAAGATAAAAAATCACACAAATGAAAAATTTGTTGAAAGGAATTCACACATAAGATTTTGACTTTCAAGACAAATTGGGGCAAACACAGAGAATCTGGTAATCTGGCTCCTAAAAAGAGAATTCTTAATTTTTCAAAAATTTTCCATAGGTCCGTAGCTTCTAATGGAGAATAGTGCGGTACTGCACCGTTCTGAACTAAAAACTGCAAAGGCTACCGCACTATTTTTAAATAAAAACTGTGAAGGCCAGGAAAAGTACAGAAAAATAAATATTCAGCTTTTCTTTTCATGGATTCTCAGAAGTTATCTACCCAACCCAGTTTTAAACTAATCAAAATCAGAAAACTCTTAAAATTCAAAATGAAAAATAAAAAGGAAAAATAAGTTCTATTTCCCCAGTGGAGTTTCCATTTTGTTATGCGGATAAATCCCTCTTGCAAACAAGAGTGATCTCCCTAGTATCCTACGAATAGCTAGAAACAAACATCCATTTGTAAATCGTTTTCTATAGATTATTTGCAATTCAGAATTATTATAAACAAAGAAATAGGACATGCCCCTACCTTGAAATCTGAAGTTCAGTGTAGTATTTTATCTAGTCACTCCAAAGAGGCTTCTTCAGTAAGTAGAACCTACAATCAAATATAGAAAAAATAATTAAAAGCACCTGCAGCATATAATAATTGAGAACAACTAATCTAAGTTAGTGATCAAGGAATCTAAGTACTGAATTATTCAAATAGACACAAAAAAAACTCAATGAGAAAAGGAGATCCATATGTATTATCTTGAATGAAAAGAGTATACAAATTGATGCCTTGATGTCGTACAAGTTCCTCTCGGGGTCCTGAACAATCGTTCCTCCTTCAGATTGAAAAGCCTTCCTCTCTTTGAACTAGCATGAAGTTATGGACATGAGTGTGTGATCATTCTCATACCAATAATAACTAGTGTAGAGAGTATTCTCTCTTGAGAATTTCTTCAACAACTAATATGTATGTCTACCCTTGAGACTAAAACATGAGCTCAATTTATAGGGAAAATGGAGGTAGTTTCAGTTCCACGAAGAGGGGGATGGATTCCTCTCATGAGGGGATTTGAGTTCCATAGACCAAGGAATAAGCTCCATGAGTGGAGGGATAAAGCTCGAACTGATCGCGCCTCTAGAAGCTTCCAGTTGGGAGAATATTCATCCAGCTGGGCTTATAGAACTTACTTTTCATTTATTTGAATGTTTATAGGGGTTCGTAGGTTTTATAAGTAGAAGGTGTGAGATGTGCTGCAGGCTATAGAAAAAATATATGCGGATTCGCATGAAAGAGCTAGGAAAAGTGTGGAGTTAGACTTTTAAAGGTTTTAATGAGCTTTTCTCCAATTCCAAGACTTGGTTTAGGAACATTAGGGTTTTTGAACTCTGAGGGAGCATAATATAGGTAGTGATGAACCTATATAGACAGTCAAATGTCATGGTGACAAAATAACGTGTAACATGACCTCCGCCCTAGAAAAAGACCCTGCAAGTCCACCATTTATTCTTCTCTTGCCTTCTTCCCCTGCAAGATGAAGGCTTTGCTAGTGTAGAGCACTTCAAGCAGTGACCAAGATAGTTTGAGCTCAGATGAAGAAGGAACTTGTGCGGGTGCTGATACTCATGCGGCCTCCTCCATTTCATGTGACGCCCAAGTGTTGCTTCTTCCTCTATCAACAACCCACGCGTCCAAGCAGGAGGAGGACAAGTTAGATTATGCATGCAGGATTATGGAAGAGCCACTCCATCCTCCAGAAAAGAGTGATAGCTCTCCATCAACTTAATTTTTGGGTGCTTATCTCTTATTCTACTCTTCATTTTGTTATTTCAAGGTTTCTAGTGTTCTGGTTCTGTTTAGTGTTATGTTTTTGTCTTAAACTTATCACTTGTCACGCTGGTTTTCTGCTATGGGAAGCATATTATCAATTCTCTATGCTCTACTCTTGGGCTGGTTTCCCTGTCTGGGGCAGCCCCTTTTTTGATATTTTGATACTGAAACTTCCCTCTGGAATTGGCCTGCCAACTTCGAAGGACGAGAAATGTAATCTTTGGAACTGTATGATATAATAGAAGTAGCCTAATTTATATATATAAAAAATCATATGTCATGAAACACATGGGGAATGTTGGATTATCTAATGCCAAAAAAATTGGGTGGAAAGTAGCTTCGACATGGATGGAAATTTTCTTGTTACCTTAGTTCAAAAGGAGGCGAGTTAGAGTATCCTTGATCATCATGAAGATAAGGATATTACCAAGCTATTTCACATTAATATACAGGTCAAGATGACCAATATTGATGGATTGTACAACTTGTGTTCACAAGATAATCTCACAGCATCAGACCTACTCAAAAAAACTGGATTGCAGGTCTGAGATCATCCTATCCCATAATTGGATAATTGGTTGTGGTTACACTTGATGTATATGGAGTTGTGTTTGGGAGTCTTGACACATATATGTGGGATGCATTTTTCATGTGGAAGGATAAAAAATACAATTTCATTAAGGATTGGAAATCATTTATCATCAACACATATAAAGGAAATTCCATTATTTCACTAATTAGTGACAACCAAGCCAATAAATGAATTGGTTCTAGTAAAAAATATGTATTATTGTCTTTAAGAGAAAATTAGTATAATGAGAATTTAATTAGGGAATATGCATCCTTATACGGGAGTACTAAATAATGAGGAAAAAATCATAAGGGTTGTTATAGGCATACAAGAAAGTGTTTAAGGAGTATAAAGGGATACCAACCAAGAGTGAAGTGGAGCATAGAATCAAATTGTTGTCAAACTCTCTAATGCCAATTATTGGGTTGTGCATACAATGCATTATAGAAACAAGTGAAGTGAAGAAGAAAATGCAACAACTATTGAATCAAGATGTGGTTCAACCAAGTACAACACCTTTTGGGTCACCCATCATAATTATTCCAAAGGAGGATGGGAATTGGTGAATTTGCATTGATTACAATGAATTAAGAAATATTATTCTCAAAAATAGGTACTCCCTCCCTAGTATTAATGATCTGATGGATCTACAACAACAAGAGAAATACATCACTAAGTTGGATTTAAAATTAGTGTATCACTAGGTTCAGTTCAAAGAAGAATACACTTGTAATATTTCCTTCAAAACTAGACAAGGTTTGAATGAGGGGTTAGTTGTTCTATTTGGCTTATGTAATGCATCAAACACATTCATGAGATTGATGAATGCTATATTGCAAACCTATTTAGAATAAATTTCTATTTATAGTAGGATGATATATTGGTTTACAATGCTATCTTGGAGGAGCATATCTCACATTTGATGTAGGTGATAGACACTTTGAAGAAGTACCAAATATTGGAAATATCAAGAAATGTGAGTTTTCATAGTAGTATTTGGTGTATTTAGGCTACGTGATTGGTGGAAAGGAGCTCAAGATAGATCCTATAAAGATAGAGGCCATCATAAAGTGGCTAGTGTGTACAAATGTTTATAAATTTCAGAGTTTTGTTTGGAGATCACAATATCTAAGAAAATTCATATATTCATTTTTAGTAGTAGTTTCAACACTCCATGTTATAACAATGAGTGGTAATAGATTATAGTGGGAGAAGGTTCAACATAAGGCCTTTGGAGAGTTGAAAAATAAAACTAACCAAGCACTGATTCACACATTACCAAACTTGTGGCAACCCTTCAAAATGGAGATAGATGTGAGTGGATATGCAATGGAAGAAAGCTTGATTCACAAAGGAAGGTTTATATGCTACCATTCTAAAGTGTTTCATGGGATAGTTCTCAAGTAACCTACTTAAGAAAACTAGCTTGATTCCCTAGTACAAGCTATCAAAAAATAGATACACTATCTAACAAGAAACAATATTTTCATCCACACACATCGCTAACCACTATACTATCCATAGGCTAGATTGAGCTATAATATATTAAACACTACAATTAGATGGGATTCTTATAATAGTTTCATTTAGTCATCAAGTATAATAAATGTAGCACAAAGAAGTTGGATGACATGCTTTCAAGGCTACCCACATCAAAATTACAACTTTTGGAACTCTAATGAACATGGATCCTTTCACCCATGATGCATTTTTAGAGGAATATATAAAGGATGAGGACTTCAAGGGGGTTCTTTAGCAATTGTAGATCCATAGTAATCCATACAATTAATATAACAAAATTGGCTATCCCATAAAATGATCTAAATTCTAGAAAAGTTTTGTGTTCCTAAAGGTGAGCGACGAATTCTAATCAAATAGGCTTACACATCCAAGGTTGTAGGGAATTTCAGTGTAGGGAAGACAATGGACAACTTATAGACCTATGTGTACTGATCCATACTGTACAAATATGTAGCAAGGTTCATTAAAGGATTTATAATTACTTGAACTAACTAGCATAGTAATAAGAAACATGGCCTATCCCACCCCTAAACTATACCCACTCATCCTTGGGAAAGTGTTTCCGTCGATCTTGTGGGAGGTTTACTAAAAACCAAGAAGCGACATGAATACCTCTTCATGGTAGTTGATAGGTTCAATAATATGTGCATTATCATGTCTTGTAAAAATACCATTATAGAGCATGAAGCAAAAAAATTGTTCTCTGAATAGGTTTGGGTGCAATTTAGGATGCAAAGGAGCTTCATTTCAGATAGGGACACTAGATTACTCAGTACATTTTGAAGTACATAATGGGAGAAGATGGGAATTAATTTAAATAGGTCTACAACATTCCATCCATAGATATATGGGGAAAAAAAGTAGTCAATAGGACCTTGGTTAAGATATTCATGGTTATAATTAGAAGCATTAAAATACCTAGGATTAAAATCTAGTCTATATACAACACTCTTATAATAGAGCAGTACACAATTCTCCTAAGAAGTCCCCATTCGAAACATCTCTTGGACATTTTCACCTTCACATTTACATGTTATATATGGATAACAAGGAGTGAGAAAGGACATCATAGGGGATGCTTTAAGAGTAGAAAATTGTGTTGAGAAGATTAGATAAATCCATTTGAAAGTACAATAGACATTGAAGAAGTCATAACAAATTAAAATTCTAGCAATTATCAACAAAGAATAGAGAATTTATTCAGACTGGAAGATAGGGAATGGTTGTAATTGAACAAGGAGAGGACATACAATCTTATTAAGAGAATAAAGGCTTTATGATATGGTCCTTTTGAGAAATGAAAAGGTGGTATATAATTCATTTATACTTAGTATACCCCATACGTGCACATTTACTTGTTGGTGTATGTGGAAAATATAACTTTATGAGCCTTCCATGTTGGATTAGGAAGAGGAGCAAGTCCTACCTTTCATATAGGATTTAGATCCACTTTTTTGGGTAGAGTTGACATAATATGAAATTTTGTATAAGAGGTATAGAACTACAAGATATAGGTGTTATGACCTTTGGCATATTGGATTGAAAGAACAACTTCCAAGAAAAGAAAAATTGTATTGTACGAAAAGGTAAGGGGAACTTTTCCCCACCTATTTTAATAAACGTTTTTGGGGACAAAAATCCTCCCAAAATGAGGAGGTATGATCCATATTGGATCCTTATATTATTTTCCAATCATCTTGATGCTTTCAATGTAGAAAACATGGATGAATCAACTTGTAAGAGTAGTTTTATCAATGGGACCTAGAATGAATATTTAGACCTCTAAAAACTTTTGGGGCCATTTTGAGGCCTTAAATGATTCTTGTTTTGGGAAAAAAATTTCTTCTTAATTATTGGATCACATAAAAATCTTCTACACTCAAAGATATTTACAATAGTTCAAGAATTGAATCAATCATAGTTTGAATGAAAAATCTATGCCTCTTGCAAGTTAACCTATCATGATTAACAACAATGGCTCAAGAGGATTCTGAGACATCCCTTGTTACTCATGTCAAATGGGTTAGGTAGATGGGGACATGGAATAATACTCTAGAAGGGTAAATTTTTTAACTCTAACTAAGAGTTGAAGGAATCAAATTTGACCCCTAGTTCGGTATAGATCTATATTATAACGAAGACACTAAGAGGAAAATGATGTCCCATTCATTTTCAATTGTATCTTGTTACATAGTAGAGCATGAAAACTAGTAGTGAGAGTGAGGGAGCATAATGAATGAGTTTTATTGTTATATAGTAGAATAAAAGGCCATAGGTGTTTAGTTGGGTTTTCCTTTATTTCTAGAGTGTGTAGTTTCGACAAACCTTCCCAAGACCTATGAAAAACAATTCTTATAACCTAATTAATACTCCTAACATGCATGAAAAAAAAGAAAGGAAATTAGATGGATGGATGAAATACATTATCTTGGAAGGTGGATGGTTAATTTATCCTAGTGGTTGGAGTCTCAAGCTCTAGCTCTTTTCTCCTTGCACTTATAACTTGCAAAATAAAAACAAAATTCTACAAAACTCTATGAGTCATAACAATCATGATGTTAGCACAATTAAAACAAACATGAATAAACTCAAATAATATTAATAAAACATAAATGGGGGGGTATTGGGGGGTGGTGGGGGAGGGGGGGATAGTTTTTTCTTATTATACCAAGATGATTACATAAGTGAAATTCCTTAAGGCTATTTTCCTCACTCCTTCTCTCACCAAAACTCACAATCGAGCTCATTTCTAGCCTTGGCTTATCTCAAGGTGGATTTGAGTTCTCAATATGGTAGCATTTAACTATGTTCACTTCTTTCTCTTTGCTTTATGGAGAAATTTTATTTTTTTGATGAGCTGAAAATGTGATTAGATGAACTTGGACATCCTCTTGACTAAGTTTCATTTGATCCATTCATCCTTATTTTAAGCTTTTTATCACTTTCTAGCCCTATCAAGCCTTATACATGCACTTTAGAAAACCTAACCACTACAATAGTATGTGATTGAGGTATCATAAAGTTCATATCTCCTTTATAAGCCATCTTGATGTTGGAACTCTCCTTGTGGAAGCTTAGGGTTTGTTGAAGAGGAAAAAATTGTGTTTTTATAGTGTTTCCATGAAACTTTTTCTACATTCCAATATTCTTCCTATGTTGCTTCTCTAGTAGACTTAGGGCAGTGTCATGTTAAGGTATAAAAATAGTTCTTAGGAAGCTCAAAAAATATTTCCTTCTCCCTTTTACTTTAGTTATTTCTATTTGATAAAAAGAGAGAGTGTAGAACCCTCACCTTCTAGTTAATTTTTTTTCCTATTAGAGTTTCCTAGGGAATATATATTATTCATTATAGTTGGTGTGTGATTGTATTCTATGTTATAAATTTTCCTTATTTTATTTATTACATGCACAAGAATAAAAATAATAATTAATAAATCTGGAATCTACAGAAATTAACCCTCATAATTGATCCAAGTTGCTCCAGAGACACACACAGAGGACAAAGAGGGCTTATGAAAGCTCAAAAATCAAAGTGACGGAAACGTGGAAAAATTAGTTTCAGGTTGAATATCTCGTCGTATTTATCGCAATGGTGTGAACGATTCGTCAAACTGAGTTCATATGCGAAAGTTAGAGCTAGTCAAAGTTCAGGGTTGACCGACCCATGTGGCAGTCCTAAAGAGGCAACATTTACGGCGAATTGTGGTGACAGGATTCTGGTCAGCTCCGACTGGATTCCAAGCGAAATTGTGGGGTCGTTAAGTTGACTCCTTCAGTAAAATTAACGAATTTTTGAAAAGGTATGTTTTGTTTAATAAAACAATTTTTTTTTATTTAAATAAGGTCGGGTTGTGACCCCCGCCCTTAACCCCACTGCATAACTATATAACAAAAAAATATATATGTATGGGTGGGCAGGCCATGACCCCCGCCGGACCCCACTGCATCTCCACCGAACACATTACATATGGTGGGGTGGTCAGTTGTCAACCCCACCACCCCAACCATAACCTACACCAATATAACATAATGTGTCGTGAGCATGCTGCCCAAGGCAGGCCTTACCCCGCCCATCTTCTTAAAACATGCCAACACAAAAAATGATCATATGCGGATTCTATGGGGAGGCAGGATTTGATCCCCCGACATCCCCTTAACGAATTACCTTGTTTTCCACTACACCAACGTCTCCACGTTGTTAAATCTACCCAAGATTTTATATTTAAACCCAAATTTTCACTATTACAGACGAACGAAGCCAAGTGCGGGCACGTTTTCCGAGGCAGAGGTTGACGCAGGCAGAATGGTAGAGATTTTGAGACATAGAATTTCCTTTTGATGCCAAAATATTCCTTTGAAGGTAATTTTCATATTGTCAGAATGTATTGAAATTTATATGCATTTAAACCAAAATTTCACAGGGAGCGCGATGGTGCGCCCAGATTCACCTTTTCAGCACCAGTTTTGAAGATTCCCTATGGAGGAAAATCTTTAGGAATCTTGAGGGAATATTTTAGATTTCTTGGAGGCCGAAATTCATTAGTGTTAGAATGAGGTCAACTTTATACTCATTCTTCTCATAATTTTGCAAGGATGTTGATGGCACAGAAAGAATTTTGATTTGAGTAGCAAATGTTTAGATGACCCACAGGAGGGAATCTTTGAGAAATCTAGGGGGAATCTAAAAGATTCTTGTAGCCCCATATTTTCAGTTTTTTAGAATTTAGAAATTTGACAATCGATTTTTCACTATTCGATGCCACGAATCTGATGGTATATTCATATTTTCCATTTCACCATTCCATATTCCGGCCACTTTTCAAAGTGGAGTTGCAAGTGTCAGCATTGAATGTGTAAGTAGTCATTTTCAGGATATTCGATGCCACGAGATTGATGGTATAGCCAGATCCAACAATTTATTATCCTTTTCTTCAGATAGCTCCATGATGTATAGATCCCTATTTGATGTTTGATGTGGGATCTTGTTTTGTTCTTGATGTGAGATGTAATTTCTATCATGGATTGTTTTATGTTGTTTGAGATCCATTTGTTTCCATGTTCAGCAGGATACTCTCAATCACCATTGAGTGAGATTGTCATGCTGATAGGAGTCTTTTTTGTGAATGAGAGTTCCTGTAGCAGAACATCTCGTGGAGAGGTCCAGCCACTCTTGCGTGAGGGAATTTTCCTTGTATGACAGAGAAAATAACATCCATGTACATAACCAATATTTCCAACACTTAATGCAGCGACCTACACCATCTTGACACCAAGGACCGAAGACGTGCTCCCTCCTGGACGAACTCCGTTATCAATATCTTATGTTGCTAATTCTTGTTATGTTCCTCTTCTTTACAACATGAAAATATGTTCATTTATGTTATTTAATGCTTTGATGCAATTCTAACACATCAGACGAAGTAAAATGTCTTGGTTAAAAGGGTATTATAAATTTACTCGAATCAAGTGGTATCATAACGGTCTTCTTGCTGATGTGAATTGCAGGCGTGAACCATTGAACGTGTAGCAATGGAGGATGTCAAAGACATGCATGAGACCATGCTCAAGGTGTCCGAGAAAGCGAACATGTTGTATGAAGCTTATGAGAAACATGCAGAAGATAGCACTGAGTTAAATACACTCCTACACGAAGAGAGGGAGGACAAATATCAATTGCAGCTTTAGTTGCAAGCCACGACAGAGGCATTGGAGGAACTGAAATGCAATGATTAAAGTCATTAAGAAGATCATGAGGCATTGAAGGCACTCCTATGAGAAGAGAAGGAGGAGAAGCAATGATTGCAGCTTCAGCTACAAGCCGCGACAAAATCCTTGGAGGAAGTGAAGCACAACGAAGGCTCAGAGAAGCCCTCTTCACTTGTTTCAAAATCGACAGCTGAGGTAAATAGTTGTGATCATTCTTTAGTTTCATCTTCACATGTGATTGTTTCTATTGGAAATGTGGAGATACCCATTATAGGAACTGGCATGCGGCTCCTTACCAGGATGGGGTACAAAGGAGGAGGACTTGGCATTCATGGCCAAGGCATAACTTAGCCATTGGAGGTTGTGTAGAGACCTCTCTACACAGGTTTGGGATACACTGAAGGAGAATGTTCGAAGGTGTCAGAAGCCTCCACGACATTGTGGAAATGATCAAGGAGAGAGAATGATAGGAATACTTTACCATCATCTTATGACAACGCATATTACAGAGAGAAAACTGAGGGAAGCTCTCATTGCCATAAGGAAATCAATGGCAAACAAACATTGTTGAACTCACCAAGGAAGAGGATTGATGGGAACACTTCACCATCATCCCATGGAGGTGCATGTCGCAATAGAAGAGATGAGACAAGCTCTCATCACCATGATCACACCAGAGACTACCAGGAAAGGTATAACAAGTCTCGATATTCACAAGTTCATTTTGATTATAGGCATGTTGCTAATCATGAACATAAATCATGGCATAAGAAAACTTGTCGTTTTTATGGCTTACATAACGATATGATTATTGAGTGTTGAAAAATAAGGGCAACACAAAGGAGGACGAGGCGTGAAAAGCCTACTTCACAGCAGGGAAAGAAACTGGTTAAGCAGTTCTGGAGAAAGAAGACCTTTTGCAGCAATTGCAACCAAAGTGGCCATCAAAGAGCCATGTGTTTGAGGCTCCATCTAGAACAACACCTTAAGGACGAAGCGTCGGTGCATGAAATGGTTAAAATAGTTGTTCAAAAAGAAAACATGTCACGAGGAGACGACTCATTCACTTTGATAAGTGAGAGATGGTTTTTATAGATGTGGTAGTGTGTCATGGCCATGTTTGTAAATCATATGTTGCATTTTTAACTGTAAAATTGATGATGTGTTTTACATCACTTGTTAAGAAACCATGATATTTTGGCCTTGTTTTGTAACTAATGTGATGCATTTATTTCATGTAAAAGTGACCATGTGTTTTCCATCACTTCAAAATGCGACAATGATGCTTTTTGGTCTTGTAATGATAGCTGGGGTGTGATTTCCATTTGATTTAAACTTGATCACGAAGTATGTAAACTCATGGCAAGTATGGAAATTTTTGGGTCATAGTTGGTCAATTTGAGCAGGTAATTTGTAGGAGATTGTACTACTGGTTTGTAGAGGATGCAAGTGTCGGCTCATCGTTTAAGGCTTCGAAGAACAAAGGTGAAGGTGATGGAAGGGTGACCTTTTTCAGAACACTTGTGGTGTAGACATTGTAGACAACAGTTGCAGATTATTGTTGATGCTTTTGGAGGACTAAAAGCTCCTCAGTGGGGAGGATTGATCCATGTGGATCTAGAGACACACACAGGACAAAGAGGGGTTATGAAAGCTCAAAAATAAAAGTGACAGAAATGTGGTAAACTCGGTTTTAGGATGAAGATCTCATCGTCCTGATCAAAAAAGTGTGAACGGTTCATCAAACCGAGTTCGTATGTGAAAGTTAGAGATGGTAAAATTTCAAGGTTGATCGACCCATGTAGCAGACCTAAAGAGGCAGCATTTTCATTGATTTTCGGTGACTAGATTCTGGCCAACTCTGGCCGGTTTCCGGGTGAAATTGTGGGGTCATTAATTTGACTCCTTCTGTAAAATTAACAAATTTTTGAAAAGGTCTGGTTGGTTTGATAAAAAAAAACAAAATATTAAAATAAGGGCTGGTCCTGACCCCCTCCCTTATCCCCACCACATAACTATATAACAAAATAAATATATGTATGGGCCGGTGGGCCATGACCCCTGCTAGACCCCACGACATCTCCACCGAACACATTACATATGGTGGGGTGGTCGGCGGTCAACCCCACCACCCCAGCCATAACCTACACCAATATAACATAATGTGCTGCAAGTGGGCCACCCAAGGTGGGCCTGACCCCACCCATATTTTTAAAACACGCCAACAAAAAGAATGATCATATGCAGATTCTATCGGGAGGCAGGATTTGATTCCCCGACCTCCCCTTAACGAATTACTTTATTTGCCACTACACCAACGACTCCATGTTGTTAAATCTACCTAGGATTTTATTTTTAAACCCAAATCTTCACTATTGCGGACGAATGAAGCCAAGTGTGGGCATGATTTTTGAGTCCAAGGCCGACGCAGGCAAAGTGGCAGGAATTTCGTGACAAAGAATATCATTTTGATGCCAAAATATTCCTTTGAAGGTAATTTTCATATTGTCAGAATGTATTAAACTTTATATGCATTTTAACTTGAATTTCGTAGGGAACGCGATGGTGCACCTAGATTCACCTTTTCAGCAATAGTTTTGCAGATTTCCTGTGAGGAGAATCTTCATGAATCTTGAGGGAATCTTTTAGATTCCTTGGAGGTCAAAATTCGCCAGTGTTAGAGTGAGGTCAACTTTATAGTCATTCTTCTCAGAATTTCGTAGGGATGCTGATGGTGAAAATAGAATTTTGATCTGAGTAGAAGATCTCCAGATGACCCGTAGGAGGGAATCTTTGAGGAATCTGGGGGAATCTAAAAGATTCATGTAGCCCCATATTTTCAGTTTTTCAGAATTCAAAAATTTTACAGTCGATTTTTCACTATTCAACACCATGAATCTGATGGTGTATTCAGATTTTCCATTTGACCATTCCATCTTTTGGCCACTTTTCAAAGAGGAGTTGCAGGTGTCAGCATTTAATGTGTGAGAAATCGTTTTCAGGATATTCGATGCCACGAGATTGATGGTACAACCAAATCCAACAGTTTATCATACTTTTCTTCAGATTTCTCCAGGATGTGAGGTGTATTCAGTGTGATCATGCACTTTTTTGTCTCTTGTTATGAGATGCATTGTGCTGTATAGATCCCTATTTGATGTTTGATGTGGGATCTTGTTTTTTTCTTGATGTGAGATGTAATTCCTATCATGTATTGTTTTATGTTGTTTGAGATCCCTTTGTTTCCATGTTTGACGGGATACTCTTAGTTAGCATTGAGTGAGATTCTCATGCTGATAGGAGTCCTTTTTGTGAATGAGAGATCCTGTAGCGGAACATCTCATGGAAAGGTCCAGCCACTCCTGCGTGAGGGTATTTTCCTTGTATGACAAATAAAATACCATCCATGTACATCACCACTATTTCTAGCACTTAATGCAGTGGCCTACACCATATTAACACTAAGGCCCGAAGATGTAGTCCCTCCTGGACGAACTCCATTATCAATATATTATGTTGCTAATGCTTGTTATGTTCCTCTTCTTTACAACATGAAGATATGTTCATTTATGTTCATTAATTATTTGATGCAATTCTAACACATTAGCCAAAGTAAGAGGTATTTGTTAAAAGGGTATCAGAAATTTGACTGGGTCAATAATATAGACTCTAGACTATTTTTATCAGATATATTATGATTAATTGTCAAGTGGAATATCCACGACAATACACAAATATAATGGATTCAAAATTATACTAATCGGTGGGTGGGTGAATCAATATAATATAATTTTTAGTTATTTAAACATTCAAAATACCATAAAGTGTCAATATCATAAATTGGACATAGAATACTAGAGATACATGGAAATACTTAGAGGAGATAATCACAAAACTAATTTAAATAATGATTCTTTGTAGGAACCAATTTATTGTTACAATAATTTGTAGGCACAAATCTATAGGAGACACCAATTACCTCTTATTTGTAGGAACCTACATACAAGAGACACCAATATCCTTCTTTATTTTTAAGGGCACCAACCTATAGGAGACACCAGTCCCATTCTATACTATTTAGTAGGAACCAACTTATAGTAGACAAAAATATCCCCTTTCAATTTGTACTTACATTCAACTTTGTATTCTGTTGGAAGCTTAATAATGCTGAGAGGGGGGTGGGGGGTGAATCAATATTATGCACTTAAATAATTTTCTTCCTTTATTTATAAACAGTGAATCATTAAATGAAACATTCATTTGTTAGCAACATACACCTCAATAACATATTTGAAAATAACCATAATCAATTAACAAGAGTAGCAACAAGAAAAAAACACATAAATCATCAAATCACAAGAAGACATTAGGTATAAGGGGGAAAACCTTCCGGGAGAAAAACAATCATCCTATTTTTATATTCTTCTTACTTATTATTATTATCAAAATATTCTTTTTACTTAATCACTCATCACCAACACTGTGAAAACCACTATGTCCTAATCATGTGAGAAACTCTCGCTTTGAGCCACTACATGATGGAACCAACCAGTTCCTGAACTTTGTAGATCACCATCTATTAGAAGCCACTAATCCCATGAATTTGTAGGCCACCACCTCTTGGATGCCCCAAAATCAAATTGTATATCTAGCCACCACTAGACAGAAGCCACTACTCCCAAGTTTTTCAGGTCACTACCTAAAGGATGCCACTACATTCGAATTGTGAAACCATTGCTTTCCTTATTATAGGCCCAAATATTCAAGCTCTCCTATAGACCATGTTTCACAATGGATCCAATGTACTCTATGTTGGTGCACTAAGATGGCTATGAAAATAAATATTAATGCCTACATTATTATCAACCAAGGACATGTCTGTTTATTTCAAGAGTGTTGGCATTGGTCTATGAAAAGTGAGATCAAACACTATTTCGGAATAAAATTATTCTAAATCATTGCAATAACTAATCTCTAATTCTCGAAGTTCAATCTAAAATAATTCAAACGAAAATCTTAAAGAATTTCCAAACCATAAATATTGATCTAATCTCAATTGATTTATAAGGAAATTGAATCCAAATGCATGAATTGAAGGAATCACACTTAAAGAATTACTGCCTGATATTAACAACAATTTATCTAATGAAAAGAGAAATTATAGTAAATGAACAACAATCAAATATTCAAGCCTTTACTTAAGATTTAAAATAATTAATCACTCGATATCTATGATAACATCACTCAAAAAGAACAGCAATTAAATGTAACACTCACACTAATCTGAACAATTCATTAAAGAATAATATGCAATTGTAAAAGTAAGAACATCTAAGATTTATCTCAAAAGGTAAAGGTAAATTACAAAAATGAATTCTAACATCACATAGCAATCGAAATGACTCAATTATATAAGATACAATAGTTAATAGAAACAAAGGAAATGATTATGGCACAAAAGAAGCAGAAAATATTCTAGGGACCGAGCCCAAAGCCTCTAGAAGTTACTGTTGAGAATACTTAGAACACGATTATGAAGAAAGCACTATTTTTCTCATTAATCACAGTAGTAAAGATACAACATCACCGTAGTGAAAATACTTTGTCTTCAATACAAATAATAATGTCCAAACGAAAGTTAAAGCTCAGAATTAACAAAAAATTTCTTTTTCACCTATTAGCCCTATATAACTTAATGGTAAACTAATAGATGAGAGTGAATCCTTAGGATCAAAAGATCCTGATTATTTCACAACTAACAATCAGATTTCCACCATAGCATTAGGTCAATTCTCCTTTTCTTTCACTAGCCCATGCGATCAATAAGTGATCTTATTTCTTTCTTTGGTCATTGTTGTTCCATCGATTGAATAAAAATTGTCCAATTCTGATTTCTACACATAAAGACAAGAAAAATTTATTTTTTATGCTAAAATCATACAATTTGTTGACAATTGATTTTATTCAACTTTCACAATTTCTTCTAGATTCTTCCCAAAACGAAGATAAATATATAAAAGTAAATGGTTAATAGAGCTAATATGAAGATAAAAACATACCTTTTCTATGACTCAACATACTCCCCTGCTTACCTTTTTTCATGTCCTCATGCAATAAGATAGTTGAGGTGTAATTGTGTCAAAGAGTAGGTAGGATAAAATTCTTCCTGATATAGCCTAAAACCATTATTTTATTTAAGCATTGCAAAAGCATGACTCTCATGACATTCATGTAAATCATAATCAAAATAATATCCTTCAGGGGGATACCAGATAATGGGACACCTGTAACGACATTCTATCTAGGTAAGGCCCTTGCATAGGATAATATTGTTGTACACATTTAGATGAGAAACAATAGCCTTGAAATTTTTGTAACCGAGCGGCTTCCGGTTTTTAACATTATTAGTAAAATCCTTCTACCTTTGTTTCGCTTCTACCAGGGCCTATTCTCTTATATCCTGGAAATATTCTCTTCCAACCTGTATAAAATCTTTATGGAGAGGTCCCAATGTGGCCACAACTCCATTTTGTTCCATAAACCTTTTGTGCTATATGAAAAGGTGTAAAGGTTTAGTGGGTTCTCCTATAGCCCATAAATCTATACCATGCTCCCTTTTTTGAAAAGTATTATAGGCCTTGGCCCATTCAAGCTAGTTAGAAGCAAAAGAAAGGAAGGCTTGGAGTTGAACATCTCCAATAAAGGGGCTAGGGTTCGCATCCCTTTCATCTTCCAAGAAAAATTATGCAGGTATAACTCATAGAGAAGGCGTTTTACCTTCTCATCCTGTTCCTTGTAGCATTGAATAAATTATGAAATGGTCTTGAATTCAGTTGGCTTACCAGCCCTAACATATTTGATCTTCCATAATAAGTATCTCTCCGGTAAGAATAATTAATAATTGGTGGCTGGTGATCGACAAAACAAAACATCAGAATAAATAGAAAAAATGTTTTCAATTCTCTCCATGGATTTTTGAAGTTGGTTCTACACTTTCTTCACTTTCTCCTGTTCATTTATGAGACTAGAAAAAGTCTCGTCTTCAGTTTCAGTAAGTGTATCAAGTTTATTTAATTATTCCTAGTGCGTTTGTAAAGGTACCACTTATTTTTGGTGTTGATCCAACACCTGTTGGGTCCTTGTTAACTCATTTTGCAATTTCAGGATAACAGCTTCCCTTACCAAAGGGACATAATGAGGTGTTTCTTCTGTCTAAGCTACATTTTCATATTTTTCATTGAATCAGTTTGAATAACGATTTCCACAGTATCAGATGTTTCTTGAGGAATACAACAATCTATCTAAGCATTTTCTACAAAATCTGTCTGAAAAACAACATTCATAACATTGAGAAAAGTCTATTTGAGTCTCCATTGAACAAACAAAAATATTTTTGGTTTGAGTTCCAATATCCTTAGTGGAACATTTCTCTATTTGGGTTCCAATGGTTTCTAATTCCACCTTATGCTTTCGTTTTTTATCTGCTACCTTCAACCATTTTATTAATCTTTTAATCATTTTCTTCAACTTCCTATTCTTTTTACTCAAACTTTTTAGCTTGGCACTGCCTGCCTTCTACTCCTTATTTGTGGGGTCTTTGATTGGAGAAGGAACAACTGTGCCCATTTCAGGTAAAAGAGAGGTTGTGCCAATGTTAGGGTCTTGTTCCAATTGAATAATATATCCTGATTGATTTTATGATTCAAAACATCTTTCTGCATGAGTTTCTCTCTCAAGATATTCATCTATAGAGGGAATTGGTTCCCATTTTTTATGAAAATATTCCATTTCTTTAGTAGATGGAATTTTTTTTATGTGGCCAGAACTACTTGCAGAGGAAGACTAGTTAAGGGTATGATCTTGACCTTGAGAGTGCTCAAATTGGCCTCCTTTCTAAAATAGTGTTCCCAAATTTTTTAATACTTAGGCCACCTCCTCCTCATCATCTAATGAAAAGGTGTTTTGAGGTTTTGCAGGGGGTGCATGAGACGACCTTGCTTCATCTATTAAGTTCGTGGTATGGTTCTGTGATCTTAGCCTCACAGAACATCTCCATTTTTTTGGGCCTGAGGCTAAGGAAGAAGTCCTCCTATTTCTTGCCCTCTTTGGGAATTTTGCCTCTTCATTCTGTTGTTCTAATTCATCAATATTCCTATCATATACCCTTTCCTATGTATCTAGGTTGTCTTCTGATAGGGGTAAAGTAGGATTTACAAATTTATCCTAGGTCAATTGTTGTTGGGAAATTTAATGAATAATAATAAGCATAATAAAGCCATGATGATTGATAGTAGAATGTGGACTTTTGGATTTTTTAACTCAACTAGCAACATCATGCAATAAGGAATTTAAAAAGAACGACAAGTTAACTGCGATTTTCTGTCTAAGAATTTCTAACAATGTAAGTTGTCGAGGCTTTACCACATGTTGACAACCATCGCAAGTGATGTATCTCTGAACGATGATTGCTAGTTCTCACCATGATTCCTTTAATGTTGCAGGATGAACTAATTTGCCTTTACGTATCAGTTCTTCCTATGGTTTCTTAAAGACTGTGACTGCTTCATGCAATAGAACATATTTGTCGGTCCATTTTGTGACTTCTGTTAGAAGTCCAGAGACTTCAGCTATGACTGCTTCAAAAAAAATTATACTTCTGCCTTTTACAATTGTGCACCCATTCTGCAAATTTTGTAGAAATTCAAGCGCTATTTCGCTGGAACCCCTGTAATTTGATGAGGTAGTGAAGCCAACCAACGCGCTCAAGAGTTTCACAAGCCTGCTCTATTAATCGTAATATTGTAGGTTCATTGTAGAAAAAATTTCCTCCCATGTGGTTGTGCTATTGTAGCCTAATTCACACATTTTCATGCACTTCCTCACAGTTAGATAGTTTTGAACAACAACAAATATTGCATACAAAGCTTTTAAATTGGGAAATGTTATTTTTATATAAAGGCAACAATAATAATATTTTTCGCATCAACAAGGTTTGGCGGAGTTCGATAATTATTTCGCATGTTGTCCCATAATGTATACCTTCCCCCCTCCAGTTAGAAAAGAGTGTCCATGTACGCAGAGCACAGGAAAAGAGAAAAGGACAAGGTGGCTTCATAGATTTGGTAGGAAAATAGTGAGAGCAGTAGAAATATGATAGGAAACAGTCATAGCAGTGATAAATATAAATCATAGAAACTGTTTAGAAAATGACAGAAAAAGGAATAAAGCAGAGAAATAATCATTACGAGAAATAATTTTCCTTTGGTGAAAAGGTATGATGAATATAACAAGGCGATTAATGATAATGACCGCTAGCATCAATTGATCGGACTATATTAATATAATTCACATAAAAATATAGCTTATCATTCATATCAGTTAAGATAAAAATAAACTGAAGAGTTTCCCGAATTATCCACAGTATCAAGAAACATTTGACGATGTTTCGAATCCCAACGGGGATCCATCTTCAGGAAAATGGAATGAAGAATTTTAAGAAGGGTTTAATTCATTAATAGTGAAGAAGGGTATGACAGGGGCCGACCGGAGAAATTAATTTTTAAATTTTTCTGAGCTGGATGATGGTAGGACTCGAATGATTTTGTCAAGCTCATGAAGGATCAAAGGGTGGAGGAGAGCGACATTTTGGTTAGTTTTGATGTGGTATCATTATTCACTAAGATTCCTTTAGATGAGGCAATTCAAGTCATTAAAGAATTCATTGATCCAAGAACAACCAAGCTTGCAGAAATTTGCCTACGTTCCACTTTCTTCAGCTTCCAAGGGGAATTCTATGAGCGGGTATCAGGTGTCGCAATGGTATCTCCGCTATCCCCTATTTTCGGCAACTTATATATGGAACACTTTGAGAAAAAGGCCCTTGCCTCATATCTCTTAAAACCAAATTGGTGGAAAATATTTTTTTACGAAACCAACATAAAGTGGGCTCATGGGAAGGAGAATCTAGAGGGGTTTTTTAATCACCCGAACTCCATTTCCTCAGGAATTAAGTTTACTATGGAGATTGAAGTAGATAGGTGCATTCCTTTTCTGGACATTCTTGTCATTAGGAATGAGGATGGAACACTAGGGCACCATGTATTTGGGAAGAAAACCCATACTGATAGTTATCTCCATGCCAATTCCTACCATCATCCAGCTCAGAAGTTTGGTGTCCTTAATACCCTTGCTGTTAGAGCCATGGGGATATCTGATGTTGAACACCTTAATGAAGAAATCAATCACTTGACATCTGTTTTTAGGGATTTAAGTTATAAAGACAGAGATATCAAAAAGGCCCTAAAAAGAGCTGAGGGCTCGATCTTACCTCGGAAGCACCATGAACCTCAAGGAAATGGGGGAAGGGTTTTTCTACCATACATTAAGGGTGTTACTGATAAAATTGCCAAGGTTTTGAGGAAGAATGATATTTTCACACAATTTTCAGCAACAGGGACTATTAGACAAAGAATGCAATCAGTTAAAGATGCTATAATCCCGGAACAACTTAAAGGAGTGTACAAAATTGATTGTTCGTGCAGAAAAAGTTATATTGGTGAAACTGGGCGTTCACTTCAGAAACAACTCCAAGAGAATGGAGTCGATATTAAGTATGAATGACTGCGCACCTCTGCCCTTGCGGAAGACTCTTTGAAAACTAAACACCAAGTGCGTCTTGAAAATGCAAAGATCATTGCAAGAGAAGATCACTATCATAGAAGAAAAGTAAGAGAGGCCCTTGAGATTATAAAACATCCAGATAACCTTAACAGGGATGGGGGATGTGAAATTAGTGACAGCTGGCATCCTCTTCTTCGACAAATCTCTTCCTCGAAAGCGCAATCTTCGTAGGCATAGTTTTTCAGGTAAATGGTCTCAAGTTTGTCTCTCTTCTTTTAATAACATTTTAATAATTAAGGAACTTCCTTTTAATAATTATTCTCATTAATTAATTTTTATTTTTGTCTATAAAATAAAAATTAATTAATTAATTAACAATTATTATTAGCAACTAATTAAATCCTAATTTATCCTCCTAACATAAATTAGTTTTATTAGATTAAATAATAATCATAATTAATGAAATAAAATAAATAATTATTTACTGTATTAATATTTAATTACTTTTTTAAATAAATGTTAATACTTATTAGTAAATAATTAGTTTATTTTTACAAATTATTGATATTAAAATAAAAATAAAAATTAATTCATAAAATAATTTTAATATTGTTTATTAGATTTAGCAATAAACATAATTATTTACTATATTAATATTTATTTACATTTTTAAATAAATGTTAATACTTATTAGTAAATAATTAGTTTATTTTTATGTATTATCGATTTTTAAAAATAAAAATAAAATTAATTCATAAATTAATATTATTTATTAGATTAAATAACAAACATTATTAATGAAATAAAATAAATATTTATTTACAGTATTAATATTTATTTAAAAAAATTTAAATAAATGTTAATACTTAAATAATTAGTTTATTTTTTAAATTATTGATATTAAAATAAAAATTAAATTAATTCATTAATTAATTTTAAAATTATTTATTAGATTAAATAATAAACATAATTAATAAAATAAAAATTATTTACTGTATTAATAATTATTTACAATTTTAAAATAAATGTTAATACTTATTAATAAGTAATTAGTTTATTCTTATAAATTATTGATATTAAAATAAAATTTAAATTAATTCATATTTTTAAATTATTAAAATTAGAAATAAAATATTAAAATTGGTAACAAAATTTGGTAATAAAAATGATTGGTTTTTGAATTAAAATAAAAAATAAAATTTATAACTAAAATTAAAAAATTAATTTCTCTAGTCGGCTCCTGTCATACCCTTCTTCACTATTAATGAATTAAACCCTTCTTAAAATTCTTCATTCCATTGTCCTGAAGATGGATCCCCGTTGGGATTCGAAACGTCGAAAAATGTTTCTTGATACTGTGGATAATCCGGGAAACTCTTTAGAAGATGATAACCACAGGAACTTAAAAACCAAAATAAAAATAAACGTTGTTCAAATGGTAAATTCGTCCTTGGAAATGAGTCAATAGGAAATAATAGGATATAGAATAACTGGAAATGTAAAATAGAACTTCAATACCACAAGCAGAGGCACTGCTACTAGCAGGTGTCTATAGCCTTGACATGGTTTCTTTTTAACCCAAAAATGAGCCAGTATCCTCCATTTAGAATTTATATGAGTTGTTTTATTTCTACAAAGGGGTCACTGTGCTGGCATGGTATCCAGATAATCACAGTGTCATTCACCAGGGTATAATAAAATGATCAGGTCAGCTCATGATGAGACCTCTTGTCCTTCAAACAGTTGGATTGTCTGGAAGGCCATTACCCTGCTGTGGTGGTCATTATGGGAATTTCATTTGTTAAATTCCTTATTATCATGGTAGGCTAGCTCGTGATGAGACCCCCTATCCCCTTTGAGAAATATTATATTATATTTTCCAAATTCATATTACAAGTGGAGGGAAGCTCATTAACTCCTTAAGAGTTAGGGATGGTGTGAGAAGTAAAAGAATGCCAATAAAAGTTATGCTTGTATTCTTATATCATCATACCAAAGGGAATTATCAATTGAAAGTGTGAAGGATAAACTAGTATGGTATTGAGATAGTGAATCATTTTATGATATATCCAAAGAGGATATGTCCAACAAGTCATTAAATGGATGGACCATGTCAATTTCAGAATAAAGATAATCACCAAAGGTTTAAAATTCATAATGTTGTTAATATAACTACTTTTTCTTTAAATTTAGTGTAAATTTATAGCCAAAAAGATGATTTACCTAGAAAAGCATGTGGAAAAAGATGTCTGCTTGATGTAGAATTGAATGACAGTTGTGTGAATATTAGAACAACAACTGTTCATTTAAATGAACAATAGTTGTTCATTTTACTAAACAACAAAGGTTCACTCTATTGAACAACAATGGTATGTGAAAGTCGTCAGAAAAAAGAAATTGCAACTGTTCATTTTAATGAACAACAACTATTCATTTGATTGAACAACAACTGTTTATTTTAATGGACATCAACTTTTCACTCTATTGAACAACAACTATTCATTTTTATTGAACAAAAACTGTTCGTTTAACGAAACATTAGTTGTTCATTTTACTGAACAGTAGTTGTTCACTATATTGAACAACAACTGTTCATTTTTTTGAAAAAGAACAACAACAGTGAAATTCTAAAGCTAAAGAAAGGAAATAAACAACAGTTGTTCCCTTGGAAGGGATTAATAGTTGTCGTAAGAACTGAACAAAAAATGCTAAAAAAATGACGAGAAACAATGATAAAGGAATGACATTTAATTCGATTGTAAGCAACTGTTTCAAAGAAAAAATCCATGCATTTATACAACAATTTTTAGTCTAAAAAACCCATAGAAATTGTTATCACTTATAAGTTTGTGAAACATTACTTGACATGGTCATTCAAGTTCATTTATCAAAGGTCTCAAGTTGGTATAGAAAATTTCATTTTTATCATATTTAAGTTATCCTAAGTTTCAAGACCACCTTCATTTCATCTCAATCCACCTCCATTCAGGTCAAGTCATGTCCCATCAGTCATCATTTTCTTAAAAAAATTATTTCCCAAGCTTTTAAATTCAAAAAGGACACTTTATCTAGTTTTTCCTCTTTTCGTAGAGTTTTACACTATAAAATAGAAGTTTTCGCTACGAAATTGCCTAATAGTTTCGTAGCGAAACTGTTAAAAAATGAACTAGGCACACTACGAAAAATAATTTTTCTGTTTGTCTTGTCAAATCCAATGCAAGGTGTCAGTTCATGATCAGAGGAGTTACGGTGGATGAAATTCGAGTCAGTTAGGGTTGTTTCTAAGGTACAAGGTCATGCTTGAGGTCATTATTACTGTTTTTAGCATGCATGAGTTATGATTAGGGCACGAGTTGTCATAGAAACCATAAAACATTACCCAATTGAGTATTTTTGTCATTATATGCTTTATCCTTGCATGTTATTGAGTTTCTAGAGTTGCTTCACCAAGCCAAGCTGGTTGTCAGCATTTTCAAAGGTTGCAGGTGTCACTAATCAAGCGAGGCTGAGAAGATATAAATTCACCATGGCTACAAGGAAGAAGACTAACAAATGTTGTCACTGCCTAAAGTATGAGCCCATGGACATGAATTTATTAAATGAAGACCCAAATGCCTTGGGAGTGTTCAGAAGAACAGGTTGTTTTCAATTTGTCAAAGATTGCAAGGGTGCGATCTACAGGTTTTCAATGAGTTTGCTAAAAGTTTTACTAGAACAAATTCAAAGGTGGGAATACTAAACCTCACAATGACACCAGAAAACATTGCAGCAACAACAGGAATCCCTAGAGGAGGAGAGCAATGGTTTAAAGGCATCAAATTCACCCTGCAGGATTACAAAGAATTCATCAAGACAGAGCATAGTGAAATTGATCTCACAAATGGTATCCCAAGGAGCTACATGAAGAAGAACTACTCAAAGCTATTGATGATCATTCAGAAGTACTTCACCTTGGAAGGAAGGTTTCACATGGTATACTCCTACCACCTTAGGCTTCTACTGCATTTTGTGGGTAAGAGGTCTCTTGACTTGCCCTTTTACTTATACAAAAGTTTAAATAAATTTTTAGATAAGGTTCAAGTTAAAACAAAAGGAAATGAAACCTTTCTCTTTCATCATGGTTTGATTAAGTTGTTGGTGTTAGAGGAGTTGAAGAGATTAGGTAGATATTGGACATCATTTCTATTCATAAGTGGTTTTTAAGTAGATGTTGTCACTCCTAAAATAGTTCCAAAACCTAAAGATGTTTCATCACCTACAGTGGCAGAGAAGTTATAACTAGTGAGCATGGAGATAGAGCCTTTACAGAATATTGACACACCAAAAGCTACACCTGCAAAACATAAGCCAACAGTTAGCAAACATGGTAGCAAGAGAGTTACAAGGAGGCAAACAGTGGTTAAGGGTAACTTAGAAGACATCTTGCATGCAATTTATATTGAAGGAACTCCAATTGTCCAAGCTGAAGATGTTGAACAGGGAGGAAGGAAGCTTATGAAAGGAAAAACAACTAAAAAATTGGAGTATGCAGGTGACGGCGCTGGATTTATATTTCAACCTAGAAAACCAATGACTAGGCATGCAAGAAAGGTTATAGAAAGTAGCAAAGAGGTTCTAAAAGTTAGTGAAACTCCTAAGCCACCAGCAAGCATCATAGACCTCTCCTCACCTGCAAAAGAAGATCTATTCATGAAATAGAAGAAGGGTAAAGAGAAAAGCACTGAAAAATTAGAAGTGGAAACCCTTAAGGAGCAGTTGAAAGAGGCAAAGGAAGAGATAACATTCTTGAAGAAAGAGGCAAAGAAGCATAAAGCTGAAAGGGTTCAGTTTGAACAAATGAGAAAGACATGGGAAGATCAAGTCACAATTGTCTCAAAGACCTTGGACAATACCAAAAAATTGATAAACTAGACTCAACCACTAAGAGGAGAAGGATTAAGTGAAAGACCTAGAATAACAATTGGAACTGATTCATGAAGAGCTGGAAAAGAAAGGTTTGAAGATGACAATGGTTTAGGAGCCCATTTCTCAATTGATTGTTAATGAGGAAGAAACACCACAAGAGTGATCAGGTAAGATGGAATATGCCTTAGGAGGCGCACAACATGTAGAAAATCAAAGTTTTACAGCAAGAGATCAATTTTTGAAGACTATTTTGAAAGGGGAAATTTCTGGGGTTTTACACAATTTCGTAGCATTCCTCAGGCTTGAAGCCAGGAATATGCTACAAACAAACCTGTAGCAGCCTTTTTGCCTATAAATTCGGTTTTTGTATGATTCGAGGGGGATTCATGGTTGTGATGTTTCTTAACTTGATTTAAATCATGGAACAACAAAGGAGCGAAGTTAATGGGTGCAGAAGCCAATTTTTCAACGCTACCAAAACTCGCTACGAAACTGTCCTGTTTTCGTAGAGAGCAATTGTTAAGTGTTTTTGAGCATCTTAATGACAGTATTATCCAGATAGAGTCCTCCATCATGTCAAGGGAGATTATGAGCAGATACTTATGACTCGAAGGGAGTGTCATGAAGACAGATCATCGGCCAAAGTAGCTTTGAAGATAAGGATCGTGCATTCCTAGAAAGTAGGGTAATGCTCCATATATCTAGGAGGGTTTTTAATATGTAAAGTGGTGATGAACTCTGTCATGGATTTTTCGAGCATGTGATACTTAATTTTTAACCATCATGTAATTGTTTCAAAGATAAGGTAGATTTATGTAATAAATAGAAGTTAGAGTCCTATTAGGAGATGTTTTCTTTAAGGTATAATTGTCAGTTTTCTATTAGGAGTTATATTTTTCAGTTATGAAAGGTGTCATAGGATAATTTGATGATCTAGCCACTAGGTAGATCATCCTTGTTGTAAAGAATGTCTATTTAAAGACAAAGCTTCGAAGTAGTAAAGGGTTGGAGACATTTGCACCAAACTGATGCTTTTATGTATTTGACCTATATTAGTAATACAAGTGAGATACTTCTTGACAGACCTGAGATTCTCATGAGGTTTTTAATGTCTTATTGATATACATATTTATATCTTACCACTTGCAGTAGATTTCATCTCTATTACTCAGAATTCATAAATTTATGCTCTGACTTCCTTTAGTGATGAAATGATTGTGTTTTCTTATGTTTTATGTGTGAGTTGATTTTGTTAAAGACCTCTATCTGCCTCAAATTCCATGTCAAGAAACTTTTCCAATGAAACTACTGATTGTTCACTCCATAAGCCCAATGGAACTAAGCCCACATTATTTTCAACCTGCAATAATAAAAAAACAAGTTACAATTTTCATAGAGTTACCCATCTAGTACTATTATTATTCAATATCATAAAACCCCATTGAGAGAGCCCTCTCAAACTGAAGAGGCTAAGCTTCAGTTAGAAGTGGTTTGAAATAGTTACATTGATTTGTTTGATAAGCATCCAATCAAGTACAATTTTGTGATAAAATCTTGGTGTGTCTGCTGGGAGACTGAAGATATATTTTTCCCGAAATTTTGAAGCTAAACTCTTGAAGGTAGCAAGAGCTCAGAATCTGTTCGAGGCTGCAACTACCATGGTGACTCCATTCAAAATTCTCATGCTCAAAGGTGGCTTCTAAAAGGAGATAAACAAGGAGTAATCCTAACCCAAATCCACCTACAATTGTGGATAATCCAAACACAATTTCTAGAGGCATTCAAGGCATTTCTACACAATTAGGTACTCCATTACACATAAAAGCCTTATCCTATGAAGTTTTAAGAAGTCCTGAAGAAAAAAAGTTTAATGATAAAATTCAGGAAGTCTTGTTTAGGTCTGAAAATGAAAAATAATTGACTAAAATTGTCTTATACCTACATAGAAGAGGTATTGATACCTCAACCTTAGTGACCCAAAAATATTTTGGGGAGTAGTCACATCAGAGTTATTGTTAGAGAGGGAATATTTGGATAGGTTAAAGGAACTAGACCCATTTGAAATCTTTCTAAGAAGAAAATCTGGTTTCCCTCTACCTAATTGGAGTTCAATTGTAACTGGACTACAAAGACAAACCAGTGCACCTCCTAACAGTTCCTTTTCCTCTACTACTGTTGTCCCTAAAACTACCACAATTCCTGTCATCATGGATGGAAATGTTCCACCTCCACCTGCCGTTGCACCTACTAGGTATGCCCCTCTTGTTCTCCCAACTGTCCTTAATTCCCTTCCTAGCAAATATTATGCTAGAATAAAAACTTGGGGAAGTGATGAAGAGATTATAGCTATATAGCATGTAGACCAATTTAATGAATTCATACACATGGAGGAGGTTGGCCATGAGGATGTCAAAATGAGACTATTTGCTTAGATCTTTACTGGTGAGGTCAGAAAGTGGTTCAAATCCCTTGTTCCAGGGAGTTTGCATAATTGAAATGAATTTGAGGATAGATTCTTGAGAAAGTGGGGAAATAGAACAAACCCTGTGCAATCCATCACTGAGTACAATAGTTTGAAGAGAGTTGTAGATGAAACTGTCCAAAATTTTTCCAAGAGATTTAATAAATTCTATGATTCCATTCCTGCCCATCTAAAGCCTCCATCAGGAGCAGCTCAACTGAGATATGTTGAGGCATTTGACTATGAATTTTCTATCTTGCTAAGAGAAAGAGAATCCCCTTCACTAGCTAAAATGAAAATTATGTTGTGAAGATGGAAGTCAATATGATAACAGCTAAAAATTCCAAGATGGGAAAGACAAAATTGCAAGGAGAAGATAAGCCTTCCACCTCAGATGAAAAATTTGACTCCATGATGAAAATAATGGAAAAACTGATGGATAGGCTTGCCCTTGGAAACACTTCTGCTCCTCCTGCAAAACATGAAACATAGTTTATAAATCCTCAGTTCAGAAGACCTCAAAACCAGCAGAGACCAAGGGAAAACATAAATCAGCCTGACACTCAATTAAGGCCTCTATTATCACAAAACTGTACTTGATTGGATGCTAATGAAATAACTCTTTGTAACTGTTTCAATTTTTTTTTTGACTAAAGCTTAGCCTCTTCAATCTGAGAGGGCTCTCTCAAAGGGATTTTAAGATATTGGTTAATGATAGTGCTAGATGGCTAACTCTATAGAATTTGTATCTTATTTTTTATGATTGCAAGTTGAGAGAATACAAGCTTGCTACCATTTATGGAGTCAACAATCAGTATTTTCAGTGGCAATATTTCTTGACATGGAAGCTGAGGCAGATAGGGATCTTTAACAAAGGAAATTCACTCATAACACATAGGAAAACACAGTCATTTCATTACTAAAGGAAGTCAGAGCATAGAGTTATGAGTTATGAGTAATAGAAATGAAATCTACTGCAAGTGGTAAAACATAAGATGTAGATCAATAAAACATTAAAAGCCCCATGAGAATCTTAGGTATCTTAAGAATAAAGTCCCTCTGTATTATTGATATAAGTCAAAATACATAAAGTAATAGTTTGGTGCAAAAAATCTCCAACCCTTCACTACTTCGATGCTTTGTCTTTAAATAGACATTCTTACAATCAGGATGATCTTCCTGGTGGATAGATTCATCGAATTCTCCTATGACACATCACATAACTGAAAAACATGACTTCTAACAAGAAACTGACAACTACACTTTAAAGAAGACATCTCCTAATAGGAGTCTAACTCCTATTTTTTACATACTCTACCTTATCTTTTGAAACGGTTACATGAAAGTTGCCAAATAAGTATCACATGTTTGAAAAAGCCATAATATAGTTCATCACCACTTTACATATTAAAAACTCTCCTAGACATGTGGAACAAAACCCTATTTTTCAGGAATGCATAATACTTATCTTCAACGAGATCTTTGGCTGATGACCTGTCTCCACATCACTTCCTTCAAGTCATAAATGTTTAATATTAAGGTCCCTTGACATGTTGGAGGAGTCCATCTATCCAAAACTTCCATTAAGATGCTCCAAAACCTTCAAAAATAGCTCGTTATGAAAACAGGATAGTTTCGTAGCGAGCTTTGGTAGCGTCTAAAAAATAGCTTCTGCACCCAAAGACTTCTTTCCTTTGTTGTTCCATGGTGTCAACCAATACATGACACCTCACCATCATCAAAATCCCTTCGTGAAAACTAAAAAAAATGACTTTAGAGGCAAAAAGGCTGCTACAGATTTTTTCGTAGCGTTTTCTTGGCTTTAAGCCTATGAAACACTACGAAACTGTGTAAAAGTGCAGAAATTCTAGATTTCAAAACTATTTGCAAAAAATGACTTCTAGCTGTAAAAAATTGATCTTCAGCATGCCATGAACCTTGTAAAACACATTCAAACTCAACTTAAGGCCCCTATGGTGTTTCCTCTTCATTTGTGATCAGTTGAGCTATGGGCTCCTCAACCACAACCACCTTCAAACCTTTCTTCTCCAGCTCTTCATGAATCATTTGTAATTGATCTTGAAGATATTTGACTTGGTACTTCAGTGTCCTATTCTTAGATTTCAAATGCAGGTTCATTTTTCTAATGTGTTTGACCTCTCCTCTCAATGGCTGAGTCCATTTGATCAATTTCTCTGTATTTTCCAAGGTATTTGACACACTTATGACCTATTCTTCCCAAATTTATTTCATTTTTTCAAACTACACCTTTTGAACCTTGTGCTTCCTTGCTTCTTTCTTCAATACTGACACTTCATCATTTTCCAACTTCAAATACTCCCTAAAGATTTCAATATTTGCTTTTTCAATGATTTTCTCTTTACCCTTCCTTTGTTTGATGACCAATTCTTCTTTTGCAGGTGAGGAGAGGTCTATGATGCTTGGTGGTGGCTGAGCAGTTTTAGTGACCTTCTGAGCCTTTTTGCTACTTTCTAAGACCTTTCTTACATGTCTTGTCATTGGTTTTCTAGCTTGACACATGAATCCTACATCTTCACCTGCAAACTCTAACTTATTAGTTGTTTTTCCTTTCTTGAGCTTCCTTCCTCCCTTATTTATGTCTTCAGCTTGGACAATTGGGGTTTCTTTAATATTAATGGCATGCAAAATGTCCTCTAAGTTATCCTTAGCCATTGGTTGGCTCCTTGTAACTCTCTTGCTGCCATGTTTTCTCACTGTTGGCTTTTGTTTTTCAAGTGTAGCTTTGGGTGTTTCAACCTTCTGCAAAGGCTCTATCTCCATGATCACTTGGTCAACTTGCTCTGCTACTGAAGGCGATGGGATATCTCTAGGTTTGGTAGTTCTTTTAGGAGTGATAAGATCTACTTCAAAACCACTTATGAACAAAAAAGATGACCAATCTCTGCCTAATCTTTTTAACTCCTATAACACTAGCAACTTGATCAAACCATGATGAAAAAGAGAGGTTTCATTTCCTTCTGCTTTAACTTGAACCTTGTCTGAAATTTTAGCTAAGCTTCTGTATAAGTAAAAAGGTAAATCAAGAGACCTCTTACCCAGAAAATGCAGAAAAATCCTAAGGTGGTAGGAATAAACCATGTGGTGCCTCCCTTCATAGGTGAAGTACTTCTGAATGGTCAACAACAACTTTGAGTAGTTTTCCTTCATATAGCTCCTTGGGATAGCATTTGTGAGATCAATTTCACTATGCTCTGTCTTGATGAATTCTTTACGGTCCTGCATGGTGAAATTGACGCCTTTGAACCATTTCTTTCCTCCTCTAGGGATTCCTATTGTTGTTGCAATGGTGTCTGGTGTTACTGTAATGTTTAACATTCCCACCTTTGAAGCTATCCCATTGAAGCTGATATAAAACTCCTTAGAAACCTGCACATGGCACCTTTGCAATCTTTGGCAGAACTGTAAACACCTTGTTCTTCTAAAAATTTCTAAGGCAGTTGGGTCTTCATTTAAAAAATTCATGTCTGATGGCTCATATCTGAGGTAATGGCCACCTTTGTTGGTCTTCCTCTCTGTAGCCATGGTGATTTTATACCTTCTCTACCTCGCTTGATTAGTGACACCTGCAACTTTTGAAAATGCCAAAAACCATCTTGGCTTGGTGAAACAACTCTCCAGAACTTAGTAGCATGCAAAGATGAAGCAAAGAATGAAAAAAGACTCAATTGGGTAATGTTTTAAAGTTTCGATGATAGCTCGTGGCTTAATCATGACTCATGCATGCTAAAAACAATTATAATGACCTCAACCATGACCTTCGTACCTTGGAAATGACCCTAACTGATTCGAATGACATCCACCCTAACAGTTCTAATCATGGACTAACACCTTGCACCAGATTTGACGAGACATACATAAATACCCTTTTTCGTAGCGTGGTTATTTCATTTGTAATATTCCTAATTAGTCATGAGCTAATTGGAATATTCAATTTTGTTTTATTACTTTGTTTAAAGAATAAGAGGGCAAAGGAGGTCCATAATTCTCCTTGATAATGAATAAATTAATGCCAAATATGAAAAAGACAAATCTTGGCAACTTAATTAAAGCACCCTTGGTGTGAAAGGGGCTGGATCAATTTGACTGGGTCAACCTTGACCAAATCAATAGCACTGTCATGGAGGAGTGGCCATCAATGAGGGACAACACAATTTCATATGGAGATGCTTTGTGTGAATGTAGTGATATTTTTGGATGGGGCTTAGGGTTTTCAAGCTCATAATCTATTTAAGGAAGAGGATGGCAGCCATATGGAGGTTGTTGATGTATATGATATTTCTGAATATATGGTCAGTTTAGACATATATATTTCTCTTTCTGTTTAGCTGAGATAGGGTGTTGTTTAGCACAAGGTGTTCCTAATCGGGAATCCCACCTCTTCCATTGAGGAGCTCTTGGAGGAGTCTTGCACTACATTGTCCACTATCTGGCTTAAGGCCAACCTTCTTCTTTCAACTACAGGGGACCCTGGTGAGGGTTTGGTTGTTTTTGCAAGCTGCATCTAGTGGAGACTAGATCTCTAGATCTAGGCCATTTCAGTGCTCCTTTTCAATGGAGGAGGTTTCTACTTCATTGGGAGGACAATATTGAAGAGCTTTGAGCTCATTTTTAGATCTTGGCATCAAGCCAACCTTATTTTGATCCCTACAGTGTAGTTTACTTCCAGATCTGCATTATTTTTGTAGGAGGAGTTGTAGGGTGGTTTAGCACACCATTTGGAGAGCTGATTTTCAAGTGATGGGGATCTGCCTTTAACTTTGAGGATGGAGTGTAAAAACTCTAGTAAACTTTATAAGTATATATTATTATTGATAAAAGATGAAAGATATGATTACAATGGGGAATCACTGAGGCTTTAAATATAGCCTCATGGTTTCCCTTGGTGAAGAGGCATGATCTTTGATCATGCCCTTTCACTTAATAAAACCTAAGATAACTATATCTAACTAATAATTAATAAAATATACATAACATTGCCCCTCTCTTAAAGATGCTTTTTCCTCAAAGCATACGTAATGATGGAAAACATTGACGAAAGCCTGGGTTTCTCAAGCGGCGAGCTCTTGCTTCCCACATTTTAAAAAGATCATGGAGCATCTTCTCGAGTTCAATCTTTTGGTGATGTGGATAGTGACAAGATTTGATATTGACAGGGTCAGGTCCTATTCCTGGTACTGCTGGTGATTCTTCATTGTTCTTTTTTATATTTAGAGGTAAGTTACCAACAATTATCGTCTGATGTAACTTCTCCTCATCATCAACAGCTTCTGGTGCTATATCAGTGGCTTCGGATGTGTTTTTCTCTTCACATTTTTCTTTCAAATCTAGGGATGAAACATTTTGTTGTTTATAAGCATCTATATTTTCATGGTTTCTTTCATTTTCAATGACTATGTCTGTTGTTGCATCTGTGATAGTAGTCACGTTGAATACCAACATTGTTTCTTTTTCTGCCATTGGATTTTCATTTATATAAATGTTCTCAATAACTTCTGTTGCTGCATTACTGGCTTTATTAGTGGATTGAGTTGCATTTTCTTCTCTTGGTTTCTCAACTCTATAATTTTCATGGTTGATCTCAGAGTCTCTACTTCTAGGTGGTTCAACACTATAGCCTTCATGTGAACTGATTTCCAATTCAACCTCATTTAATTGCTCTTCTTCAAACATGTTATATTCATGATGATGATCTGAATTTGCTAAATTGTTTAGTTGATTATGTTCGAAATTTGGGAATATTGGAGGTTGTGTCTGACTTAACTTATCTATCTTATCATTTAGCTTATTGAAGAGTTCTGTCATCTTGTTCATTGCTTCGCTATGCTTTTCTATGGCCTCGTGATGATTTAGCCACATTTGTCTTTCTATTTGATTTGTCATGTCATGAACCTTTTTGATGTCGTTGGAGTGTCCTGCAACTGTACCTTCAAGATCAACTAATCTTTTTCCGAATTCTTTGGAATTATTATTGATTTGTTTCTCGAGATCCACCAATTTCTTCTAGAATTCGGCCATCAACATTGATGAAGACATTGAACATGTATGAGGTGGGGAATATTTTTCTGCTAGTTTTTCCCTTCTTTTTTTTTTAAATTAATTAATTAAATTAAATTTTTTTTGAAATAATAATAATAATAATTATTATTATTATTATTATTTTATTATATATATATATATATATGGGGAAAAAAAATTTGTTAACTTTGAAAAGTCACGTTGTTTTGAAAAGGGTGAATGGGTTTTAATACCATGGGCTCCAAAACCATGAGCTTGTAAACCACGAGAAATTACTCTTCCTTTTTAATTTTACTTTGTCTTCACATGTACATATATATACTTCTTTATATATATATATATATCTCTTTTTACTTTTACTTTTTTTCTTTTGGAACTATTTTCTTTTAAATATTTTTTTTTTCCTTTTAATTTATTTCCCTTTTTATGTTAACTTTCCTTCTCTCCTTTCTTTTATATATATATATATATATATATTTCTTCCTTCTTCTTTTTTTAAAAAACAAATGTTGCTACCCACAAGCACTTGGTTTTTAAAAAATTCTGCAATTTTGGAATTTTCTTGTAATTCCTTAATTCTGGGTGATCACACAGATCCCGAAGAGCGATGGCTCTGATATCAATGGAGTGTAAAAACTCTAGTAAACTTTATAAGTATATATTATTATTGATAAAAGATGAAAGATATGATTACAATGGGGAATCACTGAGGCTTTAAATATAGCCTCATGGTGTCCCTTGGTGAAGAGGCATGATCTTTGATCATGCTCTTTCACTTAATAAAACCTAAGATAACTATATATAACTAATAATTAATAAAATATACATGACATTTCTATTGGAGGAGGCTATTTTATTGATCCTATCATATCAGCCAAACTTTCCAGATATGTATTTTTTAGTAGATCTGCAGTCTGAGATCTCAGATCTACAACTTGTACTTAGTGTTTTGCTGAAAATCCTTGAGGGGTTCTTTAGAGTTATCTGATATATATCTAACATTTGAGGCACATATCAGCTCTAGATATGATGTATAATCTACTATTGTTTCAGATCTAATAAAATAATGCTGTAAGGGTTTTCCAACTTTTATATATGGTTGCAACACCTCATATTGAGGCATTTTATTCATTGGAGGTTTGTATTTCTTGTTATGCATCTTATGGGCCATATTTTACACATATTTTGTTGCTGTTAACATATGAAAGGTCTCCATATTGGCCTCTTTCTTTATAAATTATGATCTGCGTTATTATTCCAACATTTTTCACTATATTACTGCTTTTCCCATTTGGGAATATTACAGTGGTATCATAGCATAATCTTGGCACAACCTATGCATTCTAAAAGAAAATATGTCATCTGAAGAAGGAGAGCCTCTTACTGATAGAGAGAAGAGGTATCAAAGAAGAAGCCACAGAAGATTTGATTATACAAATGACAAAGAAGGCAAGGGTAAAACCCCTTTATCTGGAGGTGAAGATGAAGAGAAGGAGTTCCCTAAGATCCTTATTAGAGCCCTGCAAGACATTTCTAGAGAGATCAAAGATATGAGAATGGACAGATTCAAGGAATCCCCTAAAATATTTCATCACGGAGAGGCTCTAGCGTGTCTCATCACTGGAATGATCAACCAGTGCATCAACCACAAGTTTCCCAATGCTCTACCATGCCTACATTTTTGGCTGTGGGAAATTAAGGGTTTCAAGAGCAAGAATCCCTTGAAGACTATTTTATGGAGTATGAATCTCAAACTAAGAGGTTCAAAGATCACTTGAGTTTTCAAGAGTTTTGTCAAATAAAGGATAATATTTGGAAATACTGAGAGGGGAAGGTGAATCAATATTCCTTTCAATTAGAGCATTAGTTAATCTTCAATTATTATCAGTGTTTGTACAATGATAGCAGTAAACAAAAGGAACACAAATGCACACAATTTTTAAGGTGGAAACCCACTCCGGGGCAAAAACCACCTAATGCTTTTCTAATAATTCTTTAATATATAACTCCAATTTAAAATAAAGCTCTAACTTCCAAGAATCTAGAAAATCATTCTTCTCCATCTACCACTGGATGGATGCTCCAATGCTCGAGATTCTTTAGTAGTCAACTAAATGGATGCCCCAACACCCAGTGAGCTACAATTCACCCTAGCACCACCCTAGCACCCTATAGAAAGAATAAAAGAATAATGGACTCCTGTACTAGGGAAAATGGTCCACTTTACAATGATATAGAATGATGTAGAAGAAGAAGAAACACTAGACCATAACCCCAACTATGACACAACCACCTAATGATGATCCTAGACCTCCCAACACCGCCTCTTCAACTCTTGGCAGATAGACACTCGTACAATTTTTGCAATAATGTATTTACAATGACTTAGTACAATGATACATTTACAATGACTGTATGTAGTGCTGCCCACTTGAAGACTTCATGTGATGAACTTCTTGCTGCTATTCTGCACCTTGGTTGTTGCTCTTGTCATGCTACCCTCTGTTGCACCTTACCTTGCTTTGCTGCCCTAGAAAGTCTGGTCCTTTCCATCCCTTGACAACACATGATATAGCTTTTTCTTGCCTTCTAGGAGCTCGATATTGAATCTGGTGTATCTCTATTATTTCAGATCCCCAATATGTGATTTTTTGGTCTTGTAGTATTTCTCTGAGTATTCTTTCCAATGGCACAGGTCTGACCCAATTTGGATTCTTCAATAGAGAGTTATGCCCAATCTCTCACAATGCCCTAATTATGGACTATTTCAGTAGAGCGAACTTGTACGACGTGCCACATGTCACTGTTTCTTCATTCGAATCTAAAATTTATAGAGAAAAAACTACCATTCGTGCACTATCTTCCAATTTTTACAGAATTCCAATCCAATACTCAGAGAGAGAGTTATGACAATTTTCCCAAGGTCACTTCTTTGAGATGAATTTCAGGAGCCTGCAAACACACTGACTTCCACGTATCATATCTCCGAAAATATTGTGCACCTTGACATGAATTTTCACAAGAGCTTCCTCAGGAGTTAGGCTTCTCCTCATAAAAACTTCAGCTTCTGAAACTTTGTAGAAACAAAGTTAGAGAGAAAATGCCATGATGACCTATTTCAGATGGCGAAATCCCTTGCATAAGGAGGATATGAGGATCATAATTTATATAAATGCTTAGGTTGAGAGGGGCTTCAACAAGTGAACGTGGGAGGGATTTTAGGAGCTTAAAAAATATTAATTATGACTTTTCAATGACCCATGCCACAACCCCATGGGGTTTTAGCCCAGTAAATGGGGTTACAAACTTCAAACATGAATATCTCTCAAACCGTGAAGAATTACGTGGCGTGCCATATATCAACAGAAACATCTTGACAATAAGAAACCATCAAAAGCACTCTTGACCTAGAATATATTAATTTGGTAGGTCAAAATTCCCATGCAATATTGGGGTAGACCCTGGTGCTACTTGGGTTGACATATATGACAACCACTAATCAAAATCTCCCCCTTTGGCATTGATGGCAACACAAGTACTCCCCCTGCTATCATGACACCTCTTCCTACAACATTATCTCCCCCTTTGACATCAATGGCAAAGGGTAACTCCCCCTGACACACAACCATCGTGCGGACCTATACACACTTCCACTCCCCCTTTATATTATGAATAAGGAAAATCGAATATGAACTTGGGATAATCCCAAGCTTCTGCTGAAGATATTCAAATGCTTCACGAGGTAAAGGTTTAGTGAAGATATCAGTGATTTGTTCTTTTGTACCAACATAATCAATTTTGATATTATTTTCAGCGACTTGTTCTCTAACAAAATGATATTTTATTGGAATGTGTTTTGTTTTGGAATGCATGAAAGGATTCTTGGAGATGCTGATGGCACTAGTATTGTCATAGAATATGGGAATAGGCTCACTGAATTGTACTTGAAGATCTTGAAAAGTTTTTTTCATCCAAAGGACTTGAGTACAACATGATGCCGCTACAATGTATTATGTTTCCACTGTAGATAACGAGATTGAGGTTTTCTTTTTTCTCAACCATGATACGAGACAACCACCTAGATAGAATTTCGCTCTACTAGTACTCTTATGATCATCAACGCTTCCTACCCAATTTGCATTTGTAGAGGCTTGAATAATGAGATTGTTACCCTTGGGATACCAGAAGCCATATTCTTTTGTGCCCTTTAGATATTGAAGAATTCTTTTGACGGCAATAATATGTGATTCTTTTGGTGTTTCTTGGAATCTTGCTACTTGTCCAACTGCTTGCATAACATCAGGTCAGGAGGCTGTTACATATAAATGTTATAGCATCATTTCTAACCTTCATATGATTCATGATTGCTTTGATGGTTTTGGGCACCCATTCCTACAGACTTGGACAAATTCACTTAAAAACAATGTAAAAATCCCCATACGCGATTATGCCTGTACTTTTCCGCGTGTATACGCGAGTCCAACTGCACTTTTCCACGTATGCCATTAAAATTATGAAAAAATATATCAAAATTCCCTATTTTCGGGCTGGGTTGATGGTTACTCAGGTAGTTCAACCACCCCAGCACGTGGCCAACTGTTTCCAACTGTTGAAACTACTTGGAGGAAGTATAAAAACCCCTCCTGTGCATGGCCTAAGGGAGAGAGAGAATTATTGATATTATACTCTATTGGTATTCCCTATCCAAGTCTGATTCCCCATGCCTCCTGCACTTTCCCAGTTCATTATAGGAAACCCTTGTTTCCTTGAGATGCTCATCTCCCTATATGTCATCTCGTATGCACCAGTTTGGAAGGAGTCTTAGCGAGGCAAGGGCGGGACGGATCCGGACGACGGTCTGCTCGAAGATTGTGGAAGGATTCAGGTGATCTCTCCACTCGTTACTTTTGTACATGCTATTTATAATACAGAAGTACCATCTTGTTCCCGAAATATACATGTTAGTGTCTGCTTACATATATGAGAAAATTGTTATTTAAGCATTCATTATGATTTATCTGATGTTTTATATCGATTTCACTAACATTTAGAGTAGATATATGTTGTACAACTAGTTCTTCGTGCTTGTTTCTTCTTGTCTTTCAGGTTAAGAAGGAAGGACGGTTGATGGGGGTTTGGACCCTGCGAGATCTGCTTCAACCATAGGACCTACGGGTAACTTCCTCGATCTACTCTATTTAGTTTTTTCTGAACATGCATGGTTGTGTGAGTCCTTCTTAAGTAGCATGCCCCTGCTCTGTGGAGGTTGTAACCCAACGAACCTCTAGGGTGATTTTCCCCGAAACAGAACTGGTGACTCCGCTGGGGATCACATTCTTGTGACTCCCCTGTTGGGTGGTTTCAGCTGTTTGATAGGTTGCCGACAGTTTTAACTTTCATTTGCAGTCCAGTTTACTTTTTCTCAGTCAGTCTGAAGTCCTGGTTTCTTATCCAGGCTTGTCCTTTTTGTTTTTATTATTATTTACCTTTGTATATGCATTTTTTTTTGCACACAGTCGCGTATACACGCAAGTTTGTCTAAAGGTACTCGCGTATACGCGAGTTTCCTTTAGAACAGTCGCGTATGCACGCTGGTTGCTAAACTGTGAAGTAGCGTATATCTAGGCAGATTTTGAATTTTTGGATTTCTTGACTTTTTGGTCCTTTCTGGCTGTGGAGACCTGTCCCTACAGTGTCTTTGCACTCTCTAGATTGTGAAGAAGGTGGTCTTTTTCCTTTTCTCTCTTTCGTTTGATTGAAAACTAGTCTTTTTGGCAAAGTGTTGTTTCTGGTGCTGGCACTTCTGGTTTGAGTACCAAGATAGCTTTCTGAGCATTCTTGGCTGTTCTGCTTTATCAGAACAGTGAGCTCCTGATCATTTACTCTTTCCTGTCTTTGTGTTTTGCTTGGCACTACGATTTTTGCTCGTTTCTTGATTGGTTTTCTTGAGTTCAGTAGGCTAGGTCTTGTTGCAACTTTTGAAGAGTTTTTCTTGCTTCTTCGAAGTTTTTGCTTGCGGCAAGTTTATACTATTCTTCTAGGCCGAGTGACTGAGTTTTCTTGTCTTCTTTTGCTCTTATTGATCTTGCTACTAGTTAGCTTTATAAGGTTTGGAGCATTGTTGAAGTTTGTGCTTGAAATTCAGTCTTGTTTGGTTTGGATTTTGATAGTTTTGCTTGGTCTTTTCGAGCTCTTTCTCTATAAAACTAAAAAGCTCAAAAAACATTTGTTTTGCTTTTTGTTCTTGCATTTCAAAGGCTTAAAAAACATTTTCTCTTGTTATTTGCTTTTGTTGTTGCATTTTCATTTTCGTTTTGCTATATCTTTTGAAGCTTTTGTGAGGTTTCTTGCTTTTGGTTTTTGGCTTGATAATTGGAAGGGAGTTGTCATTCATTTCTTCTTCTTGTTTTTAAGCATCTTTGGTGTCTTCATATTAAGAGTTCTTGATTTCGGGAACTAGCTTTCTGGACAACCAAGACAAGTTAAAACTGAAGGACTTTTTGGGAAACTTCACTCTGCTTTAGGAGATTTGCATCTTAGGATTTGCATGCTTGTAGTGATTTGCATTAGGTGCATTTAATCATTTAGTCAATTTCATAGTTTTTGTGAGTGTGAGTTTGCTATTTGAAAAGAAAAATACAATTTTTAGTCTCGTAGAACCTGTATAGAGATTGCTCTTAATCGAAAGACAAAGAACTGCATTTGCATGTAGTTAAGTTTTTATTAATTTCTTTTTGCGTCAAAACATCATAAGTTTCATCTCCATATCCTTGTGACTTAACATAACAACCCATTAAAATAAGAGATTTAATCTAAAATCAACTAGCAAGTTTTCTAAGTGTCAATCACCAACTAGCTAGGTTGTAGGGCCTTGGAATAGGTGAGTGAAGAGTTAACTCTCCAAGGCTGCTCAAACAAACATAGAAGTTGATTAATTGAGCGAAATCCAACTCCGTTAGGTGGACCGGGAAAGCTCTCCTCCAGAGATTCAAGCGCGAGGGGAAGTGAAGGCTAAGAAGAGGGATACCCCCTCTCCGATTAGCTGAATCTGACCTCAAGACTGTTCCGCCCGGCTTCTGATACAGATTGGTGCCCATAGTTGCCACTCCTAGGTTCCACACAGGTGACTGCGGGGGGGAATACCCGTGGTACCTGAGGCAGACGTCGCATCACTTTCAGCAGTACTTCTGGGGGGTGCCCTTGGGAAGCTTGGGTGCTTGAGCCGGCAAAGGCTGTCGTTAGGAGGTCGGCGTAACTGTTTCTGATACCTTCGCTAGTTGTTTTGGGCCCTAATCATCCCAGACTACTTTCGGGAGGTCCTATACTTCGCTTTCCTGTATTTTGGTGTCCGGTCCTCATCACCCGGAGCGGAAATACTTGGAGGCTGTTTGCTTGACTGTATCTCAGGGATTTTTATTTTAGTGAGTGCTCTTTGCTCCTAGCTTGCCTAGCTTTTCAATTTTTTGAGTCTAATTTAAAATCTATAAAAGTGGTTGATCAAGCGCCTCGACGATCGAGGAGAATCTGGGGGTTATCTCCCGAGAGTCCAGAGCCTTCTTCGAGAAGGCGTAGGAGTGATTTAGCAGGTGGTTACCACCCTGTGGCGTCTGACGCAGTGGAGAGAGATCCTCCACAAAGGTCTGAAGGTTTCATAGCTGATTCTGGTGTCGGTTCCGAGAGGAGCGTTCCGCTCACCTCACGAGTTTTGTTTCCTCAGGAAGAAGATTTTCAAATTGAAGACGTACCTGAGCCTCCAGCGACAGGTCCATCTCCTCTTCCTCCTGACTATCCGTTCGTTGTTCAGTACATCGGACCTGAGTCTGAGAGACCGGAAGATCTTCTGTATCATTCATATCTTTCGATGGCCACGACTGGGAACACGGCTTCTGCCGTAAGTGCTGCAGGCATTCAGACCCCTGCTTTTGTTGAAGGAGGGGGCACTATTGATTTATCTTCGATTGCTTCTAGTGCTGCTGTGTTTGGCTCTGGTTTCACCCAAGCACACGCTTCTCATTCTGGTCCCTTCTGTTCAGGGATGCCCTCTAGTGGGAATCCCTCTTTTTCCTTTTCCGCTGCTGCAGCTGGATCTACACCCATGTCTTCTATGGCTAGTGGATCAGCTTCTTTTCAGGGTTTCCCCTTTGGAACTGGGCACATTCCTAGTTCCAATCCTTCTTTAGGGTCCTTTCCGTTTACGTCCCAGACCCAGAGTTTCAACCCTTGGTCTAGGGGGCAAAGTTCGACTACTTTTACAGGGTGGAATCCTGTGTTTAGTACAGTGGGGGCAGGGAATCAGTTTTACGCAGGTCATCAAGGGAATACTTCTTTCCCTTCGTCGAGTGCTTAACAGACCTTTTCTCCTCTTTCTAATGCTTGGAACCCCTATCAGGGGCTCTCCTCTTCATTCAATACTTCAGCGGGGGGAACTGGCCTGGGCTTTGGTAACTCTACGTTGGGAGGAGGTTCTTCTCCTTTTTCTACGAGTCCTTTCTGGCAACCTAGTGCCTTATCAAATCCAGGCTATTCTTTTCAGAATGTTGGGAATCCATCCCATCAAGGATGGAATCCTTAGGCTCCGCCTCGCTTACCTTTTCTAGCAACGTTAAACTTGCCAGATCTGTCGAAGTTGACTAATGATCTGATTCGTTATAGTCCGGGGTGGCCTCCGGTCCCGACCAAACTTCCTTTAGATATTCCAAAGTTTGAAGGTAAGAATGGAGAGGATCCGGCTGACCACATCACCACTTTCCACTTATGGTGTTCTTCGAACTCCCTGATCGATGATTCGATTAGGTTGAGATTATTTCAACACACCCTAACTAGAAACGCTGCCAAATGGTATATCGAGTTAACTGGGGGCAGTTTTGCTACATTTGGAGAACTGGCTGTCACATTTCTAAACCATTTTCAGTTGCCTGTCCGATATGAGGCTGGGACGGAACTCCTGGCTAATTTTAAGCAGGACGAAGCAACTCACATTTCTGACCACATTCAGGAATGGAGGAGAAGGAAGAGGCTTATTAAAGCTCATATTCCTGGAGAATTCCTTCTCGAATGGTTTCTAAAATCTCTGCAGTCAGACATTTCAAAAGATGTATCCCTATCTGGGGTATTTTCTGAGGAGCAGGCCATTTTTAGGGCCCAACAGCTGGAACTGATCTATTCTCAGTCTGGGGTCCTTTATAAATATTTGCCCAATGCTCCTCGCTCCAAATTAGATTTGTCGAAAACTAAACCTGGTCCGCATGGTGATGGGCTTGTCGGATCGGTCAATAGTGGTGCAGCCAGCCTGCTTTCTCAACTGCAGCAGTTGTCTTTACAATCTTCTCCTTCTGGTCAGGCTGTGCCTGCTGATTCATCACCTTCCCAGTCTTTGTCCATAAATGCTATCCAAACTTCTGATCCCAAAGGAAATCAACAATCCGATGGGAAGAAGAAGGGACGAAATAACAAGAAGAAGGGCAAGAACGGGAAGGGAAATGCAAATAAAACCAACGAGCGTGTTGGTGAGGGTCAAAAAGAGAAAAAGAAAGTGAAGTTTCCATGCAAGCTTTGTGCTGGAGACCATCTCACACACCTTTGCCCTAAAATTCAGGATGCTCAGCGCTTGTTAGCTCAGCAGGGTTCTTCTAGTTCCCAGGCTGTGTTAACAAACCCTTTTCCCCAAGGGCAACAATTAGTTGTTGGCGCGAACCAAAATCCTGGGGCTTCTTCTGGGAGCACCCAGGAAGGGGAAATTCCATCGAACATTTTCATGATGAGTGCTCACGCAGATATCGCTACGAGATCCCGTGATTATGGCGAAGAAGAGTCTTCGAAAGCTAAGGAAGTTCCTGATGCTACTGAGCCGCTTCACATTACGAAGCCTACTGTTGAGTCTATGCCTCGGATACCCAAAGCATCTTCTAAGCGATCAACGATTAATCCAAATTCTAGGGCTGCCCAGAACTACTCGATTGTGGAAGATCTGGCGCAGAGTCCTTGTGCTATGTCAGTTTTAGAGGTACTCCAGTCTTGTCCGGCTTAGCGCAGTGCCTTGCTCACTACCATTGGGGCTATTGATCCAAAAAATTCTCTTCTGATTACTTTTGATATGACTAATTTTAAGAAGAGACTTCCTCATCACATGGCTTTTCATATTAATCATCGTATCGAAAGTGCAATATCTTTCGAACGGTTGTTGATGAGGGTGCTTCCACATGCGTGATGTCTCTCGCATGCTGGAAGACACTTGGATCTCCCAAAGCTGTTCCATCTAGCACTGTTCTTACTGCGTTTGATGGTCATTCTCACAGATCCCATGGTATTGTCCCAGCTTTGCCCATCTGTGTTGGGGGAAAAACTGTCAATATAGAGGTTGAGGTAGTAGATGCAAGCTTGGACTACAACCTTCTGTTGGGGAGGAACTGGATTTATGAGATGGATGCCATTGCATCCTCATTATTTCGGATTGTATGTTTCCCCCACGAAGGGAGGATCGTTACAGTAGATCAACTGGACTGTCCTCCTGTAGACCTGAATGCGCCTTCTGACTCATCTGTTCCAAAGTTGGATAATACTAAGGCGCCTGTTGAGAATTTAGGAGTTGAAATGTATTCTTCCTTGATGGGTACTTTCGATCTTCCTCCTCCTACGGTGCATATTAATGCCATTTCATCCTCCAAGGCTCCCCTTCGAAGAGAGTTCTTCAGAACTCATTATTTTTTGGACCCTTGGACCTTACCGTCCCCTACTACCACATTAGCAGAAGGTCAAGTGGGTGGAATGGCATTTCCTATTTCTGCAGCTGAGATTGCATATCAGTCTATTGTTGACTCCGCAGAAACCATCCCAGCTCCGCTTTCACTGGAAGAGTTGGATGGTGATGTGGCTCCGGCTTGGATGCTTAGTTCTTCTTCGGCCTAGGATTGCCTTGATACCACTCTTCCATCTGAAGAGGCCATCCTGAAAGCCATGACAGGTATAGATAGACCGTGGGATGATTTGCATCATCGGTCTTACTTCCTACCTGATTTGAGCGAAGTTGAAACAAGTTTTCCGAGTCCTTCGTCTCCTGGTCCTATTCACCCAGTCTTGAACCCTTTGGCACCAACACAGGTTTATGCTGAAGGGAACATGGCTGTGATCTCTCCTACTATCCCGGTGAACATTTCCAGGGATCCCAATATTATCAAGAATGTCTTCATTGGAGCTGAATGTTCCCGTGAAGAGGTTCAAATTTACACCGAGCTCTTTAAAGAGTATAGGGATGTATTCACTTGGTCTTATGAGGAAATGCCTGGAATAGACCCATCTATCATCCAGCATGAGATCAAGACGTATGAAAACACTAAGCCGGTGAGGCAAAAACTTCGTCCGGTCAATCCTAGGAAGGCAACAGCTATCAAAGCTGAAGTTGAAAAGCTGCTTAAGGCAGGATTCATTTTCCTTGTTCCTCTGACTGAATGGGTTTCAAATCTCGTTCCCGTAGATAAAAAGCAAGGAACGATTTGAGTGTGCATCGATTTCAGAGACCTAAATAAAGCATGTCCTAAAGACAATTACCCCACACCATTCATCGATCAGATCATTGACGAGTGTGCGGGTAATGAGATTTTCTCCTTCATGGACGGTTTCTCCGGATATAATCAAATTACTATCCGTCCTGAAGATCAACATAAGACTGCATTTATTTGTCCCCGGGGTACGTTTGCATACAAGAAGATGCCTTTTGGCCTTAAAAATGCTGGGGCTACCTTTCAGCGGGCCATGTCTTACGCCTTCCATGACATCAAGAAGATTATTGAGGCATACTTAGATGATCTAGTTGCTCATTCTCGAAAGAGAATGGATCATCCTGGTCACCTCCGGCAAATATTTGAAAGATGTCGTTTTTATAAAATTCGATTGAATCCGAACAAGTGCGTTTTCGCAGTTACATCCGGTCGGCTATTGGGATTCATTGTGTCTAGGGAAGGGATAAGGGTAGATCTCTTCAAGGTTGAGGCAATACTTCGGTTGCCTCCCCCATCCTCAATTCGTCAGCTTCAAAGTCTTCAAGGGAAGTCTAATTTTCTTCTGAGATTTATCGTCAATTATGCTGAAGTCACAAAGGGATTTATGAGACTGTTGAAGAAAGGAGTTCCTTTTCTTTGGGACGACTACGCTCAACGCTCATTCGATGCTTTGAAAAAAGCATTGACCTCTACTCCTTTATTGAGTCCACTCAAATTATAGCAGATTTCCTTTTTGTACTGGCAAAACAGTTAGGACTCACTACTTCCTCCAGTATTTTGGCTCCGGTTCGTAAAGGATGATGCTCACAGAGTATGTTATTTACTACCTAAGTCGAGTACTGGTAGGACCTGAACTCAGGTACACTCCGATAGAAAAATTAGCTTTAGCAGCAATTCATGCTGTGCAGCGACTTCGGCATTACATTATTCTTTGCAAAACTTATGTTTTGGCAGCTGCCAATCCATTTCAGTTTGTCCTCAGCAGGCGAGTGATTGGGGACAAATACAATAGATGGATTGTGATTTTACAGGAATTTGATCTTGAGTTCATGTCTGCCAAATCCAAGAAATCATTAGTTTTTGCGGAATTTATCTTCGAGTTGCCCTATGGGGAAGAGATGATATACGATGAGTCCTTTCTGGACGAACACTTGTTTCTTATCTCTCCACAGGATCCTTGGTACGGGGATATCATTGTGTATCTCCAGACTGCGAATTTTCCCTCTACTTTTTCGAAAGATGAGTGTCGTAAACCGCGTCACTTGGCCAAGAATTATTTAATTATTGGTGATGCGTTGTACCGTCGAGGGGTTGATTCAATCCTAAGACGCTGCTTAACTCTCGAAGAAGCTGAGGCTGTGCTTAATGATTCTCACAATGGAGCTTGTGGGGGTCACTTATCTGGGCTTGCTACAGCCCAAAAGATTTTGCGTGCTGGATACTTTTGGCCCTCGATTTTCAAAGATTGTATTGAATCGGTCAAAAAGTGTCATCCGTGTCAGGTTTATACTCGAAAATGTGGGCTCATCCAGCTCCGCTTTTTCCAGTCGTTACTGTCGGACCCTTTACAAAGTGAGGTATTGATTATACTACTTGTAACCCGCCTTCGGCAAAAGGTCACAAGTACATTATCGTAGCAATAGACTACTTTACGAAGTGGGTCGAGGCTATGCCTACTTTTGGGAATGATGGTGAGACTGCAGCTTTGTTCCTTTTCAACCAGGTTATCGCTCGTTTTGGTATTCCTAGAGAGATTTTCACTGACCATGGCAGTCATTTTCAGAATAGTATGATGGCTGAGTTGGCTCTCAAATTGGGTTTCTGGCAGGAGCATTCATCTCCATATTATCCTCAAGCCAATGGGCAAGTGGAAGCTGTGAATAAATCCTTGAAGACAATTCTTCAAAGGAAAATTGATAAAGCTAGATCCAACTGGCATATTATGCTATATCCTGCACTTTGGGCATACAGGACGTCAGTGAAAACTGCAACTGGCTTTACTCCGTTTCAGCTAGTGCACGGGGTTGAATCCATATTTCCTATTGAATGTGAGATTCCTTCTCTTAAATTAGCTGTTGAACTTCTTCCTAACACTTCTAGTCTGGCAGAACGACTTCTTCATCTGGAACATCTCGATGAGCAGCGTCGAGATGCCGCCACGATGAATGAAGTGCATAAAAACCGAGTAAAAGTTCAGTACGATAAGGCGGTCAAGCCTAGGGTCTTTTCGGAAGGTGACCTTGTTTTGGTCTATGCCCAAGAAAAGGATGCCCTGGGGGCAGGAAAGTTTAAGTCTATGTGGTATGGCCCCTATATCGTTAAAAAAGTCCTTAAGAAAGGAGCATATACCTTGGTTGATTTCAAAGGGAACGAGTTGTCGGAGCCCCGAAATGGGCTCTATTTGAAGAAGTATTATGCCTAGGCTTCGGCCTGGCATGTTGCTTTTGTATATAGTAGTTTTGCTTTGTACATATCTGGTTGATTTTCGATCTTTGATGAGTTGGTGATGTTTTTGATCTGCTTTGGCAGGTTGTGTTGGATGTCATGAGTCACTTTGGTTTCGCCGATGGTGCTAGTAGACACACCCGGAACTTAGCTTCCGCGGCTTGGGTGCTTCATTATCCATCCGGTCAGCTGTTAGTATCAAGAGGGGTCTGCATTGGTCCTGCTTCCAACAATATAGCAAAATACACTGCAGTTATTCATCTACTCTCGGAGGCAATATCTTTGGATGTTGATTCGTTGGTAGTTTTCTTGGACTCTCAGCTGGTGGTGTCGCAGTTGAACAATACTTATCGGGTACGAGATCCATTTTTATTACGATTGTTCTTGAGGGTACGTTTGTTACAAAGGTCATTTCAATTTTTAACTTTAATTCATATTCCTCGAGATGACAATTGGTTTGCTGACTCATTAGCTAATCAAGCATTAGATTGGCATATTAATCATTCCATACAATAAATTTTTAATCATCAAAAACATCATACATTTGATACATTCATCACATCACATCAAATATCGTTGTATATATATCATCAGAGTGTTCAAAAAATTTACAAAATTTGGATCCATAAGGTCATACAAAACTTGGGCTTATGCCCCCATCATGTTCAGTCTCGAAAAATAATATACAGTCATCTAATACATAATACATGTCTACTCCTGAGGTCCCTGCCCAGAAGTCATGTTCCTATAGAACGTGACTGCGGTGGCAACTGGGCGGAATAATCTAACCCAGTCTCGGGGCACTCCTACCACCCGTCTCTGGATGGCTTCCGGTAGGTCCTCCACAACAGCCATAGGTATTTGGTGGGTTAGTCCCTCCAAATTCCTCTGCACGGCCTAGAGAGTCCTATCTGAATCCACAGTATCTGCTTCGCCCCTGCGGCGCTTATGGCGCGGGAGACCCTCAGGTCGAACTGGTCCAACATCTGAATCATGATCATTTTAAATTGTCAGTCATTATGAATCCAATCAAAAACATGTTTGTTTTTCATTTTTTCATACATATTTGAAAAAAAATCCAAAAAAAATTATATAAGTAAAATTTTTTTGCAAAACTTACTGACTGTGCCCCATGCTGTGCCTGGTGGAAGAACTAGATCTGGATCTCCACGGAAGTCCATCCCAGCATAGGGATAGTCGTCCACTGCAATGATTTGTTCTCCCCACCAATGGAAGAACTCATCGTCCCATGTGGTCTGGGGTACTTCACTACCCCCCAATCTCTTCATCATGTCTGCCCAACAGGCAATTCTTAGGTCCCGCGGGCTACTGATGGTAGAGATAACTCTAGGTCTCAATGTTGGAATCTTCTCAAAGAAGAATTTTGTCAAAATTGTACCGTAGCCAAAGTGTTTAGTCTTTGCTTGGCAGATTGAGGTCAACTGTTGTTTCATGTTCAGTAAAAGGGCTGTGCACCAATCATACACATGAGTCAAACATTCTACTGCTATGCTCATTTGCGTCCTGGACGCCTGATGTAGGGAGGCAGATCCTGCCACTCTGCCGATGGTGAAAAGGAGGATTTTCATGTACAAATCCCGTAAATCTTTAATTGCAATCTGAGTTCCAACCTTTTTGGAACCCTCTACGTAATACACGTGGACATAGTCTTCCACGGTTAACCCTCCCAGGGGCTTCCCGTGCAAGTCTACTGGTTCTCCCCTCCGGGAGAGTCCAGTAATAAAGTATATGTCTTCCACTTCAATGCGTACTGGCATCTGATCTATCACGAAACAGTCTTGGTCTGGTTCCCAGTAATTGACGAGCATTTCTAGCAACCGAGGATTGCTTTTCATATTTGGCATTTTAAAGAATTTGAACAATCCGCAATTCTGAATAATATTTTGCGCTGCTCTATCTTGCATGACCTCTTGGTCAATTGCGCTATGCTCACATTCTCTCCATGAGATTTTCATCCTGTCAAATATCATTAAATCATGCATTAGCCACGCTTTTTAAGCTTCGGACCTGCGCATACGCGACTTTTTCTTTGCACAGTCGCGTGTATACGCGACTTGCCTGTAATGAACCCGCGTATGCGCAAGTCCGCATTTTTTAACAAGGGTTTTAAGGGTAAAATTCACTTAATTTTAATTTCCAAATGGAAAAAATGATTTGCAAGGATGATTGAGGAGCCTACCTGAAATTTCGGCGCGATTCGACGGTCGGTTGTTCCTGATTTGACGAAAGAAGTTTTTTGCTCCAGAGCACTTTTTTCCAAATCAACAATGCAATAATGAACCAAATATGAGGTAATTTGTCTATTTATGCCTAAAAAGTTGAAAATTTTCGCAAAAATTTGTTATGCTCATTTTTTCGATCTATCTTAAGCTGCATAACTCGGATGCTTGGAAGTGCCCAGTTTGGTATGTTTTCAGGTACATTTTGACGAATTTGAGATTTTTCCTGTTTTTGATCCATGATTACCGACTCGTCACGGCAGGTATATGATCTTCACTGGCATATAGGTTAGGGAAATCACTTTCCGTTGCATCTTGCATACTAGCCTCCATACTGATCACTTGCCATAGGGTCGATCCCATCAGGTCATGAGTATTACACCCATTTCACTCGCCGATTATTTAATCATGACTTGATGGTAGAGCTTTCCTTTACATGGGCTTCCTAGTTAGTTCCTCGCTATCACTTGTTGCCCATGCTGCGTTTTATGTAGGCTCGGGAGTCCTCTTTAGTCCCGCCATGACTTACATGTTGAAGCTTCATTCTTCTTCTTCCTCACTATCATTTTTTCTGGCTATTACCCTAGAGGCTCCCTGGTGTCGTTAAGTTGTATTACTACATTGCATATTGGCTACTTGTTTATCCTGGCCTTTAGCCGGCTTCATTTGGACTCGATGTTTAAGCCAACTTTTGACCTTGACTTTCTGTACAAGTTAACCATTGCATGCACTTAGCTATCACGACTTGACACCTTTTACCCATGGATGAAACGTTCCTCTGAGTATCGCTTACCAGTTTTCGCCACCTTGCATTGAGCATAGGATTGTTCCAATCCTAGGAACTAGTGCATCTGATTTTTTGATACTCATTCTATCCATTGTACCATAGCATTCTTTTATTCTTTTTCAGGCTTATTATATGAAAAAGACAAAAAAATCAAATATAAAAAAAAGAGCGGGAACGGGATGTATCTTCGTTGTTTTGATGGCAGTACAGAGTCAGTTTGTCGCCCTTGAACAAAGCACATATACTTATATATATCTCCTTCATTTGGGATGGTTTTAGTTTTGACCTAGGTTCAGCCTTTACCATGTTTCACTTGTCAGTTCTCCCCCGGTTGGTTATCTCTTCCAATCATATGGAGAGTTTGTTGTGCCTCCTGCGTAACAGACTTATACAGTGTCACCTTTTACTGCTATGGTCATCACGAGTCGTGCTTTTGTTCAAGGGAACATCAACTCCTAGCCACCATTCACGCGGTGTCTCTTGGACTCATTATTTAGTCATCCTTCCCGGTCTGTCGTAAGATTGCCGTTCTATAACATCGTATGTTTTGGTCGTCGGTACGGTTTGAGAAGGTTCTCATTGAATTCTCACCGACGGGTTTGTTCTTATCGATTACTTAAGCACATTGTTTCTAGAGCAGTAACCTAGAGCGCACCTCGGCCCTTTCCATCATTGGATAGGTGACCTTGTGCTCAGCATTTGATCATCATCATGGGTCTTTGACTGAGTGGTTTCCCCTGTGTTCGACATCAACACACATTATCACACTTGGGATTCGTGCAGTACCTTGATTTCCATTTGACCCTATCGGTGGATTTCTCGCCTCTGTGTCAGCTTTCATTATTGGTTGATTCAGAGGGTTTCTTCCGTGCGCTAGCTTCATCTTGTGCATGTCGGAAACGTACTTCGGTTTTGGTTCCGTCACTCTACTTTGTCCGATTCCTTCCAAATCTTGGCCTGCGGGTTACACTCGCGCTGGACTGATGTGGGATGCCTTAATGCCTTCCTTCCAGCAGATCTTTTCCCATCGACTCCGACTCATTGCTCTGGGAATAAGGTCTAGAGTCTTCTTGTCAGTACCTTAGGGTTTGCAGTCATCAGTGGCAGACTCTTCGCTATCGACAGTGGGGATTCATCATTGCCTCCTGATTGGTAGATTATTCCAAGTGTTCGACTTCAACTCATTCATTCGCACTTGTTAGATTGTACTGGGGCACCTTGACACTCATTTTCATTATCGGTGGGTTGTCTCACGTTGGTTAACGGTATACATCATTGACCGGTAATCCAACGATTTCTCACATGGTCGACTTCAGCTCATTTATTCCCATTGTGTATAATTGTGCCATAGTGATTGGTGAAGACCTCGGGTTGCATCAGCATTCTTCGGTTCACTTTTGACAGTCCATTCAGTTTCTGCCAGTGGTGCCGTCCACCCTTATATGTTGCAGTTCAGTACAGCAGCATCTTATATGTTGGCTCCCGAGTTGCCTGATTGTACTGTTTGTTCCACCTCTTATGATTCGGTACTTGGAGATTCAGTTACTTATATGGTCAGACATCCAGTTGCACCATCTTTGATCAGCTTTCTATATGTGATACTTGGACATTGATTCAGACTTACACTTACGGGCCATGCTCAGATGATTCATTGTGTACTTTCAGTTCAGTTATACTTGTATACATGTTGGATCTATTCAGTACTTTATATATGATGTATTTTTGACTGAGCATGGGTATGCCCGCCTCAGCATGAGTTGACTCTCTGTTTTCTTTCATTGGTTTTTGGCAGGCTGAAATCTGGTGAAGTCCTCTCTTGTCCTTGCGAAGTTCTTTCTATGTGCATAATACATTTCGGCCATCATGTACCCCTTCTGACCTCATATATTAGGGGGCATCTGTTATAGCATCATTTATCACCTTCATATGATTCATGATTGCTTTGATGGTTTTGGGCACCCATTCCTACAGACTTGGACAAATTCACTTAAAAACAATGTAAAAATCCCCATACGCGATTATTCCCGTACTTTTCCGCATGTATACGCGAGGCCAGCTGCACTTTTTCGCGTATGCCATTAAAATTATGAAAAAATATATAAAAATTCCCTATTTTCGGGCTGGGTTGATGGTTACTCAGGTAGTTCAACCACCCCAGCACGTGGCCAACTGTTTCCAACTATTGAAACTACTTGGAGGGAGTATAAAAACCCCTCATGTGCATGGCCTAAGGGAGAGAGAGAATTTATTGATATTATACTCGGTTGGTATTCCCTATCCAAGTCTGATTCCCCGTGCCTCCTGCACTTTCCCAGTTCATTACAGGAAACCCTTGTTTCCTTGAGATGCTCATCTCCCTATATGTCATCTCGTATGAACCAGTTTGGAAGGAGTCTTAGCGAGGCAAGGGCGGGACGGATTCGGACGACGGTCTGCTCGAAGATCGTGGAAGGATTCAGGTGATCTCTCCACTTGTTACTTTTGTACATGCTATTTATAATATAGAAGTACCATCTTGTTCCCAAAATATACGTGTTAGTGTCTGCTTACATATATGAGAAAATTGTTATTTAAGCATTCATTATGATTTATCTGATGTTTTATATCAATTTCACTAACATTTAGAGTAGATATATGCTTTACAACCAGTTCTTCTTGCTTGTTTCTTCTTGTCTTTCAGGTTAAGAAGGAAGGACGGTTGCTGGGGGTTTGGACCCTGCGGGATCTGCTTCAACCGTAGGACCTACGGGTAACTTCCTCGATCTACTGTATTTAGTTTTTTCTGAACATGCATGGTTGTGTGAGTCCTTCTTAAGTAGCATGCCCCTGCTCTATGGAGGTTGTAACCCAACGAACCTCTAGGGTGATTTTCCCCGAAAAAATAGAAGACTACCAATCATAGATCTATACAACCTCTGATCCACATCCTTAGATGAGTCATCTATGCTCAATTTGAAACCTTTTACCATTGGAGTAAGGATGGGTTTGCAATATTCCATTTTAAATTTCTTGAGAATTTCCCTTATGTACTTGGCTAGACATATAAATATTCCTTTCTCTTGCTGAGATATTTGAAGCCCTAAGAAGTATGTCATCTCACCAAGTAAAGACATCTCGAACTCACTTTGCATCTTTGTAGAAAATTTCTTACTTAGTTGATCATCATTGCTACCAAATATTATATCATCCACATATACCTCAACGATTGTTAAATTATCTTTATCTATTTGTACATAAATATTGCTATCAACAATACCTTTTGTGAACCCTTGTTGACGTAGATATCCATCAAGATGAGCGTACCATGCTCTGGGAGCCTGCTTGAGACCATATAGAGCCTTCTTTAACTTGCAAACATAGTCTTTTTTTTTTTATAGTAGAAAACCTTCAATTTGTTTGATGTAAACCTCTTCTTCTAATTCTCCATTCAGAAATGCTGAATTAATATCCATTTGGTAGACTTTGATTTTTCTTGAACATGCATAGGCAAGAAACATTCAGATGGCTTCCATTCTGGCAACTGGTGCAAATGTTTCATCGGAATCAATTCCTTCCACTTTTGCATAGCCTTTGCAAACCAATCTGGTAACTTGTCCATCTTCATTCAATTTGTTCCTGAACACCCATTTAGTCCCAATGACATTTTTATCTTTTGGTGGTGGAACTAATTCCCAGGTGCTATTCTTCTCGATTTGATCCAATTATTCATTCATAGTTGCTACCCAATGTTCATTTTGGTCGGCTTCCTCAAAATGACTAGGCTCAAAGGTTGCTAGAAAAGAAATGTGAGCTTGTTGTGATGAATGACGCTATCGACCTCCATTTATGTCACCAATGATTTTATTTAATGGATGGTTCTTTTGAATACATTCTTTTGTTCTCCTTGGAGGAGCTTCTTGTTGTTGTTCCGATATATCTTGATGATCATTATTTACTTCTTCATGGTTTATAGTTTCTTCTTGTTCTAGAATTTTCTCTATGTCTTTTTCAGCCTCTATCTCATGTTTCAAAGATTCTAGATCCTCATCATTATTTGTTAGAACACCATCTTCGTCAAATGTAACATTTATCCTCTCCACTATCTATTTTCGTCTTAGATTATAGCATTATAGGCCTTTATTTTGCGTGAGTAACCAACAAATATACCTTCATCAACACATGATTCAAACTTACCCAAATTTTGAACTTCCTTTTTGATATAACAGTTGCTTCCGAAGATTCTAAAATATTTTACATTAGCTGGTTTTCCTTTCCACAATTCATATAGGGTCTTGTTGCAATTATTTCTAAGAAGACTTTGGTTGATAATGAAGATTGTTGTATCAATTGCTTGAACCCAGAATTTTTCATCCAATTTTGAGTCCTTCAACATTGTTCCACACCTCTCATGTACCGTTCTGTTCTTTCTTTTAGCAACTCCATTTTGCTGAGGTGTTCGTGCTATTGAAAATTGTCTTTTTATTCCATTTTCATCACAGTATTGCTGAAATAATTTGGAATTGAATTCTCCACCATTATCTCATATTAGACACTTTATTTTCAAATTAGTTTCATTTTTGACCAACTCCTTGTAGATCTTAAAGCACTCAAATGCTTCAGATTTTTTCTTTAGGAAACTGAAGGTTGACATCCTGGTATAATCATCTATCATTAACATGAAATATAATTCTCCACCTAAGCCCTTTAATCTCACAAGACCACATAGATCAGTATGTATAAATTCCAATGGATGTGATGCAAGTGGCCTGTTTTAAATTGAAATTTATCCGTTTGGTCGTCAATAGCCTCAATATAGTGTGTTGGAAGGTTGTTGGCTCTGATAAATCGGTCTTGCGACAAGACCGATCTCCCTAGTGTCAGAAGACAATCTAGCAACAAACGAACAACTAAGTTTGTCTTTCTCTAAGTATATTCATTTTAAAAATAAATGCTATGAAGGTGTCGATCCTACCTTAGATCCAAATGCTTATTTGCGGTCGTAGTGCTTCCGTTGCATCAATAATCCTTCGTCCCAACAAGGGCCCTTTTGTCACAAGAAAGTATCATCTTTTGTTGATCTGCAATCACAAACAAGAAAATATCAATAGCACCTGTATAACAAATAATCATAAAACATACCTATCATAGTGATCAAGGAATCTATGAAATAAATGATCAAACGACAGCTTAAAACAATCGAACGACAATTTATTGAGAAAAACAGAACTTTATTGTATTAATCTTAAAATACACAGAAGAACCTTACAACCTTAGCCTTGATGTTCGAAAGGCCTTCCCGGGGTCCGAAGCAGGAATCTCCTCTACTTTGATAAGTCTTGCACTCTTCCTCCAGAAGCATAAATAGGTATGTGATCTTTCCTCTCAAAAGCTCAGCAAAAGGAAATCTAAATTTCAACAGCACTTCAGCTCAATCACACATAAAGCTTGAACTCTAATCCTCAATCTCCAAAATCTCCATCAAAACTTTCAACCTCTTGAACTTCTTGACTTAACCCCAAAAGGCTACCCAATGCCTCCTTTTATAGAGCAAATGAGGAGGTTAGGATTCCACCATTAAAGGGATAGAACCCTCCTTCAAAGGGATAGGCTCCTCACATCAAGGGATTAGTTCCTTAAGGTGTGGGATACATGCACCTTACCAAAGCGTACTTATCCCCAAAAAATCTCATCCAGAACCTTCCAGAATTGACCAAAATTCAACTTTTTTGGTTTAATTTCGCGCATTTTTGACTTTACAGGGGTACCGCATGCATTACACTGGAAAAGTGCGTTCTAGAACGTAGTTTATCTTCACATTACATGCGGACCCTAGCTAAAAACGCAGGTAGGCTTCATATTAACTGCGTACCCAAGGTTTTTTGAGCTTTTTAGGGTTTTTCCTTCATTTTCAGGGCATGGAATGAGGAACAAAGGTTGTAAGACTTGCAGAGGAGGTATGTATGAGTGTTTAATGAGCTCATACAATCAGCAGAATGTCAAGGTGACATTTTTCAGTGTAACAAAGGTTTTGAGATTTTCAGCATTTCTCGTACTGCTTCCTTTTTCTTATCCTGACAATATTGTCAAAGTTTATGTGACCCATTCGTTTGTGCCATAACCAACTTTCATCTTCTTTATCTAGTAGACATGCTTTAGTTCCTTCATCTAGAACATATATGTCGTTTGGAGCTCGACTTGCTGTAGCCACAATTTTACTCTACCTGCCTTTCCTGATTTCACATTTTGTGGAGTTGAATAGCATTGTGTGTCCTTGATCACACATTTTTCCAACACTGAGTAGATTTTTATTCATGTTTTTAACCAATAGAACATTCTTGGCTATAACATCTTTACTTCCGAGAGTGATGGTACCTGATACTATAACATTTGAAGATCCATCATTTCCAAAGGATTTGGTTCCATCCTTCTTCTCTTTCAGAGATACAAATTTCCTTTTATCTCCAGTCATATGCGTTGAGAAACCGTTGTCAACATACCACACATATTTTTTATTTTGAGCCTTGAGAGCGAGAGCACAATTATCAGTCTTCTTCTTCTTCCATTTTCATTCATTCTGTGGCTTCGAAGGTTCTTTTGAAGGATTTTCAAGTCTACAGTCTCTGGCTATGTGTCCAAAGTTATGAAATTTTTAACATTCCATATTATTTCTTAGATGTTCAAATATATTGATGTTTTGTTGAGCCCTGGGAGGTTCATATTTGAAGGATCTCCTAGAATTGTATTGGTTCCTAGGGTGTGTGTGACATTCTACAGCGTTATGAACAAATTTTCCACATGAATAACAATAGCCATGAAAAATATGTTGGTACCTGGATGGAAATCTTCATCGAGGAATCGTCTTCCAAGGATGTGCTTGTGAATCTTGTCCAATGAATTCTACATGCATGTTAGATCTCATAGGTTCATTGTATTTTGTAGAAGGTCCTACTTCTTCTTCTTTGTAACCGAGGCCAGTTCTGTTGTTGTAAGATCGTTGATTGTTGATGATTTCTTCCAATGCCCTTGATATGTTAGCATAGTTTTGGACAATTTTCCCCTTCTTCACTTCCTTACGCAGTAAGACTACTTCGGCTTATAATGCTTCCGTTTCTTGGTTGCTTTCTTCCAACTTCTTTTGAAGTGACTCTTCAATACATTTGTGTTCTTCAACTTCAATTTTGAGACCTTGAACTTGTTCTTCAAGAGTATTGGAATGGATATTCTTTGCCTTGAGCTCTTTTATAAGCTTTACTGCTTGCTTAGAAAATTCTTCTATGGTCAATCCTTCTTCTTCATTGTTTGATACCTCTTGTTTATTGTGCTTGGCCATAAACAATACTCTCTCATTGGCTTCTTCTTCACTGTCATTGTCTTCATCAGATGATGAGCTATCTTCTTTAGAGAGAAATTTCATTTTGGATATTTTCTTTTTGAATTTCTTAAAGCCTTTCTTTCCTTTTGAGTTGCCATCACTTCTGTTCAGACATTTTGCTGCAAAATTCCCAAACTCCCCATAGCCAAAACATAACAATGGAAGTTTACCTTTGAATTTTCCCTTACCAAGTTTTAGTTTTCTCGTAAAGTAAGCATTCTTCATCTGAAAGACCTTATCCATCATCTCCCTTTTCTTCACACTTGCAGGTGCATGCCTTTTCAATTGAAGGTTGTTTGTCCTTCTTTGTTTTCTTAGATGCAACGAACGTAGTTTCTAGATGTGAAGTACCCTCTTCCTCGTCAAGTCTCATTTCATATGCTATGAGAACTCCATGTAATTCCTCTTTGCTGAGTTTGTCCAGATTTGCACTATATTCTAAGACCAATACCTTTGTGTTGAATCTCCCTGGTGACGTTCTAAGAATCTTTTCTATAATAGTCTTCTTGTCAACTGGCTCTCCTAATCCTTCCAGAGTATTGGTTATTTCATCAACTTATTGGAAGTATGCAGCAATGTTGAAATCTACTTTCATTCTAAGTTGCTCAATTTTTTCTCTATAGATTTGAAGCTTTGCTTCTTTGACATTTGAGTCACCTGCATATAAATTCTCAAGCTTGTCCCATACATTTTTTGTGGTTTTACAACCCAACACCTTATCATAAGTAGATTCAATTAAGTCCAATGATAATAATATTCTTTACTTTTGCATCATTTAGCAAATTATTCTTACCTTATTCATCTGTGGTTGATGTAAATCGATTTTGAACAGTGTCCCATACTTTGTAACCTTGCGAGAAGAGATAGACCTCCATTCTTCCTTTCTAGAGTGCATAATTATTTTCATTGAACAGAGGTACACCATTCTTGGTATGCTCCATGACCTCCTTCCAACTATTAAATTGCTATTGAAGGAACTAAGCTCTGATACCAATTGTTGGAAATACTGAGAAGGGGGGGGTGAATCAATATTCCTTTCAATTAGAGCATCAGTTAATCTTCAATTATTATCAATGTTTGTACAATGATAGTAGTAAATAAAAGGAACACAAATGCACACAATTTTTAAGGTGGAAACCCACTCCGGGACAAAAACCACCTAATGCTTTTCTAATAATTATTTAATATACAACTCCAATTGAAAATAAAGCTCCAACTTCCTAGAATATAAAAAAGCATTCTTCTCTAGCTCCCACTGGATGGATGCTCCAACGCCTGAGATTCTTCAGTAGTCAACTGAATGGATTCCCCAGCACCTAATGAGCTACAACTCACCCTAGCACCACCCTACCACCCTATAGAAGAATAAAAGAAGAATAGACTCCTGTACCAGGGAAAATGGTCCAGTTTACAATGATATAGAATGATGTAGAAGAAGAAGAAACACTATACCATAAACCCAACTATGACACAACCACCTAATGATGATCCTAGACCTCCCGACACTCCCTCTTCAACTCTTGGAAGATAGACACTCATAAAATTTTTACAATAATGTATTTACAATGGCTTAGTACAATGATACCTTTACAGTGACGGTATGTAGTGCTACCCACTTGAAGACTTCATGTGATGAACTTCTTGCTACTATTCTGCACCTTGGTTGCTTCTCTTGTCATGCTACCCTCTGCTGCACCTTACTTTTCTTTTCTACCCTAGAAATTATGGTCCTTTGCAGCCCTTGACAACACATGATCTAGCTTTTTCTTGCCTTCTAGGAGCTCGATATTGAATCTAGTTTATCTCTATTATTTTAGATCCCCAATATGTGATTTTCGGTTGTAGTATTCCTCTGAGTCTTCTTTCCAATGCCACAGGTTCGACCCAATTTGGATTCTTCAAGAGAGAGTTATGCCCAATCTCTCACAATGCCCTAATTATGGACTGCTTCAGTAGAGCGAACTTTTACAGCATGCCACGTGTCACTGTTTCTTTATTCAGCTCTAAAATTGATAAAGCGAAAACTAGGGTCTGTGTAATATCTTCCAATTTTTACATAATTCCAACCTGATACTCAACGAGAGAGTTATGACAATTTTCCCAAGGTCACTTATTTGAGATGCATTTCACGAGCCTTCAAAAACATTGAATTCCATAGATCATATCTGTGAAAATATTGTGCACCTTGATCTGAAAGTTTCAGAGAAGTGTCCTCGAAATTTTGGCTTTGCCTCATAAAAATTTCAACTTCTGAACCTTCGTAGAAAAAAATTTAGAGAGAAAATTCGACGATGACCTATTTCAGATGGCGAAATCCCTTGCATAAGGAGGATAAAGGATCACAATTTATATAAATTATTAGGTTGAGAGGGGCTTCAACAAGTGAAAGTGGGAGGGATTTTAGGAGCTTAAAAAATATTAATTATGACTTTTCAACGACCCATGCCACAACCCCATGGGGTTTTAGCCCACTAACTGGGGTTACAAAATTCAAACATGAATATCTCTCAAACCATGAAGAATTACGTGGCCTGCCATATATCAATGGAAACATCTCGACAAGAAGAAACCATAAAAATCATTATTGACCCAGAATATAATAATTTGGTAGGTAAAAATTCCGATGCAATATTGGGGTAGCCCCTGGTGCTGCTTGGGTTGACATCAATGACAACCGCTAATCAACAATAGAAGACCAAGGCATCATCGTAGAAGTGGTGGATTCATTCAGAATCATGATCGACATCACACTATGGGCATATTATTTTTACCCAATTTTTATGGGTCATCCAAGTGTTCTGCCAAATCTTGGGTAGAAAAACTTGACATCTAATTTCAGTTGAACAAGGTTCCAGAAATGGAAGCCATTAAGATTGCAGTGCTACACCTTGAGGGTGAAGCACATGATTGGTGGTTCCATGGCTTGTCTACATTGGGTCATGCAAATGTGACTGCTTATTCATAGTTCACTATAAGGCTGGTGGAAATATTTGATAGAAGAGATCCTGAAGCACCATTCATGAGCCTTGCAAAGTTGAAACAATCAGGTAATGCAGAAACTTACATCTCTGAATTTTTAAGACTTCTGTTATGGTTCCTAATTTGTCTGTAGCAAGAAGGGTGTACATGTTCATTGATGTGTTAGATGAACCTCTTCATGGGTTGGTTAAGTCTACCATGCCCACTACCATACATGATGCCATTGAAAGGGTTAGAGACCTTCAAGATGCCTTGCCAAAAGCAAAGGCAACATTTCAGCATAAGCCCTCTTTTCCATCAAAGGGAAAGGAAGAAAAGGCCGCTCCTTCAAAGGAGATTCAATATAAAAAACCTCTTGTTGATGATGTTCAAAGAGATCTAAGAAGAAGGAATATTTCCTTCACTTGCCAAGAATCTTGGGCACCTGGACATAGATGTGCAGCTGGAAAGCACATTACATAGAGGTCTTCTCAGATGACAAGGATGAAGAAGAATATGAACCAAGAAGAGGTCACAGCGCTGACACTGCAGGTGATGAACCAACACCATCAGGAGATGGGAATGGAGAATTTGCTCCTATGGGAGGGGCTCTTGCATCTTTGAGAGGAGTACCTAAGTACTTGACCTTAAGAGTTCAATGTTCCATCTTGAATAAAATGGTTTTTGTTTTGGTTTACAACCCTCACATACAACTTTCACATAGAAATCAGAGATGGATTTTCATAGTGGAAGTAAGGACCTTACAGTCCCATCTATTATGCTTATGAGATTGCTGCATGGGACACTATTATTTAGTGGCAAACCACCTAGGAGGCCACCTGATTCAGATCTTGTGGGAGATATCTCACAACATGATGCTACAAGCATAGATCCAAGAGGGATGGGAGCATTAGAAGACCATGAGACAGTGCTGGGAGTCTTGGGTAGGCTCAAGGAGCAGGGATACATTCTCCCAACACCATCATTACCCACTCTGATTTTAGATTTTGCTCTGTGGGAGGAGAAGCATGGAAGGAATGACCTTCCAACATGTACCTTTGGCATGGGTGATTTCAGGGAGGATATCAACCATATGAAAGACATTCTTTGTGATAGATCATCAACACTATCACTATGGGAGATTGATCCATATTGGAAATCCAAACTGTTGGTGTATTATTCCAAGGATCTTCACACATGCATGATACTTGATGACCAAATACATGAGGAGGGATATTCAGTCCAAGAAGGAGTCATCTATTATCATGGTAGGATATTCTTATCTATATCCTCCAATCTCAAGAAGAAGTTACTACAAAGAGCTTATGAGGAGTTCTTTTTCAGCCACACATATTCCATGAGATTCTACAACATCACCTTGAGAAGCTACACTTGGAAGGGATTTGAAGGACAACTATATCAAAATTTTCAAAGATGCATGAACTATGTAAAGTTGGGGAAAAAAAATAACTCTATAAAGGAGTTAATTCAACCACCTATTTATTCTTTTGAGATGGGAGATAGATCTATGCACCACTCCATTTTTTTAAGGAGGAATTTTGGTGAAAGATATGCTTGTGTACCTAATGTTTTATTTGATGAACATATGAATTATTTTACAATTTTTATGCAGGCCGTAGCTCCAAGGAGGAGCACTATACCATATAAAATTCATGGCCAACTTTGGGCCACAAAAATTTCTGAACATGGCCACTCCCTTGGAGGAAAAAGGGAGATGAATTTGTATCATGATGGGTGCACTCCAAAGGCACCAAATATATCCCACACTTTCAGCCATAGTGATATGACTTGGGAAGAAATTAAGTGGTGGGGGAACTACTTACCACATCATGATCTGATGCAGTCAGGAGATGCACTGCGCTGGTTCCACATGTGGGACTATGACCCACGTCCATATGCACTAATTTATGTTTGTATGTATGTAGTTTTGATCCCATACATTGATGATGTACTTGTAATTTTTATGGGAACTTATGGAGGGAGGATGGGAGGTATGTATGTGCCATATGGGATGGAGATTCTCCATGTTCACTATGCTACATGTTTTAGGGAGAACATTGGGCAAACCATGTTTGTTTCATTTGAACTATTGTCTCCTTATGGGGTGGATTATTTTCCTCTCATGAGAGTTTTGGAGGAGGAATTCATGGAGGGATGGATTGGTGAACACTTAGCTTATGAGGGAAGATTATCACATGTTGATGTCACCAATGGAGGAGGAAAAGAGTTGCAGCACTCACCTTGTCAGTTGCTTGAGGACAAGAAACATTTAGGAAGGGAGGACTGTAATATTCCCAATTAGTCATGAGCTAATTGGAATATTCAATTTGGTTTTATTTCTTTGTTTAAATAATAAGAGGGCAACGGAGGTACATAATTCTCCTGGATAATGAATAAATCAATGGCAAATGTGAAAAAGACAAATCTTGGCAGCTTAATTAAAGCACCCTTGGTGTCAAAGGGGATGGATCACTTTGAATGGGTCAACCTTGACCAAATCAAAAACGTTGTCATGGAGGAGTGGCCATCAATGAGGGACAACACAGTTTTAGATGGAGATGATTTGTGTGAATGTAGTGATATTTTTGGATGGGGCTTAGGGTTTTCAAGCTCATAATCTATTTAAGGAAGAGGATGGCAGCCATATGGAGGTTGTTAATGTATATGATATTTATGAATATATGGTTTGTTTAGACATATATCTTTCTCTTGTTGTTTAGCTGAGATAGAGTACTGTTTAGCACAGGGTGTTCCTGATCAGGAATCCCACCTCTTCCATTGAGGAGCTCTTGGAGGAGTCTTTCATTACATTGTCCACTATCTAGCTTAAGGCCAAGCTTCTTCTTTCAACTACAACGCATCCCTGTTGAGGGTTTGGTTGTTTTTGCAAACTGTAGCAAGTGGAGACTAGATATCTAGATCTAGGCCATTTTAGTGCTTCTTTTCAATGGAAGAGGTTTCTACTTCATTGGGAGGATATTATTGAAGGGATTTGAGCTCATTTTCAAATATTTGCATCATGCCAACCTTATTTTGATCCCTAAATCGCAGTTTACTTCCAGATATGCGTTATTTATGTAGGATGAGTTGCAGGGTGGTTTAGCACACCATTTGGAGAGCTGATTTTCAAGTGATGGGGATCTGCCTTTCACTTTGAAGATCTATTGGAGGAGGCTATTTTATTGATCCTATCAGATCATCCAAACTTTCCAGATCTATATTTTTTGGTAGATCTGCAGTCTCAGATCTCAGATCTACAACTTGTACTTGGTGTTTTTCTAAAAACCCTTGAGGGGTTCTTTAGAGGAGCTTGTATAGTTAATGGATCTGATATAGATCTAACTTTTGAGGCACACATCAGCTCTAGATTTGATGTATAATCTACTGCTGTTGCAAAGCTAATAAAATAATTATGTAAGGGTTTTCCAACTCTTATATATGGTTGCAACACCTCATATTGAGGCATTTGATTCATTGGAGGCTTTAATTTCTTGTTATGCATCTTATGGGCCATCTTTTACACATATTTTGCTGTTGTTAACATATGAAAGGTCTCCATATTGGCCTCTTTATTTATAAATGATGATCTGCGTTATTGTTCCAACATTTTGCACTATATTCCTTCTTTTCCCATTTGGGAATATTACATCATTTCCTGGTAGTTTCGCTACAAAACTATTAGGCAGTTTCGTAGCAAAAACTGTCTTTTTACATTGTAAAATGCTACGAAAAGAAGAAAAACTGGCTAAAGTGACCTTTCTGAATTCAAAATCTTGGAAAATGAAATATGTCAGCAAATGATGACTGATGGGACATGATATGACTTGAATTGAGGTGGATTTGAACCTTAGAATAGGTTAAGATGGAAAAATTTAAACTTTCCTATACCAACTTGTGACAAATGAACTTTATGACCATACCTTTGACCAATGAACTCTAAGACCATATCAAATAATGTTTCAATTTTTTTGAGTCATAACAACCTCCTTTTCAGCAAAATTTAGTTGATGAAGAATATCAACCTGAAATACTAGAAGTCTCCATTCATTGCCTAGATGAAAACATGTTAGGAATGTTTTTAACAAAGGAAGAAAATGATGAGTCTGATCATGATGTAAACAAGGGTGAGGAACCATATGATTACCTTAAGGGTTATCAACATGCAATCTTTAAGATGCAGAAGAAATACAACCTCAGAAACATAAATTTTCCTATTACTGCAAACAAAACACAATCCAAGAAAGATGCCCCTAAAGCAGCCAAGGTTAGAAAATATCCACCACCTCCTCCTCCTGTCAAAGAGACTGAAAAAACTGCTTCTTTTTTTAGTTTGGAGAATGAGATCTCTAAGGTCAAGATCCCAGTCCCTTTTGGAGAAATTATTAAGGTGAATGAATACATAAGTAGAATTGTAAAAATGCTGAATTCTCAACCTAGAGCTGCAGACATCCTTAATGTACAAGAGGACCATTCTACTATCTATTTGGGACCAAGATTGGAAGATGAGCAGAATGAAGAGGTGCCTCCTTTCTATGTTAGTATTAGTATCCATGACATGACATTACACAATGCCATGTTGGATTCAAGAGCCTCTCATAATCTCAAGCCTAAATTGATTATGGAAAGGATGGGATTAGAAATCACTAGGCCATATAAGGATTTGTTTTCCTTTGATTTAAAAAGAGTTCAATGCATTGGTTTGATAAAATATGTTGTTGTTGGTCTCACACAAGTCCCTGTTAAGACAGTGGTAATGGAAATTGTAGTAGAATACATTCTACCCAAGTTTGGCATGCTTCTATCTAGGTCTTGGGTAGCAAAGATCAAAGGCACCATGCAGGTGGACCTAACATATGCCACCATTCCTGGTTTTGGTGAGCAAAGAAGGTTGTACAGAAAAAAAAAAAGGATGCCTTATATGGTAAGTATTAAGGAAAAACCTAAGATTTTCCCAATTTATGATGTTGAGACTGAATTAGGATCTGCTATACTTTTCAATGAACTAAGTGATGAAGCAAAAGATGAGAATAAAGCATAAATTTAGGAGGCTGAAAATCAGCAAGCAGAAAATCAGGAAATCATTGAAGAAAAAGGCAAAGGGTTGGTGGTTGTTACACTTTGATGGATCAGCTGAAAGGGAGGGGGTTGGAGCAAGCATTTGGATCACAACTCCAGAGGATGAAAGTAAGTTCTATTCTTTCAAACTGAACTTTGATTGCACAAATAATATGGATGAGTATGAATCTTTATTTTTGGGTTTACAAATTTTGAAAAGATTGGGTGCCCAAAATATTTCAGTTTGTGGAGATTCTGAATTAGTTATTAAACAAGTTGAAGGTGTATATCAAACCAAGGATGTGAGAATGAGAGCATACAGAAATTTGATCATGGATATGTTAGAAAAATTTCAAGAATATTCCTTTATTGTGAATACTAGGGACCAAAACTTAGTAGCTAACTCCCTAGTTGTTTCTACAAGTCTGTTTGTCATCCCTGTACATTCCACTGAAAGGTGTGATGTTGAATTTTTCCATAGGCTTGCTATCCCAAACAACATTATTCATTGGCAAGTTTTTGAAGATGACCAGCAAGTCAAAAATTTCATATAATTGAAAGAGGGGTTTGAAAGCGCACAAGTAGATCAACAAACATGCTTGCTGAAACTAAGGGTAATTCTAAAGTGTTGTAGCTGAAGACTAATTCTATACCCAAAGGTCTCATCCCACTTGAAAATATTTTTAACCAAAATGATGTGTTTAAAGCCACTAGGATGCAAGCTGATGATGAAGAGGTAGAGAGTTGTAACCTTGGTACAGTAGCAATGCCAAAAATGATTAAGATTTCAAAATTTCTTTCTGTAGAGATGAAACATAAATATATTGAGATGATGAAAAGGTTCATAGATTGTTTTGCATGGATTTATGCTGATTTGAAGAAATATGATCCTACTATTATTCAGCATACCATTCCTATTAAAGAAAATGAGAAGCCTTTCAAACAGAAGGTGAGGAGGATTAACCCACTGCTCATGCCTCTGATTGAGAAGGAAATTAAGAAGCTCTTTGATGCAAAAAACATTGTTCCCATCAGATTGTCAAAATGACTTGCTAACTTGGTTCTAGTCAGGAAAAAGAGTGGAGAGCTTAGAATCTGCATTGACTTCAGAAACTTGAACAAATCTTCTCTGAAGGAAAATTATCCTCTCCTAAACAAGGATCAAATTCTGCAGAACATTGTTGGTTCCCAAAGGATGTCTATGGTCGATGGTTTTTTAGAATACAATCAGATTTTAGTGCACCCAGAAGACCAGGATAAAACTGCCTTTACCACACCATGGGGGACATTCATGTGCGCCAAGATGCCCTTTGGTCTGATGAATGCAGGAGCGACTTTTCAAAGAGTAATGGACATTGCCTTTGTTGAGGAGAAGGATAATTTGGTGACTGTATATCTGGATGACATAACAGTTTTCTCAAGGCGAGAGGAAGACAATTTGAAGCATCTAGAGAAGATTATGCTGAAATGTAGAAGGTTTGGTATTTCTCTTAATCCCACTAAGAATATTTTTGCTTTAACTTCTGAAAAGTTACTTGGGTACATTATATATACAATTGGGATAAATATTGTTCCAAACAGAGTTAATTCCATTCAGAGACTAGATCTACCTATAAGCAGGAAAGAAATTCAGTCTTTCCTTAGAAGAGTCTGATGGCACAGTCCAAGGGCTAGAAGAGTCAGACCTACAAAATTAGTGAAAGGTCAGGGGCTATCAAAGCTGACGACACAGTCCAATTTTGACTGTCTTGATATGAATTTAATTGCATAAATTTCATAATTATCAGATGAAGATGAAGAGATGATTCCCATTGAAGAGAAGTACATTCTTTTTGAGTGATACAGAGACACCGTTTTTGTCTTACATCATCATAGAGCTCCTGCTGAATTGACAAAATCTAAACCAAGGTTTGTGAAGCTGAAATCTCTGAGGTATTGCATCATAGATAAAAATATGTATTGGAAAGATAATGGTGGTATTCTTTTGAATTGTTTGCTGGAAGAGGAAGCTGAAAAAGTGATTGAAGAGTTTCATAAAGGAGATTGTGGAGGTAATCACTATTGGAAGGCCACAAAAAACAAGATTCTTAGAGTAGGGTACTACTGGTCTACCATGCTCAATGATGTCTAAAAAAAGATAGCTTCCCGCCATGATGTCAGATTTTTTATGGTAAGAAAAATATTGTTCCTTTACCCTTGATGCCTATTTATGTTGAGGTTCCAGTATGGCAGTGGGGGTTAGATTTTATTGGTGAGATTCATCCATCATCTTCAGGTCAGCATCGCTGGATCCTGACAACAACTGAGTATTTCACCAAGTGGATTGAGGCAATCCCAAATAAGCAAGAAAATGATTCAGTTATCATTTCATTCTTAGAGAATAACATATTGTCCATGTTTGGTTACCCTATGAAGATCATCATTGACAATGCAACGGATTTCAAATCTAAGAGGTTGATCAATTTTTTTCATCAATATCACATTACACTTGGACACTCTACTACATACTATCCACAAGGTAATGGTCTTGCTAAATCTTCTAAAAAAAGCATTGTGAGAATTGTTAAGAAGGTGCTGCAGGAAAATAAAAGGTCATGGCATTTGAAGCTGAAGTATGCTCTATGGGCTAGTAGAGTGTGTACAAAAAGGGTCAATTGGTACTTCACCCTATGAGTTGGTATATGGAGTTGAAGCCATCTTTCCTACATCCTTGGGAGTGCCTGTTATGAAGCTGCTGCAAGGATTAGAGGAGGAGCCTAATGCTATAGATTTGAGGCTTCTGCGATGAGTATCTTGTGTAGAGAAGTTTTCCGGTTTAATCGCATCCATTTTAGTTGATTTCAAAACAACTAAAATGGATGCGATTGAGCCTAATGCTATTCAGAGGAGAATAAACCAGTTGATAGCTCTACAGGAAAAAAGGGAGGAAGTATATAACAACAATCAATAGTCTCAAAACATAATAAAGAAGACATTTGAGAGGAAGGTCAAAGAGGAAAACTTTCAGATTCAAGGTGTGGTATTGAAATTGGAGGACAGAATTGAAGAAAAGGAGAAACATGGTAAGTTTGAGAATATCTGGAAAGGTCCATTCATAGTAGCTGCATTCCATGGCAACAACACTTACCTACTACAGGAGATGGATGGACAACCTTGTGTTGGAGGGCCTGTCAATGGCAGGTTTTTGAAGCACTATTCCTCTTAAGTTCTATTGATATTTCATTCAATTGTACATATTTCATTTTATTTTGTTTTTATGCTAATAAAGACAATCTAGTCAGCAAACTTGAGCTTGAGGTGAAGGCCATTATAGTTTGAAGAAGGCTTGGAAAATTTGAGAGTTTTTATTTTCAAGAAGATGGATGGCATTGGAACTACAGGTTATTTGGTGTACCAAAGGGGCACACCATCCCAAGTAGAGCCACTATTATCACTTATAAGTTTGTGAAGCATTACTTGACATGGTCATTCATGTTCATTTATCAAAGGTCTCAAGTTGGTATAGGAAATTTCATTTTTATCATATTTAACCTATCATAAGTTTCAAGACCACCTTCATTTCCTCTCAATCCACCTCCATTTAGGTCATATCATGTCCCATCAGTCATCATTTGCTGACATATTTCATTTCCCAAGATTTTAAATTCAAAAAGGACACTTTAGCCAGTTTTTCCTCTTTTCATAGCATTTTACACTGTAAAATAACAATTTTCACTACAAAACTCCCTAATAGTTTCGTAGAGAAATTGTTAGAAAATGAACTAGCCCGTTACGAAATTTTTTTATTTTTATTTATTTATTTTATTATTATTATTATTATTATTATTATTTTTCTTCTGTCTGCCTTGTCAAATCTGGTGCAAGGTGTCAATTCATAATTAGAGGAGTTAGGGTGGATGTCATTCGAGTCAGTTAGGGTTATTTCAAAGGTACAAGGTCATGCCTAAGGTCATTATTACCGTTTTTAGCATGCATGTGTCATGGTTAGGGCATGAGTTGTCATTGAAAACCATAAAAAATTACCCAATTGAGTATTTTTTTCATTCTATGCATTATCCTTGCATGTTATTGAGTTTCTAGAGAGATGCTTCACCGAGCCAAGCTGGTTGCTAGAATTTTCAAAGGTTGCAAGTGTCACTAATCAAGCAAGGCTGAGAATATATAAATTCACCATGGCTGCAAGGAAGAAGACTAATAAAGGTGGTCATTGCCTCAGGTATGAGCCCATAGATATGGATTTATTAAATGAAGACCCAACTGCCTTGGAAGTATTCAAAAGAACAGGTTGTTTGCAATTTTGTCAAAGATTGCAAGGGTGCCATCTACAGGTTTCAAAGGAGTTTTCTAAGAGTTTTACTCAAACAAATTAAAAGGTGGGAATGCTAAACCTCATAGTGACAACAAACATCATTGCAACAGCAAAATGAATCCCTAGATGAGGAGAGTAATGGTTTAAAGGCATTAAATTCACCATGTAGGATTGCAAAAAATTCATCAAGACAGAGCATAGTGAAATTGATCTCACAAATGCTATCCCAAGGAGCTACATGAAGTAAAACTACTCAAAGTTGTTGATGATCATTCAGAAGTACTTCACCTGTGAATGAAGGCTTCACATGGTCTACTCCTACCACCTTAGGCTTCTGAGGCATTTTGTGGGTAAGAGGTCTCTTGACGCCCTTTTACTTATACAGAAGTTTAAGTAAAATGTTAGATAAGGTTCAAGTTAAAACAGAAGGAAATGAAACCTCTCTCTTTCATCATGGTTTGATTAAGTTGTTGGTGTTAGAGGAGTTGAAGAGATTAGGTAGAGATTGGACATCCTTTCTGTTCATAAGTGGTTTTGAAGTAGATTTTTTCACTACTAAAAGAGTTCCCAAACCTAGAGATATTTCATCACCTACTGTGGCAGAGAAGTTAGAACCAGTAAGCATGGAATTCAAAGAGGCTAAGCTTCAGTTAGAAGTGGTTTGAAACAGTTACACTGAGTTATTTGATAAGAAACCAATCAAGTACAATTTTGTGATAACATAAATGAAAAATTAGAAGATAACTATCTAAAGTAAATATATACATTATTTAAAACTGGAAAGAAATGATTTTCATGAGATTAAAGTTGTCGGGTCATCACTTCCTGTAGCTAAAATTTTCATAGTGGGATCATTACGTACCTGTTGGCAAAATGACTCTTTGGTGAGTGGCTTGTGATAAAGATGTACCCAATGTCCATTCACCTGGAAAGAAGAGCCAAACCCCTCGACGGTAGTCAAATTTATCGTGCCATTGCTGTCAACTTCCTGAATTTCATAGGGGCCAAGCCATCTTTTCTGAAATTTACCTGGAAAGTCTTGAAACTTGGAATCATAGAGGAGCGCTCAGTATCCTTCCTGAAACATCTTCTTTTCTTATAAGACTGTCATGCCACTTAGCTCGTTGCTACTAAATAATTGCTATGGGATGTAGGGAAAGTAACCATGCTTCATCCAATTCATTTATTTGTTGAATTTGTTTAGTTTGGGTTTCCATCAGATCTAGTCCCACTTCTTGGGCTGTTATGAGAGTCTTTGTTTCAAATCTGATAGGAAAAATAGGCTCTTTTCCAAATAAAAGTTGGTACGAGGAATAACTAGTAGTACTTCGCTAAGTTGTGCCATAGGCCCACAAGGCCTCTGGTAGTTTAGTAGCCTAGTGTCACCAATGTGTTGAAACTGTTTTGGTCAAAATCACCTCATTAACCTTGTTGGTGCTCTCAACTTGCCCGTTCGCCTGCGGGTGATATGGAGAAGTGAATCTATGTGTGATATGGTGGTTTCATAGAGTGGCTATAATATTATGTCCTATAAACTGTTCCCCCCCCATCTGTTATCACTTCCTTGGGTAAACCATACTGCACAAATAAATAAAAAATGAAATTAATTACAGTTTCTTCTGTAGCTCTTGGCAAGGCTACTGTTTCTACCCACTTTGTTACATAGTCTGTAGCAACTAGTATGTAGGAATTTTGGTTTAATGGTGGATTGAATGGGAAAAAAAAATTCAACGCCCACCATTCGAAAGGTTCCATTACCAATTGTGGCTGCAACAACATTTCATCGAATTGACCAGGACGACCCATCCTCTGGCAACTATCACAAGCCTGGACATACTTCTTGGCGTATTTAAAGATAGTGGACCAGGAATAGCCCATCTATAGTATTTTATGTCCGGTCCTGCAATATGTAAAGTGTCTACCACAAGGTTCAACATGGAAAGCCTTTAGGATGTCATAAATCTCATCTTCACCGATGCACCTACGTATTTGCATATCACACCCTGTGTGGAAAATGTATCCACCAAACCAAGAAAATTGGACACTACATTGGAAAATCAGCTTCCTCTCTTTAGGCATCAAATTCTTGGGTAGTTTTCCTATCGCTAGATAGTTTTCTACATCTACATACCATGGTGCCTTAATTGCTACAACAAAAAGATGCTCATATGGAAATTGATCATCTACAGTTGGCAGATCATTGGTTTTTGGAACTCGAGACAGAAAATATGCAACTGGGTTTTCCTTCCCTAGACAGTCTTTAATGGTAATATCAAACTCCTACAAAAGTAACAACCAACGGGTCACCCACCCATTAGTAATTGGTTTATTGGATAAGTACCTAATGGTGGAATCATCAGTATACAGAAAAATTTGGCAGCCTGCTATATAATGTCTAAATTTATTTATGGCATAAATGAAAACAAAAAGTTTTTTTTTATGTTACTGTATAATTGAGTTCAGCATAAGTGAGAATTTTGTTGATATAATAAATAACATAGGGATTTTTGTCCTCCTCTTGCCCAAGGACAATGCCTATTCATTAGGGGATTTTTGAGGTCTAAAATGGGCTTCCTAAGAAAAATGTACTATGAAAATAAACTTTATAAGACCCAATAGGATTCAAGATGATGATGTCAACCAGGGGGGATGAATCACCATTTTTTAAGTAAAAGGTAAAAAGATTAAAAACTAATAAAATAATAAAACTACTTTTTCAACTTATCTCCCAAAGTTTTTACTCAAATTTCGAGCAGGAGTAATCGTTGGATGCAAAATTTAATTCCTCATCCAAGGAGTACACATGTTGCATACTTTTGATGGACCTTGCTACATGAAAAATGAAATACATGAAAAAAACGTGATTCCAATCATGTTTTTCATGTATCTCTCATTTTCCATGTAGCAGGATCCATCGAAAGTATGCAACATGGGTACTCCTTGGATGAGGAATTAAATTTTGCATCCAACGAGTACTCCCACTCGAAATTTGAGTAAAACCTTTAGGAGATAAGTTGAAAATACGAGTTGAAAAAGTAGTTTTTTCTTTTTTCCCTCTCAAATTTGATGATGTAATCAAATCTTATTTTATTATTTCCACTATTATTTTATAATTTCCTTATGAGGCCCATTTTAGACCTCAAAATTCCGCTAATGGCTGTGTCTGACGCATCTGTAGAGATATGAAAAGGCAGCTCCCAATTGGTTCACAATTATCAGACCATTTAAATTCAACATTTCATGTTAAAGCATACAAAGGTGCAACAATTCGTGAAAAAATTCTTTATAAATCTGCGATAGTATCTTGCATATCCAAGGAAGCTACGTACCTTAGTTTGGGTGCAGGGTGTATGTAGTAGAGAATTACCTCTATTTTTGCTGGGTCTACCTATATTCCAGCCACAAATATGTAGTGTCCTAGGACTATGCCTTCTGTCATCATCATTTGACATTTCGCGTTACTTAAACATAGCCTGGTAGTGATGCATCATTCAATAATTTTCTCTAAATTCTGTAGTGCTCGGTCGAAATCGTTCCCATACGGGGTGAAGTCATCCATGTAAACTTCAAGTCACTCATTTATCAGATCAAAGAAAATACTTAGTATGGCCTTCTAAAATGTATTTGGGGCATTGCATAAACAAAAAGGTAACACTCTATAGGAAAATGTACCCCATGGGTAGGTAAAGGTAGTTTTATCTTGGTCTTCAGGGGAAATTTGGATCTGGTTGTAGCTGCTGAATCCATCAAGAAAGGAAAATAATCATTTTCTTGCCAGCGTATCAAGAACTTGATCAATAAATGGAAGAGGGAACTGGTCTTTTTTGCATGGCCTTTTTCAATTCCTTGTAGTCCACATAGATCCACCACTTCCCGTTTTTTTTTGGGAAAACTTACCAGTGGAGAGACCCACTTACTATCCGAAATAGGATAAGTAAAATTCACATCCAAAAAATTCTCCAATTTTTCCTTCACGATATCCTTGAGATGCAGATTTAATCTCCGTTGAGGTTGCGGGATAGGATGGGAATCATTTTCGGTGTAGATGTGGTGTGCACATAATTGGCGTAGATGTGGTGTTCCCTTCATGTCTGGATAGTCCCAGGAAAAATCCCCTTTACATTTTTGCAGAACCTGAATAAGATTTTGTTGTTGGTCACTGTCCAGATTATCATTAATGTTCAAAATCTTGCCTGGTTCAATCTCAATAGGCCTGCTGTTATGAACAACAGTTGTTGGTATATGCTGATCATTAGCATCTTTCAAAGGGTCTTCCTGGGCTTCATTGTCAAGAATCAATTTCAACATTTGACATTTAGCATTATTCACAGTAGCTGATTTATTAATAAAGTTATTAATTACATCATCTTCAGTCTAATTCTTGAACTCAAGCGCTTCTTCTACTGTAAGAGGTGAATGGATATTTTCTTCTAGGTATGTGGGTGGATGTTTATGAGTTTTTAGAATGGGTAGAATTTTCTTAGCATGGGGATATAAAACAAGGTTTTTCATAGCATTTCCTTTTGCAATGTTCTTGCTACCAACACGACAACCTATATAAGCATCGATTGTTGCTAACCAAGGTCGACCCAGAATTAAAGGGTGTCCATATAATCAACTTCTCGGGTCGATAACTAGAAAATACACTGGGTATTCCCATGAGTCAACAAAAACAATAATGTCCTGTAAAGTTCCCTCGGGTTTAATGACCAAACGATCAACAAGTTATAGCAAGGTAGTGGTCAGTTCCAGAGCTCTGATACCAAGTGCCTCACAGGTTTCAACCGTTAAAATATTAATGGTTGCACCTAAGTCAAACAGTGTGTTCAAAAAATAGTGGTCATATATTTGAACTGTAACTATGGGAGTCCCTATATATTCATATTTTATTTTTGTTCCCTTGCCTAAAAAAAGATCATATAAAGTCACTACGACAAGGACGGTTGGTGAAACTTTTGGTTTCCTCGCATGTTTTTTCACACATAGTTCTTTAATAATTTTAACATAAATAGGAATATCTTGGATAGCCTAGAGGAGAGGAATTTTAATACATAAATTTTTTAGTTCCCCAAAATCTACATAAACAATGGGTTTGGGTATTATTAATCTTTCAGGGAACGAAGGAGAAGTGATTATAAGTTTTTTAGGATCTTGCTTCTCAACTGTGTCTTCTCCCTGTTTTATTTATGTGCTAGTCATAGTCTAAGGTTTAGTTATGGTTGGTGTTTCTATATCATATTTTTTTTGTTCTTATTTTCCTCAGGGGTAATAATGCATCCTTATCTCAGCCTAAGTTCGCTGCATTCCATTTTTTTATCTTAGGATTTGAATTTTCAACAATCTATATCAACTAAATTGGTCTATTTTTGGGATTTGGATTTGGTTGAGCTAGCAGTTGGGGATACATAAGAGGAAGAGGATTTTTCGGCAATGGATAAAGAGCTGTTAATGTTGGTTGAGGTTGAGGACCCATCCCTATAGGTGAATTCGATATCCCTAGAGGTCGCTGCCAATTTGAAGACTAGTTTGGATTTTGTGAAGTGGAGGCAGGCCACTGGGAAGGGCACACATTATTTTGCTAGAAAGGAGCAGAGAAAGGAGTGCTTGGCCAACTAGTTCCTAGAAAAGGTTGGTTTGGCCAAGGTTACATAGGAAATGGTTGGGATTGCCAAGTAGAGAAAGGCGATTGGCCTTGCCATGCTATTCCAGAATTTTTTTGTTGATTAAATGGTGGAGAAGAAAAGAACAGAGATGGGTCTTATGACATACCTATGGGTCAGGCTTACCACTGTTGACATTGGTTCATTAAATATACTAGTTTTGTCTCTTCTTCTACCTCTTTAAAAAATTATTTTAATCCTGGAAGTTATGGGCACTGCTCGGTGGCATGATCCTTAGTGCATATAGTGCACATCTGGACCATGTCCAATGGAAACTCCCTTTGACTGTTCTTCTTTTGGAATCATGGGCAGAAGATGGCTAAATTATGTTTTACTACGATTGTTTCTGTCTAGCTTGTAGGATATCCAACCGTGTTGTGAGGGTGCCCAGGATATCGGTTTTAAAATATTCTAAGATATTTCCAATTTCCGTCTGAGTTACATTGCCACCAGAAGCTTTATTATTCATGGTGATAATATCTCATCTAGTTGGCCTGATGCGCTTACTACCTCGATAGCACCTAATACACAGCTGAATAATGCCATCATAATTTTCTTGATAAATATCTCCTTTTCCCATTAAATTTAATGTTTCTATCCATTCATCCTTCATCCCTTTTATCATAGTTACTTTTAAAACATATTTAGATAATGCAGCATAAGGAGACCTTTGTAAATTGTATTGAAACCATTCAACATACTCCTCTAGAGTTTCATTATCTTTTGCAGTCATATTAAAGATTTCATATTTCAAATCTCTAGTCCTACAATAATCTTGATATTTAGTGAAAAAGGAAGTTTTCATTTGATCCCAAGAGTTAATATTTCCTCCACCAAGCCCCATAAACCATCACAAAGTTTCTCCCTTTAATGTAGATGGAAACAATTTTAGGTTCTAGGGATCGGTGGTATAATCATATCCCCTACATAAAAATTCAAATTCAAATAGGAGAGCATCTAGATCTTACAAGGTTAAACCATGGAAATTAGGGATGTTCTGCAAAGGAATGGCTTTCATGGGGGCATTAACAACTGGGTCGATGATAGGATACTTCAACCTCAATGTTTGTCCTTGAGGGTGACTATGTGCCATATGGTCAAATATGTGCCAATAACCTTCAGGAATCTCTTGGTCTAAAAAGTTGATTTGGACAGGACTGGTAGACAGATTTGGAAGGGGTCTTACAACACCACCTTGATATGGGATATCAGGTATATTTTCTTCAACCGAGATCTCAGGAGATTCAGGTTCTAGTGACTGTATATTTTTTCCTATAGCGCCACTAGTTTATCCCTCTCCTTCTTGCATATTGCACAAATTTCCCTCTTGTGAAGGGTTGAAATGAAAATTTTCTGTAGCCTGAAAGCTCTAATCAAACCGTTTGGTTTTTCTATGGATATCGGTGTGAGCTGCAGATGGTGAGCCTACTGCTTGAGGGATCACAACAGGGCTTTTTCCAGATATGGTCCGAGGTCCTACAAACACTTGAGATTATGATTTTCTTATGATTTTGTCTATAAAGGTAGATCTTCCAAGGGTCACTGACCCCTTGGGTTTGGTAGATTTATATGGTGGATTTAGATCTATTTCTACTTTTTTCTTCCTAGTCATTCATAAAAACATCTACTCCTATCTGATCTTTATGGATCTGCTGAAAAGCAGTCTCTTGAGCAAGTGTTTTATTTGATGGTACACAAGTTCTTACCTATAATTTTCAATACCCAAGTCTTTCACAGTGATAAAATTCAAAAGAAAAGAAATCACTTTTTAACTCTCTCCCCGGAAACAACGCCAAAATGTTGGTGCATGAAGATGACTATGATACTTACATTAATTATCAACCAAGGATAATACCTACATTAATTATCAACCATTGATAATACCTACATTAATTATCAACCGAGGATACTTCTATTTATTTCAAGAATGTTGGCACTGTCTATGCAAAGTGAGATCAAAGGCTATTTCGGAATAAAATTATTCTAAATTGTTGCAATAACTAATCTCTAATTCTCAAAGTTCTTTCTAGAATAATTCAAAAGCAAATCTTAAATCATTTCGAAACCATAAATATTGATCTAATCTCAACTGATTTGTAAGGAAACTGAATCCAAGTGCATGAATTGAAGGAATCACACTTAAAGAATTACTGCCTGATATTAACAACAATTTATCTAATGAAAAGAGAAATTATAGTAATTGAACACCAATCAACTTTTCAAGCATTTAATTAAGAATGATAGTAATTAATAACTCGATATCTTTGATAGCATCACTCAAAAAGAACAACAATTAAATGTAACACTCAAACTAATATGAAAAATTCATTAAATAATAATATGCAATTGTAAAAGTAACTGCATCTAAGGTTTATCTCAAAAGGTAAAGGTAAATTATGAAAATTAATTCTAACATCACAAAGCAATATAAATGAATCAATTCTATAAGATACAACAATTAATAATCACATAAATGAAGGAAATGATTATGGCATAAAAGAAGCAGCAATTCTCCCAGGGACCAAGCCCGAAGCCTCCAGAAGTTACTGATGAGAATACTCAGAAAATGATTACAAAGAAAACACTATTTTTCTCATTAATAACAGTAGTAAAGATACAACATCACCATAGTGAAAATACTCTTTCTTCAATACAAATAATAATTTCCAAACGAAAGTTAAAGCTTGGAAATTAAAAACAACTTTCTTTTTCACCTATCAATCGTATATAACCTAATGGTAAACTAATAGATAAGAGCGAATCTTTAGTATCAGGAGATCCTGAGGATTTCACAACTAATAATTGGATTTCCACCATATAATTAGTTCGATTCTCCTTTTCTTTCGCTAGCCCATGCGATCAAGAAGTGATCTTCTTTCTTTCTTTGGCCACTTCTATTCCATCAATTGAAAAATAATTGTCCAATTCTGATTTCTGCACATAAAGACAAGCACAAGTTAGTTTTTATGCTAAAATCATACAATTTTTTGACAATTTATTTTATTTAACTTTCACAATATTTTCTTCTAGATTCTTCCCAAAACAAAGATAAATATATAAAAGTAAATGGTTAATCAAGCTAATATGAGGATAAAAACATTCTATGACTAAACACTCTACACAAACAAACATGGGCCTCATTTCATCCCATTTTTAGGTTTGACCCACATTGGATATAGCTCAAAAACTGAATACATTCCCACAATCAAACTCTGCTCTCATAGAAAATAAATTCTCTCTCTCAACAATACAATACTCTCCTCATACAACAAATACGCTCTCACATACTACACAATAGTACTCAACAAAATATTATAATAAACATGAAACCTCTCACACTCAAGAAATAAAACTCCTTTCATACATACAACCAAAACAACAAACTCTCTACTCACTCTCAACATCACTCAGCCACAATTTTTGTTTTCATACATACTAGTAGCATATCAACACACTAAAACAAAAACCATCAACACGAACATAATTGGTAACAAACATACTCATGACTAACCCAAAAACTACTCTCTCACAAGCTCAACCATATATGCTTTGAATGCAAGGCATCATGTACAAACTTTGACACATCAACTCTACCACAACTGTATATTTTTAACAACATAAGGATCCAACTCTCTCACTCATCCATCATTAAAAATCATTCAAATAAGTTATGTCAACTATATACTTGGCATAAAAAGGAATCTCTACAAATTATACCTTGCCACACATGCACTAAAAAACCCTGTAACACATTATTAGATATGAAAAACACTGCCAAAACTCTTTCTTCAAAACATATAACAACACAATCAACTACTCCATTGCACCAACAACTAGATCTATTGTTGTATCTTATTTTTATCAGCATATGTGCACAAATTTTCGATGACCCATTTCGATCTAATTTATCTATGTATACACATGCACTCAAGGAAATGCACTCTATTACATCACACTCTACATGTGAGAAAATCATAGCTATAGGTATAGAATGCTCAATCGACCTTTTTCTCAGCATCTAATTGTCCATGCACACTCTATGCTATTTGTACTCAACTCACTAGCATTTCCAAATAACATATCGACCTGTGTGTCATCATATCCATGTGAAATTTAACCTTTTTTATGCACATTTCTCTATTACAACTACAGGGAACATCTCATCAAACTTGATTTTATGTCTGCTTGGTTTTAGAATACACTGGCTACATATAATGGTTCACTTTAGCAAGTGGCACAATGTGCACTCCTTTATGGTCACAATGCTCTATTGCATACACATTTCGGATTTGCAACTATAAGTATAGATATTTGTATCTTCCATGTGCACATAAACGTCTATCATACCATGCATACTCACCTCAATCAAATTGTCTAACGTTTGTTCAAAGAAACACTATGCATGTAAATTAGATCTAGCCAAACACTATGCATAAACCATATATATGCATCAATATGAGATATGGTTTACCATCAATATGCATAATATATATGGTTTACCAAGTATGGTTTATGCATAGTATACATGGTTTACCAAGGATGAAATTTCTTCCTTGTTGTTTCATCATTTTTGTTATGCTGAATAAAAATAATTGCATACAAAAGTGAATTCCCTAGATCTAGTGGTCTGATCTAGAACAATATAAGACAAAATCATGAACTTTTCCTTACATAAATTAGAGTATGGGAAAGAAGCCTACCTGGAATATGTAGCAAGCCTTTATTTCCTCCTTGCTTGTAAGCTCCAATTCTAGCTCATAGTGCTATAATGATAACCTACACACACGACTAAAAAAAGAAAAGGATCCACAACATCCATGTAGCATAATCTAAAATATATATTCAATAAATAAACATGGAATTTAAATACATGAGTGCAAACATAACACAACAAATATAGGAAAACAAGATACTCTTTGTATTAACAAATATAGGAGAGTGTTAATCATAAATAGTAGTTGACTTTGTAGATGTCTCCCCAAGTTGACCTGGCCTTCTTTTTCACAAAGCATATGTCAATATCAACCCTAGTGCATGAATATGATGATCCCTCTATGTTCAAAGTAGCAGCATGAGGGCACTAAAAAACTCCAAAAGCCAACCCAGACCTTATGGGAGGTAGAAAATTTATAGGATGAGTGTGGGAGTTTAGGTTTTACCATTCTAGGTCTGAGATCCACATATGATGGGAATATAAGCTCAAGGGATAAGAGATAAGGTCTCCAAGATATCATAAAATAGGAATTTGAGCCATCTATCTGTTGTAAATAGTTGAAAATACCTTGGAAACTTCTGGAATAGGAAGCTTCAAATATATTTTTTATTTTTTTTGAATTTCTTAAATCAATGCACCTGCAAAAGGGAGTAACATGTGTTGACCAGTGCTGGTAAAAAATATGCAACATGTGCTGAACATAGGTGTCCAAGAAGGAAATATGTGTTGGGTATTGTTGATGGTCCTAAATGACTTCATCAACATTGGGGAAACCATCCAGTCAGAATCTTAAATCAAATCCTTCTCCATTTGGAATGATGGCTCCGACTGGGATTTTGGGACCAATTTCCCTTAAAAAATAAACTATGTGGAATATAGCGGATGAGATATACTTATTCTAATGTGAAATAATAAGCCAAAATAAGAACTAATATAAACTAATACTAAACCTAGGTAGATGATAGTACATGTGTTACAATGATATCACAATTGACATAATAATGTAGATTACTATGCAACTATGAGATTAACTCGATGAAATAAAATTAATTAAATTAAATAGTTAATTAAATTAATTTGTTGAAATGTCACATATACTGAGATCTCTTTGTTCAAAAATGAATTTTATATTTCAATCAAACATAGCAATAGTGATAATGAAAGATTGATTAACATACAACCAATGTGAACACAAATCATATCAAAATTCTATTCTAAAAAAATACAGATAAAGGATATTAGTACCCGATACTCCATCTATTTTCTCATCATAGAAATAAAGTGGTTCAAATTTGATATTGAGAAAAACTTAATTACAATAGTGCAACTTAAGCCTCCTTTTTACAATAAATTAGAACCCCTTCCCTATCTTAGAGAGAAAATTTGTAGTTTTACAATAAAATATAAAGATAGAAAGAAATCATTTCGTTTAGTGGGCTTCACATACCAAACCAAGACTTACAGACTTCACGCAGGTAGTCGCTAGTGATCTTATTAGGCGAACACACCGAATCAAGACCTGTCGGCCACCGCGCAGGTTAGGTGGTCACACATTATGAAGGTAGGAACACACCAGAACAAGACATGTACCGGCCACATCTAAATAGTCGATAAAATTTTATGTAGGCGAACACACCAAATCAAGACATGTCGGCCACACCCGGATAATTAGTCAACCTATTAGTAACACCGAAACAAGCCCTTCACACTGGAGCCCTTCACACAGGTTCGAACATAACATAGAAGAATATGATGGGGACCTGGACATTGAATATACTGAATATAAAACCCATGAACATAAGTAAAAATGAGGGACACATTTAGAAGAAATTACAACAAATTAGAAGGATGATTGGACAATAATTTTTTGTAGAAAATTAAAGATATTGATAATACCGTTGAGCTCAGAGGGACACTTTGGCTTGATCCACATTTGAATAGCTAAGATAATGCATTTAAAGCCTGGCAACATCTGAGTGGGAAATTTCGTAAGGCATCAAAGAAATATCCATTGACTATGTGGCTTCACTAGGAACTTCCAATTATGCTCAAGCATGAATTTAGTTAGTTGTTCAATCATCTCAGAAATTTTATTGGAGCATTCTGTCCATGCACTAGTCAATTATAAACTTCAAGAAAACTTGGGATGAGAGTTGATTGAAGTAAATTATCACTGATGGATTCAATTATATTGTTGGAATTATATCAGGCCTCGTAAATGAATGATTTGGATTGTTTCATCCGAGTATCCCATTCCTTGAATACAATGAGTTTATGGGTTTCTTCAATTTTAGGTAGGGTAGCGGTTCTACTCTCTTTACTATCCTACCATGTTAAAAACCCTGAGAGTTTTTCATGCATTTCTTCAAAGTAATTATTCATATCCAATAACTGACCGACCAAAGAATCAATGATCTTACATTTGTCTTGAACTATTTCCAATTCATGGAAAAATATTGTTTGTTGTTGGGAAAGAAGATTGTTTAATTATGTGGCATCCCTCTTGAATTCTATTAACTCAGGATTGGATTTCAGTTGTTTAATATTTTCTTGCATTTCTTGACTTGTTTGTCTCTGACCTGTGTATTAGTATCGTATTAGACTTTGAGACAATGAAACTTCTATTGAAGTTATGTTAACTGTGACTTCCAATGTTCAATAACCTTTTTCTTTTAAACTTCAAGGTTCTACTCTAGTAGGGTGATATTTTCCTCTTTTTCTTTAAGCAATTGTTGCACTTTTTTAACTTTGTAAATAGTCACCGAGGCACAAGCATCAATGAATTGAGAGAATCTATCTAGTTACTCTATGGGCTTTGTTGTAGAACCTTTCCATAAGACCTCAAAAGAGGAAACATTTCTAGAAACTAATGCCTGTGACTGACCGAGCTTTCTCTCTTTCCTTCCTCTTTTTATTGCATCCTTATTTTGAGGACTATAGAAGATATCTAATGGAGGGATCTCCTCAGTGTTTAAAACAATATCGGAAGAAGTAAAAGGAGGGTTAAGTTCAACATAATTTTCACCGAAGGAATTTTTAGTAATATTCTTTACTTTTGTACCTCGTGTTAGGGTCCTATAAATATAGGATTCATAATTTTTGGATTGACTTTGATAGTCTTGTAAATATGTACATACCTTGCTTTCTACAAGTTGTTTTCCCATATTTTGAAAAAAATTAAAAATAATAAAAAATGAAAAAAGAGGGTAAAAAGTCCTAAAAGAAAGATCAAAGGACTTAGAAAAATATAAACCCCAAAAGAAAAAAGAGATAAAAATAAGTCCTGAAAGTGAACAAGTTCAAATGCCACTATTTTTACTTTACTGCAAGAATAATGATTATGTGCAGAGTGTCAATAAATGCCATAATCCATAATTAGTTAGATAGTTTAATCCTAACTTTTCATGCTTTCAATTTCATGTTTTAGATAGAGAATAAAGATTTGTCAAATAGTTTAAACTTGACAAATCAGTAAATAGGTAGAGAATAATGAGGAGCTCAATAGTTTAATCTGAGCCCTATGATGAAATAAGGTAGATCTAGATAATTTTATGCTTTGAAAGAAAAATGTTTTAAGGTTGCAAGCCTAAATGCACCTACAAAATGAAGAAAAAATGTTAGAAATAAATTTGGGTAGGTAGAAAGCAGTTGAGAAAGCATTTAAATAAGACATCATCGGGCAAAATCACTTATTTCCATTCCCATATAGGTATTCAGTATTCTAAAATTTCAGTCAAAAGGCTCAAAGCATTTCTCTGACTTTTGTTGGGACCGGACCCAAGGCTCTATGACTAATAAGTTAAAAATATTGAATTACTACCTTAAATCCTCATTCATCAACATTTACCCTTCATTCATACATTAAAACCCCTTTTTTCCTAAGTAAAGACACATTCTTACTTAGTAAAGATAAACCCTAAATAATTAACTTCATCCCTTCAAAAGCATTCATAAAACCCTCAAAATTTCATTTATCCTAAGTATTAGTGAAGTAAATATAAAAATGAGCAATGCTTTATTTTATACTTAGAGATAATATGTGTTTTGTTTCCCTTTTTCATATTAACACCTAACCTATTTTATCAAATCCCTAAAACTATACCTACCCATAGATATTAATTCCCCTATATCTAAATAACCCCAAAAACCCACTATTATAAAGTTTAGACCAAAGTTTAAATACCCCCATGTGCACAAATAAAACCCCTCCCAAAACCCAATGATCTAAACTTATCATTATTTAAATATTCCCGCCCCCTATAGTTTTTACAAATGCCAAAATGCTTGAAAAAATATATATTATAACAACGCCCATATATGTATTATTAAAACATTTCATAAAAAATGTTTTAAATACATGTTATATAAAGCCCTCCGCCCATTATAATAAATCCTAAAGGCTTAAAACTTTATTAAAAACACACTTGATAAAGCTTAAATTCCTTTTCCGCGGCATATAACTAAGCACGACCCCACCTCCTAGTTCGACGCATCTCCTGAACCAATCTGAACCCTTTGCTTTCAAAACCTAGATCCTACGACACAGATCCGATATCGCGCAAATAAGATGCATGATCACCCAACCATCAAACCTGCACGAAATGAATGGTTTCATAGCAATCTCTCCCCTCCACATGCCCTTTAGTCATTGGATCACGTGGGTTAAGCTCAAAATTGCTTACCACCAAATCACCACGCGATACCACCAGTTTTAGATCTGTTGAAATCCCGAAACCACTCCTCTCACCTGATGCGACCTGCATTCAATGTCAGATTAATACGACCAAGATACATAATAAACCTTTGAAATACATTAATTTTATTCTCTTCTTGCACGTTTAAACCCTTTGAAAAACTTTCCTGACTATAAAACACCCTTATCAAGCCTTTTTCTGCCATTTTCATGCCTGAAACCTGCAATATTAGCCCTGCAAGCCTTTGAAGACTGCTGAGGAGCTGCACACAGCTCCAAAAGTTTCCAACTTGTTCAAAAAACCTCAAAAAGTCATTCCAAAGCCCGATACCTGCATTAAAATAGGTACTTTTCTAGAAAAAACTTTTTAAAGAAAGCAAACACATCTAAAGTTAAAGAAATTGATTAAATAAACTGCCAAAAAGTCCCAAAAAATAGGCCAAACTCTGGCAAATTTTTCCCAGAAAACTTGTTTCTCTGCTGCGCACTATTTCAAGGAAATTTGTGAGTTTTTCACAGTTTAATATTCCATTTCAAGCTCTATAATAAGCTATAAAACCTCTGCTGGTACCCTAAACCCTCTGTGATCCTTTTTAAAAAAGAGTTTTTAGCCCAAATTTCCATTAAAATACTCAGGAAACCCTTGTTTCTTGTTTTAAACCAGTTAAAAGACTATAAAACTCTTTCACAAACTTAATTTGGAAAGAAAACCCAAATAAAAGCTATAATTTGTCAAATTTGTCCAAGAAATCCTCTGCTAAAAGTAAATTTCTTCTGGAAACTGTCTAAACTTGAAAAAGTAGATCAAAATGCCTAAGAAGCAGATTACAAGCAATCCTGATGGTTCTAAAGTGCCAAAATAAAATCCAGTACTGTGACCACTTAAAGCCATTATCACCTCCCTGCATCCAGGGTTTCATTAACAATTATTTTGTTTTGCAGGTCATTCGCAAAATGAGAATTTGGATAAAACAATCTAATTACTAGTTAAAGACCTGTTTTACTCCAAAAGTTCACAAAGAAAATAATTTTAAATGATATTACTTAAAAAAATATTCCAGGTAGTAGAACAGAAAGAAGTCATTTATGAAGAGAAAGATAAATTTTCACAGTGAATGGTAAAAGTGAAATAAGAATTCACAATGACAGTGAAAACAAAATAGTCAAAGAGCATCAGAGTTAAAGTGTATCAGTAAAAGTCAGTGTGAAAGTCAAATCAGAAGAAGTTACAGAGCAGTCAAGGTAAAAATTAAAAGTAAATATGGAGGCAGTAAATGGTAAATAAAGATGAGAATACTTTCAACAACAATGAAGTTTATCCAAACTGAAAGTAAAAATAGTTAAAAGAACAGTAAGGTTAAAAGATGAAAACAGAGCAAGAAGGGACATTTTTGCAAAAATTTCATGTTTAAGTCATCGTTTTGCAGAAACTATTGTGACCAATACAAGATGAATTTTTCCAAATGGAAGGATTTTTATGTTCATAATATTTCCAACTACAGAAACCTCTCTCACTTTTCTAACAGCCATTATGGGTTTAGAAATATTAAACAATATTTGAAAGCTCTTTTTACATAAATTCCTATTAAGTCATCAGTTTGCAGAGGATATTATGGCCAATCCAATATAAATATTACAAAATAGAAGGAGGTTTTTGTTCCTAAGAGACCCATCTACAAAAACCTATCTCACATCTTGCACAGGTATTACATAATGAGAGATACAGGCACATATTTACAACCTATTTTTTAGAATCTGCAAAAATCTGTTTTACACATATTTTTGTAGAGCCTATTGTGACCAGCTGGAGAATAATTTTAGCGAACTGAGAGAGGTTTATCGCAAAAACATATTTATATACAATAACATCTTTCACTCTTTATATATATATTTCATATTGAGAAATAAAAAGGTATAATTGGACCCCAAGTTTGCATAATTGCTAGAGCAGAATACACAAAGAAAGGAGACAGTTAGTGACTTGGATGCCTCATCATCAACTAAGAGTTGAGATCAAATTCGAATTCTCCTCTTTTTCATCACCTATCCATAAAAAATAGTGCCAAATAGGTGCATTAGTTTTGAGTGTCCTTTACTTAAGTTCTATTTATGTAAAACAATTGGAGATATTTGTAAACCAATCTTGATATTTTTTCAAGATACTCTAGTTTATAATTTGTATAAAACTTCACTGTTTGAAGTATTTTGTGTGGAATAAAATTGGTGGAGATTACTATAGATATTTTGTTGACTTGAAGGTTTTGGATTTCGAATTTGAATAGTAGACTGGATCACCTTTTTGGCATCATACATCAGGAACCCTATGATAAGCTATTTTGGAGTGAAGTACTCTCTTAAACTTGTCATTGTTATCTTATTTTTTTTCATGCATACATATATGTTTTAATTCTAAATCTGAATGTATAACTAGGAGTATTACTACAAGACATGTTAATAGCACCCTGTTTTTAACTAGTTATCATTTCTTTTTTTTCTTCTGATTTCTGGTGTAGGGAATTCTTAATTTCTCCCTCTCCCGTTTGACCTCTATCTTCTACTTCCCTTTTCTGGATTTAAGGATTATTAAGTGCCCTTTATCCTGATCATACCATCTCAAAAACCAATTTTCCCAAGATCTCCAAGGGTTATCTACCTTGCCCTACAGACATTTGACCTTTTAGGTTTTGATCCCAGTTTTGTTAACTTAACTTAGACTCCATAGCCCAATGGACAAGTAGATTTCCCTCTATCTACCCTCCAAGTGAAATTTTCCCACCAAAACAAAAAAAACAAAACCAATCTGTACTTTAATAACTAGCCTAATATTCAAAGCTAAAACAAGGTTAAATCTTAAAGAGAGAGCCCTCTCTGAACCCTAGGAAGGGTAGACCCTAGAGTTTGAAGTAGGTTTGTGGTTACCTCAGACTATTTCTCTTGAACCTGGAGAAATTACTGAGTGATAACATAATGGCGACCATATTGGGAAAGACTAACATTTTCTTCAGAAATATTTTACAGGTTCAATCTGATCTATGATGGTGGACAATGATCAGACATACAAAGGTTAAAAACATCCACGTGGCAACTCCAAATAAATAAATAAAAAAATCAAATCTAACACTCCACTAGTAGAAGGATCTAGCTTGGTTGTATAGATACAGTGGCCCTTCTTTATGACTAATTTGTGAGATGACCCAAGAATAAAACATAAGTATGCTCCCATGAGCAGAGATCACATACCTGGATTTCCACACAAACTACCAAAGGTAAATTGGGATAAAAATATTCCTATATTTCAAAATGAGAATATTGATGATCCTTTGTTACATCTTATTAAATTTCATATACACTCATGGATATTGAAGGGTGATTGGCATGAGAATTTTCTCCTGAAGCTATTCATTGCAACCTTAGAAGGACAAGCAAGGGAATGGCATGAAGCTCTCAAACCTGCTAGTTCATTTTCTTTAAAGGATTTTCATAAGGTATTTTATGAGCATTACAAAGAATATTTTCCATCTTTATCATTAGCTGAAAATTGTTGTGATCAAGCTGAAGATCTCGTACATTACCTTAAAAATATTGATGAAGATTTTGGAAATTGGCATCCTAAAGATTTATTATAAGAAGTCTGTAGCTTTCATTCTCAAGTTAAGTGTCATGATAATCAAGAGGAGTTAATCAAAGATGAAATAGATCGGGAGATGAATCAAGATCCACAAAGCCCCTCTGTAGTAAAAAATGATGTTTCATACAATGTTTTGAATGAAGTTAAAGAAAATATTCAACCTCACGATCAATTTTTACATAAGAGAAAAAAAAATTGTTATTCAAATCGAAGAATTCAAAGATTCCCACCCCCCCACCAAAGAAGAAATTAATTTGCTTCTAAACATGCAACCGTCCTTAAAATATTTACATAATGAACAAATTTTTTCTACTTATTCTAATGTTGATGTATGTCCTAAATTTTTTATCCATGAAGAGACAAAATAATAGGTTGATGCTCATGTTGTTCTACCTTCCCAAAAAGGCCCATTTCCTGATAGTACTCCTATTAAGCAAAATGATGACCTTCAAATAGAATGCAACCAATCTAATCAAGATATATCAGGATGGTTGGAAAAGAAATCTACTGATCTAATATGTATGTTTGATGACATTCCTGCTTTTGAAGATTTGCCTACGTATGATCAGTATGATGATAATTATGTTCTCCAAATTCAAGCTAACCTCACAGAGTAATCACTAGCTAGTTTGTGGGATGAGGAAGTTTAGTTTCAGCAGCTCAAATACAGTGATAAAAAATTTTGAAAGAAATTTCTATATCATTATGCTCTAAATCATTTCAGTTTTTGAAGGATGAAAAACCCATAGAAATCTATTAAGTTCAATTAAAACCCATATATAAATTCGAGCAATCTTTCAAAGTTTTCATGATCAAATAGCTGATGTGATGAATGATAAATGAAATCAAAATCTTTCTCCATTAACTAACTATGAGCTTCAGTATCAAAATGATAAAAATTTTAGCAGATATGCAAGTCCATCAGTAGAAATATCATCACAAAGTTTATCTGAAAGTTTGCAGGGAGATAAATATGAAAATAACATTTCAGTTTCATAGCATGGAGGCCATCCAAAAAACATGTACAGTTGTTTAGATCAGTTAAACATTAGTGTATATATCTTGGAAGATCCTTTTGAAAAGTTTCTAGAGTCAACAAAGGAAATCAAGTATTTCCTTATCCTCTCATTTGTTGACAATTTGCTAAAAGGTTGCAGAATTACAGTTTTGACAATCAACAAGCACATGCAACAAAATACCTTACTGTATATAATGCTTTAATGGTTGCATTGGCTATTTCATTTTACCTAACTAGCAGTTGGACAACTGATCAGAGTAAATAGGTAGGATTTCAGCTTATTTCAGTTTTTAGTTTTTAGTTTCAGCCAGTTTCTAATAATTCATTAAAATTTGAAAGCCAAGGAAAAGGCCCTAAAATATTGATGATGTAGTAGTTTGGTTTGAAATTTGCACCACTTTTTAGTCTCAGATCAGATTTCAGTTTGCAGAAAAAGGTGCAAATTCAGTTCAAGAGTTTTCAGTCACATCATATGCATGTTTGGGATTGGCCCAATGGATCAGGCTACTAGTCGACAGTGTTCTTGACACCTCACAAGGAGATGCCATCCCCATGTGAAGCCGTTGTTAGGGTCCTATAAATATAGGATTCATAATTTTTTGATTGACTTTGATAGTCTTGTAAATATGTACATACCTTGCTTTCTACAAGTTGTTTTCCTATATTTTGAAAAAAAAATGAAAAATAATAAAAAATGAAAAAAGAGAGTAAAAGGTCCTAAAAGAAAGATCAAAGGTCTTAGAAAAATATAAACCCAAAAAGAAAAAAGAGATAAAAATAAGACCTAAAAGTGAGCAAGTTCAAATGCCACTACTTTTACTTTACTGCAAGAATAATGATTATGTGAAGAGTGTCAATAAATTTCATAATCCATCATCAGTTAGACAATTTAATCCTAACTTTTCATGCTTTCAATTTCATTTTTTAGATAGAGAATAAAGATTTGTCAAATAGTTTAAACTTGACAAATCAGTAGATAGGTAGAGAATAATGAGGAGCTCAACAGTTTAATCTGAGCCCTCAGATGAAATAAGGTAGATCTACATAATTTTATGCTTTGAAAGAAAAATGTTTTAAGGTTGCAAGCTTAAATGCACCTACAAAATGAAGAAAAAATATTAGAAATAAATTTGGGTAGGTAGAAAGCAGTTGAGCAAGCATGTAAATAAGACATCATCGGGAAAAAGCACTAATTTCCATTCCCCTATAGGTATTCAGTATTCTAAACTTTCAGTTAAACATGCTCAGAGCATTTCTCTGACTTTTGTTGGGACCGAACCCAAGGCTTTATGACTGATAAGTTAAAAATATTTTATTATTACCTTAAACCCTAATTCATCAACATTTACCCTTCATTCATACATTAAAATGCCTTTTTTCCTAAGTAAAGACACATTCTTACTTAGTAAATATAAACCCTAAATAATTAACTTCATCCCTTCAAAAGCATTCATAAAACCCTCAAAATTGCATTTATCCTAAGTATTAGTGAAGTAAATATAAAAATGAGCAATGCTTTATTTCATACTTTACTTAGGGATACTATGTGTTTTGTTTCCCTTTTTCATATTAACACCTAAGCTATTTTATTAAATCCCTAAAATTATACCTACCCATAGATATTAATTCCCCTATATCTAAATAACCCCAAAAACCCACTATTATAAAGTTTAGACCAAATTTTAAATACCTCCAATTGCACAAATAAAACCCCTCCCAAAACCCAATGATCTAAACTTATCGTTATTTAAATATTCCCGCCCCCTATAGTTTTTAAAAATGCCAAAACATTTGAAAAACTATATATTATAATAGTGCCCATATATGTATTATTAAAACATTTCATAAAAAATGTTTTAAATACATGTTATATAAACCCCTCCACCCATTTTAATAAAGCCTAAAGGCTTAAAAATTTATTAAAAACACACTTGATAAAGCCTAAAGTCCTTTTCCGCTGCATATAAATAAGCCCGACCCCACCTCCTAGTTCGGCGCATCTCCTGAACCAATCTGAACCCTTCGCTTTCAAAACCCAGTTCCTACAGCACAGATCCGTTATTGCGCAGATAAGATGCACGATCACCCAACCATCAAACCTGCGCGAAATGGATGGCTTCATAACAATCTCTCTCCTCCACGTGCCCTTCAGTAATTGGATCACATGGGTTAAGATTAAAACTGCTTACCACTAAATCACTGCGTGATACCACCAGTTTTAGATCCGTTGAAATCTCGAAACCACTCCTCTCGCCTGATGTGACTTGCATTCAATGTCAGATTAATACGACCAAGATACATAATAAACCTTTGAAATACATTCATTTTATTCTCTTCTTGCATGTTTAAACCCTCTGCAAAGCTTTCCTAACTGTAAAACACCCTTATCAAGACTTTTTCTACCATTTTCATGCCTGAAACATGCAATATTAGCCCTGGAAACCTTTGAATACTACTGAGGAGCTGCACATTGCTCCAAAAGTTTCCAACTTGTTCAAAAAACCTCAAAAAGTCATTTCGAAGCCCGATACCTACATTACAATAGGTACTTTTCTAGAAATTTAACCTGCAATCAAGTTGAAAAACCTTTTTAAAGAAAGAAAACACATCTAAAGTTAAATAAATTGATTAAATAAACTGCCAAAAAGCCCCAAAAAACAGGCCGAACTATGGCAAATTTTTCCCAGAAAACCTGTTTCTCTGCTACGCACTATTTCAAGGAAATTTATGAGTTTTTCACAGTTTAATAGTCCATTTCAAGCTCTAAAATAAGCCCTAAAACCTCTCCAGGTACCCTAAACTCTCTGTGATCCTTCTTAAAACAGAGTTTTTAGCCCAAATTTCCATTAAAATACTCAGGAAACCCTTGTTTCTTGTTTTAAACCAGTTAAAAGCTTATAAAACTCTTTCACAAACTTAATTTGGAAAGGAAACCCAAAGAAAAGCTATAGTTTTCCAAATTTGTCCAAGAAATCCTCTACTAAAAATAAATTTCTTCTGCAAACTGTCTAAAGTAGAAGTAGATCAAAATGCCTAAGAAGCAGAGTACAAGCAATCCTGATGGTTCCAAAGTGCCAAAATCAAATCCAGTACTGTGACCATTTAAATCCATTATCACCTCCCTTTATCCAGGGTTTCATTAACAATTTTTTTTTTTTGTAGGTCATCAACAAAAGGAAAATTTGGATAAAACAATCTAATTACTAGTTAAAGATATGTTTTACTCCAAAAGTTCATAAAGAAAATAATTTTAAATGGTATTACTTAACAAAATATTCCAGCTAGAAGAACAGAAAGAAGTCATTTATGCAGAGAAAGATAAATTTTCACAATGAATGGTAAAAGTGAAATAAGAATTCACATTGACAGTGAAAACAAAACAATCAAAGAGCATCAGAGTTAAAGTGTATCAGTAAAAGTCAGTGTGAAAGTCAAATGAGAAGAAGTTACAGAGCAGTCAAGGTAAAAAGTAAAAGTAAATATGGAGGCAGTAAATGGTAAATAAATATGAAAATACTTTCAACAACAATGAATTTTATCCAAAGTGAAAGTAAAAATAGTTAAAAGAACAATAAGGTTAAAAGATGAAAACAAAGCAAGAAGGGACATTTTTGCAGAAATTTCATGTTTAAGTCATTGTTTTGCAGAAACTATTGTGACCAATCCAAGATGAATTTTGAAAACCTGAAGGAGTTTTATGTTCATAAGATGTCCAAATAAAAAAACCTCTCTCACTTTTCTAACAGCCATTATGGGGTTAGAAATATTAAACAATATTTGAAAGCTATTTTTACAGAAAATTCATGTTAAGTCATCAGTTTGCAGAGGAGATTATGGCCAATCCGAAATACATCTTACAAAACGGAAAGAGTTTTTTGTTCCTAAGAGATCCATATACAAAAAACTATCTCACATTGTGCACAGGTATTACATAATGAGAGATACAGGCGCATCATTACAACCTATTTTTCAGACTCTCCAAAACTTTGTTTTACACATATCTTTTCAGAGCCTATTGTGACCAACTGGAGTAGCAGTTTACAGAATTGATAGAGGTTTATCTCAAAAAGATATTTATCTACAATAAAATATTTCACTCTTTACAAATATATTTCGGATTGATAAATAAAAAGGTATAATTGGACCCCAAGTTTGCAGAATTGCTAGAGGAGAATGCACAAAAAAGGAGACAATCAGTGACTTGGATGCGTCATCATCAACTAAGAGTTGAGATCAAATTCAAATTATCCTCTTTTTCATCACCTATACATAAAAAATAGTGCCAAATAGATGCATTATTTTTGAGTTTCCTTTACTTAAGTTCTATTTATGTAAAACAGTTGTAGATATTTGTAAACCAATCTTGATATTTTTTCAAGATATTCTAGTTTAGAATTTGTAGAAATACTTCACTCTTTGAAGTATTTTGTGTGGAATAAAATTGCTGGAGATTACTATAGATATTTTGTTGACTTGAAGGTTTTGGATTTCTAATTTGAGCAGCAGACTGGATCACCTTTTTGGCATCATACTTCAAGATCCCTGTGATAAGCTATCTGGAGTGAAGTACTCTCTTAAACTTGTCATTGTTATCTTCTTTTGTTTCATGCATACATCTATGTTTTAATTCTAAATCTGAATGTATAACTAGGAGTATTACTACAAGACATGTTAATAGCACCCTTTTTTTAACTAGTTATCATTTCTTTGTTTTTTTCTCATTTCCGGTGTAGGGAATTCTTAATTGCTCCCTCTCCCATTTGACCTCTATCTTCTACATCCCTTTTCTAGATTTAAAGATTCTTAAGTGCCCTTTATCCCGATCATACCATCTCAGAAACCAATTTTCCCAAAATCTCCAAGGGTTATCTTCCTTTCCCTGCAGACATTTGACCTTTTAGGCTTTGATCCCAGTTCTGTTAACTTAACTTAGACTACATAGCCAAATGGACAAGTATATTTCCCTCTATCTACCCTCCAAGTGAAATTTTCTCACCAAATCCAACAAAAAAAACCACATCTGTACTTTAATAACTAGCCTAATATTCAAAGCTAAAACAAAGTTAAATCTTAAAGAGAGAGCCATCTCTGAACCCTAGGAAGGCTAGATCCCAGAGTTTGAAGTAGGTTTGTGGTTACCTCAGGACTATTTCTCTTGAACCTAGAGAAATTACTGAGTGATAACATAATGGAGACCATACTGGGGAAGACTAACACTTTCTTCAGAAATATTTTACAGGTTCAAATCTGATCTATGATGGTGGATAATGAGCAGACATACAAAGGTTAAAATCATCCACTTGGCGACTCCAAATAAAAAAAATAAAAAATTCTAACACTCCACTAGTAGAAGGATCTAGCTTGGTTGTATAGATACAATGGCCCTTCTTTATGACTAATTTACAAGATGACCCAAGAATAAAACGCAGGTAGGCTCCCATGAGAAGAGTTCACATACCTGGATTTCCACACAAAATACCAAAGGTAAATTGGGATAAAAGTCTTCCTATATTTTAAAATGAGAATATTGATGATCCTTTGTTACATCTCATTAAATTTCATATACACTCATGGATATTGAAGGGTGATTGGAATGAGGATTGCCTCATGAAGATATTCATGGCAACCTTAGAAGGACAAGAAAGGGAATGGTATGAAGGTCTCAAACCTGCTAATTTATTTTCTTTAAAGGATTTTCATAAGGTATTTTATGAGCATTACAAAGAAGATTTTCCATCTTTATCATTAGCTGAAAATTGTTGTGATCAAGCTAAATTTCTCATACATTACCTTAAAAATATTGATGAAGATTTTGGAAATTGGCATCCTAAAGATTTATTAGAAGAAGTCCATAGCTTTCATTCTCAAGTTAAGTGTCATGATAATCAAGAGGAGTTAATCAAAGATGAAATAGGTCGGGAGATGAATCAAGATCCACAAAGCCACTCTGTAGTAACAAATGATGTTTCATACAATGTTTTGAATGAAGTTAAAGAAAATATTCAACCTCAAGATCAATTTTTACATAAGAGAAAAAAAATTGTTATTCAAATCTAAGAATTCAAAGATTCCCACCCCCCCTCACCGAAGAAGAAATCAATTTGCTTCTAAACATGCAACCGTCCTTAAAATATTTACATAATGAACAAATTGTTCCTATTTATTCTAATTTTGATGTATGTACTAAATTTTTTATCCATGAAGAGACAAAAGAACAGGTTGATGCTCATGTTGTTCTACCTTCCCAAATAGGCCCATTGACTGATAGTACTCATATTGAGAAAAATGATGACCTTCAAATAGAATGCAACCAATCTAATCAAGGTATATCAGGATGGCTGGAAAATAAATCTACTGATCTAATATGTATGTTTGATGACATTCATTCTTTTGAAGATTTGCCTAAGTATGATCAGTATGATGATAATTAAGTTCTCCAAATTCAAGCTAACTTCACAGAGCAATCACTAGCTAGTTTGTGGGATGAGGAAGTTCAATTTCAGCAGCTCAAATATAGTGATCAGACAATACACATCAAATATGGGAGTGAAGAAGAAATTTCAGAAATTTTGAAAGAAATTTCTATATCATTATGCATTTCAGTTTTTGAAGGATGTACAACCCCTAGAAATCTATTAAGTTCAATTAAAACCCATATATAAATTGGATCAATCTTTCAAAGTTTTTCATGATCAAATAGCTGATGTGATGAATGATAAATGAAATCAAAATATTTCTCCATTAAATAACTATGAGCTATAGTATCAAGATGATAAAAGTTTCATCAAATATGCATGTCCATTAGTAGAAATATCATCACGAAGTTTATCTGAAAGTTTGCAGGGAGATAAAGATGAAAATAACATTTCAGTTTGATGGCATGGAGGCCATCCAGAACATAAGTACGGTTGTTTAGATCAGTTAAACATTAGTGTATATATCTTGGAATATATTTTTGAAAAGTTTCCAGAGTCAACAAAGGAAATCAAGTATTTCCTTATCCTCTCATTTGTTGACAAGTTTCTAAAAGGTTGCAGAATTATAATTTTGACAATCAACAAGCACATGCAACAAAATAACTCAGTGTATATAATGCTTGAATGGTTGCATTGACTATTTCATTTTACCTAACCAGTAGTTGGACAATTGATTAGAGTCAATAGGTAGGATTTCAGCTTATTTCAGTGTTCAGTTTTCTACTAGTTTGAAATAATTCATTAAAATTTGAAAGCCAAGGAAAAGGCCCTAAAATATTGATGATGTAGTAGTTTGGTTTGAAAGTTGCACCATTTTTTAGTCTCAGATCATATTTCAGTTTGTAGAAAAATGTGTAAATTTAGTTCAAGAGTTTTCAGTCACAACATATGCATGTTTGGGATTGGCCCAATGGATCAAGCTACTAGTCGACGATGTTCTTGACATCTCACAAGGAGATGCCATCCCCATGTGAAGCTGCTGTTAGGTTCCTTTAAATATAGGATTCATAATTTTTGGATTGACTTTGATAGTCTTGTAAATATGTACATACCTTGCTTTTTGCAAGTTATTTTCCCATATTTTGAAAAAAAATGAAAAATAATAAAAAATGAAAAAAGAGGGTAAAAGGTCTTAAAAGAAAGATCAAAGGACTTAGAACAATATAAACCCCAAAATAAAAAAGAGATAAAATAAGACCTAAAAGTGAGCAAGTTCAAATGCCACTACTTTTACTTTACTGCAAGAATAATGATTATGTACAAAGTGTCAATAAATGCCATAATCCATGATCAATTAGAAAGTTTAATCCTAACCTTTCATGCTTTCAATTTCATGTTTTAGATAGAGAATAAAGATTTGTCAAACAGCTTAAACTTGAAAAATCAGTAAATAGGTAGAGAATAATGAGGAGCTCAAAAGTTTAATCTGAGCCCTCAGATGAAATAAGGTAGATCTAGATAATTTTATGCTTTGAAAGAGAAATGTTTTAAGGTTGCAAGCCTAAATGCACCTACAAAATGAAGAAAAAATGTTAGAAATAGACAACCTACCAATCATGGCAGGCTAGAAAGAAGAAAGTGTACATCAAGTGTTCGTTGATCCTGTGGAAGAATACATGGAGGCCCTGATTAGCTCAAATACTCCAGCATTGATCCTTAGCACGGGCCAGATTCATCAGGAATGGTCACTACTGAAGGTGACCCCAGTTTTGAAGAACCACATGCATAGCACCCTGTGGTTATCTCTGACAGGCAGTCAGTGCTCATATCCTTTTTTGTTACTGCTTGACTGGCTGCACTGGCACTATTGCATCACCTAAATGCCAGAGAGCTCCAGTTAGAGTAGAGTAGGTAGGAAAGGCTCAATAAAGCTCATTCTATGAGCATGTAGTTATTTGTTTCAATTTCTGTCTTAGAATGTAGAGAAGAAACCTACTAGACAGTTTAACCCTAGCAGATAGTAGTTTAGGTAGAGAAACTATGAGACTAACAGTCTAATCTGGTCTCACGGAGTAATAAGGGTAGAAGTAGAATAGGTTTATTTTCCTGTTTGTAAAAATTGATGATGTAAAGGGTCTGCGAGTCCAAATGCACCCAAGAAAGAAAATGTTAGGGCTATAGTGTGGGTAGGTAGTTGTATGGGAGAATTTTACAGCTGATATGATGTCTTCATGATTTGTGGCAGCTAATCAAAGAAAAGGGTGGCTCAAGCAGCAGGCATCTGGCCTACACCAAAGATTTACTTTCTTAATTCTTGACTCCTTCAAGAAGAAGCCATCCCCATGTGGAGCCACTGTTAGCCCCCTATAAATTTTTTGACAAGAAAATAGGGGCTAAAATGTTTTGGAGCCTTCAAGGAATGCATTTCCCCTGTAAACACATCATCCTTGAAGCCTCTTTATGCCTTTTTTCCTTCGATAGAATCCCCTCTGCTGCTTTCCATTATAAAGCCTCTCTGCTGGTGAAGAAATGCCCAAAGGCCTCCTTCCCCCCCCCCTTATTTCACCCTCACTTAGCCTCTTTTATTTTCCCCTTGTCTCCCCTTCTATTTCCTTTCTTACCCTTCAAAATCCCCTCAAATCCCCTTTAAATTCTTCCCCTACCCTTGGTTTAGCCATTTTTTCCCTTTTCCCTCTCTATCGTTCCCTTTCTTGGCCTATCCCCTTTGCTGAAATATCCCGCTGCCTTGTTCCTTTTCTCCCATTACCTTCTCAGTTTATGATCTCCTAACCAACCCAACAGCCAAATTATCTAAAACCCCCCTTTGTGCCTCATAACTAGCCTAACATCTCAATTCGAGCTTCAAGGATATATCATTATTTGTTTTATTGGAGAGATCCCTCTCCGGGTTCAGGAGGGCTAGATCCTAGGGCCCCAAAGTGGTTTGATGTTGTCTTATCTTTTGGTATTGCCAAATTTGCCAAAACATAGGAACCCCAACAGAACCCAAGGCTCTATGACTAATAAGTTAAAAATATTGAATTCCTACCTTAAACCCTCATTCATCAACATTTACCCTTCATTCATACATTAAAACCCCTTTTTTCCTAAGTAAAGACACATTCTTACTTAGTAAAGATAAACCCTAAATAATTAACTTCATCCCTTCAAAATCATTCATAAAACCCTCAAAATTGCATTTATCCTAAGTATTAGTGAAGTAGATATAAAAATGAGCAATGATTTATTTCATACTTAGAGATAATATGAGTTTTGTTTCCATTTTTCACATTAACAATTAACCTATTTTATTAAATCCCTAAAATGATACCTACCCATAGATATTAATTCCCCTATATCTAAATAACCCCAAAAACCCACTATTATAAAGTTTAGACCAAAGCTTAAATACCCCCATGTGCACAAATAAAACCCCTCCCAAAACCCAATGATCTAAAATTATCGTTATTTGAATATTCCCACACCCTATAGTTTTTACAAATGCCAAAACGTTTGAAAAACTATATATTATAATAGTGCCCATATATGTATTATTAAAACATTTCATAAAAAATGTTTTAAATACATGTTATATAAACCCCTCCGCCCATTTTAATAAACCCTAAAGGCTTAAAAATTTATTAAAAACACACTTGATAAAGCTTAAAGTCCTTTTCCGTTGCATATAACTAAGCCCGACCCCACCTCCCAATTCGGCGCATCTCCTGAACCAATTTGAACCCTTCACTTTCAAAACTCAGATCCTACGACACAGATCCTATATTGCGCAGATAAGATGCACAATCACCCAACCATCAAACCTATGTGAAATGGATGGTTTCATAACAATCTCTCTCCTCCATGTGCCCTTCAGTCATTGGATCGCGTGGGTTAAGCTCAAAACTACTTACCACAAAATCACTGTGCTATACCACCAGTTTTAGATCTATTGAAATCCCGAAACCACTCCTCCCACCTGATGTGACCTACACTCAATGTCAGATTAATACGACCAAGATACATAAAAAGCCTTTGAAATGCATTCATTTTATTCAATTCTTGCGCATTTACACCCTCTGCAAAGCTTTCCCTACTAGGGAAAATTTTAAGAACCACCCTAAATTTATATATATAATAAATAGGTGAATCCCCATGATACATAAGAAAAATGGAAGGCAATTTTATTAATAATATAATATGTATATATAATTTTTTGGCGAATCTCTCACGAGATTACACTATCTTGTAAAATCATGGTGAATCACCAGTACAAATGGCGAATCACTACTAGAAAATGGTGAATCCTTGTCTAGTGGAGTTCGAGGTGTTGGTTCCAATGAAGATATGGTAGTTGAACCAGGAGTAGAAGGAAGATAACCACCGAGACCAAGCATGGCACATGGTGACTTGTGAGGGAAGTAGCTCTCGTGTAGTTTGGAAAACACATTCTTCTAGTTCTACTAAGCGTAGTGTTGTTTCTCATGCTACTACTAGCACTGATATTGAGGTTGGAGAGGAGTTTGAGGAAGCATGGAAGGTAGCAGTGGTGGAGAATTACAAAGAGTACCCCATGATGGACTCCATTTTGCCCTTTGGTATTTGTGCCTGCAAGATATTCTGTCCATTGAACCAATAATTAACCGTTCAACCAACAATCAATTTGACTGAGTTGATTAGGTATGAGTCAACTTAGACTAATATTCAAAACTATGCTTTGCACTATCCCATATTTATCACACTAATGGTACACAACATTGTGCATTTGCACCCAACTCTCAAGCATGGACACAAAATTTTCATTAACATCTATAACCCTAACCAAGTGAGAATTGATAAAAAAATTGCACCAAAGTTTGTTAGTGTTGAAAGTTCATAAGAAATTTAGATCCATGGTACCTTAAATAAATTTTGAAATAACCTCCACAAATTCGACCACAATAGAGAAAACTTGTGATAAATTTTAAACCTACAAAAATTAGGATTCATGTTCCTAGGAACGATCATAAGAAGTAGTTGGCATATAGGTCGAGTTTTGAGCCTTGACACATTGATAATGCAATGGCTTAGGTCAAAACTCACACATTGAAAAGCCATCAATGAAGAGAAGACAAGATCATTATGAATTACACATACTCCAAACTTCCTACCAAATTCTACTTAGTTTTTTGCAACTCAGCTATACATAATCTTATAGTAAATAGAAATTCCACAAAGCCTTCTTCACATAACTAATAAATGGCCATTGGAAGAGCACCCATTATATAATAGTAATAGTAATAGTAGCAATCAATAGATTATTTCACATTGAACTTCATAGCCATAGCGCTCCTATGTATTGTATGATGTATTCAACTTGCATTATCAAATATAGATAAAATCATACTTTTGATTGATCCATTTAAAACATACTTGTGCACAATGTTGAATGTAATGCCAGTCAAGGAGTAAAGTCGGTTTAACGTGTAATGATCTATAAAATAATGGAACATAGATGAAACATAGACTGATTTCATTTAGATATAGGTAACCCTATGAATGTAGACCATTCCTTGAAGAACATTTTTATTGATGAGGAATTTAATACAATATTCAATTTTCGAACTAAAACTATTATTTCTATAGATTTGTGTATGGGGTAAAAAATAAATAAAAAATTTAACTATCCTTGGGGTGGTCAATATTTATAAATTTTATTTATACTTGCTTTACCATGTATATCATATACCTATCAATCACAAACATGAAAAGCTGTGGAATTCACAGTGATCTACTTTGGAAACAAAACCAACCTTTATTATTACCAATATTAACTTTTATATAGTAGCACATATGTAGATAAAATTTCCAGCTTCCAAAGAGACAAATTTGCTTCTCCAACATGATGGCACATTCTTAACTACTAACATTTCTGATTGCTGAATGTAAGAAAGCTTTCTAAGTACATCTAATCTACTGCGAGGCTTGAACTCCTAGACTATGTTCTTTTTTACCATGTATCTATAGGCTATAGCCTTCTTCTTGTTTGAAGAGGAGTTGTCTATTATCAGAACTACCTTCCCTACCTCTGATGCCTTGAAGGAATTGAAAATTGACTCATCAGATGAAGACAACTTTCTGTTCTTGTCAATTAGAGTTGAATAGCTTCCCTGTGCACTCAACACAAACTCTAAGCGATAGGAAACATCCCACCCACCAACTATGAGGTCCCACAGAATTGTTGCTCCCGCCTGAACAATAGACAACTTGAATGTGAGAATTGAAAAACAAAGAAAAATCCCAATGGCATATATCTTGAGGATGAACTCGATCTCAAATCCAAAACCCATAAAATTTATATCAAAAACTAAAACTCATCAAATTTGGAAGTATATTGGAAACAAAACCGAAGCAAAAGAGCTAAATTTGAATGCAGGAACTGACACAAAATCTGCAAACTTGAGCAATTTTTTACGTACATTATTTTGTTTGACAAAATAGATCAGGGAAGAAAGGCCTCAGGGAAGATCACACTAGACTAGGGGTAAGTAAAAACCACCAAGGTGAAGCATGGGAACAAGAATACAACCAAAAATGATCTATAATTTTGTTCAATCAGTGATCCATCCATAGGAAAAAATGTTTCTCCTAGGGGTTACCCACTTGGGTGTGTAACAAAGCCCATCAAATAGTTTATGAAGCTGTTGACCCTTCTCCTCTAAGAGTGAAAAAAAAATGACATAGGAGCAATGGAGGAAAGAGAGATATTTGGTGTAGAGGATTTTGGACACCCTTAACCTTCTCATTAACCTAAAGAATACCAGAAGTTAGAGATCTATTTTGAAAGCAACAATAAATTTAAAGTGGCCAGTCGAGGATATGATAGCTGCTCAGGTGAAAAATAATTTGGAAAGGATCAAGAAGATAGTAAAGATATGCATTTTTAGCACAGATTCTACCACAAAATCTCAACAAGAATAATGGACACTGGTAGGGATTGAAGAGGAACTCCTAGCATCAGGGAAGAAGCCACAAGCAGTTATCATTAAAAGAGAAATCATCCTAACTACTACCCTCTAGATTTCTCAACATTTTCTACCCATCTGATGTTTGGTTAGATAGAAAGCCTGTGGCTTTCTAGTTGTGGTTCTATTATTTTATTGAGCAACAACTCTATACATTTAAAACAATAATAAAAAGAAGATTTCAATTATAAAAAAGAACAGACTCTTGATTTTTTAATGCTCAGTGTCTTTCTTATTCTTAAATTGAATACAGTGTGACTATTGTCAGAATAATTTGCTAAATATGAACATAGGATGCATCACTGATAAAAAGGTCTGACTAAGGTGAATAACAACCTTTCATATTTGACTTTCCAATTGTTTGGACTCTTGAGGGGAAAGATTGGAGAGGCAGGGGCTAGGCTTGGTTCAAGAGAGACAACTGGGAATTGGATTGCATATTTACTCTGTGATATTATAATTTATAGATGAGACTAGATAGACAGACATCCTTGAAGGCTTACTGTTGCTCTGTAGACTTTCAAAAGGATTTTGGCACTGCACTGTTCCCAGGAATTTACCCATCAAGTAGCTTCGTGTCCTTGGACTACTTGAGGACATTTTTTCTGGTGTGATGCAGCTTTATGATAGAATGATTGGCAGTTTTTTCGATTACTACAGATTTTCTAAAGGTATCACGAGTATTGGGGGTGTCAAGTGAGTGTGTGTTCTCTCTCCCAGACTAGTTGGGATCTACATTGATTACCAGCAATTCATCAGGGAATTTACTCAATCTCAGGATAGTTTCCTACTTCATTAGATCCTGGTTTCATTCCTTTTATTTGTAGATGTTGTTGTATAATTGGCCTCCACTCCAGAGGGGTCATAGAGTCAACTCGATGCATTAGATAGATTTTGAAATAATTGATAACAGACAATTAACCTTGAGAAATTATGATCTCTAACACCACCAAAGAGGCCCTCTCCAAGTATATCATTTTCCTTTTCTGTGGAAGTTAATGGAGATTACCACATTTTATGCTTAGGGGTCGAAAACCATTATTTTTCGAATACTGAGAATGAATTAAAATGGATGTTATATTTTTCATAGTGATCATCAAAATAATGGATGTTATATTTTGGACAGTGATAGTCAACATCAATCTTGTGTTTCATGCTTGTATTGAAAATGAATGTTGTATTTGAGGCAATAATGATAAGTAGTTCTACCAAGGAAGCCATCTCAATTTCATCCTTTTATTATGTATTCCTCTGCAGCTGTACTTATGTAATTACAACAGGTGACCCATCGAATTGCAAACCTATCTAAAATGAATACTGATCAGTGCCATACATGAGATTTTAATAAATATAAAGTTTTATGAAGCCTTCAATATAGAAGTCTTTCCATATTTCAAAAACCAGGCTCATATTCTGTCAACTTAAAATGTTACCTGCATTAACAAAATAGAAGGATAGCTGTTGTAGAAAGAAGAAACTGCTTGCAAAATACTTTGCCAACCATGTGGTGGCCAATTTCGACCTTTATGTAACAAAGATAAGCATTGAAAAATCGGCAGACTAGACACAATTTTGTGGATTACAGGCTAATGAGATTGCCTAATACATCAAGACTTAACTGTGACCTCAGGTGTTTCAATATTAAAAATTATTTCTAAGATAGACAATTGAATTGATTTTATTGTTTATATATTATTTTTATTTAACTGACATTGTAGTAGGAGTCAATTATGGCATCTGCAAGATACTCACATTTGGATAAAGGCAGCCCAGCCAAGGAGATACACCCATCCTTTGTCAGGTATACATGCCACTTCTTTGTCATGTTCTCACTCTGTTTGAATTGAACAAATGTATTAGGGAAATAAATGGTAAAACCAACACTGATTGAAAAAGCTGGAATTCTAAAATGGTGAAAAGTTACCAAACATTTTCTTATGGCGTCATCTACCCAGCCTTCAAATTTGCCCAGATGGCCAAAAATGGTTGGAACTCGGTAAACAAAATTCAAAAAATCTGACAGTAGGAATGTTTGAATGAGTTTTTAAGGGTGGAAATGGATTGAACACCATCAAAAACTCCTAGGACACCCAAAATATTTAAGTTTGACAACTGTAACCTGGATTTACAAAAATTATTGCTAGATTTTATCAAAGTCCGGTAAGAATTTCCATAATTTTCCAGACAAATTTGAAAGCTATATAGACTACGACTTTTCTTACTTGAGCCTTGTTAAGACCTGTGAAGGAAAACATGCCAATCTGTCTGAGGAAAAAGGAGCAATATTTCCCATTCTTATCCTTTACAGAAATATTATCATACAGTCACTGCCTCACACCCTTGATTCTTCCAGACATAAGTTCCATTTCTGATTTCCATTCATCAAACATGGCAGGATTGCCTACAACATTTGCCACAATTTGAGCCCCATGAACTGGAGGATTCGAGTACATTGGTCTAGCAAGCCTTTTAAGTTGGCTTTTCACCCTGCTAGAAGTGCATGGACAAATGCAGTTAGCATTCCATTTTAATGCTGGAAGTTGAAGATATTCCAGTAATAAACATATCCACTAGAAAGAATACAATCCAAAGTTTATTAGTGGTACCTATTGGAAACATATGATGAGGAGCACACAAAATTAATAGCTCCTATCCTTTCTGCGTAGAGACCGAGGGTCTTGCTGTAGGATTGAGCAACAAAAACTTCCATCCCATGAGCTACAAATAGCCTCACAGATGATGCATCCACATCAAGACTGCCACTTGCAAATCCCTACAAGTTCAGGTAAAATCGCATATTAAATTGCAAAAATAGGGGTCCTTTTAGACCAATTTTCAGTTCATTACAACAAAGGATTACTAGACACACAACAATAGAGAGGCTGCACAAAGGAGGAGAGAGGAAGGTGAAGCAAGCAAGCATATTCACCCAGGGAGGGCCTCTATGGATGCCCATTGGCATAAAGGCAAGTACCTCATGAATGGCATTTTGGAAATGCTTCTAAGACTATAACATCATAGATCTCTTCCACCTGGGCTGTAAGATCACTTAGCTTCTTTCAATGTAATGAGTAAAAACAATATAACTGTGAACTCAGCCTTTAAATAGAGCCTATCACTTTTGCTACACTAAAAAAAAGTTGAAGATGAAAATCACTTTCTTGAAAGGTTTAGCTTATACTCACATTATATCTAAATTTCAAAAATCTACCACACTATCTAAAAATCCCATTTCCAATAAAACTTAATTAATAAGTAAATAATGGAAGTCATTGGACTATTGATTGTAAGGGCTACCTTTTCTAAATTTAATCTATTCAATTGTACGTTAATTTGGGTTTGAACTACCAGTTGCAAGGGAATAACTCTTCTGAAGTTTAATTTGATGATCTATAACAAGTTAATTTTGATTTTCTAAAATCATTGATTTTGATTTGAATCCTATGACTGTCGATGAATATCATCTGATAGAGAATTTTGAGTGTAGCATCTAATGGGGATTTCACAATAGCACCTAGTCTCAATCATTTATATCAATAAAACCGATGGCACAATAGCACTTAGTGTCAAGCATTTATATCCATAAAACCACGTATGATAGAGAATTCTGAGTGTTGCATCTAATGGGGATTTCACAATAACACCTAGTCTCAATCATTTATATCAATCAAACCAATGGCACAATAGCACTTAGTCTCAAGCATTTATATCCATAAAACCGTCTATTTTGATATGATATCTTTGATTTTTAAAATAGACAATTTTAGGTTCTCAACAAGTCATTACATATTATGTTGGAGTAATCATCAAACCACTATAAAATCCGTAATTCTCACTATAGAGATTGTAATTACCCTCAAACCTCTTCATATCATAATCATAATGAATGATTTCAAAAGTAACGATGCTAACTACCTAACCACTTTAGCAACATCCTCACATTTTTAATATATGAGTTGCATTTTTACCTAAACTATAGAACTATAACGTGCTTGTCACACCCTTGATGAACTTGATGTATTTCGAGATGTTTGAACTATTCACCACTGACAGTGCATGAGAACTACTTTTGGACAAGAACTATCTGCATTTTTAGCTTTAAAAGAAAAATATTCCATAACACAATTTTGGATTAACGTTCAAATGGAAATTTTCAAAATCCCAATACCTATTATAGTAGACACTACATGTTTTTCAATCATACCAATACCTATTTTGCAATGCAGAAATTGAGAATGAAGCAAGTGTGACACTACATTATCTTATGTATAAGGCATAAGGATGAAATTCTTCATATGATACTATAAATCTTAAAAGTTCCGAGTCAACTTAAATATAGAACTATTCAAGTGTTTACATGGCAAGCTCAGCAAATTGTGTAAATGTTTTAAACACCTTTAGATCATTTACATGTTTCAAATTGATATAAGTTTATCCTCAATTGATCGATTAAGCACCTATTTTGGAAAAAAAAAATTAAGTATTTAAAAGGGAATGCTAGCCTATGCTGTGTCAGTGATCATGGGATCAATCTCTTTTCCATAGAATTTCATTTTCTGACTCTATATCCACAAACTCTCTAATTGTGATTGCTTCACAAACTAAAGGAATCAGATAAAAAGGACTAAAACGTAATTCTTGTGAGCATGGGTCAATAAATGGCCTTGGATATATATTTTGGTGGATTTATGAAATGTTGGTGACTGTGCACTGTGGGTTTCCAGCTGCCATGGGTTCTAACACATCACTTTTAATTATACCATCCTATTTTATATTGCCCATATGATATTTCCTTCCTAGTTTCATGGTAATTTTCAATGACAGAAGAAAAGATGACAATGCACCCACAGGATTTAATAAAGAATTAGGTCAAAAGAGATACTCTCAAAACATTTTCAGGATTGTATAAGAATATCTAAGTTTTACATTCATTCACTTCCATGCAAAATCAGCATTTCTGATGAAATAGTTTGACATCCAATGTTTAACTGATTTCTTTCACAGCAACCAATTTAAAAAGTAAGTTACATAAACAACAACTAATAGAATATATAGCAACTATATTTCTCACAAACGTTTAATACAACAACATACATGTAATCTTAAATAAGACATCCACAAAAGGATAATACAACAGATTCATATAGAAAGCAAAGACAATATAGATTAAACAAAAGCACTGAAAACAGCCAAAGGTTCGTTCTTCTTATCTTTGAGGTAATTAATTTGAAGGATACTGTGTTGATGGGGACACTACAGACCACATGTCGTAGTCATGAGTCAGAGCTTGAGCCTGAGAGAGGTGTTGCACATGTTGTGACACAGAAGCTGAAGCTGGTGTTGCATGCTTGTAATTGGCTTCGTCCAGCAAATGATCCTCAGTCATAAAGGACTCCAGAAAATAAGAGAGTATATCTGAATTGAAATCTTTAGTGGTTGGGCACAGTGGATTTATATTGCCTTGAAGGGTACAAGAATTTTCACCATCGTTTTCCTTGTAGCTTTCTTGATGGGTTTCTTCATTAGGTGCACAGTGTTGAATGAAATTAGCTGAAAATTTTTTGTTATATTTATGTCCACCTCTCAAAGAATTTCTAGCAGTTGCTTGATAACCTTGATCTGAGAAATGTGGGGCACTGTCTAACCCTGATGAGGGTGCCATGAAAAAGCTACTTATCAGTGTGTTTGTTCTCAAATATGGAGACCAATCATGGCCCTCTAAGCTCAAATCCTGATTAGGATAACAATATGGAATCTACAAGGGTTGATTAACATGAACAGCTCCATTAACTGATTTTTGTGGCAGCTTACCTGATCCTTTTCCTAAATCGGAAACATCAGATGAATAACTACCCTCACTTCCAATATAAGTAGATTGAGTAGCTTTAGTAGTGCTGGAGGAATTTACAACAGTGTGAAGGATATCAATTGATGATGTATCAGGATGATCATTAACGTTCTTGCTCAGTTCTGGGGAATGGAAAATGTTGTCAACAACTTTGCAGGCTTCAATATTGTCAGAAATTGCTGTTTCAGTTTCTTGCAGCTGAATTTTCTGAGAATCAGAAGTTGGGTTGTTGGTATCTTCAAAGTTCACATTGTCAACTCCTTGGCTTTTCTCACTACGTAATTGCTCAAGCTCTGATTCAGCAAGGGGTTTGTGCGTCCTTGGATCTATCCCTTCACTAATCAGTTTTTTACTAAGGTGCGTATTCCAGTAGTTCTTGATTTCGTTATCAGTGCGCCCAGGCATTCGCCCAACTATCAAGGACCACCTAAAAATCCAAATGGATGTGATGCACCAACTTTCACTCTAATCTAACCTAGCCTAATGTACCCATATATCATTTTTGAATCTCATGAAGGCAAGGAACATACCTGTTTCCAAGAAGGAAATGCAGTCTGAGAATAAGGTCTTCCTCATCGGGTAAAATCTGTCCTCGTTTAACATTAGGCCGTAGATAATTCATCCATCGCAGTCTATAGCTTTTTCCACAATGCAGCAACCCTATAATTATACCAGAAAATACAATTTAGAGTGCAAATTATCAATAATTTTCTAACCATATGCTTATAAATTTGTTGCATCGGCCATATTTACTCTGTTTAAAGCCTGTACACAAAATTAAATAGTCAGAAAAATAATTCGAACCATGGGAACAAATACTAATTGAATTCATTTGATTTTCATATAAAGTTAGATTCGTGAAAATAAATGACGAGGCAACTGTATGATCATAATTTTTTTCCCTAAAAGCCTCACAGACCAGAGAGGGTCAGTCAAGTCCCTCGCTCAGCCAGCAAGAAGATCGGTGTGCACAAAGCCCCAACCACCTCTCCTAAATTCTGGTGAACAAGTGAAAAAATGGGGTGAATCACTCTAACCCCTCCCTCCAACCCTATAAATCCAGGCGAATGCCATGGAAATCTGCTCTAACCAAAGAAAATCGGGGGCAAATTTCATTTTTTCAGTTTTATGCGCCTTTTTTTGGTGGGCTAATATTTAATATTTAATTATTTTTAAAATAATTATTGGGCTAACTTTATTAAACTATAGAAAATGGGTTTTATATAAAAAAATCGCCTTATTAAAATTTAAAATCCCTTAAAATTCGCCCCTAAAATTTTCCCTATTCCCGATTGTAAAACACCCTTATCAAGCCTTTTTCTTCCATTTTCATGCCTAAAACCTGCAATATTAGCCCTGTAAACCTTTGAAGACTACTGAGGAGTTGCACATCGCTCCAAAAGTTTCCAACTTGTTCAAAAAAACTCAAAAATTCATTCCGAAGCCCGATACCTGCATTACAACAGGTACTTTTCTAGAATTGAACCTGTAATCAAGTTGAAAAACCTTTTTAAAGAAAGCAAACACATCTAAAGTTAAAGAAATTGATTAAATAAATTGCCAAAAAGTCCCAAAAAACAAGCCAAACTCTGGCAAAATTTTCCCAGAAAACCTTTTTATCTGTTGTGCACTATTTCAAGGAAATTTATGTGTTTTTCACAGTTTAATAGTCCATTTCAAGCTCTAAAATAAGCCAGAAAACCTCTCCAGGTACCCTAAACCCTCTGTAATCGTTTTTAAAAAAGCGATTTTAGCCCAAATTTCCATTAAAATACTCAGGAAACCCTTGTTTTCTTGTTTTAAACCAATTAAAAGCTTATAAAACTCTTTCACAGACTTAGTTTGGAAAGGAAACCAAAAGAAAAGCTATACTTTGCCAAATTTGTCCAGGAAATCCTTTGCTAAAAGTAAATTGCTTCTACAAACTATCAAAACTTGCAGAAGTAGATCAAAATGCCTAAGAAGCAGAGTACAAGCAATCCTGATGTTTCCAAAGTGCCAAAATCAAATCCAGTACTGTGACCACTTAAAGCCATTATCACCTCCCTGCATCTAGGGTTTCATTAAAAATTATTTTGTTTTGCAGGTCATTAGCAAAAGGAGAATTTGGATAAAACAATCTAAGTACTAGTTAAAGATCTGTTTTACTCCAAAAGTTCACAAAGAAAATAATTTTAAATGATATTACTTAACAAAAGATTCCAGGCAGCAGAACAGAAGAAGTCATTTATGTAGAGAAAGATAAATTTTCACAATGAATGGTAAAATTGAAATAAGAATTCACAATGACAGTGAAAACAAAACAGTCAAAGAGCATCATGGTTAAAGTGTATTAGTAAAAGTCAGCGTGAAAGTCAAATCAGAAGAAGTTACAGAGCAGTCAAGGTAAAAATTAAAAGTAAATATAGAGGTAGTAAATGGTAAATAAATATGAAAATACTTTCAACAACAATTAATTTTATCCAAAGTGAAATTAAAAACAATGAAAAGAACAGTAAGGTTAAAAGATGAAAACAAAGCAAGAAGGGACATTTTTTCAGAAATTTCATGTTTAAGTCATTGTTTTGCATAAACTATTGTGACCAATCCAAGATGAATTTTACAAAACTGAAGGAGATTTATGTTCATAAGATGTCCAACTACAAAAACCTCTCTCGCTTTACTAACAACAATTATGGGTTTAGAAATATTAAACAATATTTGAAAGCTCTTTTTACAGAAAATTCCTATTAAGTCATCAGTTTGCAGAGGAGATTATGGCCAATCCGAAATACATCTTACAATACGGAAGGAGGTTTTTGTTCCTAAGATACCCATATAAAAACATCTATCTCACATTTTTCACAGGTATTATATAATGAGAGATACAGGCACATCTTTACAGCCTATTTTTTCAGACTCTACAGAACTCTGTTTTACACATCTTTTTGCAAAGCCTATTGTGACCAACTGAATTAGCATTTTAGGGAACTGAGAGAGGCTTACCTCAACAACATATTGATATAAAATAATGTCTTTCACTCTTTACATATCTATTTCATATTGAGAAATAAAAAGGTATCATTGGACCCCAAGTTTGCAGAATTGCTGGAGTAGAATGCACAAAGAAAGGAGACAATTAGTGACTTGGATTCCTCATCATCAACTAAGAGTTGAAATCAAATTCGAATTCTCCTCTTTGTCATCACCTATCCATAAAAAATAGTGCCAAATAGATGCATTAGTTTTGAGTGTCCTTTACTTAAGTTCTATTAATGTAAAACAACTGGAGATATGTGTAGACCAATCTTGATATTTTTTCAAGGTATTCTAGTTTAGAATTTGTATAAATAGCTCAATTTCTGAAGTATTTTGTGTGGAATAAAATTGTTGGAGATTACTATAGATATTTTTTTGACTTGAAGGTTTTTGATTTCGAATTTGAGTAGCAGACTGGATCATATTTTTGGCATCATACTTCAAGATCCCTGTGATAAACTATCTGGAGTGAAGTACTCTCTTAAACTTGTCACTGTTATCTTCTTTTGTTTCATGCATACATCTATGTTTTAATTCTAAATCTGAATGTATAACTAGGAGTATTACTACAAGACATGTTAATAGCACCCTGTTTTTAACTAGTTATCATTTCTTTGTTTTCTTATGATTTCCGGTGTAGGGAATTATTAATTGCTCCCTCTCCTGTTTTACCTCTATCTTCTACTTCCTTTTTTCTGATTTAAGTATTCTTAGGTGCCCTTTATCCCAATCATACCATCTCAAAAACCAATTTTCCCAAGATCTCCAAGGGTTATCTACCTTGCCCTGCAGACATTTGAATTTTTAGGCTTTGATCTCAGTTCTGTTAGCTTAACTTAGACTCCATAGCCTAATGGACAAGTAGATTTCCCTCTATCTACCCTCCAAGTGAAATTTTCCCACCAAATCCAACAAAACAAAGCCAAATCTGTACTTTAATAACTAGCCTAATATTCAAAGCTAAAACAAAGTTAAATCTTAAAGAGAGAGCCCTCTCTGAACCCTAGGAAGGCTAGAACCTAGAGTTTGAAGTAGGTTTGTGGTTACCTCAGACTATTTCTCTTGAACCTAGAGAAATTACTGAGTGATAACACCTTGCTCAAGATTATTTGGAGTATCTTGAACATTCATCTGTTCTGCAACCTTAGTAGTTTGGGGCTCCTCATTTGTGGAATTGATAATTTGCCTAAAATCTTTCCAAATTTCATCTAATTTAGGATCAATAAAAAACTCTTCTTCTTGAGAAGAAGATGAAGCCATTGTTCCTTTAGGTTGGGGAGGATCAATTGACTGAGAAGAACTAGTAACCAAAATATCAACACTTACAATATTTTCCTATGGTAGCTGCAATAAATCCATAGGGAGATTGGATATCCTTGAGGCTCTGTCCTGTGGAAATTGGGACTTTTCCTCATGATTAAATTTATCTTCTGCTCTCTTTAAAACTCGAGAATAGGATGAAGATTGCTGAAATAAATAATATAGTCTGTCAGGATCATGAAAAAATTGTCTGATATTTTATGAGGATGTGAATTGTTTTTACTACAACACTAGGGTCATACTAACTATTAGGTAAATTAGGCAGACTAAGGGCTTGAATAGTCTATATTTATATCTCTGCATGCTTATAATTTGCCAGAGAAAATATACAAAATTTGGCTAGAAAGGTAGGCCAAATTCTCTTATTTGAATCTTCCAGGACTTTAGAAATACCTTTTCCAACGGTTTGATAAGCCACCTCCCTTCTCAAGAGTTTATTAGGAATATACAATGGAAAAACATGAGGGTTGGAAAAACTAACAAAAACCATAATTTGTGTAAAATATTCCTCACCTAACCAATTTCCAACTCGTTCGAGATCATATAGAGCCTTTGGATACATCTGAGATGCTTTTGAACTAAAAATAATTTTATAAGATGGAAATATGGCTCCATGATGAATTTGGTAAAAATTTTGATGATACTTTGATTCCCATAAAAAATCATGATAAACATGATTGGATTTTGATCTAGAGGGTCCATTTCTAACCCATAGAAGGAAAATCCATTAAGAAAAATAAAGCACCCATAATATAAGCAGACATATAAAAAGGAGGGACTTTGTTTTCAGAATTGTTGTGCCCATTCCTAAAGGTTAGAATATGGACAACCGAGTTATTGGAAATCATAGTACCCTAGTCGAATATAGACCCCTCTGAGGCTCCATCTATAAGAGGTACCCAGTCATAAGGAAATTTTGACACATTAGGATGTGCGTACAACCTACACATGATAGAAACAACTTGGGAAATTGGACTACCAAGAGAGTCAAAGACATACCTACTACTTTCTTCTGCTTTATGCTTGTTTGAATATTTTCTCCATTGTCTAATATGCTCTAAAGGGTGTCCATGTTCCTTAATGAAAGCCTCAATAGAATCCTTTTCATAATTGTACTATGGGTAAGGAAAATGGTAGATGCTTTGTAAATCTCTATTGGTGAATGACCCAATGAGTGTTCCCTTATTAGTGAAAATTTTCTTGTCGATAATATTCAAATTTTCCACTACCCATTGAACCATATTAGTATAAGGAAGAATTTATGGCTTGGCTGCTATCCTATGCAGGAAATAATTAGCGCCATCACTGAAAGTAGCTTTCGATTCTGGAGTGCTATCATCTGCAATTATTGTTCTCTAGGTAATTTTGGGCTTTTCTTCTTCTAAATAATTGTACATTTCCTCCCAAGAATAATGGCCTGCATCTTTAGTGAAAACCGTATAGAAGAATAGTCTTGATCCTAGTATATTTTCATAAATTTATTCAATGAAAGGGCCACAAGATTGCTGTGAAGATGCCTTTCTCTTAGTTTTCCCTCCCTTCATCATTTCTTTGTAATTTCAAGAATCAGAGCTTGTTTGTAATGTAGACATGAAGGATTAGTGAAAATAACCTCCAAACTAGAACTCAACACAAATACAATACATTTTTTAATAATAAATCACAATAACTTCCCTTTTTAAAAAATCTTATGATGTCAAAAATAATTAAATAACAAATTTTGGGTTTTTGAGATCATTAAAACCATTAAAATTGATTAAATACACAAGCGTGAGTCCATGTGATAGTGCCACATCAGATTGTTGGGGGTATGATTTTCAGAGAGCAATTTAAATAAAATTACGATTAGACAATCTTCCGATAGGAAAGGTTTCCGATTTTATAATGGTCACCAAAGAATCTCTAAAAGTGAGTCCTGATGGACAATGAAAAAATCTTATCAGAAGTATTATATCGAGGTATTTTTAATTGTAAGACTCTGATGAAGCATGGTTCAGAATTGAAAATTTTATTAAGAATCATATATTGGAAAATACCTGTATCATAAAATTGATTTAAATGGTAACTGATGGAGGAGGCCCGATGGAGGTTTTTTGGAGGATTTAATATCATGGATTTGTATTATCGAAAGTAGAATTTAAATGAAGCTCTGATGCGATCAACTCCGATGGATTATTTTATTGTTTAGTTTTCGAGGTCAGAAGTATTATGATAAATATTTTTATAAAGTATTCCGCGTCAATACTTTTTATAATATTTAATAAAACATCAGGGTTCGGGCATCGAAAAGGATATTCATCGTAACTTCTATTAAAAATAAGTTTCGATATAGGAAAGTGTAATGACACAAATGTCTTTGATAAAAAATGAATCACAAGAGTGCACCCATTGGAAATTTATCTCATCATAACTCTTTTAAGATTGAAACTCTAATATGAATAGTGTTGGATTTGTCATTGGAAGCTTGAAGTTATTGTTGTCACTATCAATCCGCTTTTGTAGAAATTTTTTCTTTTGTGGCTAGTGGATATAAATTTTCCAACTTGGTCTTTTCAAGATGGGTAAAATAATGTAAGAGCTTCATGAGAAGAAGGAAACTAATGAACTTTGTAAATAATTCCTTCTATTACAATCAATGGCAGATGTTTTGCAAGCAGAAAATGCAGCTCTTAAAAATAGGTTGCAAACATTAGTAGTTGAGAAAATATAGAAGGTTTACCATTTGGAATCAACCATGGGAAAATATATCAAGATGCTTGTAGACGAATTTCAAGAGAAGATTTATCTCCTTGATGACTTTCAAAAGGAAGTTGAGTCTTTTTCTAACTCAAATTTGAAGAAGGAGCTGGAAGTGCTAAACAATCAACACATTATGGAGATTGATTGCTTAAAGGAAATAATGTTGGAGAAAAATCAACTTTTTTCACAACATATAATTGAGAAGGATGAATTAATTCAAAAGCGAAAATATTTTAAGAAACAACTTAAATTGGAAGTTAGTCGTATTTAGAAAGTTAAGATGGAGAAATCTGATGTTGAGCTTCCAATCTCACATTGAGAAATCTGATGTTTGATCAATGTGATGGTGATGGTATTTAAACAAATCCAGGAGTGTTTTTGTATGACATTTGAGTAGAGTTTTTCATACTTGACAGACCTCATTGGTTGTTTTTTGGTTGATTATGTTGCTTTTGTTTGAAGCCTTCCTCTGGTTCTCTACCGATGCCTATTTTCTCTTAAGCTTTTTGGGAGAATTTGACTGTGTTTTCCACCCTTGTCTCTCTGCAACATTCCTACTTCAAAGCAGGGAAAATTTTAAGGATGGAAAATTATCTTGAAGTTTAAAAAATTGGCGAATCTCACTAGTCCCTCATATGAAAACTATAAATATTTAAAGATGTATTTGTAAAAAAATTCAAATTTATAATGATATTTTATATACTCTCTATATAATGTTGGCGATTTTTAATGTAAAATAAATTTATATTATAAAATTTGGGCGAATCATTTTTATAAAAAAATGGAAATTGGCGAATCCTTTTTTTGGACAAACCATGGAAAATTAGCCCACCTGCGAATATTAGCCCCTAAAATTTTCCATGCTTCAAAGATCGACCGACCTCATTGAGTTTTCACAACACTCATCTTCAGATTTTTTGTAATTTAATATTCTGTACTTGATTGGATCATGCCTATGTCCTTTCCACTCAGTGGATCATTATGGGAATCTACAATTTCAACTCCATGATAATTTGAGAACTGGCATATTTTTCTTTTTCTTTTTATTTTTTAGGGGGGGGGAGGGGCATTTTTATTTCTATGGTTTTTTCTCTCTTTATCCTTTTATTAGAGTTTTTACATGGGTACCTCATCATGCCTCATTGTTGGGATCCATCCATTGTTTTTTTTTTTAGTTACTCCTTATGTTTCACTTAAGGGGGGGTGTTAGAGTTGTCTTTTCCAACTCTTCATTTCCCTATGAACTAAGTATGGTGAGTTGTGTTAGTGTCCTATGTATAGGTTTCTTGGTTATGTTACTCTTACTACGTCACTTGAGGTCATGTTAGTCTATTAGTTTTGGTTTTTATGAGTGCCATGCTATAAAAAGATTAAATTTCTCAAAGTGTCATAGAGTCAAAAGAGTCTTTTTGCCATCATTTGAAATATAAGATCACAAGGAGTCATGATTTCTGTTAGCATAAATTCTTAAAACACGTGTATGAAAAGAGCCTACTTTAGTTGTTTGTGACAAAAAACCCTAACAACATAAATGGTTGCTTAACTCTTTAGATTTGCAATAGACAATTAGAAAAAATGATGCAAAATCAGATCTATGCAGTAGAAGAAGTTAAACAGTGAAAATAAATAGTAATTTCTTCATGCATCCAATAGACAAGAAAATATTTAAATAATGTTTTCATATATTATTACACTTGGTGAAGGGAACAAATAGATGTTTCCAGTCCCCCTCAATGGGATGGGTTCGTGGTTGTCTTCAATGCTTCAATTTTAGAAGTTTCTCTCTCTCAATGGTGAAAAAAACCCAAAATGTATGTTGAACTCAAATGGGGGCTCAAGAATCAAAAGAAAATAGTAGCAACAATGAGAATGATGAAAGTGTGACAATGAAAAGGATCAAAGTGAAGAATGAAGGGAAAACCCCTTCTATTTATAACAAAATATTGAGTTATCCTCGATACTGGTGAATAATAAAATATTATTAACCAAGATCTAGATATAAATGCTTGGAATATTTTATTACATTTTGTTGGAGGGAAAAGAATCCAAATTGGTTAAATACATTTATTTAGAAACAATAAAAAAATAAATGTTATATCTAAGACTTTTGTGATCCATAATGTAGATGAATGTATTTCTAACTAATCACATCATTAGGACCAAATCCTAATGATGTGATTAATCCGAAAGACATTCATCTAAACAAATAAATGATTTATTTATCATTTCAAGAATGTGATTAAAGAATAATAAAAAAATAATGATTTGTTTAATTATTCCTAGGAGATTTAGTCAAATTTAACAAGGAATAATAACTAAATAATGATCTAATTAATTATTCCTAGATAAAAATAAGAAAAATAATGATTTATATAATTTTTTCTGATAATTGGGTTAAATATGATCATGAATATTATTTAAACAATGGTTGAATTACTTATTCTTAGAGTAAAATAAAATAAAAAAGGATTTATTCAATAATTCCTCATGGGGTTTCTTGTTTAAACCATAAATAGCTTAATATATTATGGTTGATTAAATTATTTCTTGTGAAAACAATTTTACTATGGTAAGATTGGTTTTACATGGTGTACTTCGATCCATCTAATTGTAAATGGTTAGATGACCAATTTTGCAACCGAAGTAATCGTTAGGAGCTAATAGTATGACCGAAGTACGTTATAAGAACACAATCACTAGACACCGAAGGGGAGTCAAAGAGAGAGAGAGAGAGAGAGAAAAATACGAAGCGAAGCGAAGCGGGAGAGGAAAATAACTGAGGGGGCGAGACCTACAAAGTGATATAAGTCTCCATTTATGTTGGAGTACCTGTTCTCAATGAGGTAGGGGAGGCATACCTATGTCCGTCGAGATGAAAAATTACAAAGAATGATAATGGGCTCAACAATATGAGACTGAGAAATAAAGTACATGATAAATGGTACATGACAGACTAGCATAAATGGGCCAAACAAAAAAATATAATGGATCCCACATATATACTGTGCCTAGAGAAACATGAGCCAGGGCTAGATATAATAATATCTAAGTACATGAGACATAATAACAACCAAAGAAGCCTTACCATCATATCCTATTCAAATCACGTAATCAGAATGCACACAAAGAGAGGTGGAAATTAATGAAAAAGAATAGAAATTTAGGGAGTTACAAGATCAATTGGATAAGGGCCACGTGACAATATTTTATTTGGAGTATGAGAATAGGGAGCTTAGACATAAAGTGTCTCAAGAAAATATTCATTCTAGAAGATAAGAACCATCTAAGGAAGCATTGACACATGTTTCCAAAGGCAAGGGTAAAGTGACGATTGATGTTGAAAAGATGAAATAGCCAATTTGATATTCAAGGAGACCTAAGACTAGATCTGTTTCCAAAGTGGAGATAAAAGAAAAGGACACCATGCACCCTATGATTTTTTATGAGAATAAGGAATTCTAGAAGCTACTAGAGTAGCTTGAAGGTGTACAACATCAAGTGGACCAACTTGCAGAGAAAGACCATAGGGATAAGATGGCCTTGTTTAAAAAGGTAGAGTTTGTTATGCGAGTCCATAAAAAATCTAGGTATAAACTAAAATGGAACTTTCCTCTGCATAGGCAAGTGAAGAATTTATATGTACAAAACTTGGTCCTAAAAAAAAGGCTTAGGTTGGTGAAGAAAAATCTTACTAAATTCAGAGAAGCTGGAAGAAACAAGAAGAGAGGTAAGTTGGAATTACTAAAAAAGGCTAGTGCAAAGATGAAACTCTAGCACCAGACCTCAATCCAGCCTTGAAAATTTTATTTTTTTCTCAAAATATCAGAAAGGATAAATTTTGATGAGAATTTCAGAATTGCAGTAAGGGTCTTGCTATGCTTTCCATATGTAAATTTTGGTAATTATGGGATGGTCAAGTTAAGTTTTTGCTATCATGAGGGATTTATATGAAGGTTCCAACACCCATTTTGAGGTTTCCAAAATTTCAGATTGAGGAAAAGGTCACCAAGTTTTTAGTTTTTGGAGGCGTTGCTAAAACAGGCAGTGCGCTATGAAGGTGAGGTACAAGCCAAAGGGAGATTTGTAGGTGTTTTGAAACTTGTTTAGGAGGTCTGTCACCATCACATGAGTATTTGAGGCATACCCAATTGCTTAATTTTGACATATATGGCTGTAACCATATAAATCATGGGAACCACTTCGTTTTACTACAAATCTGCCTAATGCACTGTGAGTCTGGACAATTTGCCTTTTTTGTTTCAAAATTCAAATTTTTGAATTCTAGTAGTAGTTTTGAGGATGTAAATAGCTGGGAAATTGTCTTAGGTATTGTGTTTGATATTTAATGGTCAATATTCTAAGCTAGTGATATTTTAAACCTGGATTGGTTATAGGGAAAAAAATTCCTATTTTTAAGTATATGCACAAGATTTTGAATGTATCTAGTTAAAGTTGATTTTGGTCAATGAATTCAACCACCTAGGATAAGAGATCAAATATTTGATGATGTATAAATATATAAAAATCATTTTAAGTGGTTTTGTTGGTTGAGATTAGATAAGAATACCTTTGTGCACTGTATTTTTGAAGAATTTTTTACAGTGAATGAATGAAGTAGAAGGCGATTTTCAGGGATTCTTGTGTCATAATTTTGGTGTTTTTTGATACTTTTATTTTTAATTTATCTTGTTTGTTGAGATCCCTTTAATTCTCATCTTTATTTCTTGGAAAAAACCAGATGATTGTTTCAGAATTCATCTTTAATGATGCTTTATTTTATTTCACTAAGTTAATAATGTTTTCATCTTAAAAACAACACTTTAGAATTCATCGATGGTTTTATGCTCTAATGTGTTTGTATTTCACCCTTCATTCTTTCACCTCCTATAAAAATTTGATCTAAATCCACCACCAAAGCTTCATGCCTTTCATTTTGGAGAAACCTTGTATTTTCCTATCATCTCACTGGATAAAATAAATATCATTCTTGGAAAAATTCATAACATGCTATTGGCGGAAGAATTTATTTAATTCTGATAGTCATTTATATTGATAATTGTAATGTTAAAATAAATAACTATTGATAATTTAACATTAATCATATACTCTTTTATTACTGGTAGTGCAACTGCTTCCAGTAAGCGTTCATAGCCTCGACAGGGTTACCATTTAACCTGGAAATACCAATATCCTATCCACTAGAAAAAAATTAGAGGAATATAGTTCATAATTTCTTCAATTTCTTTTTTCTCAAAAGGAATTGTCTTGGCTTAGTGACCAGATATTGACAATGCCGTTCACAAATAGTAATGATATTGAACAAGCCGACTAGTGAAGAGACTTCTTGTCTTACAACTTTTTTTACTATAAGCCACTATCCTGGATTGGTAACTAGATATGATAATGTCAATATCATCAGTTTGTCATGATCATGGTAAGTTGGGTCTTAATGAGACCCCTTATCCTTCAAGCTTTATATTTTTGAATTACACTGTAAAAAATGATAAACTAGTGGATGGGGAGGTAGATCTCCTCAAGATGTGTGGATGAGAGTGAGAGTCAAAATATGCTATAACATTTTTGTAGTATTTATTGTTTTAAATAACTATTTTAGTATTATGACTATTCATAAGACAAAAATGTCCTTTTAATAATTCACGCTAAAAATTATAGGAAAGAATGAAAAGGAAATCAGAGGCTATAGTATTAAAGATTTTGAAATTCAGCATGATAATCATTTTCTTAACAAATTTCCTTTTTTGTGTATTAATTTGATTGTAATGATAAGAGAATAAAAAAAATAACCCAAGTATAAAGCTAAGAGAGTAACATACAAAAAAAGTGTACTACAAACACTCTAATATATACATATGATTATTTACATATTTACAACAAAGCATGAGTAATTAAGAAAAGCAATTTTTAAAATTTAGCCCATTTACAGGGAGGGATTCTTTCCTGCCTTGTAAATATTGAAGAATGAAAGTAGACGGGCTAAGTTTTTCAACAATATGAAATGGTCCCAGCCAAATTTTTTGAAACTTTGTATGTTTACCTTTCTCCTCATATCCTTTATCCAATTTCAGAACCAAGTCTCCAATTTCAAACATTTTATTTCTAGTTGAATTTGCATCAAACCATGACTTAATTATGCTTTGATGTTTGGCATGATTGCTTTTCATTTTCTTTCCCTTCTTCTAATTTTACTATTTGAGAAAATATTAATTGAAGAGAAAATCAGTTTTATTCTTCAATTGATTGTATTAGGGATAATGAAGGTTAATCTAAATTAGTAGGTAACATTTCTTCTTTTCCATAAACTAGATAATAAGGAGAATTTCCTAAATAATCTTTGTGGGTAATCCTATCTTCCCATAGAGAAAAAATTAAAGCTTTCTGCCAATTATTTTGATTTTGATCTATGGTTCGTTTTATGATTCTTAATATATTTGTATTAGTTGATTATACCAAACCATTTCCAAGGGTATAATAATTTGTATAGTACTTAATTTTAAAACCCCTTTTTAGAGAAAATTCAATAACTAGTTTCCAGAAAAGTATGAAGCATTATCAAACATGAGATAAATGGGTAGGAAAACCTGGTAATTTTATGTTGATACAATTTCAGAGTTGACCGCCTTTAAGGGCATTGCTTCCTCCCATTTAGTGAAGTAATCAGTAGTAGTGAGAATACATTTTTATTTCTTATAAGAATCTAGAACAGTCTCACCTATTATATCCAAACCCTATTATTGAAAGGCTTGTTCAATGTTAACTAGTTGTAAAGGCAAAGCTACTTTCTTCTCTTTCCATGAAGATGTCTCGAAATTTTTTCACTTTCTCACAAAAGAATGATTATCTTTTAATAAAGTAGGTTAGTAATATCCAACAATGATAATTTTATGGGTATTAGTATCTCTAGTATAATGTCCACCATTTGGTCCATCATGTAACTCATGCAACACCTTTTTCAGCTTCAGGTTTCTCTAAACATCTAAGCAATAAATAATCATAATTTTTTTGAAACAAAACATCATTAATGAGTAGATATTGAATGGATTTCAATCTCAATGCTTTTTTATTTTTAAAATCTAGCTCAATAGGTGCATATCCATTTTTAAAATTGAAAATTAAATTAGCGTATTGGGATTCAGTATCAATGGGACTTACCTCATAAACCTGAATGTTTTTACCTGAATCATCTTGTAATGTATTATCAGAAGCTCCATTAACCAACCTATAAAAACCTTGTCCTCTAACAATCTTGCATGGTTTAATTTCAAGGTCAAATTCCTATAAGTTTGTAACCCAATTATCTCTCTTTTCTCCTAATTACATTCGAATTAGTAATTTCCTAACTACAAGGAATGGTACAATCAACTTTGTGTGTGATTTTATGAGAAAATGTCTAAAGTATTTAATAGATTTCAAAACTGCAAAAGCCTATTTTTCCACCTTAGAATAGTTTAGTTCTACTTCCTATAAAATATAACTATAAAAATAAATAGGAGCTCCGATATGTTCATGATTTTGTTGGGTTAATACTGCTGCATAGGAAGATCATAGGAAAAAGTGTAAAGAACAAATTCCCCAGAATAATCAGTAGATGATAATGGAGGAGCATTAATAATGGCTTTCATGATTGATTCAAATGATCTTTTTTCAGTTTTTCTGCATTTGTAGATTGCTTTCTTTCTGATCATATGGTTATCACTCAGAAAAAAATGAAACATCATTTGACATAGTCTTAGAGGTTCATTTGTCAAAGGTATGGTCATAGAAATCATTTTTTTACTTGGTTAAGGAAAAATTTTAATTTTTCTTTTTGAGCCTATCCTAAGGTCCAAACCCACCCCCATTCAAGTCTTTTCATGTCACATCAGTCATGATTTCCTGAAATATTTCATTTCCCAGGCATAAAACTCTAAAAAGGTCATTTTAGCCAAGAATCCCTACTTTTGTAGCGAATTACATAGAAAAAATGCACTTTTCACTACGAAACTACTAATACTTTCATAGCAAAACTGCCCAGAAATACACTAAGTATGCTACGAAAGTAAATATTCTTGTCTGTCTTTTCAAAACAAGTGATAGGTGTTAGTCAATGATTGAAAGGGTTAGGGTATATGCCATTCGAATTAGTTAGGGTTAAATCAAGGTACAATGGTCATGGCTGAAGTCATTATTACCATTTTAAGCATGTATGAGTCATTATTATGCCATGAGTTGTCATCAAAAATTTAAAATATTTCCCAATTAAGTCATTTTTCATTCTCTTCTCCCCCTTTCATTTTATTGAGCTTTGGAGATCTATTTCACTGAGCCCAAGTTGTGGCTGGTATTTTCAAAAGTTTGCAGGTATCACTGATCAAGCGAGGCAGAGAAGACATAAAAGTGCCATGGCTGCAAAGAGGAAGACCAACAAAGGTGGCCACTATCTTAGATATCAGCCATCAGACATGAACCTGATAAATGAAGACCCAACAACTTTAGAAGTTTTCAGAAAAATAGGGTGTTTGCAGTTTTGCCAAAGATTGCAAGGATGCCATATACATGTTTCTAAATATTTTTCCCTAAATTTCAATGCGGCAGCTGCAAAAGTGGGAATATTGAACCTCAATATAACACTAGAGACTATTGCAACAACAACAGGAATTCCAAGAGGAGAATAAAAATGGTTCAAAGGTTTCAAATTCAACATGTAGGAATGTAAAGAATTTATCAAGCCAGAACATAGTGAGGTTGACCTTACAAATTCAATTCCAAGGAGCTACATGAAAGATAATTTCTCAAAGTCACTTCTTATCATTCAGAAATACTTCACTTGTGAAGGGAGGTATCATAAGGTCTATTCTTACCACTTCAAGCTTCAGCTACATTTTTTTGGTAACAAATATCTTGATATACCTTTTTATTTATACAGAAGCTTAGAAAAAATGCCATATAAAGTTCAAGCTAAATCTAAAGGAAGTGAAACCTCACTTTTTCATCGTGGTTTACTAAATTTTTTGGTTTTAGATGAGTTAAAAAGACTAGGCAGAGATTGGTCTTCTTTTTTGTTTTTCAGTGGTTTTGGAGTGGATGCATCACCCCTAAAAAAAATCCTAAACCTAGAGGTATAACATCACCTTCAGTGGCAGAACAAAGCGAACTAGTAATCATGGAAACATAGCAATTGTAGAAACTTCATACACCTACTATTTCACCTGCAAAACAAAAGTCAACTATGAGAAAACTTGCAAAACAAGAGCCAACAATGAGTAAACATGGTAGCAAAAGGATTACAAGAAGCCAAACAATGGCTAAGGGAAATTCAGAAGACATTCTGCATGCTATTGATATTGAAGAGACTCCCATAGTCCAAGCTAAGGATATAAATGAGAGAGGAAAGAAGCTCAAGAAAGATAAATCAGCAAAGAAGTTAGAGTTTGAAGGTGAGGTTGCATGTTTTATGTTTCAGGCTAGGAAACCCATGACAAGATATGCTAGAAAACTCTTGGAAAGCAGTAAGGAAGTTTAGAAGGTCACTGAAACTACCCAGCGATTACCAAGAATTATTGACCTTTCATCACCTGCAAAAGAAGAATCAGTCATCAAGAAAAAGAAAGGAAAGGATAAAATTATTGAAAAAATAGAGTTTGAGGTTCTTGAGGAGTAGTTAAAGTTAGAAAATCATGAAATAACAGTCTTGAAGAAAGAGGCAAGGAAACATAATGTCCAAAATGTGCAGTTTGAGAAAATGAAAGAGATTTGGGAAGAGCAGGTTGATAGTGTGTCAAAGACCTTAGATGATACACAACAATTAATGAAATGGACTATGCCATTGAGGAAAGAGGTAAAGCATGTTAGAAGAATGAACCTGCACTTGAAATATAGCAACAGAAAACTGAAGGACCAAGTCAAAGACCTCCAAGAGCAGTTAGAATTGATCCATGAGGAGCTGGAGAAGAAGGGTTTAAAGATGATTGTGTAGAAATTATATGCAATAAGCATGCATATGTCCTAGATCCACTTGATCTCACACTATTCAAATTTATGCAAGATACTAAATCTATTCCACTTGTTAATCTTTTGCAGAAAAATGAATTGCACACACATGTGAAGCATAAATAAAAATAATCAATCGCACATAACGCAGTTTTTAACTAGGAAAGCCTGAAGCTGAAAACCCCAACTATATATTATGTAACATGGAGATCATATGACAATATCATACAAATATTATCAAGCTCTCAGTACAACACAATCATCATACACTAATCAGGACCAATCTTGCAAATCCATGCACCGATCTTTGCCTCCTGCTAGCCTGCCTCCACTCTGCAATCCCTGAAGAATAGCTCTGAATGAATTTGAATTACCCTTTCCTTGACTGCGCAATCCTCATTGGCAACTCCAATGTGTGTGTGATGCAATCAATGCATCACTATAGTCACAACAGATAGTCTATCTTCCCCTTTCACCTATCTCTCCACTGGGTCTCCATTAAAACTGCCATGCAATGTAGTTAACTACTTTATTGTTCAGTTGATTAATGAGTTATTATTTGTGAATTAATTAACTAATTCATTCATTCCACTCTCACTAGTGTATCAATCATTTAGACTAGATACAACTGGCTCAACTGAGTCTAACTGAGTTAAACTGAATACAACTCCATAACTACTTCTTCCAACTATGTCATAACTCTGCCACTTGAGTTCTAACTGAGTCCTCCATGCATTAGCTCTAGTAAACCCTTGGGAATTGTGTAATTCCCTAAGTCCATTGATGTGCCACATCTGTGCACTGAACTGAAGTGCTCCAAGAGAATAAGTTGTTGTTTAGTGTCTGATTATTATTAAGAGCTAATAATAATTGACATGCATCTATTTTTAGATCAAAAATATATAAATAAACTTCGCCCAATATTCTAAAAATAGGATTTCATCTATTTTTCCAACTTGATCAACCATCCACAAATAGCATCCTGCAACTTTTGAAATATGATCATCATGTCTAAAAATATACTTGTGCCAAAAATAGCCTGCGAGCCGACTTAGTGAAGTTGACTCTTTTCACTAAGCTCATCATCTTGTTGAATCTCAACACTCCCTCTCAACAAGATAGGGATTATCCTTCACCCTGATCTTGCCTCTATGGTATTCGAATTTTCTCCTGGTGAGTGCCTTCGTCAGAATATCTGCATCCTCATCCTCCGTAGGAATGTACTGAAGCAACATGATCTTCCGCTGCACACAATCTCTAATATGATGATACCTGATATCAATATGTTTAGATATATCATGAAACATAGGATTAACCGAGAGTTTAATGCAACTCTGATTATCACAATGTATCACCATGGGATCTAAATGTGAACCGGACAAACCAACCAGGATCTTCCTCATCCAGATAGCCTCACATGCAGCTTGACTTGTTGCCATGTATTCCGCTTCCATTGAACTGAGTGCCACGGATATTTGTTTCTTGTTGCACCAAGAAACTGTCATAGATCCGATACTGAAAATCCCTCCTGATCTGATCTTTTTGTCTCTTGGGCTTCCTGCCCAATCTGCATCTGTGAAGCCATGCGACTTCACCTCATCTATCTGTATGTACCATAAACCATACTTAGATGTGCCCCTGATATATCTCAGGACATGTTTGCCTGCCTTCCAAAAGAGCTTGGTAGGCTTAACCATCGCTTGTGAAAGCTGGTTCACAGCATAGCATATGTCCGGTCTTGTATTGACTAAATACATGATCGAACCCACCAACTATCGATAAACAGTGGCATCCACTACCTCTGCCGATGTAGCATCCTCTTTCTTCGAATTTCCTGGAAGAGGAGTGTCGATAGGCTTGCAGCCTTGCATGTGAAACTTCTCCAGTATCTCCCGGGCATACTTGCCTTGAGACATAAATAGTTCACCTTCCCGCTGCCATATTTCCAATCCAATGAAATAATGAAGGAGGGCCAAATCCTTCATCTCAAACTCCTTTGCAAGATCTGCCTTGCATGAGTGTATCAACTTCTCATCACCTGTTAGTATCAAATCATCAACATAAAGTACAATGATTAAAATCTTACCCTCCACCACAATCTGGTACAGGTTTTCATCTGCCTCACTCTTGGTGAAGCCAATTCCAGTGAAATAGCTGTCGATCTAAGTGTACCAAGCACGAGGTGCTTGTTTCAGTGCATACAACGCTCTTTTGAGCCTGCACACATGTGACTTACTGTTGAAGATCTCAAATCCTTCAGGCTGCTCAATGTACACCTCTTCCTCAATGATATCATTAAGGAACACAGTCTTCACATCCATCTGATGAATGTGCCAACCCATCTACGCTGAGAGAGTAAGGATGGTCCATATGGAAGAATACCATGTCAGAGGTGAAAAGGTTTCTTCATAGTCAATCCCCTAAATCTGTGAGAAGCCCCAGGCAACAAATCTTGCCTTATACTTCTCGACACTCCTATCAGCAACTTTCTTTACCTTGTAGATCCATCTTGATCCTACAACTAATTTTACCACCGGCCTTGGAACAATCTCCCAAGCACTGTTTTTGACAATGGAGTCATACTCCTCCACCATAGCATCTACCCATGTGGGCTCCTACACTACTTCTTCGAAAGAAGATGGCTCTATCATGGTACACTTGCTCATAAGAGCCATGTATCTAGTATATCAGTCAGGTGACTGTCTCTATCTGCACTGTGATGTAGGAACTCCTACATTATGTGCCGCATAAAGCTTCAGTCTCTCAGCTTCTGTGGTACGCTTTCTGCCTTTTCTGATGTTTGGTTATGCATGAGTGGACTCCTCCACTCCGTGAATCTCCTCCTGTGGTTGATCCACATCCAGAGGCTCATATTTGGGAACAAGAAGTTCCTCTTCCACATGCAAGTGTAGCTCCCTCTCATGCGACAACTTCATGGCTTTCACCTCATTGAATTTTGTATCCCGTCGCACAATAGTCATCTGAATGTCTGGCAAATACACATGATAATTATGGGGTGTTTCTGTGTACCCCACAAATATCCCAACTTCTGCAGTCGGCTCCAGCTTCTTCATGGCATCCTTTGTCACATGAATGTAAACAGGTGAGCCAAAAATCTTCAAATGAGAAATATCAGGCTTCTTACCAGTAAAAGTTTCTTTAGGTGTACTCATGCCAAGTACTCTATGAGGACAACGGTTTTTCACATAAACCGCAGTGTTGCATGATTCCACCCACAAGTGCATCGGTAGGCCCTGGTCATGCAGCATCACTTGTGTAGCAGCCACGATCGTTCTATTCTTTCTCTCCGTGACCCCATTCTGCTGTGGGTTATGAGGCACTATGAGTTCTCTTCGAATTCCTTCTTTGCTACAGAATTCTTTGAATTTGCCCAAGATGTATTCACCACCATTATCGCTCCGTAGAGCTTTCACTTGCTTCCCCGACTCCTTCTCCACCAATGCATTGAACTCACAGAACTTTGAGAATTTTTCACTCTTCTTTTGCATGAATAAGATCCAGCATCTACAAGAATAGTCATAAAAAAATATAACATAATACCTATGTTTTGTTGTTGAAGCAACTGAGAAAGGTCCACACATGTCTGTGTGAATTATCTCCAGGATCACCGAAGCACGGTTCTCCTTCTTATGAAAGGTGTTCTTCACAAACTTACCCATAGTACATCCCTTGCACTAATCTGACTGCACAAGATTACCCTTGGGAAGTCCAATAGAAATTTTCTGCAAAATCTTCAAAGCGCCATGGTGAAGATGGCCCAATCTCCTGTGCCATAATTTGCCCTCATCCTGGCTCACCACTTCCTCTACTTTGCCCACCATTGCAACGCAGCCATCTACCTCCAACTTGTAGAGATTCTTAATTTGAACCCCTATCTTCTTGGTTTGACCCATTTTTTTATGTCGAAGGAAGGATTTTCCCTCACTGAAAATAACATCATAACCCTTGTCTTCGAACATTGCGACTGAGACGAAGTTCTTCTTTAGACTTGGAACATGCATAAAATTCTTCAACAAGAATGGATTACCGGACTCCCTCTCAAAGGTAATGGTCCCAATTCTAGTCACACTATACCTACCATCGTTTCCGTTCTCTATATGCATCTGGAGGTCCTTCTCCTCCAAGTCACTAAGAAACTCTTTGTCTCCCATCATATGGAAAGACGCACCACTATCAAGATACCACACCGATCCCATGCAACTTGAAACCAAGCAAGCGATCAAGGAGAAATCAAGCTCAAATTGCAAGGCTAAGGCCTCTCCAGCTGCATATCCAGTAGCCTACTTGTTCTTCTTCTTCTGTGGATAGTTAGTGGCGAAATGTCCATGCTTGTGACAATGAAAACACTTCACTTTGGACAAATCCTGCTTCTTGCCTTTAGCACCAGATTTTGAAGAAGATTTCTTCCCCTTCCCTTTCCTTGCTTTGGCAGCCAAAGCACAATTCTCTTCATCTTCATTCTTTGATGAAGATCCATCCTTGGTACCCCGCCTTATCTCCTCCTGCACAAGATCTGACCAAAGTCCCTCCCATCCCGGCAGTTTCTCCCATCCATTGACAGAGTCTTCATAGCTATGCCAACTCTTTGGAAGCCTAAGGAGAGCCAAGATCACCAAGTATTCTTCATCAAAAATAACCCCCACACTTCCCATTTCATCCTTGTATTTGACAAACTTCGTGAGGTATTTTGAAATACTATCACCCTTCTCCATTTCTATTTTTCTGAGCTTGTCTTTAAGCACCAACTTCCTCTGGTCACTTCTGCTTTGGAACAAGTCTGTCAAACCCTTCCACATTAAGAATGGAGTGGATTTCCCATGAAGGCTAGACACAATATGGTCCTTCACACCTTACAAAATAATTCTCCTCGTCTTTGCTGTCTTCTTTTTCCATGCGTCAAGTAATGCAGCATCGCTAGATCCTAGCTTAGGAACATCGCTATCGATGAACTCCTTCAGTCCATTATCCTCCAGCACTGCCTCCATCCTGTCCTTCAAGGCTATGTAATTTGAGCTCCCATTAAGGGAATGCTCCAATCGCCACCTACTAAAAGACATTTCAATGTATACTCAACTTATGCACCAAGAATCTTCTGTAGCAAATTTGAATTGTCCACCAGCACAAACTCACTTCACAATTGCAATCTTCAATCAACAATGCTATGATACCATGTAGAAATTATATGCACTAAGAATGCATATGTCCTAGATCCACCTAGTCTCACACTATTTAACATTATGCAAGATACTGAATCTATTCCACTTGTTAATCTTTTGCGGAAAAATTAATTGCACACACATGTGAAGCATAAACAAAAATAATCAATCGCACATAACACAGTTTTTAACCAGGAAAGCCTGAAGTTGAAAAACCAAACTATATATTATGTAACATGGAGATCATATGACAATCTCATACAAAGCTTATCAAGCTCTCAGTACAATACAATCATCATACACTAATCAGGACCAATCTTGCAAATCTATGCACCGACCTTTGCCTCCTGCTAGCCTGCCTCCACTGCGCAATCCCTGCTAAAGAATAGCTTTGAATGAATTGAGGTACCCATTTTCAACCCATTGTTTATAAATCCTCTGTGTAACTCAATGTGTGTGTGATAAGTCAATGCATCTAATATAGTCACAACAGATAGTCTGTCTTGCCCTTTCACCTATCTCTCCTTTGAGTCTCCCACACAGAAAGCGCCATGCATTGCGATTACTTGTTGTATTGTTCATTTGATTAATGAGTTATTATTTGTGAATTAATTAAATAATTCATTCCTCACTCTCACTAGTGTATCTGATAGTTAGACTAGATATAACTAGCTCAGCGTTCCTTTGAGTTAAACCAAAATACAACTCTAACTGCTAACCCATTACGTATTATACTCTCTGCCCTTAGGTTCTCCTTGATCCTCGCATTAGCTCCAGTAAACCCTTGGGAATTGTGTAATTCCCTCAGTCCACTGATGTGCCACATCTGTGCACTGAACTAAAGTGCTCCAAGAGAATAAGTTGTTGTTTATTGTCTGATTATTATTAAGAGCTAATAATAATCGACATGCATCTATTTTTAGATTAGCGATCTATAAATAGACTTTGCCCAATATTATAAAAATAGAATTTCATCTATTTTTACAACTTGATCAACCATCCACAAATAGCATCCTGCAACTTCGGAAATATGATCATCATGTCTAAAAATAGACATAGTCTAAAAATAGACTTGCGCCAAAAATAGCCTGCTGGCCCACTTAGTGAAGGTGACTCTTTTCACTAAGCTCATCATATTGTTGAATGTCAATAGATTATAGTTGAGGAATTCATAGCTCAACTCATAATTAATGAAGAGGAAACACCTCAAGGCTCTTAAATTGAGTTTAATTATGTTTTAAGAGGTTAATGGAATGTTGAAAACCAAGTTTATATAGTTGGAAGGTACCTTTTTGAAACAAGGTCAAAATCTAGAAATTACACAGTTTTCCACAGTTTCGTAGCATTTCCTAGGCTTGAAGCCAGGAAACGCTACGAAAATTGCAGTAGCTTTATTTTTGTCTTTAAAACTACTTTTTGTAGCTTTTAAGAGGGGATAATGGTAGTGATGATGTGTCAAGTCATGATGGACACCATGCAAGAACAAAGAAGCAGAAATTTTGATTGAAAAAGTCATTTTTCTGGACGCTAAGTAACTACCTTGTTTTCATAGTCAGCTGTCTTTGAAGGTTTCTGAGCAGTTTAAGAGAAATTTTGGACAGTTGGTCACATCCAATAGGTCAAGGGACCTTGCCAGCAATCATCCATGACTTGAAGACCATGAAATGGAGACAAATCATCAGCTGAAGCATTTGTTGAATATAGGGTCCTATTTTCCTAAAAAATAGGGTTTGTTTCCATATGTTGAGGAGGATATTTAGGATGTCAAGTAGCGATGAGCTATGGCATATCCCATTCGAACATGTGAAGCATTATTTGTCAGATATGTAACTATTTTAAGAGATAAGGTAGTTTGATGTAATAAATAAGAGTTTGAGTCCTATTAGGAAAATCACTGTTTTAGAGAGCAACTGTCATTTTCTGATTAAAGCACATGTTTTATTGTTATGCAAGGTGTCATAGGAAGAGTTCGATGAATTTAGCCAAGAGGCAGATCATCTATGATGTAAGAAGGTCTATTAAAGGGTAGATTATCAAAATTGTAAAGGGTTGGAGATTTTTTGCACTACTGCAGCTTTATGTAATTTGACTGATATCAGTAATACATAGAACTTTTTCTTGATATACCTGAGATTCTCATGGATTTTTTAATGCCTTTCTAATCTATATTTTTATGTGTACTACTTGTAGTGGATTTCATCTTTATTACTCAAAATTCATATGTGTATGCTCTGACTTCCTTTGTTGATGAAATGACTGTGTTGCCCTATGTTCTATGTGTGATTTACCTTTATTAAAAACTCTTACCTGCCTCAAATTCCATGTTAAGAGACCTTACCACTGAATTTAATAATTTTTTGACTCCATAATCCCAATGGTTGCAGATCTATACCCTTTTCAACCTACATACATCAAAATCAAGTTATTTTTCAAATAGAGTTACCATCTAGTTTCATCATTATCTAATATCATAAAATCCTTTGAGAGAGCCCTCTCAGACTGAAGAGGCTAAGCTTCAGTCAAAAGCTGGTTTTAAACAATTACATAGAATTGTTTGATCAACGGCCAATCAAGTGCAATTTTGTGTTAACATTTTGGTGCGTCTGTTGAGAGCCTGAGGGTATACTTTTCCCGAAATTTTGAAGCTGAAATTTTGAAGGTAGCAGGAGCTCAGAAATATGTTCGAGGCTGGATCTACCTTGGTGAATCCATTCAAAATTCATATGACTAGAGGTGGCTTTGAAAAGGAGATACAAAAGGAGTAATCCTGACCCAGATCCACCTACAATTGTGTAAAATCCGAACACCATCTCCAGAGGAATTCAGGGAATTTCTGCAATATCAGGTACTCCATTACATACAAAATCCTTGTCCTCTGAAGTTTTAAGAAGTCCTGAAGATAAAAAGTTTGATGATAAATCAGGAAGTCTTGTTTAGGTCTGAAAGTGAAAAAGAATTGACTAAAATTATCTTAGACCTACATAGAAGATGTATTGATACCTCAGCCTTAGTGACACAAAAAGATAAAGAAGAGTTTTGGGAGGAAGTCACTTCAAAGTTGTTGTTAGAGAGAGAATATTTGGATAGGTTGAAGGAACTAGATCCTTTTGAAATTCTGTTAAGAAGTAAATCTGGTGTGCCTCTTCCTGACTGGAGTTCAATTGTGACTGGACAACAAAGACCAAACAACCTTCCTCCTAACAGTTCCTCTTCCTCCACTATTTCCGTCCTTAAAAATACGACAGTCCCAGTCATCATGGAAAGAAATGTGCTACCTACACCTATTGCTGCACCTGCTAGGTATGCCCCTCTTGTTATTCTAGTTGTCCTAAATGCCCTTCCTAGCTAATATTATGCTAGAATCAAAACTTGGGGAAGTGATGAAGAGATTACAGCTGAAGATCATGTAGACCAGTTTAATGAATTCATAGATAGGGAGGAGGTTGACCATGAGGATGTCAAGATGATATTGTTTTCTCAGAGCTTTACTGGTGAAGTTAGGAAGTGGTTAAAAGCCCTTGCTGTAGGAATCCTACATAATCAGAATGAATTTGAAGATAGATTTTTGAGGAAGTGGGGAAATAGAACCAACCCTATACAAGCCCTCACTGAGTATAATAGTTTGAAGAGAGCTGTTGATGAAACTGTTCAAAACTTTTAAAAGAGATTTAACAAAGTTTATGACTCCATCCCTACCCATCTAAAGCCTCCACTAGTAGTAGCTCAACTAAGATATGTTGAAGCCTTTTATTATAACTATTCTACACTGCTCACAGAAAGAGAATCCCCTTCACTTGCTGAAATGAAAAACGATGCAGTGAAGGTGGAGGTCAATATGATAGCAGCAAAAAAGTCCAATATGGGGAAGACTAAGTTGAAATAAGAAGATAAGCCTTCCACCTCAGATGAAAAATTTGATTCCATGATGAAGACAATGGAAAAACTGATGGATAGGCTTGCCCTTGGGAATGCCTCTGTTCCTCCTGCACAACATGAACCTCGGCTTAGAAATCCGTAATTCAGAAGACCTCAAAAATAAAAAATACCAAGGGAAAATAGAAATCAACCACCTGACCCTCAAGTAAGGCCTCATTTTCCGCAAAACTTAGTTGATGAAGAAGATCAACCTAAAATACAAGAAGAATCAATTCATTGCTTAGATGAAAACATGTCATGAATGTTTTTGACTAAGGAGGAACATGATGAGTCATATCATGATGTAAACAAGGGTAAGGAACCATCTAATTATCTTAAAGGATATCAACATGCAATATTTGAGATGCAGAAACAATACAACCTCAGAAATAAAAAAGTTCCAATTAATGAAAAAAAAACACAACCTAAGACAGATGCCCCTAAAGCTACTGAGGTTAGGAAAGATACACCACCGCCTCCTCCTATCAAAGAGACTGAAAAATATGCTTTTTTTTTCAATTTGGAGAGAGAGATCTCTAAGATTAAAATCCCAGTACCATTTGGAGAAATTCTTAAGGTGAATGAATACAAAAGTAATATTTTAAAAATGTTGAATTCCCAACCAAGAGTTGCTGATATCCTAAATGTTCAAGAAGATCATCCAACCATATACTTGGGTCCAAGATTAGAGGATGAGCATAATGAAGAGGTGCCTCCTTTTTATGTCAGCCTTATTATTCATGAAATGACATTGCATAATGTCATGTTAGATTCAAGGGCCTCTCACAATCTTATGCCCAAAGTGATCATGGAAAGGATGGGATTGGAAATTACTAGACCATATAAGGACTTGTTTTATTTTGATTCTAAAAGAGTTCAGTGCATTGGTTTAATAAAATATGTTGTTGTTGGTCTAACACAAGTCCCTACCAAGGCAGTGGTAATGGACATTCTGGTAGCAGACATTCCACCTAATTTTGGCATGCTGTTATCAAGGTCATGGGCAACAAAGATCAAAGGTACAACGTATATGGACCTAACCTATGCCACCATTCTTATTTTTGGTGAGCAACGGAGACTATACAGAGAAACAAGGATGGCTTATATGGTAAGTAGTAAGGACAAACCTTAGAATTTTCCAATTTATGTTGTTGATACTGAATTAGGATCTGCTATTATTTTCAATGAATTGATTGATGAAGCAGAAGATGAAAAGAAAGCAGAAAATCAGGAAATTGAAATTCATGAAACATAAAATCAGCAGACAGAAAATCAGCAAATCAGTGAGGAGAAGGCATAAGGTTGGTGGTTGTTACACTTTTATGGATCAACATGAAGAGAGGGCGCAAGAGCATGAATTTGCATCACAACTCCAGAAGATGAAATTAAGTTCTTTTCTTACAAACTGAATTTTGATTGCACAGATAACATGGCTAAGTATGAATCTTTATTTTTGGGCTTAGAAATTTTGAAAAGAATGGGTGCCCAAAATATTTCTGTTTGTGGAGATTCTAAATTTGTTATTAATCAAGTTTGGGGTGTATATCAAACTAAGGATGTGAAAATGAGGGCATACATAAATTTAATCATGGAAATGTTAGAGAATTTCCAAGAATATTCATTTATTGTGAAGAATAGGGACCAAAACTCAGTCGCTGACTCCCTAGCTGTCTCTGAAAGTCTATTTATCACTCCTGTACATTCCGCTGAAAGATATGAGGTTGAAGTTCACCATATACCTACTATACCTGACAACATTATCCATTGGAAAGCTTTTGAGGACGACCAACAAGTCAAAAACTTTATACAACTGAAAGAGGAGTTTGAAAGTACACAAGTGGATCAAAAAAACATGCTTGCTGAAACAAAGGGAAATTCTAAAGTGTTGCAACTAAATAATAACTCTATACCCAAAGGTCTCATACCTCTTGAGAATCTTTTTGATCAAAATGATGTGTTCAAGTCTCCTAGGATTGTTTCGGGGAAAATCACCCTAGAGGTTCGTTGGGTTACAACCTCCACAGAGTAGGGGCATGCTACTTAAGAAGGACTCACACAACCATGCATGTTTATAAAAACTAAATAGAGTAGATCGAGGAAGTTACCCGTAGGTCCTACGGTTGAAGCAGATCCCGCGGGGTCCAAACCCCCAACAACCGTCCTTCCTTCTTAACCTGAAAGACAAGAAGAAACAAGCACGAAGAACTGGTTTTACAGCATATATCTACTCTAAATGTTAGTGAAATTCATATAAAACATTAGATAAACCATAATGAATGCTTAAATAACAATTTTCTCATATATGTAAGTAGACACTAACACGTATATTTCGGGAACAAGATGGTACTTCTGTATTATAAATAGCATGTACAAAGGTAACGAGTGGAGAGATCACCTGAATCCTTCCACGATCTTCGAGCAGACCGTTGTCTGGATCCGTCCCGCCCTTGCCTCGCTAAGACTCTTTCCAAACTGGTGCATACGAGATGAAATATAGGGAGATGAGCATCTCAAGGAAACAAGGGTTTCTTGTAATGAACTGGGAAAGTGCAGGAGGCACGGGGAATCAGACTTGGATAGGGAATACCAACAGAGTATAATATCAATAATTCTCTCTCTCTCTTAGGCCATGCACATGAGGGGTTTTTATACTCCCTCCAAGTAGTTTCAACAGTTGGAAACAGTTGGCCACGTGCTGGGGTGGTTGAACTACCTGAGTAACCATCAACCCAGCCCGAAAATAGGGAATTTTTATATATTTTTTCATAATTTTAATGGCATACGCGGAAAAGTGCAGCTGGACTCGCGTATACATGCGGAAAAGTACGGGCATAGTCGCGTATGGGGATTTTTACACTATTTTTAAGTGAATTTGTCCAAGTCTGTAGGAATGGGTGCCCAAAACCATCAAAGCAATCATGAATCATGTGAAGGTGAGAAATGATGCTATAACAGATGCCCCCTAATATATGAGGTCAGAAGGGGTACATGATGGCCGAAATGTATTATGCACATAGAAAGAACTTTGCAAGGACAAGAGAGGACTTCACCAGATTTCAGCCTGCCAAAAACCAATGAAAGAAAACATAGAGTCAACTCATGCTGAGGCGGGCATACCCATGCTCAGTCCAAAAATACATCATATAGAAAGTAGTGAATAGATCCAACATGTATACAAGTATAGCTGAACTGAAAGTACACAATGAATCATCTGAGCATGGCCCGGAAGTGTAAGTCCGAATCAATGTCCAAGTATCACATATAGAAAGCTGATCAAAGATGGTGCAACTGGATGTCTGATCATATAAGTAACTGAATCTCCAAGTACCGAATCATAAGAGGTGGAACAAACGGTACAATCACGCAACTCGGGAGCCAACATATAAGATGCTGTTGTACTAAACTGCAACATATAAGGGTGGACAGCATCACTGGTAGAAACTGAATGGATTGTCAAAAGTGAACCGAGAAATGCTGATGCAACCCGAGGTCTTCACCGATCACTATGGCACAATTCTACACAATGGGAATAAATGAGCTGAAGTCGACCATGTGAGAAATCGTTGGATTACCGGTCAATGATGTATACCGTTAACCAACGTGAGACAACCCACCGATAATGAAAATGAGTGTCAAGGTGCCCCATTACAATCTAACAAGTGCGAATGAATGAGTTGAAGTCGAACACTTGAAAGAATCTACCAATCAGGAGGCAATGATGAATCCCCACTGTCGATAGCGAAGAGTCTGCCACTGATGACTGCAAACCCTAAGGTACTGACAAAAGACTCTAGACCTTATTCCCAGAGCAATGAGTCGGAGTCGATGGGAAAAGATCTGCTGGAAGGAAGGCATTAAGGCATCCCACATCAGTCCAGCACGAGTGTAACCCGCAGGCCAAGATTTGGAAGGAATCAGACGAAGTAGAGTGATGGAACCAAAAACGAAGTACGTTTCCGACATGCACAAGATGAAGCTAGCGCACGGAAGAAACCCTCTGAACCAACCAATAATGAAAGCTGACACAGAGGCGAGAAATCCACCGATAGGGTAAAATGGAAATCAAGGTACTGCACGAATCCCAAGTGTGATAATGTGTGCTGACGTCGAACACAGGGGAAACCACTCAGTCAAAGACCCATGATGATGATCAAATGCTGAGCACAAGGTCACCTATCAATGATGGAAATAGGCCCAGGGTGCAGCTCTAGGTTTGTTCTCAGAGCAATGTGTCGTAGTCGATAAGAGACAAACCCGCCGGCAAGAAGTCAATGAGGACCTTCTCAAACCAGCACGAGCAGAAGACCAAAACATCTGATGTGATAGAACATGATATTGACAAGATTGGGAAGGCCGACTAAATAATGAGTCAAGAGACACCGCAAAATGGCTGACTCAGGTTAGACTTCCCTTGAACAAAAGCACGACTCGTGATGACCATGGCAGTAAAAAGTGACACTGTATAAGTCTGTTATGGAGGAGGCAGAACAAACTCTCCATATGATTGGAAGAGATAACCAACTGGGGGAGAACTGAAAAGTGAAACATGGTAAAGGCTGAACCTAGGTCAAAACTAAAACCATCCCAAATGAAGGAGATATATATAATTATATGTGCTTTGTTCAAGGGCGACAAACTGACTCTGTACTGCCATCAAAATAATGAAGATACATCCCGTTCCCGCTATTTTTGTTATATTTGATTTTTTTGTCTTTTTCATATAATAAGCCTGAAAAAGAATAAAAGAATGCTATGGTACAATGGATAGAACGAGTATCAAAAAATCGGATGCACTAGTTCCTGGGATTGGAACAATCCTATGCTCAATGCAAGGTGGCGAAAACTGGTAAGCGATACTCGGAGGAACGTTCCATCCATGGGTAAAAGGTGTCAAGTCGTGATAGCTAAGTGCATGCAATGGTTAACTTGTACAGAGAGTCAAGGTCAAAATTTGGCTTAAACATCGAGTCCAAATGAAGCCGGCTAAAGGCCAGGATAAACAAGTAGCCAATATGCAATGCAGTAATACAACTTAACGACACGAGGGAGCCTCTAGGGTATAAGCCAGAAAAATGATAAGTGATGAAGGAGAAGAATGAAGCTTCAACACAGAAGACATGGCGGGACTAAAGAGGACTCCCGAGCCTACATAAAAAGCGGCATGGGCAACAAGTGATAGCGAGGAACTAACTAGGAAGCCCATGTAAAGGAAGGCTCTACTATCAAGTCATGATTAAATAATCGGCGAGTGAAATGGGTGTAATACTCATGACTTGATGGGATCGACCCTAAGGCAAGTGATCAGTATGGAGGCTAGTATGCAAGATGTAATGGAGAGTGATTTTCCTAACCTATATTCCAATGAAGATCATATACCTGCCGTGACGAGTCGGTAATCATGAATAAAATCTTGTATACACGCAACTGCGCAAAGAAAAAGTCGCGTATGCGCAGGTCCGAAACGTAAAAAGCATGGCTAATGCATGATTTAATGAAATTTGACAGGATGACAATCTCATGGAGAGAACGTGAGCATAGCGCAATTGACCAAGAGGTCATGCAAGATCGAGCAGCGCAAAATATCCTTCGGAATTGTGGATTGTTCAAATTCTTTAAAATGCCAAATATGAAAAGCAATCCTCGGTTGCTAGAAATGCTCGTCAATTACTGGGAACCAGACCAAGATTGTTTCGTGATAGATCAGATGCCAATACGCATTGAAGTGGAAGACATATACTTTATTACTGGACTCTCCCGTAGAGGAGAACCAGTAGACTTACACGGGAAGCCCCTGGGAGGGTTAACCGTGGAAGACTATGTCCACGTGTATTGCGTAGAGGGTTCCAAAAAGGTTGGAACTCAGATTGCAATTAAAGATTTACAGGATTTTCACATGAAAATCCTCCTTTTCACCATCGGCAGAGTGGCAGGATCTGCCTCCCTACATCAGGCGTCCAGGATGCAAATGAGCATAGCAGTAGAATGTTTGACTCATGTGTATGATTGGTGCACAACCCTTTTACTGAACATGAAACAACAGTTGACCTCAATCCGCCAAGAAAAGACCAAACACTTTGGCTACGGTACAATTTTGACAACATTCTTCTTTGAGAAGATTCCAGCATTGAGACCCAGAGTTATCTCTACCATCAGTAGCCCGCGGGACCCAAGAATTTCCCGTTGGGCAGACATGATGAAGAGATTGGGGGGTAGTGAAGTACCCCGGACCACATGGGACGATGAGTTCTTCCGTTGGTGGGGAGAGAAAATCATCGCAGTGGACGACTATCCCTATGCCGGGATGGAATTCCGTGGAGATCCAGATCTAGTTCTTCCACCAGGCACAGCATGGGGCACAGTCGGTAAGTTTGCAAATTTTTTTGACTTATATAATTTTTTTGGATTTTTTCAAATATGTATGAGAAAATGAAAAACAAACATGTTTTTGATTGGATTCATAATGACTGACAATTTAAAATGATCATGATTCAGATCTTGGACCAGTTCGGCCTGAGGGTCTCCCGTGCCACAAGCGCCGCAGGGGCGAAGCAGATACTGTGGATTCAGATAGGACTCTCCAGGCCGTGCAGAGGAATTTGGAGGGACTAACCCGCCAAATACCTATGGCTGCTGTGGAGGACTTGCCGGAAGCCATCCAGAGACGGGTGGTAGGAGTGCCCCGAGACTGGGTTAGACTATTTCGCCGAGTTGCCACCTCAGTCACGTTCTATAGGAACACGACTTCTGGGCAGGGACCTCAGGAGTAGACAGAAATTATGTATTAGATGACTGTATATTCTTTTTTGAGACTGAACATGATTGGGGCATAAGCCCAAGTTTTGTATGACCTTATGGATCCAAATTTTGTAAAGTTTTTGAACACTCTGATGATATATATACAGCGATATTTGATGTGATGTGATGAATGTATCAAATGTATGATGTTTTTTATGATTAAAAATTTATTGTATGGAATGATTAATATGCCAATCTAATGCTTGATTAGCTAATGAGTTAGCAAACCAATTGGCAGCTCGAGGAATATGAATGAAAGTTAAAAATTGAAATGACCTTTGTAACAAACGTACCCTCAAGAACAATCGTAATAAAAATGGATCTCGTACCCGATAAGTATTGTTCAACTGCGACACCACCAGCTGAGAGTCCAAGAAAACTACCAACGAATCAACATCCAAAGATATTGCCTCCGAGAGTAGATGAACAACTGCAGTGTATTCTGCTATATTATTGGAAGCAGGACCAATGCAGACCCCTCTTGATACTAACAGCTGACTGGATGGATAATGAAGCACCCAAGCCGCGGAAGCTAAGTTCCGGGTGTGTCTACTAGCACCATCGGTGAAACCAAAATGACTCATGACATCCAACACAACCTGCCAAAGCAGATCAAAAACATCACCAACTCATCAAAGATCGAAAATCAACTAGATATGTACAAAGCAGAAAAAAAAACTACTATATACAAAAGCAACATGCCAGGCCGAAGCCTAGGCATAATACTTCTTCAAATAGAGCCCATTTCGGGGCTCCGGCAACTCGTTCCCTTCGAAATCAACCAAGGTATAAGCTCCTTTCTTAAGGACTTTTTTAACGATATAGGGGCCATAACACATAGACTTAAACTTCCCTGCCCCCAGGGCATCTTTTTCTTGGGCATAGACCAAAACAAGATCACCTTCCGAAAAGACCCTAGGCTTGACCGCCTTATCATACTGAACTTTTACTGGGTTTTTATGCGCTTCATTCATCGTGGGGGCATCTCGATGCTGCTCATCGAGATGTTCCAGATGAAGAAGCCGTTCTGCCAGACTAGAAGTGTCAGGAAGAAGTTCAACAGCTAATTTAAGAGAAGGAATCTCGCATTCAATAGGAAATACAGATTCAACCTCGTGCACTAGCTGAAACGGAGTAAAGCCAGTTGCAGTTTTCACTGACGTCCTTTATGCCCAAAGTGCAGGCTATAGCATAATATGCCAGTTGGATCTAGCTTTATCAATTGTCCTTTGAAGAATTGTCTTCAAGGATTTATTCACGTCTTCCACTTGCCCATTGGCTTGAGGATAATATGGAGATGAATGCTCCTGCCGGAAACCCAATTTGAGAGCCAAATCAGCCATCATACTATTCTGAAAATGATTGCCATGGTCAGTGACAATCTCTCTGGGAATACCAAAACGAGTGATAACCTAGTTGAAAAGGAAAAGAGCTGCAGTCTCACCATCATTCCCAAAAGTGGGCATAGCCTCGACCCACTTCGTAAAGTAGTCTACTGCTACAATAATGTACTTGTGACCTTTAGTCGAAGGCAGGTTACAAGTAGTATAATCAATACCCCACTTTGTAAAGGGACCGACAGTAATGACTGGAAAAAGCAGAGCTGGATGAGCGCGCATTTTTCGAGTATAAACCTGACACGGATGACACTTTTTGACCGATTCAATACAATCTTTGAAAATTGAGGGCCAAAAGTATCCAGCACGCAAAATCTTTTGGGCTGTAGCAAGCCCAGATAAATGACCCCCACAAGCTCCACTGTGAGAATCATTGAGCACAGCCTCAGCTTCTTCGAGAGTTAAGCAGCGTCTTAGGATTGAATCAACCCCTCGACGGTACAAAGCATCACCAATAATCAAATAATTCTTGGCCAAGTGACTCATTTTACGACGCTCATCTTTCGAAAAAGTAGAGGGAAACTTCATGGTCTGGAGATACACAATGATATCCCCGTACCAAGGATCCTGTGGAGAGATAAGAAACAAGTGTTCATCCGGAAAGGACTCATCATAGATCATCTCCTCTCCACAGGGAAACTCGGAGATCAATTCCGCAAAAAATAATGATTTATTGGATTTGGCAGACATGAACTCAAGATTAAATTCCTATAAAATCACAATCCATCTATTATATTTTCCCCCAATCACTCGCCTGCTGAGGACAAACTGAAATGGATTGGCAGCTGCCAAAACATAAGTTTTGCAAAGAATAATGTAATGCCGGAGTCGCTGCACAGCATGAACTGCTGCTAAAGCTAATTTTTCTATTGGAGTGTACCTGAGTTCAGGCCCTACCAGTCCTCGACTAAGGTAGTAAATAACATGCTCTGCAAGAGCATCATCTTCCTGAACCAGAACCATACTGATGGTAGATTCTGCTGCTGCTAGATACAAAAGGAAATCCCTGCTATAATCAAGTGGACTCAATAAAGCAGCAGAGATCAATGCTTTTTTCAAAGCATCGAATGAGCGTTGAGCATAGTCGTCCCAAAGAAAAGGAACTCCTTTCTTCAACAGTCTCATAAATCCCTTTGTAACTTCAGCATAATTGATGATAAATCTTCGAAGAAAATTAGACTTCCCTTGAAGACTTTGAAGCTGACGAATTGAAGATGGGGGAGGCAACCGAAGTATTGCCTCAACCTTGAAGGGATCTACCCTTATCCCTTCCCTAGACACAATGAATCCCTATAGCCGACCGGATGTAACCGCGAAAACGCACTTGTTCGGATTCAATCGAATTTTATAAAAACGACATCTTTCAAATATTTTCCGGAGGTGACCAGGATGATCCATCCTCTTTCGAGAATGAGCAGCTAGATCATCTAAGTATGCTTCGATAATCTTCTTAATGTCGTGGAAGGCATAAAACATGGCCCGTTGAAAGGTAGCCCCAACATTTTTAATACCAAAAGGCATCTTCTTATATGCAAACATACCCCAGGGACAAATAAAGGCAGTCTTATGTTGATCTTCAGGACGGATAGTAATTTGATTATATCCAGAGAAACCGTCCATGAAGGAGACTAAGACCCTTGGAAAGAACCTAAAGGCGGGTTCTAAATCCTATCCAAAAGAAGGAAGGGTTCGTTATAAGATTTCCTTGCATAAGAAGGCACCAGGTGGGGCATGAAGTAAGGTAAGTTAGTAAAGGTGGATAGTTAGAGTAGGTAAAAGAGTGAAGTAGGGCTCTTTCTAGCCAAGCCAGTGGGTTCAAATTAATAAATCGTATCCTGCTGATGCTCGGCCGGAATAGTCATAATGGTACCAAGATATGTAAGCAGCAAGGTGTGATTCCAGTGAATGTTGTCTGGAGGAAGCTCGTCCAAAAGCAAATCTCATTACCCGCACACTCGTCAATGATCTGATCGATAAATGGTGTGGGGTAATTATCTTTAGGACACGCTTTATTTAGGTCTCTGAAATCGATGCATACTCGAATCGTTCCTTGCTTTTTATCTACGGGAACGGTGTTTGAAACCCATTCAGTCAGAGGAATAGGGAAAATGAATCTCGCCTTAAGCAGCTTTTCAAATTCAGCTTTGATAGCTGCTGCCTTCCTAGGATTGACCGGACAAAGTTTTTGCCTCACCGGCTTAGCATTTTTATACATCTTGATCTCATGCTGGACAATAGATGGGTCTATTCCAGGCATTTCCTCATAAGACCAAGCGAATACATCCCTATACTCTTTAAAGAGCTCGGTGTAAATTTGAACCTCTTCACGGGAACATTCAGCTCCGATGAAGACATTCTCGATAATATTGGGATCCCTGGAAATGTTCATCGGGATAGTAGGAGAGATCACAGCCATGTTCCCTTCAACATAAACCTGTGTTGGTGCCAAAGGGTTCAAGACTGGGTGAACAGGACCAGGATACGGAGGACTCGGAAAACTTGTTTCAACTTTGCTCAAATTAGGTAGGAAGTAAGACCGATGATGAAAATCATCCCACGGTCTATCTACACCTGTCATAGCTTCTAGGATGGCCTCTTCAGATGGAAGAGTGGTATCAAGGCAATCCTGGGCTGAAGAAGAACTAAGCGTCCAAGCCGAAGCCACATCACCATCCAACTCTTCTGGTGAAAGAGGAGCTGGGATGGTTTCTGCAGAGTCAACAATAGACTGATACGCAATCTCAGCTGCAGAAATAGGAAATGCCATTCCACCCACTTGACCTTCCGCTAATGTGGCAGTAGGGGAAGGTAAGGTCCAAGGGTCCAAAAAATAATGAGTTCTGAAGAACTCTCTTCGAAGAGGAGCCTTGGAGGATGAAATAGCATTAATATGAACCGTAGGAGGAGGAATATCAAAAGTACCCATCAAGGAAGAATACATTCCAACTCCTAAATTCTCAACAGGCGCCTTAGTATTATCCAACTTTGGAACAGATGAGTCAGTAGACGCATTCGGGTCTACAAGAGGACAGTCCATTTGATCTACTGTAATGATCCTCCCTTCGTGAGGGAAACATATAATCCGAAATAATGAGGATGCAATGGCATCCATCTCATAAATCCAGTTTCTCCCCAACAGAAGGTTGTAGTCCAAGCTTGCATCTACTACCTCAACCTCTATATTGACAGTTTTGCCCCCAACACAGATGGGCAAAGCTGGGAAAATACCATGGGGTCTGTGAGAATGACCATCGAACGCAGTAAGAACAGTGCTAGATGGAACAGCTTTGGGAGATCCAAGTGTCTTCCAACATGCGAGAGACATCACGCATGTAGAAGCACCCTCATCAACAACCGTTCGAAAGATATTGCACTTCCGATACGATGATTTAATATGGAAAGCCATGTGATGAGGAAGTCTCTTATTAAAATTAGTCATATCAAAAGTAATCAGAAGAGAATTTTTCGGATCAATAGCCCCAATGGCAGTGAGCAAAGCACTGCGCTGAGCCGGACAAGACTGGAGTACCTCTAAAGCTGACATAGCACAAGGACTCTGCACCAGATCTTCCACAATCAAGTAGTTCTGGGCAGCCCTAGCATTTGGATTAATCGTTGATCGCTTAGAAGATGCTTTGGGCATCCGAGGCATAGAATCAACAGTAGGCTTCGTAATGTGAAGTGGCTCAGTAGCATCAGGAACTTCCTTAGCTTTAAAAGACTCTTCTCCGCCATAATCACGGGATCTCGTAGCGATATCCGCGTGAGCACTCATCATAAAAATGTTCGATGGAATTTCCCCTTCCTGGGTGCCCCCAGAGGAAGCCCCAGGATTTTGGTTTGCACCAACAACTAATTGCTGCCCTTGGGGAAAAGGGTTTGTTAACACAGCCTGAGAACTAGAAGAACCCTGCTGGGCTAACAAGCGCTGAGCATCCTGAATTTTAGGGCAAAAGTGTGTGAGATGGTCTCCAGTACATATCTTGCATGGAAACTTCACTTTCTTCTTCTCCTTTTGACCCTCACCAACATGCTCGTTGGTTTTATTTGCATTACCCTTCCCGTTCTTTCCCTTCTTCTTGTTATTTCGTCCCTTCTTCTTCCCATCGGATTGTTGATTTCCTTTGGGATCAGAAGCTTGGACATCATTTATGGACAAAGACTGGGAAGGCGATGACTCAGCAGGCACAGCCTAACTAGAAGGAGCAGATTGCAAAGACAACTGCTGCAGTTGAGTAAGCAGGCTGGCTGCACCACTATTGATCGATTCGACAAGCCCATCACCATGAGGACCGGGCTTAGTTTTCGATAAATCTAATTTGGAGCGAGGGGCATTGGGAAAATATTTATAAAGGACCCTAGACTGAGAATAGATCAGTTCCAGCTGTTGGGCCCTAAAAATGGCCTGCTCCTCAAAAAATACCCCAGATAGGGATACATATTTTGAAATGTCTGACTGGAGAGATTTCAGAAACCATTCGAGAAGGAATTCTCCTGGAATATGAGCTTTAATAAGCCTCTTCCTTCTCCTCCATTCCTGAATGTGATCAGAAATGTGGGTTGCTTCGTCCTGCTTAAAATTAGCCAGGAGTTCCGTCCCAGCCTCATATCGGACAGGCAACTGAAAATGGTTTAGAAATGTGACAGCCAGTTCTCCAAATGTAGCAAAACTGCCCCCAGTTAGCTCGATATACCATTTGGCAGCGTTTCCAGTTAGGGTGCGTTTAAATAATCTCAACCTAATCGAATCATCGATCAGGGAGTTCGAAGAACACCATAAGTGGAAAGTGGTGATGTGGTCAGCCGGATCCTCCCCATTCTTACCTTCAAATTTTGGAATATCTGAAGGAAGTTTGGTCGGGACCGGAGGCCACCCCGGACTATAACGAATCGAATCATTAGTCAACTTCGACAGATCTAGCAAGTTTAACGTTGCCAGAAAAGGTAAGCGAGGCGGAGCCTGAGGATTCCATCCTTGATGGGATGGGTTCCCAACATTCTGAAAAGAATAGCCTGGATTTGATAAGGCACCAAGTTTCCAGAAAGGACTCATAGAAAAAGGAGAAGAACCTCCTCCCAATGCAGAGTTACCAAATCCCAGACCAGTTCCCCCCGCTGAAGTATTGAATGAAGAGGAGAGCCCCTGATAGGGGTTCCAGGAATTAGAAAGAGGAGAAAAGGTCTGGTAAGCACTCGATGAAGGGAAAGAAGTATTCCCTTCATGACCTGCATAAAACTGATTCCCTACCCCCGCTGTAGTAAACACAGGATTCCACCCTGTAAAAGTAGTCGAACTTTGCCCCCCAGACCAAGGGTTGAAACTCTGGGTCTGGGACATAAACGGAAAGGACCCTAAAGAAGGATTGGAACTAGGAATGTGCCCAGTTCCAAAGGGGAAACCCTAAAAAGAAGTTGATCCACTAGCCATAGAAGACATGGCTGCAGATCCAGCTGCAGCAGCGGAAAAGGAAAAATAGGGATTCCCACTAGAGGGCATCCCTGAACAAAAGGGACCAGAATGAGAAGCATGTGCTTGGGTGAAACCAGAGCCAAACATAGCAGCACTAGAAGTAATCGAAGATAAAGCAATAGTGCCCCCTCCTTCAACAGAAGCAGGGGTCTGAATGCCTGCAGCACTCACAGCAGAAGCCGTGTTCCCAGTCGTGGCCATCGAAAGATATGAATGATACAGAAGGTCTTACGGTCTCTCAGACTCAGGTCCGATGTACTGAACAACGAACGGATAGTCAGGAGGAAGAGGAGATGGACCTGTCGTAGGAGGCTCAGGTACGTCTTCAATTTGAAAATCTTCTTCCTGAGGAAACAAAACTCGTGAGGTGAGTGGAACGCTCCTCTCAGAACCGACACCAGAATCAGCTATGAAACCTTCAGACCTTTGTGGAGGATCTCTCTCCACTACGTCAGATGCCACAAGGTGGTAACCACCTGCTAAATCACTCCTACGCCTTCTAGAAGAAGGCTCTGGACTCTCGGGAGATAACCCCCGGATTCTCCTCGATCGACGAGGCGCTTGATCAGCCACTTTTATAGATTTTAAATTAGACTCAAAAAAGTGAAAAGCTAGGCAAGCTAGGAGAAAAGAGCACTCACTATAAGAAAAATCCCTGAGATACAATCAAGCAAACAACCTCCAAGTATTTCCGCTCCGGGTGATGAGGACCGGACACCAAAATACAGGAAAGCGAAATATAGGACCTCCCGAAAGCAGTCTGGGATGATTAGGGCCCATAACAACTAGCGAAGGTATCAGAAACAGTTACGCCGACCTCCTAACGACAGCCTTTGCCGGCTCAAGCACCCAAGCTTCGCAAGGGCACCCCCCAGAAGTACTGCTGAAAGTGATGCGACGTCTACCTCAGGTACCACGGGTATTCCCCCCCGCAGTCACCTGTGTGGAACCTAGGAGTGGCAACTATGGGCACCAATCCGTGTCAGAAGCCGGGTGGAACGGTGTTGAGGTCAGATTTAGCTAATCGGAGGGGGGGTATCCCTCTTCTCAGCCTTCACTTCCCCTCGCGTTTGACTCTCTGGAGGAGAGCTTTCCCGGTCCACCTAACGGAGTTGGATTTTGCTCAATTAATCAACTTCTATGTTTTGTTTGAGCGGCCTTGGAGAGTTAACTCTCCTCTCACCTAATCCAAGGCCCTACAACCTAGCTAGTTGGTGTATGACACTTAGAAAACTTGCTAGTTGATTTTAAATTATATCGCTTATTTTAATGGGCTGTTATGTTAAGTCACAAGGATATGGAGATGAAACTTATGATGTTTTTGACGCAGAAATAAATTAATAAAAACTTAACTACATGCAAATGCAGTTATTGTCTTTCGATGAAAAGCAATCTCTACATGGGTTCTACGAGATTAAAAATTGTATTTTTTATTTTCAAATAGAAAAATCACACTCACAAAAACTATTAAATTGACTAAATTTTTAAATGCACCTAATGAAAATCACTACAAGCATGCAAATCCTAAGATAAAAATCTCCTAAAGCAGAGTGAAATTTCCCAAAAATTCCTTCAGTTTTAACTCTTCTTGGTTGTCCAGAAAGCTAGTTCCCGAAATCAAGAAATCTTAATACGAAGACACCAAAAATGCTTAAAAAACAAGAAGAAGAAATGAATAACAATTCCCTTCCAATTATCAAGCCAAAAACCAAAAGCAAGAAACCTCACAAAAGCTTCAAAAGATATGGCAAAACGAAAATGAAAATGCAACAACAAAAGCAAATAACAAGAGAAAATGTTTTTTGAGCCTTTGAAATGCAAAAAAAAAAAGCAAAACAAATGTTTTTTGAGCTTTTTAGTTTTATAGAGAAAGAGCTCGAAAAGACCAAGCAAAACTATCAAAATCCAAACCAAACAAGACTGAATTTCAAGCACAAACTTCAACAATGCTCCAAACCTTATAAAGCTAACTAGTAGCAAGATCAATAAGAGCAAAAGAAGACAAGAAAACTCAGCCACTCAGCCTAGAAGAATAGTATAAACTTGCCGCAAACAAAAAATTCGAAGAAGCAAGAAAAACTCTTCAAAAGTTGCAACAAGACCTAGCCTACTGAACTCGAGAAAACCAATCAAGAAATGAGCAAAAATCGTAGTGCCAAGCAAAACAAAAAGAGAGGAAAGAGTAAATGAGGAGGAGCTCTCTGTTCTGATAAAGCAGAACAGCCAATAATGCTCAGAAAGCTATCTTGGTACTCAAACCAGAAGTGCCAGCACCAGAAACAACACTTTTCCAAAAAGACTAGTTTTCAATCAAACGAAAGAGAGAAAAGACAAAAGACCACCTTCTTCACAATCCAGAGAGTGCAAAGACACTGTAGGGACAGGTCTCCACAGCCAGAAAGGACCAAAAAGTCAAGAAATCCAAAAATTCAAAATCTGCCTAGGTATACGCTACTTCACAGTTTAGCAACTAGCGTGCATACGTAACTGTTCTAAAGGAAACTCGCGTATATGCGGGTACCTTTAGACAAACTTGCGTGTATACGCGACTGTGTGCAGAAAAAAGCGTGTATACAAAGGTAAATAATGAAAAAAACAAAAGGGACAAGCCTGGATAAGAAACCAGGACTTCAGACTGACTGAGAAAAAGTAAACTGGACTACAAATGAAAGTTAAAACTGTCGGCAACCTACCAAACAACTGAAACCACCCAACAGGGGAGTCATAAGAATGTGATCCCCAGTGGAGTTGCCAGTTCTGTTCCGGGGAAAATCACCCTAGAGGTTCGTTGGGTTACAACCTCCACAGAGCAGGGGCATGCTACTTAAGAAGGACTCACACAACCATGCATGTTCAGAAAAACTAAATAGAGTAGATCGAGGAAGTTACCCGTGGGTCCTACGGTTGAAGTAGATCCCGCGGGGTTCAAACCCCCAGCAACCGTCCTTCCTTCTTAACCTGAAAGACAAGAAGAAACAAGCACGAAGAACTGGTTGTACAGCATATATCTACTCTAAATGTTAGTGAAATTCATATAAAACATCAGATAAACCATAATGAATGCTTAAATAACAATTTTCTCATATATGTAAGCATACACTAACACGTATATTTCGGGAACAAGATGGTACTTCTGTATTATAAATAGCATGTACAAAGGTAACGAGTGGAGAGATCACCTGAATCCTTCCACGATCTTCGAGCAGACCATCGTCCGGATCCGTCCCGCCCTTGCCTCGCTAAGACTCCTTCCAAACTGGTGCATACGAGATGACATATAGGGAGATGAGAATCTCAAGGAAACAAGGGTTTCCTATAATGAACTGGGAAAGTGCAGGAGGCACGGGGAATCAGACTTGGATAGGGAATACCAATAGAGTATAATATCAATAATTCTCTCTCTCCCTTAGGCCATACACATGAGGGGTTTTTATACTCCCTCCAAGTAGTTTCAACAGTTGGAAACAGTTGGCCACGTGATGGGGTGGTTGAACTACCTGAGTAACCATCAACCCAGCCCGAAAATAGGGAATTTTTATATATTTTTTCATAATTTTAATGGCATACGCGGAAAAGTGCAGCTGGACTCGCGTATACACGCGGAAAAGTACAGGCATAATCGCGTATGGGGATTTTTACACTGTTTTTAAGTGAATTTGTCCAAGTCTGTAGGAATGGGTGCCCAAAACCATCAAAGCAATCATGAATCATATGAAGGTGAGAAATGATGCTATAACAAGGATACAAGCCGAAGATGAAGAATTAGAGAGTTGTAACCTTGGTACAGTGACAATGCCAAAAATGATTAAGTTTTCAAAGTTTCTTTCAGTTGACATGAAACAGAAATATATTGAGATGATGAAAAGGTTCATAGATGTCTTTGCATGGAGTTATGCTGATTTGAAGAAGTATGACCCTAATATCATTCAACATACCATTCCCATTAAGGAAAATGAAAAGCCTTTCAAGAATAAGCTGAGGAGGATTGAGAAGGAAATCAAGAAACTCTTTGATGCCAAAATTATTGTTCCAATCAGATTCTCAAAATGGCTTGCAAAACTTGGTTCTAGTTAGAAAAAAGAGTGGATAAGTCATAATCTGCATTGACTTCATAAACTTTAACAAAGCCTCTCCGAAGGACAACTACCCTCTCCCAAAGATGGACCAAATTTTGAAGAAAATTGTTGGTTTCCAAATAATGTCAATGCTGGATGGTTTTTTAGGGTACAATCAGATACTTGTGCATCCAAAATTTTAGGAGAAAACTTCCTTTACTACACCATGGGGCACATTCATGTATGCCAAAATGCCCTTTGGTCTGATGAATGCAAGAGTGACTTTTCTAGTAGCAATGGACATTGCCTTTGCTGAGGAGAAAGACAAGATGGTGGTTGTCTATCTAGATGACATAACCGTTTTCTCAAGGAGAGAAGAAGATCACTTGAAGCACCTAGAAAATATTCTGCTAAAGTGTAGAAGGTTGGAATTTCTCTCAATCCCACTAAAATCATTTTTGCTCTGACTTTAGGGAAATTACTTGGGAATATTATTTCTAAAGATGGGATTAAGATTGATCCAAACAAGATCAATGCAATTCAGAAAGTGGATTTCCCTAGAAGCAGAAAGGAAATTCAATCTTTCCTTGGAAGGGTAAATTTTGTGAGGAGGTTTATTCCTTATTTTTTTGAGATTGTAAAAGACATAAAAAAGATGTTGAAGAAGGGAGATGAAGTCAAGTGGAAAGTAGAAGAAAAGCACTCATTTGAGGATATTAAGAAGGCACTCACTCAAGCACCAATTTTGATCAACCCATATTTTTCAAAATAATTTATGGTTTTTACATTTGCATCAGAAAATAAAATTGGTGGAGTTTTGCAGCAGAAATAATAGAAAGGTACTGAGCAACCCATTTCAATTTTAGCAAGACATTAGCTAATTCGGAGCTGAATTACAACATCTTAGAGAAGCAAGCTTATGCCTTGGTCAAAGCCATCAAAGATTTCAGAATTTACATTATGCATTCTCATGTTATATCTTTTGTTCCTAATTCTATTGTGAATGAAATCCTAACTCAAGCTGATCCTGATGGTAAGAGAGGGAAATGTATAGCTAACTTTCTAGAGTATGATATAGAGATTAGTCCCACAAAATTGGTCAAAGGTCAAGGGCTAGCAAAGCTAATGGCACAGTCAAATTTTGACTGTCTTGATATGAATTTAATTACAGAAATTTTAGAATTATCAGATGAAGGTGAAGAGATAATTCTCATTGAAGAAAAGTACATCCTTTTTGACTGGTAAAAAGACATTGTTATTGTCTTACATCAACATAGAGCGCCTATCGAATTGAAAAAGTCTAAGGCAATGTGGAAATTATATGCACTACGCATGCATATGTCCAAGATTCTCCTGATCACACACTATTTTAACTTCATGCACAATAAAAAATCTATTCCACCATTGATCATCACATGCGGAAATTAAATCAATTGCAATGCACACATGAAACCATAAAAATTCACACACATTAACACAGTGTTTTAAAGGGAAAGCCTAAAGCTAAAAACCCCAACTATCTGTATATAATATATGTCATAGAGATCATGTAACAATCCTCATACAAATCTTATCACAAGCTCTCAATACAATCCAATCTCTACACACTAATCATGCCCGATCTTGCAAATCCATGCATCGATCTTTGCCACTTGTTCGTCTGCCTCTACTGTGCAATCCTTGTTGAATAATGGCTCTGGATGAACTCGAATTGGTCCAGCCTTTCTCACACAATCCTTAAAGGTATCTCTACTAAATTTGTGGTGCAAAAAATGCAACACTATAGTCACAACTGATAGTCACACTTGCTCTTTCACCTATCTCTCCACTGGTCTCCACTGAACTGTCCATGCACTGTAGTTAAATGATTTATTATTTAGTTGATTAATGAGTTATTATTTAGTGAATTAATTAACTAATTAATTCACTCCACTCTCACTAGTGTATCAATCAGTTAGACTAGATACAACTAGTTCAACTGTGTCTAACTGAGTTAAATTGAACACAACTCCACCAACTACTTCTACAACTCCACCAGACTCTGTCACATGAGTTCTAACTAAAGTCCTCCATGCAATAGCTCCAGTAAACCCTCAGGAATAGTGTAATTCCTTCTTTCAGCTCCTATGCCACATCTATGCACTTAACTAAAGTGCTCCAAGAGAATAAGATAATGTTTAGAGTCCAAATATTATTAAGAGCTAATAATATTCGACATATCTATTTTTAGACTGGAAGTATAAAATTAGATTCCGCCAAATATGTCTAAAAACAGAAGTCCATCTATTTTTCCAACTTGATCAACCATTCACAAATAGCATCCTGCAACTCATAGAATATGATCGACATGTCTAAAAATAGACATAGTCTAAAAATAGACTTTGTGCCAAAAATCACTTGTGTGGGCCCCACCTAGTTTAGGTGATTATTTTCCAACTAGAATCAAGGATGATGTTTCAGGATGCCTCCTTCACTGTTTCTTGTTGCAATCTTCAACACTCCATCTCAACAAGAAAGGACTGTCTTTGCATGCGACATGCAACTCCATGCATTCGCCCAGCAACCTTTGCAAGCGCCCTACAACTCCATGCATCTGCTCTGCAACTCTTCCAAAACTGAAAGGCTCCAAACAACTCAATCAGTATAACACATTTGTCATCAAATTCTTCGACTTCTGCTAGTACCAACTCCACATGTCTTTAGGAACCACTGCGTTGTTGAACTCTGCACCCATGCACTCTGCACTTGCTATCAACTCTGAACCGCGCTCTAGTATCCGACACTGTCACTTTGATCTCACTGCATCAATCCAACTGATCATGCTACTACTTCTCTATGGGCACCTCATATCCAGTTTCAATTCATGAGATCCACACCATCTCAATGAATCCTGTCCAGAAAAATTCTTCTTGGATTATCCATGCATGTTGCCCCACCTCTCACCTGCTGGTATAGCTACATGCACTCCCTCTGCCCATCTGACACAAAATTTCTCTGCATGAGTGGTTGCTCCCATTCCATGATCCTCATCTTGTGGCTGCTCCACATCCCGAGGTTCACTCTTACCTGCATGCAAATCCAGCTCCCTCTCAAGCTTCAATTGCATGTCTTTCTTGCACTTCCCAACAATAGGAAGCTCCGTAGAAATCCCATATACTTAAAGTATGTAGAGATTCTTGGCTTGAATCCCAACCTTCTTGACTTGCCCTGTTTCTTTGTACCGAAGTAAAACTTTTCCTTCACTAAAGACAACATCATACCCTTTATCCTCTAACATTGCAACTGAGATTAAATTCTTCTTTAAAACTAGAACATGCACTACATATTGTAAAAGAATGATTTTACCTGAATCCATCTGAAAGGTAATGGTACTAATGTCGGTCGCATTGTATCGTCCATTTTCGCCCAACTCAACATGCAACTAGAGATATTTCTCCACCAAGTCACTGAAAAGTTTCACATCTCCCATCATGTGAAAGGAAGTGCCACTATCAAAATACCACCCCGATCCCAATGCACTAGACACCATGCATGCGATCAATGAGAAGTCCAACTCAAATTTCAAGGCAAGAGCCTCACCGGTTGCAGCTCCAGCAGCCTGCTTGTTCTTCTTCTTCTGTGGAGAATGTGTGGCGAAATTCCCATGTTTGTGACAGTGAAAACACTTCACTTTGGACATGTGTCGCTCTTTTCCATACGCACCGGATTGAGAAGGATTTTTCTTCCCCTTCCCTTTCCTTGCTTTGGCAGCCAAAGAGAAATCCTCTTCATCATCATTATTTGATGAAGAACCATCCCTAGTACTCTGCCTTATCTCCTCCTACACAAGATCCGACCAAAGTCGCTCCCATCCTGGCAGTTTCTCCCAACCATTGACAGAGTCCTCGTAGCTATGCCAACTCTTCGAAAGCCCAACGAGAGCCAAGCTCACCAAGTCTTCTTCATCCACACTAACTCCTACACTCCCAAGCTCATCCTTGTAGTGGAAAAAATTTGTCAAGTATACCAGAATAGTGTCATTATTATCCATTTTTATTTTCCTGAGCTTGTCTTTAAGCGCCAACTTCCTCTGGTCACTTCTGCTTTGGAAACATTCTGTCAAAAACTTCCACATCAAGAATGGAGTGGCTTTACCATGAAGGCTGGACACAATTTGATCCTTCACACCTTCCAACAAAATCCTTCGATACCTTTCTATCTTCTTTTTCCATGCGTCAAGTGCGGTTGCATCGCTAGAACCCGGTTTAGGAATTTCAGCATATATGAACTCCTTCAACCCATTATCCTCCAGCACCACCTCCATCCTATCCTTCCATGCAATATAATACGAGCTGCCCTCAAGGGAATACTCCAATCGCAATCCGTTGAAAGATATCTCAACTTCGACACCAAGAAAACACTACTGCAAATTTGAATTCCACCAGCACAAAACTCAACCGCTTCAATGATTTGCAATTTCTCCAATGATCAATATAGCTCTGATACCATGTAGAAATTATATGCCCTAAACATGCATATGTCCAATATTCTCCTGATCACACACTATTTTAACTTCATGCACAATACAGAATCTATTCCACCATTGATCATCACATGCGAAAACTAAATCAATTGCAATGCACACATGAAACCATAAAAATTCACACACATTAAAATAGTGTTTTAACAAGAAAGCCTGAAGCTAAAAACCCCAACTATATGTATATAATATATGTCATAGATATCATGTAAAAATCCTCATACAAAGCTTATCACAAGCTCTCAATACAATCCAATCGCTACATACTAATCAGGCCCGATCTTGCAAATCCATGCACCGATCTTTGCCACCTGCTAGCCTGCCTCTATTGCGAAATCCCTGTTGAAGAATGGCTCTGGATGAACTTGAATTGGTCCAGCCTTGCTCACGCAATCCTTAAAGGCATCTCTACTAAATTTGTGGTGCAAACAATGCAACACTATAGTCACAATTGATAGTCACACTTTCTCTTTCACCTATCTCTCCATTGGTCTCCACTGAACTGTCCATGCAATGTAGTTAACTGATGTATTCTTCAGTTGATTAATGAGTTATTATTTAGTGAATTAATTAACTAATTAATTCAATCCACTCTCATTAGTGTATCAATCAGTTAGACTAGATACAACTAGTTCAACTGTGTCTAACTGAGTTAAACTGAACACAACTCCACCAACTACTTCTACAACTCCACCAAACTTTGTCACATGAGTTCTAACTGAAGTCCTCCATGCAATAGCTCCAGTAAACCCTCAGGAATAGCGTAATTCCGTTCGTCATCTCCTGTGCCACATCTGTGCACTTAACTGAAGTGCTCCAAGAGAATAAGATAATGTTTAGAGTCCAAATATTATTAAGAGATAATAATATTCGACATATCTATTTTTAGACTGGCAGTCTAAAAATTGATTCCGCCCAATATGTCTAAAAATAGAAGTCCATCTATTTTTCCATCTTGATAAACCATTCACAAATAGCATCCTGCAACTCATAGAATATGATCAACATGTCTAAAAATAGACAGTCTAAAAATAGACTTTGCGCCAAAAATAACCTATGTGGGGCCTTCCTAGTTTAGGTGATTATTTTGCAACTAGGATCAAGGATGATGTTTCAGGATGCCTCCTTCACTGTTTCTTGTTGCAATCTTCAACAGGCAAGGTTTGTGAAGTTAAAATCCTTGAGGTACTGCATTATTGATAAAAATCTGTATTGGAAAGATGCTGGTGGTATTATTTTGAATTGTTTGCTGGAAGAGGAGGCTGAAAAAGTGATTGAGGAGTTTCACAAAGGATATTGTGGAGGTCATCATTATTGGAAGGCCACATAAAATAATATTCTCAGATCAGGGTACTATTGGCCTACTATGTTCAAAGATGTCTACAAAAATATTATTGCCTGCCATGAATGCTAGATTTTTTATGGTAAGAAGAAGCTTGTTCCTTTACCCTTGATGCCTATCTATGTTGAGGCGCCATTTCAGCACTGGGGGCTAGATTTTATTGGTGAGATTCATCCATCATCTTCAGGTCAGCGTCATTGGATTCTGATAGCAACTGATTATTTCACCAAATGGATTGAAGCAATCCCAACTAAGTAAGAAAATGATTCAATTATCATCTCATTTTTGGAAAATAATATATTGTCTATGTTTGGCTGCCCTACCAATATCATCACTGAAAATTCATAGGCATTCAAATCCAAGAATATGATCAATTTTTTTCATCAATATCACATTACACTTGGGAATTATACTGCATATTATCCACAAGGTAATGGTCTTGCTAAATCTTCTAACAAGAGCATTGTGAGTATTATTAAGAAGGTGTTGCAAGAAAATAAGAATTCATGGCATTTGAAGCTGAAGTATGCTCTATGGGCTGAGAGAGTGTGCACAAAGAGATCAATTGGAACTTCACATTATGAGTTGGTATATGGAGCTGAAGCCATTTCTCCTAGATCCTTGGGAGTGCCTGTCATGAAGCTGCTGTAAGGATTGGAGGAGGAGCCAAATGCAATTCAAATGAGGATTAATAAGTTGATATCTTTGTAGGAGAAAAGGGAGGAATTCTATAATAGTAATCAAAAATCTCAAAACAGAATCAAGAAGACATTTCATAGGAAGGTCAAGGAGGAAAACTTTCAAATCCAAGATGTGGTTTTGAAATGGGAGGCCAGGATTGAAGAAAAGGGGAAACATGGTAAGTTTAAGAATATTTGGTAAGGTCCATTCAGAGTAGCTGCATTCCATGGAAGAAACACTTACATTATGTAGGAGATGGATGGACAACCTTGTGCTGGAGGGCCTGTCAATGGCAGGTTTTTGAAGCACTATTCCTCTTAAGTTCTGCTGATCTTTCATTCCATTGTATATAGTCCATTTTTATATGTTTTTCTACTAATAAAGACAAGATGATCATCAAGCTTGAGCCTGAGGTGAATGCCATTAGATTTTGAAGGAAAGTTTGGAAAATTTCAGAGTTTTTGTTTTCAAGAAGATGGATAGCAACACTGGAACTACAGGTTCTTTGGTATACCACAGGGGCACACCATCCCAAGTGGAGACACTGTTATCACTCATAAAAACAAAAACAAAAAATATCATTTGACATAGTCTTAGAGGTTCATGTGTTAAAGGTATTGTCATAGAAATCATTTTTTTTACTTAGTTAAGGAAAATTTTTAATTTTTCTTATTGAGCTTATCCTAAGGTCCAAACCCACCACCATTCAAGTCTTTTCATGTCACATCAGTCATGATTTCCTGACATATTTCATTTCCCAAGCATACAACTTCAAAAAGGTCATTTTATCCAAGACTCCCTACTTTCGTAGTGAATTACATAGAAAAAACACACTTTTCTCTACGAAACTGCTAATACTTTCGTAGCAAAACTGCCCAGAAATACACTAAGTATGCTACGAAAGTATTCATGTTTGTATTTTCAAAACATGTGTTAGGCGTCAGTCAATGATTGAAAGGGTTAGGGTATATGCCATTCAAGTCAGTTAGGGTTAAATCAAGCTACAATGGTCATGGCTGAAGTCATTATTACCATTTTAAGCATGTTTGTGTCATTATTATGCCATGAGTTGTCATCAAAAATTTAAAATCTTTCCCAATTGATTCATTTGTCATTCTCCGTTCCCCCTTTCATGTTATTGAGCTCTGGAGAGCTATTTCACTGAGCCCAAGCTATGGCTGGTATTTTCAAAAGTTTGCAGGTATCACTGATCAAGCGAGGTAGAGAAGACATAAAAGTACCATGGATGAAAAGAGGAAGACCAAAAAAGGTGGCCACTGTCTTAGATATGAGCCATCAGACATGAACCTGATAAGTGAAGACCCAACAACTTCATAATTTTTTAGAAGAAAAAGGTGTTTGCAGTTTTTCCAAAGATTAAAAGGATGCCATGTACAGGTTTCTAAAGAGTTTTCCTTAAATTTCAATGGGACAACTAAAAAAGTGGGAATGTTGAACCTCACTATAACACCAGAGACTATTGCAATAGCAACATGAATTCCAATAGGAGAAGAACAATGGTTCAAAGGTTTCAAATTCAACATGTAGGAATGTAAAGAATTTATCAAGCCAGAACATAGTGAGGTTGACCTTACAAATGCCATTCCAAGGAGCTACATGAAAGATAATTTCTCAAAGATACTGCTTATCATTCATAAATACTTCAATTGTGAAGGGAGGTATCATAAGGTCTATTTTTACCACTTCAAGCTTCTACTACATTTTGTTGTTTAGAAATATCTTGATCTACCTTTTTATTTATACAGAAGTTTAGCAAAAATGGTAGATAAAGTCCAGGATAAATCCGAAGGAAGTGAAACCTCACTTTTTCATCGCGGTTTAATAAAGTTGCTTCTTTTAGATGAGTTAAAAAGACTAGGCAAATATTGGTCTTCTTTTCTATTTGTCAGTGGTTTTGAAGTGGATTCCATCACCCCTAAAAGAACTCCTAAACCTAGAGGTATAAAATCACCTTTAGTGGCATAAAAAAGTGAACCAGTAGGGGTAGAGAAAAGTGAACCTGTAATCATGGAAAGAGATCAATTGAAGAAACTTGATACACCTACTGTTTCACCTACAAAACAAAATTCAACTATGAGAAAACCTGTAAAACAAGAGCCAACTATGAGTAAACATGGTAGCAAAAGGATTACAAGAAGAAAAACAATGGCTAAGGTAAATTTTGAAGACATTCTTCATGTTATTTATATTTAAGAGACTCCCATAGTCCAAGCTGAGGATATAGATGAGGGAGGAAAGAAGCTCAAGAAAGCTAAATTAGCAAAGAAGTTAGAGTTTGAAGGTGAGGATGCACGTTTTATGTTTTAGCCTAGGAAACCCATGAAAAGACATGCTAGAAAACTCTTGGAAAGCAGTAAAGAATTTCAGAAGGTCACTGAAACTACCCAGCCATTACCAAGCATTATTTACCTTTCATCACCTGTAAAAGAAGAATCAGTCATCAAGCAAAAGAAAGGGAAGGAGAAAATTATTGACAAAACAAAGTTTGAGGTTCTTGAGGAGCAGTTGAAGTTAGAAAATCTTGAAATAGTAGTCTTGAAGAAAGAGGCAAGGAAACATAATGTCCAAAAAGTGTAGTTTGAGAAAATGAACGAGATTTGGGAAGAGAAGGTTGATAGTGTGTCAAAGACCTTAGATGATACACATCAATTAATCAAATGGACTATGCCATTGAGGAAAGAGGTGAAGCATGTTAAAAGAATGAACTTGTACTTGAAATATAGCAACAGAAAACTGAAGGACCAAGTCAAAGACCTCCAAGAGCAGTTATAATTGATCCAAGAGGAGCTGAAGAATAAGGGTTTAAAGATGACTGTAGTTGAGGAACCCATAGCTCAACTCATCATTAATGAAGAGGAAACATCTCAAGGCTCTTAAATTGAGTTTGATTATGTTTTAAGAGGTTAATGGAATGTGGAAAACCAAGTTTATACAGTTGGAAGGTACCTTTTTGAAACAAGTTCAAAATATGGAAATTACATAGTTTTCCATAGTTTCGTAGCGTTTCCTAGGGTTGAAGCCAGGAAAACGCTACGAAAATTTCTGTAGCTGTATTTTTGTCTTTAAAACCAATTTTTGTAGCTTTCAAGAGGGGATAATGGTAGCGATGATGTATTAGGTCATGATGGACACCATGCAAGAACAAAGAAGCAAAAATTTTGATTGAAAAAGTCATTTTTTGGACGCTACGAAAGCACGCTCTGAATTGCGTTGTTTTTGTAGCAAGATGTCTTTGAAGGTTTCTAAGCAGTTTAAGAGAATTTTTGGATAGGTGGACACATCCAACAAGTCAAGGGACCTTGCAAACAATCATCCATGACTTGAATACCATGAAATGGAGACAGCTCATCAGCTGAAGCATTCGTTGAAGATAGGGTCCCATTTTCGTGAGAAATATGGTTTGTTTCCATATGTTGAGGAGGATATTTAAGATGTCAAGTAGTGATAAGCTATGACATAGCCCATTCGAACATGTGAAGCATTAGCTGTCAGATATGTAACTGTTTTAAGAGATAAGGTATTTTTATGTAATAAATAAGAGTTTGAGTCCTATTAGGAAAAGGACTGTTTTAGAGTGTACCTGTCATTTTATGATTAAAGCACATGTTTTCCTGTTATTAAAAGTGTCATAGGAAGAGTTTGATGAATCTAGCCAAGAGGCAGATCATCTCTGATGTAATAAGGTTTATTAAAGGGCATATTATCGAAATGTTAAAGGTTTGGATATTTTTTGCACTACTGCAACTTTATGTAATTTGACTGATATCAGTAATATAGAGGACTTTTTCTTGACAGACCTGAGATTCTCGTGGAGTTTTTAATTCCTTTCTGATCTATATTTTTATGTGTACTACTTGTAGTGGATTTCATCTGTATTACTTAGAATTCATATGTGTATGCTCTGACTTCATTTATTGATGAAATGACTGTGTTTCCCTATGTTCTATGCTTGATTTACATTTATTAAAAAATCTTACCTACCTCAGCTTCAATGTCAAGAGACCTTACCACTGAATTTATTGATTTTTTGACTCCATAAGCCCAATGGTTGCAGACTTGTACTCTTTTCAACCTATAGACATCAAAATCAAGTTACTTTTCAAATAGAGTTAGTCATCTAGTTTCATTATTATCTAATATCATAAAACCCTTTGAGAGAGCCCTCTCAGACTGAAGAGGCTAAGCTTAAGTCAAAAGTTGGTTTGAAATAGTTACATAGAATTATCTGATCAACATCCAATCAAGTACAATTTTGTGATAACACATATTTTGTAAAGAGATGAAAATCTGTGAAAAATTAGGAACAAAACATTTAACAAAATTAATTTGACCATTTAAATACTGCATAGAATTATTATTATGAGGTAATGGAATTTATGATATAGCATTGACTCTTTCTGGGTCAATACTAATTCCATATTTTGAAACAATGAAGCCTAAAATCTTTCCTTCACTAAGAGCAAAGAAATATTTTTTTAGGATTTAAAGAAATTCCAATTTTTTTTTCATCTTTCAAATATTTGCTTTAAGTCATTTAGATGATTGCTTCTTTTCTTTGAATAGATTGTAACATCATCTCAATAAATAAATAAAAACTTTGTTACTGATCAAATCCTTGAAGGAGATATCCATAGCTCTTTGGAGTGTAGCTCCAACACTAATCAAACCAAAAGGAATTTTTTTATAAGCATAGGCTCCCCATTTGGTTCTAAAAGTTATTTTTAGTCTATCTGCAGGGTGAACAAGGAGCTGGTTATATCATGAAAAAACATCTAAAAATGACATAAGTTCAGATCCTTTGGCACAAGTTGTAAAATTTCTTCCAATGGAGGTAGAGGGAAATATCCTTTTCAGATGCTCTGCTAAAATTTCTAAAATTTATACAAATTCTAATATCTCCATTTTTCTTCATGAAAAGAACTAAACTTGAAACCCAATTAGAATGTTCGAACAAAAAATAATTTTAGCTTTAAGAATTTTATTCCACTCGACCTCTATTTCTATTTCAATATTTGGGTGTATTTTCCTAATTTTCTGATGAACTGGCTTGACATGAGGTAACATTGGAATGATATGCTGAAAAATAGAGGTATCATAGGTCTTCAGATCATCATAACTCCAAGAAAATATATATTTATACTTCCTTAATAATTGTATGAAGGAAAACCTTTCATTAGGGGAAATTCCAAGTCCAAAATTAATATTACGAGGCTTTTCCCGAGACCATAAATTAACAAGTTCAAACCTTAAGTAATACTCTATAGTTTATAGTCAGTGGGAGTTTTGAATATATCCTCCAAATCATATGAATATTCTAACTTTATCACAGGTTTAGGTAAATAATTTTCATCGGAAAACTTATTGAGTTGTTTATCATGTTCATCTTGATTAATAATTTGATTTGAATAAGAACCATATGAAGTAAAAAAAATTATAATGTCATTATCATCATTAAAAAATCACGAGCTCGTAATATTGTCAGGAATAGAAGGGAGAAAAATTAGTTCTATTGAAAACCTATTGGGACTAAAGTCTTTTGGAGGTATGAGTTTGGATGCAACACTATCCAAAAGGTATGCACTAGAATTATGAATTCTAGGAATATGAGTTATATTGAATGGTTTAAAATCTGTAGTCAACTCTTGAATTAAAGAACGATATTGTCTAAGATGATTATAAAAACAATGGATTGTATTTCTCACCTAGATTTGATGATGATCTTAGAATCACCATAGACCTCAGTATATTTGACATTTAGACTAATGGAATTATGTAGTCCTTGTGTTGGGAAAAATACTGAGAGGGGGGGGTGAATCAGTATTTACTGCATATTCAAACTTTTTACTTTTTCATTCCTTTAAAACCCATACGCTACTTTGCTGAAGCCAACTAGCGTATACACGTGGATTTCCTTCATAAAACTCGCGTATACACAGAGATCTAATTATGCCATTAGTTCTTCACTTATATCATTCCATCATTCATTCATTAGATGTTCTATAAACAGTAAACATGTGCAGTAAGAACAGAATAAACCATCACACAAAGCATCACACATGAACAATAGGATTTTTAGGTGGAAACCCAAGTCGGGAGAAAACCACCGCTGCAGTTGCTCAGCCTTCAATATTTTATTATAGAGAAAACATCTTACAACATATGTGCTCGCGCAGACTTGACCAGCACGCAGGCACCCACCTGCGCTCGTTTACCAGCCTCTCCTGGAAGGGAGCTACGACCCCCTGACTCGTTTACCAGCCTCTCCTGGAAGGGAGCTACGACCCACCGATCTCGTTTACCAGCCTCACCTGGAAGGGAGCTACGACCCCCCGATCTCGTTTACCAGCCTCACCTGGAAGGGAGCTACGACCCCCTGACTGAAGGCTACAACCCTCAGCACCACCTTGGACCACGTTTCATCAATTTTCACACTGGATCCAACAACTTCAATAGAACACAACTTGCAGGCCACGTTTCATCATATTTTCAGACTGGACCCTCTTCATAGATTTAAGCTCAATCATACAACCAAACTGATGCAAACAACTCAGAATAGTAGAATACAGATAGCAGTAATACAGCAGAATAGATCAGTCATTTCTTACCACAGACTTCAGCAAACCCTAGTTTGCATACGCGCTTTCACTTCACTGATGTCGTGTATATACGCGCTTCCATTCACACAAACCAGCGTATACTTCTGTACATATTAAAGAACCAATTTAATTGCGCATACACGCTTTTCTTTCAGCGAAGCCGCGTATATACGCACTTCCTCTTCGGCGAACTAGCGTATGGTTTTTCAGAGATTTTAGGTCATTCCATTTCTTCAGAACAGATACTTCACACAGATTTAACCCTTCACTTCAGACAGATGTTTGCCTCTTCTTGGATCTAATCATTCCATGAACAGATCTAGCAAATACAAGCACATTTCAGATCTAGATCCCCTTCTTCATCATTGGTGCATCATATACTCAGATTTATCATTCATGTGTAACCCTTTCCATTCAGATCTACTTCAGAGAGAAGTATTCATTCAAGCCCAGAGATCTTGCACCCACACTCATGATTTGCACAATGAATTTCTTCTCCTTATATAGGTTACCCTTTGTCAATACCATGAGCCCAAAACCACATTACATCCGATGGTATTCCTGGACGGGGTCAATTAGGCGGATCATTACCCAATACAATGGGTCAATACCATGGTGATCACCCCTGGTTTTTCACTTTTGGAGCGCTTTAGCCCATACGCGACTTTTCACGTTCTTTTCCGCGTGCATACACGACTTCCCTTAGACAGATCCGCGTATTCCTTGAGACATACTCTTTCACATAGATTTAGCGCAATCTGAATTCCTTTCTTCACTGCCTTCTGTACTCACTATAGATACATCAGATTTACTTCATTATGAACATATTCTATCAAGCACAACTTCATCAAGAACGTTGTCATCATCTTCATCAAAGTGGGTTGCCATCAAGGACAACACTCTGCATCATACGCAACAATCTCCCCACGCTCGCTTCATATTTCCAACAATCTCCCCCTTGACTCGGACTCGATGGCAACCACAATGGTGTTTGGTTACCACAACGTATAGGTACATTAAGAATACAATGACACCATGTCACTCTCTCGATTCTTTCGACACCATTCTTTCTCTTCATTCAAACACCATGTCACTCTCCTCCCTTTGACATCAAGGGCAAAGGGCGGATCAAAACCAACATACTCTCCCCCTTTTCTCCTCATGTGGAAGAAGCGTTCTGCAGATCTGATATGTACTAAAGTGACCAAGCTCCCCCTGAGTTCATGCTAAATCTTCAAACATATTCTTTAACGAAGTATATGACTTTATGAGCTTCCTATCACCAAAGACTCATACTTACATCAATTATGCAACCAAGTGGATTTACATATGAGACTCAACTACCCAACCAAGTGGGTTTACACATTTGACTCGGCTACTCAACCAAGTGAGTTTACAAAAATTTTACTCAGCTACCCAACCAAGTGGGTTTACAGATTTTGACAAGTCCTTACATGACTCAATATTACAAATTTACATCATGGGTCTCAACATGACCTTTTCATCAGAATATAAATATGACCATTTATGACCAACACCAAAAAGTCCTCAAGAAAGAGAACATATTTCAGAACCATCATAATTCCAACAATGCATTATACTCAGCAAAGCTAATGCTCCCCCTGAATCTGTGCATCCATGCATCCTTTTCATATGACTAAGGCTCCCCCTTAGTTTGTGCATCCTGAACACTTTCACCAACAAAACATCAAGGCATCTTTATCAAATCATTAGAATTATGAGAACTGGAACAGTATCAGAGATACCAAACAGTATCAGAGATACCAAACAGTATCAGAGATACCAAACAGCACTGTAGCTGTGCTGAAGAGAGCTGACTTCAACCAAAAATTGCCAGCAATCAGACATACGCGGTTTTCTGTGCAGGAACTCGCGTATATACGCGACTGTGTTTCAGGAAAACCGCGTATCCCAAGCCATCTTCTAAATTTCAACCAGATCTGATTCTCTGTGAGGCAAATACAGTGTTCAGCTTCTTTCTGAGATATTTGAGTGCTTCCCTGGACTACAGATAGATAGAACAGTGTAGTTGTGTCTTCAAGCGTCATCCAACGGTTGTAGCATCAGCACAATAGTAACCAAGCCTTCAGATTCTTTGCAGCATCAATACAATCTTTCCAAGAGAGATTCTCATATTAGAACAAAATCTTCACATAGGTGTCAAGTAATCATCCATGTGGTCCAACATCACCATGATCTTCAAGATTTAACATGAAGTAACATATGAAGGCAAAAGATCTCTCAACCATAGTAACAAACTCTGCATGATTTATTTCTGAATCAAATGACATCCAACTCATCCATGTGTGAGTACAAAATATACTTATCAACAACCAGGGCTCAAATTCTCATCACAATAAACCATGTACTAAGTCATTATCATTTTAAGCATGAGTATCACAATAACCAGAGAATAAGCAATCATATTGCCAACAATGCAATCATTAGTATTCAACCTGCTGCTCCCCCTAAACCAGTGCTCTTCCTTAACTTGTGCAATCTGAAACACCTTCAACAGTAAGTTATTAGCAACAATCTCTGCATGATCTGTCCTCATTTCTGAATTATAAGACTTTCATCTCAACAACGAATGCTCTTCATCATAAAGCAACCATGCTTCATCCATAATCTTCAACACAAGAACCCATGTATCATTTCATTATCATGAGTATAACCAGAATAATGCTAACAGTGCAATCATCAGTATTCAGACTGATGCTCCCCCTAAACCTCTGCTCCAGATCTTCAGCTATCAGATAAATTTTCTCATCATCAATGCATACGTGGCTGTGTCAGCTGGAACTCGCGTGTATACGCGACTTTGTTTCATAGAACCCGCGTATGGAAAGTGAAATATAGAAAATTTCACACCTTCATCTCCTCCTGCAAATTTACCTTCTGTTCCTGTCTTTTCTTCACACCAGATGCTCTGTCAGAGATACATATAACGAGAATAATCAAACCAACCATGAGAGACATCATACATTGCTCCCCTTGTGATGATACATTACTAGATCTCATAATGTATCTCACATCATTCCTGCAGTCAATCATAGAAGTAAGCTTCAGAAGCGGATGACTACAATAGGGTCAGAATTCCCTACGTTTCTGATCGGTCCTCCATCTTTTTCCAGATTTGTTTGAACTTTCTATTTGTGTGCTAGAAGTTATCCAATTTCTCATGTCTGTTCAACCTGCATTCCTTTTCTACATGTCCATACTTGTTACAAGAATAACACCTCATGTGAACAGAGAAATAAGCATAAGAATCATAATGAGTATTTCTAATCTTCCTCCTTTTACAATCAGCTGCTTTATGTCCATACATGTTACATGAGAAACAATATCCCCTGAAGAAACTAGAGTACCTTTCTGAGTAGAACCTGTTTGTTTGTGGCTGAAATGATCTTCTCCTGCAATTTGCTGCAACATGCCCATAATTATGACATTTAAAACATTCAACGTTCTTGAATGAATTCCTTTGAGAATTCATGATTTTTGGTTGATCTTTTATTTCTTTCAACACTTCAGGTTTTGCATTGACATCCTCTGAATTTTTAGCACTTCCTTGTGAGCTAGATTCACCTTTAACAGTTTCATGGAAACCAAGACCAAGTTTGATAGCAGGAGACCTTTGATTACTTAAAATGTTGTCCAAAGTGTTAGTACTATCTTGAAACCTCAAAAGTTTAACCTTTTCTTCTAATTTACCTTTGAGAATGTTTACCTCAACCTCCAAGGCTTGACATTGCTTTGTCATGCTTTCTTCTTTCCTTCTTCCATCTTCTACTTGATCCTTCAGATTTGGGATCTCTTCTTTCAACCAATTTTCGTTTTCTTCACATGTTTGTTCTAGCTCTTCATTCTTCTTATTTGATTTTTCCAGATCTTCTTTGAGAGATATGATTTCTGCTTCAAGGCCTTCCTTTTCAAATGATTGTAGAGGTTCCTCATTTTTCTTACTTGATGCTTCTAGATCTGCCTGCAGAAAGATGATTGCAGCTTCAAGTCCTTCATTCTTGCTTTATTTTTCAAGATCTACTTCTAGTTCTTTAATTCGATTGGATGCATAAGTATGAAACCTTTGATACTTGTCCACCTGTCCATTCAACATTTCTATTTGATCTTTCATTTGAGAGGTCATCTCTTTGTAAATAGAATCTTTCGTATCAATTTCCTTTTGTTGTTCTTCAACTTTGATCTTGATAGCTTCCACAACTTTACTATCTTCACTATCGTTTGCACAAAGAAGAGTATTACAAGTGGCCTTCTTCTTTTCCTTCTTTGCCATGAGTATTTGTAGAGCTTCGTCAGAAACTTCTGGTTCATCTTCTTCAATTTTTGCTATACATGATTTCTGAGGTATCTCCTTGTTTCGAGTAGGCTTCTTCTTTTGCTTCTTTGTCATGAGCACTTTCAGATCATGGTCAGAATCTTCTTCATCTTCACTGGACACTTCATCATCATCTTCTTTTGCATAATAACTCTTTCTCTTTTCAAATTGTTTCCCTTTACCATGATTTTCTCTATAAGGACATTTAGCAACATAGTGACCAACTTTTCCACACTCAAAACATTTGAAGGGAAGCTTACCTTTGAATCTTCCAGTACCTAGTTGGAGCTTTCTCACGAAATTCACTTCTTCTTCATCGGATATATAGCTGGATTCTTTGACAACTTCCTTTTCCTTTCCTTTTGTAGATTCCTTAAAAGCATCTTCTCTTATCTGAGAAGGACCTCCTTGTCTCATTTCAAAAGCAGTCAGAGTACCATGTAATTGAACAATAGTAAGCATTTGCGGATCTTGCCTTTCTTCAATCGCTGAAACTTTAGAGTCAAATTTTGAAGTCAAGGATCTTAAGACCTTTTCCATCAGAGTAGTATCAGTTATAGTTTCACCGAAATTTCTCATTCGATTTACAATATCATCCAGACGAAGAAAGAAACTGGCAACACTCTCATCACTATGCATCTTCAAATTTTCATATTCAATTCTAAGAGTTTGGAGTTTTGAACTTTTTACCTTTGTGTCTCCTTCATAGCTTAGAATGATTTTGTCCCATATGTCTTTTGCCGAATGTAGCTGCATCACTTTAGCAAATTCTGATTCAGACATGCTTCCCAATAAGACATTCACTGCTTTGGAATTGATTTCATACTTCTTTCTTTCAGCCGCATCAGTAGGAATACTTGCCGGATATTGATAGCCTTCTTCCACGATTGCCCACACATCTGCACCAAGACTTTGCAGATATGCTTTTGTTCGTACCTTCCAGAAAATCAGATTGTTTCCATTGAATAGAGGTGGCTTTATAGACATCACTCCTTCTCGACTTCCCATTGCGACGGATCTCCTTCAAGCGATCAAGCTTCTGCAGAAGGACCACCCTCTGATACCAATTGTTGGGAAAAATACTGAGAGGGGGGGTGAATCAGTATTTACTGCATATTCAAACTTTTTACTTTTTCATTCCTTTAAAACCCATACGCTACTTTTCTGAAGCCAACTAGCGTATACACGCGGATATCCTTCATAAAACTCGCGTATACACAGAGATCTAATTATGCCATTAGTTCTTCACTTATATCATTCCATCATTCATTCATTAGATGTTCTATAAATAGTAAACATGTGTAGTAAGAACAGAATAAACCATCACACAAAGCATCACACATGAACACCAGGATTTTTAGGTGGAAACCCAAGTCGGGAGAAAACCACCACTGCAGTTGCTCAGCCTTCAATATTTTATTATAGAGAAAACATCTTACAACATATGTGCTGGCGCAGACTTGACCAGCACACAGGCACCCACCTGCGCTCGTTTACCAGCCTCTCTTGGAAGGGAGCTCCAACCCCCTGACTCGTTTACCAGCCTCTCCTGGAAGGGAGCTACGACCCCCGATCTCGTTTACCAGCCTCACCTGGAAGGGAGCTACGACCCCCTGACTGAAGGCTACAACCCTCAGCACCCCTTTGGACCACGTTTCATCAATTTTCACACTGGATCCAACAAATTCAATAGAACAATACTTGTAGGCCACGTTTCATCATATTTTCAGACTGGACCCTCTTCATAGATTTAAGCTCAATCATACAACCAAACTAATGCAGACAACTCAGAACAGTAGAATACAGATAGCAGCAATACAGCAGAATAGATCAGCCATTTCTTACCACAGACTTTAGCAAACCCTAGTTTTCATACGCGCTTTTACTTTATTGATGTTGCGTATATACGCGCTTCCATTCACACGAACCAGCGTATACTTCTGTACATATTACAGAACCAATTTAATTGCGCATACGCGATTTTCTTTCAGCGAAGCCACGTATATACGCTCTTCCTCTTCGGCGAACTAGCGTATGATTCTTCAGAGATTTTAGGTCATTGCATTTCTTCAGAACAGATACTTCACACAGATTTAACCCTTCACTTCAGACAGATGTTCGCCTCTTCTTGGATCTAATCATTCCATAAACAGATCTAGCAAATACAAGCACATTTCAGATCTAGATCCCCTTCTTCATCATTGGTGCATCATACACTCAGATTTTTCATTCATGTGTAACCCTTTCCATTCAGATCTACTTCAGAGAGAAGTATTCATTCAAGCTCAGAGATCTTGCACCCACGTTCATGATTTGCACAATGAATTTCTTCTCCTTATATAGGTTTACCCTTTGTCAATACCATGAGCCCCTTTTTCAATACCATGAGCCCAAAACCACATTACATCCGATGGTATTCCTGGACGGGGTCAAATAGGCGGATCATTACCCAATACAATGGGTCAATACCATGGTGATCACCCCTGGTTTTGCACTTTTGGAGCGCTTTAGCCCATACGCGACTTTTCACGTTCTTTTCCATGTGCATACGCGACTTCCCTTAGACAGATCCACGTATTCCTTGAAACATACTCTTTCACCATAGATTTAGCACAATATGAATTCCTTTCTTCACTGTCTTCTGTACTCTTTGTAGATACATCAGATTTACTTCATTAAGAACATATTCTATCAAGCACAACTTCATCAAGAATGTTGTCATCATCTTCATCAAAGTGGGTTGCCATCAAGGACAACACTCTACATCATATTGCCAACAATCTCCCCACGCTCTGCATCATATTGCCAACACCTTGGACAAGTGCCTCATATTTAGTTACATTATTAGTGCAATCAAACTCTAGCCTACAGGAAAGCATAATTTTTCTCCATTTAGACTAAATAAAATATAACCAACCCCTACACCATCCGATTATACTTATATCCATCAAAAAAAAGTGTCCAAAATAAATCATTAGACTTGTTTATAGACTAATATACCATATTAATACATCTTCATGAATCTTTTTGTGAAAAAATTTCTATTTGTGAAGAAACAAAATCAAAAAGCAAGGGAGAACGTTGGGTAGAGAAACTACCAAAGAAGGATTCTGAAAAATAATTTCCCAACATATTGTTGGTAAAAGATATAGGTTCATTTTCCTCATCTAGATCCATCACAAAATACTTCATATGTTTTTCTCTTTAAACTCTAATCTGATTGGGCTTTCCATTGTAAGGGAGCCACAAGTGTGACCAATTTGTTGCAAAATAACCATGCAAATTTTCAAAAAAATCCCTGCTTAAGATGATACCATAAAACTCAAGGATATCGACTACCAAAATCTCAATTATTTGAAATACTTTAGAATTAGAAGAAATTCTAATCGGTACTTCATTCAGTTCTCCTAAGACTTTGACCTTTATTTGATCCAACTGAAAAATATGTACACCATATTTCTTAGGTGTCACATTTAATTTAAGACATACTTAATGGGGCATAATATTAGATGAGGCACTAAAATCTACCAGAAAATTACGAACAATTTTATTAAATATTTCAAAAGTCAGCAGAAATGGAGGATTGTTGGAATTAGATCTATCTCCTACCAGAATTGCATCAGAATTACTGAATTTATCAATAGAGGCATTTGGTGGCTTATTATTTCCGTTTCAAACTTTTTAGGTAACAAAAATTGTAGGTAAAGGGGATGAGGGGACAACATTCAACTCATTATGTAGCAATTTTTGTTGTTGTTTCAATTTATTAACTTCATACAAGGAAATATTGGCTTTAATCATTTTCATAACCTCTACTATATTATACTCAATGACATCAGAGACTATTAAGGTTTTGGATGAACAAGGTGAAGGAGAAGAATATTTTGAAGTGCTCGGAGAAGGATCGGATGATTGATTTATATTTTTTTTGCCATATTTTTCTCTTTTACCAAGGTAATGGGGATTTTTGGGGTTTTATTGGTTGAAGTAGTATCTTCTGCTCTAATTTAGGTGCTTACTAGGAGGTCTTCCTCCTCTCATTCATTCTCCAAATTAGTCAAAATAAAATCCCATAAGCCATGAGATTCGAATATCTCCTCTTATTCAGTTTCTTTTGTCGATGTAGCTACCTCTTCTTCTTCATCCTCATCATTAGAGTCTGTGTTTGAAATTTGAGCAGCAGGTTAAGGATGAACATATTGATTTTTTTTTAATGGTATAAAGTATATCTTTGAAGATTCAACAACTTGATTTTTAAGTTCCACCATTTCATTTTTCATAGTTTTGAGAACCTTTTGAAACCCTTCAAAGTCATATGGATATTTAGAGATTTTCTTCCTTGACTCTTCTTTGAAAGTAAACTTCTTGGTCTATTTCCTTTCTTCTGTAATAAACTTATTTTCAAGGGAAATTACCCTTTTCTCAAGAGCTAAAGTCTCTTTCACATTATCAATAAGTACAATTTTCTAGGCTCTATCAACAAACATTTCAATATTTGAAGGAAAAGTGATGATATACCATTCAATTTTGAAGTTGTCACCAGGTCTAGAAGAAGTTGGGATTTTATTTAACAAATTATTTAATTTTGAATTAAAATCCTTTATTTTCTCATGCAGGGAAGATTTAATATTTTATAAATCATTAATTAAAGTGGAAATAGTTTTATCATCCCCAAATTTCTTTAAAAATTGTTCTTCAAAATTTTCCCAATTTTTGATTGATCTTGTTGGTAAAGAAAAATACTAGGATCATGCAGATCCTTCAAATGTGTAGGGTAATAATATAGAAACTAAATATTCCTATGAAACCCTATTAAGATTTATTTTCAACATGAAATTTTTAAGGTGTTCCTCTCCAGGTAAACCATCATCTGGATTATATTTTGGTAACATACTCTCTAGGTGTTTAGGAAGAGGATGTAAAGGAGTTGTTATTGCAACTGCTCCTGGATTGTTCCATGGTTTGTTTTCCATTCTTGGATTAGGTCCAAAATAAGTTGTACTTGATGAGGGGTCTAAGGAATTATTTACGGTGGAAGAACTTTCCCCTACAGTACTACTGATAGTAATATTATTGGTTTATTTTGGAAGAGGAATATGCATGGAAGAATATGATAAAGGGTGATAAGAAGAAGGAAAATTGGTTGCGAAGAAGTGGATTGAATAGAGGGATTTTGATGTGGAGAATACGAGATAATCCTACTAGTTGAGGATCCAGTACCTGAGATAATTTTATTCTTCTGATGTGTAGGTAATGGGAATTCAAAAGGTTTAACTCCTAATTTCTCACTCTAAGATCGGGTTAAAAATCTAGAAGATCCTAGTGATGAAGTAACACTATCTTCAGACAATTCAGTTTGAGCAGTTTGTTATCCAGAAATGGAAATCCCTTACAGTTTCTGAATTAAAGTTTGTAACTCAGGAATTCCAATAGGTTGATCTCAAACATAAGTTTAAGTTTCACTAATTTCTTTATTAAGAGATTTAGTGGAAATATGAGAAACTTCAGATCAAGAATATGGGGATTTTGAATGAGATCTAGAAGTTGTAGGAGATTTTGAGGTACAATGACTCTTTAAATGGCTTCTAGTTTTAGGATGGTACTTTGTTTCCATTTATAGTTAGTATGCCCTCCTTCTAGCACAAACAATGTTGATGGTCTAGAATGACTTCATCAACATTGGGGAAACCATCCAGTCGAGATCTTAAATAAAACCTTCTCCGTTTGGAATGATGGCTTTGACTGGGATTTTGGGACCAATTTCACTTAACAAATAGACTTTGTGGAATATAGAAAATGAGAAATACTTACTCTAATGTGAATTAATAATATGAAATAATAACTAATATAAACTAATACTTAACCCATGTAACTGATAGTACATGTGTTACAATGATATCACAATTGACATAATAATGTAGATCACTATGCAACTATGAGATTAACTTGATGAAAGAAAATTAATTTAATTAAATAGTTAAATAAATTATTTTGTTGAACTGTCACATATACTAAGCTATCATTGTTCACAAATGCATTTCAGATTTCAATCAAACATAGCAATAGTGATAATGAATTATTTATAAACATACAACCAATGTGAACAAAAATCATATCAACATCCTATTCTAAGATAATACATAGATAAATGATAGTAGTACCTGATACACCATAGATATGCTCATCATAGAAAGAAAATGGTTCAGCTTTGATATTAATAAAAATATTAATTAAAGTAGTGCAACTTAAGCCTCCATTTTACAAAAATTAAGTACCCCTTCCCTATCTTAGAGAGGGAATTTATAGTTTTAAAATAGCAAATAAATATCTAAATATATAACAACTCCTTAAAAAACCATGAACATAACTAAAATTGAGGGAAACATTCAGAAGTAATTGCAATATCTTAGGAGTATGATTGGCCAATAGTTTGTTGTTGCAAATTAAATATATCGATAAGACTATTGAGAGCTCGAAAGGACACTTCAGCTTTATCCACATTTTACTAGTGAGAATAGTGTTTTTCAAGGCTGACATGATCTGAGTGAAAAAATTTGTAAGGCATCATAACAATAGCCATTAACTATGAAGCTTGACTAGGAACTGCCAATTATGCTCAAGTATGACTTCAGTTAGTTGTTCAATCATCTTAGAAATTTTATTGGAGTGTTCTGGCCATGTTCTATTGACTGATTTGATGTCAAGAAGAGAACCTTCAATACAAATAGAGATGAGAATTGATTGAAGTAAATTATCATTGATGGATTCAATGATATTTCTAGCAATATCTAGGGCCTCGTAAATGACTAATTCGACCTGTTTCATCAGAATTTACCATTCCTTGAATACAATAATTTTATGGGATTCTTTAATTTTGCATAGGTTAGAATTTGTACCCTCTTCACTATCCTGCCATGTTAAAAACCATGAGATATTTTAATCCATTTATTCAAAGTAATTATTCATATCTGGTAAATGATCTACCAAATAATTGATGGTCTTACATTGGTCTTGAAATATTTCCAATTTATGGAAAAATATTTTTTTTGTTGAGAAATAAGAGTGTTTAATTCTTTGGCCTCCCTCTTGAATTATGTCAACTCAGGATTGACATGTAGTTGTTCAATATTTTCTAGCATTTATTGAATTTTTTTGTCATTGATATGTATATCTGTATCATATTGAACTTTGAGAGAATCAAATTTTTTTTATGTTGATGTTACCTATGAATTCCAGTGTTCAGTAACCTTTTTCTTTTTAGCTTCAAGGTTCTGCACTGGTAGGGTTATCTTTTCCTCTTTTTCTTTAGGAAATTGTTGCACTTCTGCAACTTTTTCAATAGTGGGTGAGGCATAAGCACCAGTGAATTGGGAGAGTCTCCAAAATTCCTCTATGGGATTTGTTTTAGAACCTTTTGGTAAGACCTCAAAGGAGGAAAATTTTCTAGAAACTAATGCATGTAACTAATCGAGATTTATCTTTTTTCCTTACTCTTTTTACTACATCCTTATGTTGAGGACTGTAGAAGATATCTGTTGGAAATGTTGTCATTGATGGCAAAGGAATTGGCAAAGACAGGAAGGCAAACGAGACACAGAGGAATTAGAGACAGAGCAGTATAGTTGAATTAGGGGTTTAATACAGTTTGCAAAGGAGATGGAAAAAAGGGAGAGCTAAAGGAAAAATTGAATATCTGGCCAAGATTTGTATGTTAATGAAGAACTGTTGAATTGTGTTAAGTATGGTTGAATAAATCTGGAATATATATGACCTGTGTGATCAATTTCATAATGGGAAGAGGATACCTACGGTGCCCGAAGAAGAATGAAATCATCGTTGCAGAGTTAGGATATATGTATTATATGTGTATTGACTGATGTAATTCTTGTGTGGAATCCCCTGAACCGTTGTGTGAGTAATCTCTGTAATGGAGTTGAATGATGTCCTGTGTAATTGGAAGGGTTGAATAATACTCTGTATCTAATGAGGGAGTTGATGAGAAATTGCGCAGATTAATGGAGTAGCGGAACACTTGGTGACAACGGAACACAAAACATTAAAGCGCAATTTAATTATAATAATACATTTAAAAGGCGACGAAACCTAGCGTGGAAGAGCAAAACCATAACTGTGTGAATAGTAAAGGTGGTTTACGGTTTTCATCGCACCACCTATGCGGAGTAAGCGGTATTTCCTGGATGAGGAGCGATTCCATAGAATGCTTGACACGCGTCCCTGTACGTTTTTACAAAACTGTTTTTCACTATGCGTCATCACGCATTATAGTTCAACCCAGGGCACTCAACGATATCGCTGGGCATCCTGGGTCGAACTATAACGCGCGATGATGCATAGTGAAAAACGGTTTTGTAAAAATGTACAGGGATGCGTGTCAAGAATTCTATGGAATTGCTCCTCATCTAGGAAATACCGCTTACTCCACATAGGTGGTGTGATGAAAACCGTAAACCACCTTTACTGTTCACATGGTCATGGTTTCGCTCTTCCACGCTGGGTTTCGTCGCCTTTTAAATGTATTATTATAATTAAATTGCGCTTTAATGTTTTGTGTTCCGTCGTCACCAAGTGTTCTACTACTCCATTAATCTGCGCCATTTCTCATCAAATCCCTCATCAGATACAGAGTATTATTCAACCCTTCAAATTACACAGGACATCATTCGACTCCATTACAGATATTATTCACACAGAGGTTTAGGGGATTCCACACAAGAATTACATCAGTCAATACACATATAATACATATATTCTAACTCTGCAACGATGATTTCATTATTCTCCGGGCACCGTAGGTATCCTCTGCCCATTATGAAATTGATCACACAGGTCATATATATTACAAATTTATTCAACCATACTTAACACAATTCAATAGTTCTTCATTAACATACAAATCTTGGCCAGATATTCAATTTGTCCTTTAGCTCTCCCTTTTTTCCATCTCCTTTGAAAACTGTATTAAACCCCTAATTCAACTCTACTGTTCTGTCTCTAATTCCTCGGTGTCTCATTTTCCTTCCTGTCTTTGCCAATTCCTTTGCCATCAATGACAACATTTCCAACAATCTCCCCCTTTGGCATTGATGGAAATACTCTTCCTCTGATGGTCTTATAGAAGCCCTTTGTTGCTTTTCCTCCCCCTTTGACATCAATGGCAAAGAGTTTGATCAAGATCCTTTGAACCGACAATGCCATGCTCCCCCTGAGATCATGCTGCATTTTCAAACATAATATGACCAACAATTCATCCCTTTCATATGACCAATGCTCCTCGACGACACATGTGGTTGAGAGCATCTCACAACCACTTTAATCTCTTGATGACCCCATGGGCAGTTTCCTCACCGCCATGAAGACTACTCCGATTCATGCGAGATATTCGAACGCTTCCACAGGTGAGAGTTTGGTAAATATATCAACAATGTTCTTTGGAGGAAACATACTCCAATTTCACCTTTTGCTCAAGCACTTGTTCACGTAAGAAGTGATATTTGATGGGAATGTGCTTGGTCTTGGAATGCATAACAGGATTCTTTGAGATACTGATAGCACTTGTATTATCACACATAATGGAAAGGAAGGTGAAAATTTGATTTGAAAGTCTTGAAGGGTTTGCATCATCCAGAGAAGTTGAGTGCAACATGATGTTGCAGCCACATATTCTTCTTCTGTTGTAGATAAGGCAATAGAGCTTTGCTTCTTGCTAAACCAAGATACTAGCCGGGGCCCCATATAGAATGCACCACCACTAGTGCTCTTCCAATCATCAACACTTCCAACCCAATCTGCATCAGTGTATGCATGAAGAGTAAGATCAGCATTCTTTGGATACCATAGTCCAAAGTCTTGAGTTCCTTGTAGATATTTGAATATTCTTTTCACAGCTTGAAGATGAGACTCCTTTGGATTAGCTTGGAATCTTCCAACAATCCCAACTGCATGCATGATGTCTGGTCTTATCCCATTGAGATAAAGTAGACTTCCTATCATAGATCTATATTCTGGTTGATTCACCGTGGGGGAATCATCATTATAACTAAGATTACATCCGGTTATCATTGGTGTACTTACAGGTTTGCAGTCTTCCATGCCATACTTCTTTAAGATTTTCTTGAGGTATTTTGCTTGTGATAAGAATATGCCATCTGTTGCTTGTTGCAATTGCAAGCCAAGAAAGAATGTTAGTTCCCCAAGTAAAGACATTTCAAATTCTTGCTGCATATCAGAAGAAAATTTCTGACTCATAGACTCTTCATTACTTCCAAAAATGATATCATCAACATATACAACCACAATCAATAGTTTGTCATTTTCAGTTTTTGTGTATAAGTTGTTGTCAGCAGACCCTTTTGAAAATCCTTGTTGATGAAGATATTTGTCAAGACGATAGTTCCATGCCCTTAGAGCTTGTTTGAGACCATATAGAGCCTTTTTAAGTCTACAAACAAGTTTTTCATCATTTCCAAAAATGAATCCTTCTGGTTGTTCTATGTAAACTTCTTCTTCTAGATAACCATTGAGAAAAGAAGATTTAACATCCATTTGATAGACTTTGATTTGTCGGAAGCTTTAAAAAGCAAGAAAAATTCTTATGGCTTCAAGTCTGGCTACAGGAGCAAAGGTCTCTTCAAAGTCTATACCTTATTGTTGAGCATACCCCTTGGAAATAAGTCTAGCTTTATCTCTTATAACATCCCCATTCTCATTTAACTTGTTTTTGAATATCCATTTAGTTCCAATGACATTTTTGTCTTGAGGTCTTGGTAGTAATTCCCAAGTGTGATTCTTTTCAATTTGATCAAGTTCTTCATTCATGGCTTGAATCCAACATTCATATTTGCTAGCTTGACTAACACTGTGAGGTTCAATAGTGGATAGAAATGCCAGATTGCTGGAAGACTCCGCAAGAGTCCTTCTTGTTTGTACACCTGATCCCTTTTCTCCCAAAATTTGAGATTCCGGATGATTCTTTTGAACATATCTAGATGGAGTCCTTTCAGACAAATCATCTTCGGGTTCTTCATTGGGTTCACTTTTTGTATCATTACTATTTGATGTAGAAGGATATGTGTCATCATCATCTTCATCTGTTGTTTTCTTTTCTTCTTTTGGAACTACAGGAAACTCATCAATGACAACATCAATACATTCAACAATCTTCCGAAGTCTTTTATTGTAACATTTATATGCCCTACTCCTAGAGGAGTAACCGAGAAATATTCCTTCATCTGCTCTAGGTTCAAACTTGCCAAGTTTTTCATCATTATTCTTGATAAAGCATTTTCTTCCAAAAATTCTAAAATGCTTTATAGTGGGAGGATTACCATACCAGAGTTCATATGGAGTTTTATCACAATTTACACGAACATGTGCCTTGTTGAGAATGTTTACTGATGTATGTGCTGCTTCTCCCCAAAATGTGTCAGGTGTTCTGGAATCATCAAGCATAGCTCTAGCCATTTGTTGAATTGTTCTGTTCATTCTTTCTGCAACGTCATTCTGTTATGGAGTGCCAGCTACAGAAAACTGTCTTTTTATTCCATGTTGTTCAAAAAATTCAAGGAATTCATTGGATGTATATTCTCCTCCTCGATCAGATCTAAGACACTTGATTTTTAGATCTAATTCATTCTCAACTAGTGCTTTGAAGATCTGAAATTTCTCAAATGCTTCATCTTTGTGTTTAAGCAGCCCAATCCAACACATTCTAAAGAAATCATCAATGAATAATATATAGTATTCTTCACCACAGGGTGAATTTTTCCTCATAGGTCCACATATGTAAGTATGAATGAGTTCAAGATGCTTACTCGATGATCCTTCCTTGGCATTAACCAGAAATGCGTGTTTGCTTACCGAATTAGCAAGATTTGCATATGATATTTTCAGTAGACAATATTAAAAGATCATGGAGGCTTTAAATCGCTTGATTTTTTTATTTGAGAGAAGCTCAAATGCCCCAATCTTCTATGCCATAACCAATTTTCTGAAGATTTACCCAAGTAGCATTGTTCTTTACAAATTTTCAATACATACAAATTGCTTGATGTTCTATTTACTTTAATGATTGTTTTTCCTGTATCCAGATCACATACCACACATTATTTTGAGCTAAACACAACTTCAGTTCCTTGATCGCACATTAGACTTACACTTAACAGGTTATGCTTTAATCCATCCACATACATAACATTGTTAGCTTTCACCTTTTCTTTTAAAAAAACAAAACCTTTTCCCTTAATGACAACAAGAGTATCATTTCCAAAGGTAACATTCTTTTCTCTTTCTATACTCATATTCAACAGTTTGGTTTTATCACCTGTCATGTGTCTTGAGCATCCACTACCAATGTACCATTGGTTTTCTTCATCTTCTGCAAACAACGCTATGCCACAATTTTCAACCTGTAATTCCTTCTCTTTCCATACTTTGGAGCTTGAAGGAACATGTACTTTTGGCTGGACTTTGCTCCTGCATTCAGATTCTTCATGGCCAAATTTATTGCAATAAGCACATTCAACTTCATTTTGAAGAGGAGAAAAGTTGTTATAGGTATTATTCTATGTTTCAATATCAATCCTTTTCTTTCTTGCTTCTCTTGTCATGATAGTTTTATATGCTACACATTGAACTGCTTTATGACCAAAATTGTGACATGAGAAACATTGTCCATTGAAGAAGAAATTTCTACGATCATAAAATCTCCTTCTTGAATTACCCACATTGTGTTTTTGAAAGAGTCTTCGTTATGTTCTTTAACTGAGATGATCATGCTTTATCTGTAAATATTCTTTATTCCCTTGCTGAGTGGCAGTATGTTGTAAGCCAGTTGTAACTGCTTTTAGATAATTTGGTGCTGAAGCCTGAGAAGATTCTCCAATATATCCAAGACCTGTCTTTATAAGAGGAGAACGTTGTACCTTGATAATATCATCTAATGTTTCAGATCCTTTAGCAACCAAGATTCGCAGTCTTTACTTTCTCAAGTTCTTTTCTTGGAACCGTCACTTCACACCTAATTTCTCATTGTGTTTCTTTTATCTTCAAGTCGACTTTTCGGTAGTTTCCATGGTTATTTTACTCTCTAAGCAAATTTTGAGTTGATTGTTTTCTTCAAGAAAATCATTGTCTTCCATAGCATCCACAAAAGTATCCTTTTCTTCTCTAGATTCTTTTGCCATGAGCAGTTTAATATTTTGTTCACATTCTTCCTCACTATCAGATGACCCATCACTGTCTTCATTAATATAGTAACTTTTTCTTGTGCTAGATCGATTCTTATTCTTTCTTGCTACGTCCTTTCCTTTTGTAGAAGTTCTAAAGACTGCTTCTTTGACTTCAGAAGGTCCTCCTCTTCTCATTTCATATGCAGTTAGTATGCCATGAAGTTGCACCACAGTAAGGTTTTGAAGATCCTGCTTTTCTTCAGGGGCAGAAACTTTTGACTCAAATTTTGTTGTTAGTGATCTTAAGACTTTCTCAACCAAGGTAGATTCGGTTATTGTTTCTCCCAGATTTCTCATACGATTTAAAATATCATCAAGACGTAAAAATAAATTGGAAATGCTCTCCTCATTATCCATTTTTAGATTCTCATATTGAATTCTAAGAGTTTGGAGTTTAACACTTTTTACCTTTGCATCACCTTCATAACTTAGAATGATTTTGTCCCATATTTCCTTTGCTGTATTCAGTTGCATGACTTTGAAAAATTATGATTCAGTTAGACTTCCCAATAGAGCATTGAACGCCTTTGCATTTGTTTCATAATTCTTTCTTTCCATCGGATCTGTTGGTACTACAGCTGGATATTGATATCCTTGTTCAACAATTGCCCATACCTCTACTCCCAGAGACTGAAGATAGGACCTCATCCTTGTTTTCCAGAAGATTAAATTGTTTCCATTAAAGAGCGGAGGCCTGATAGATGTTGTTCCATCTTGATTGCTCATCTGTTTTGATTTCTTCTTCTAAAGGTGCCCATGCTTTTCGGTAGACCTTTCCGATTCCAATTGTTAGAAAAAAATACCGAGAGGGGGGGTGAACTGCGTATTTAGGGTCAAACAATTTTTCTTTTCTTTCTCAAACCATATGTTACAAGACCGCATCCAACATGTATGTCCGTATCTTATTATGTCTTACTTTAGAGCATTGCATCGATACGCATTGCTACGAGAACAGAAGGAACAGAAAACCATCAAACATAAACAACACATATGAACACCAGGATTTAAGGTGGAAACCCAATTCGGGAGAAAACCACTGCTGTTTTAATCTCAGTTCTTCAATATTTATTATAGAGAAAACTTCTTTCAATATATGTTGGTGCAGACTTATACCAGCACGCAGGCACCCACCTGCAGAAGGCTACAACCTTCTCTCGTTTACCAGCCTCTCCTAGAAGGGAGTTACTACCCCCTGCTCTCATTTACCAGCTACCACTGGAAGGGAGCTACAGCCCCCTCTTTGAAGGCTTCATCTTCAAGCTGTGAAAATAGTATTCAAATATTTACAAGGAACTCAAGAATTTGGACTATGATATCCAAAGAATGCTGATCTTACTCTTCATGCATACACTGATGCAGATTGGGCTGGAAGTGTTGATGACCGGAAGAGCACTAGTGGTGGTGCATTCTATATGGGGCCCCGGCTAGTATCTTGGTTTAGCAAGAAGCAAAGCTCTATTGTCTTATCTACAGCAGAAGCAGAATATGTGGCTGCAGCATCATGTTGCACTCAACTTCTCTGGATGATGCAAACCCTTCAAGACTTTCAAATCAAATGTTCACCTCCTATCTCCATTATGTGTGATAATACAAGTTCTATCAGTATCTCAAAGAATCCTGTTATGCATTCCAAGACCAAGCACATTCCCATCAAATATCAGTTCTTACGTGAACAATTTCTTGAGCAAAAGGTGAAATTGGAGTATGTTTCCTCCAAAGAACAAGTTGCTGATATATTTACCAAACCTCTACCCAGGGAAGCATTCGAATATCTCAGACAGAAACTGGGAGTAGTCTCTTCCATGCAGAGGAACAAGTCTACTTAAATACGGAAGATTAAATTGGTTGTGAGGTTCTCTGAATGCACAGGCTCAGGAGGAGCATTGGTCATATGAAAGGGATGAATTGTTGGTCATATTATGTTTGAAAATGCAACATGATCTCAGGGGGAGCATGGCATTGTTGGTTCAAAGGATCTTGATCAAACTCTTTTCCATTGATTTCAAAGGGGGAGGAAAAGAAACAAAGGGCTTCTATAAGACTATCAGAGGAAGAGTATTGCCGTCAATGCCAAAGGGGGAGATTGTTGGAAATGTTGTCATTGATGGCAAAGGAATTGGCAAAGACAGGAAGGAAAACGAGACACAGAGGAATTAGAAACAGAGTAGTAGAGTTGAATTAGGGGTTTAATACAGTTTGCAAAGGAGATGGAAAAAAGGGAGAGCTAAAGGAAAAATTGAATATCTGGCCAAGATTTGTACGTTAATGAAGAACTGTTGAATTGTGTTAAGTATGGTTGAATAAATCTGGAATATATATGACCTGTGTGATCAATTTCATAATGGGCAGAGGATACCTACGGTGCCCGGAGAAGAATGAAATCATCGTTTCACAGTTAGGATATATGTATTATATGTGTATTGACTGATGTAATTCTTGTGTGGAATCCCCTGAACCTCTGTGTGAATAATCTCTGTAATGGAGTCGAATGATGTCTTGTGTAATTGGAAGGGTTGAATAATACTCTGTATCTGATGAGGGAGTTGATGAGAAATGGCGTAGATTAATGAAGTAGCGGAACACTTGGTGACGACGGAATGCAAAACATTAAAGCGCAATTTAATTATAATAATACATTTAAAAGGCGATGGAACCTAGTGTGGAAGAGCGGAACCATGACCTTGTGAACAGTAAAGGTGGTTTACAGTTTTCATCGCACCACCTATGCGGAGTAAGCGGTATTTCCTGGATGAGGAGTGATTCCATAGAATGCTTGACACGTGTCCCTGTACGTTTTTACAAAACCATTTTTCACTATGCGTCATCGCGCGTTATAGTTCGACCCAGGATGCCCAGCGATATCCCTGAGTGCCATTGATCTGGGAAGGGGTCATCGAATGTTCGTCATTTGTTGAAGATGCACGAAGATTAACACAGGTATGGCAGACCATCGCACGTTAACATTCGACATCAGAGGTCGAGCGATTTGTATATACGTCATTGATCTGGAAGCTTGCTAATCTAATGGTGATCGGACGTTGGACTTGTGTGAATTTTACTGTGGTTCAATGGGCATATTGGATTGGCTATTGACTATGTATGTGGGCCCGGGGTCAAAGGTTTATCGTAAGATTAATTTATTTGGAAGCGTTGGATATTTCTATAAAGTCCAAAGGGTTAAACTTTAGACATAAGGTTTGGGAATTCAAATGCTGTAAATATATTTATTTATCAATTTCTTTAAAATTGATAAATAAAATTTAAAAAGAAATAAAAAAGCACCGTGGGATAAAATAAAAAGAATACTGACAGAGGAATACCATTAGTGGTTCAAGGTTTTGACTCATGGTTTTAATAAAGGCAAAACTATATAAGGAGAAGGAAAAATAGAGAACGTGGGGTGGAGGGTAAGGAAGGTGAATAAGAATTTCTCAAAATAATATCTGGGTGGTAAGCTCTATTCTTAACAGAAAAATATGAAACTAAGATGCACCCATGAATATAATCTGATGATGATGAATCTCTGGTTTGAATGACGGACGAAATCATGAGGAACTGGTGTGAGTATACAATAAATAAATAAATCTGGTGACCGGAAAGGTATGTCATATGGAAACTGGTGGATTCAGTATGAAAAATAGATGAAACGTGGTCTGCAGTGGTGCTGAGGGTTGAAGCCTTTAGAGAGGGGGTTGTAGCTCCCTTCCAGTGGTAGCTGGTAAACGAGAGCAGGGGGTAGTATCTCCCTTCCAGGAGAGGCTGGTAAACGAGAGAAGGTTGTAGCCTTCTGCAGGTGGGTGCCTACGTGCTGGTATAAGTCTGCACCAGCATATATTGAAAGAAGTTTTCTCTATAATAAATATTGAAGAACTAAGATTACAGTAGCGGTGGTTTTCTCCCGAATTGGGTTTCCACCTTAAATCCTGGTGTTCATATGTGTTGTTTATGTTTGATGGTTTGTTCTGTTATTTCTGTTCATGCTTAATGCTTATCTGATGCAATGCTCTAAGTAAAGACATAATAAGATATCTGGACATACATGTTGGATGCAGTATTGTAACATATGGTTTAAGAGAAAGAAAGAAAAATTGTTTCAACCCTAAATACTAATTCACCCCCCCCCCCTCCCCCTCTCAGTGTTTTTCCCAACAATATCTAATGGATGGATCTCCTCAATATTTAAAAAAATATCAGAAGAAGGAAAAGGAGGGATAAATCAACATCCTTTTCACCAAGGGATTTTTTAGTAATATTCTTTACTTTTGTACCTTGATCAGGATTCTTTGGATTATCTTGAACATTCATCTATTGTGAAACCTTAGTAGTCCGGGGATCCTCATTTTTGGAATTGAGACTTTAAATAAAATCTTTCCAAATTTCATTTAATATAGGATAAATTACAAACTCTTCCGCTCGAGAAGAAGGTGAAGCCACTATTCCTTTAGGACGGGGAGGATTAGTTGACTGAGAATAACTAGTAACCAAAATATCATCACTTACAATATTTTCCTGTGGTAGCTGCTGTTATCACTACAATGGATCTCTAAGGCTAAGAAAGAGTCCACATAGAGGTAACACGGACCAATATTTTAGCTTGGTAGCTAGCCCTACCAAACATGAGAGGGATCTCTACTGAAATTCACAGCCAAGAGGGCTGAATGAATTAGGGATTTAGGCTAGGTATGCGTACAGGGGTTTTTTTGTTTGAAATGGTTTGCTGGATGGGTGAATTAGGTCAAAGAGGCTAGGTCAGGGCAAATAAGATTAGGATTGCAGTCCATTGAATGGGGCAAGGTAGGTAGGAAGGCTAACACTTTAGGGTTTTTTTAATGGAATATATTAGACAGATGAGGTGCTAGAAAGAGAAATACAATGCATGTATTCTTTCTAAACTGGATAAATGAGACAAAATATGAAGATTTTCCTAGAATAGAGCATAGAAGATGTATTCTACTTATCAACTTGAAAATAAACATATAATAGAAATGAAATTGATCATGGAGAGTAAAAAACATTCATACATATGCAACATAAGAAGAAACAATGTTAAATATCCATACCACAAGTATCCAAAGAAATAGCCGCACCTCTTTCGTTAAATTCCTACCAAATACTAAATACACTAGAGTCTTTGATCAACGCAACAACATCCAACAATGTCCATCCTGTGAAATGAGTCAAGAAATGATAGATATAGACAAAAAAAAACTTCTCCCAATCTCAGGGGTCGAATCCCTAAGTTGAGGAGTTGTTCCACCAAAAATTGAACTGCATACCTAGAGTGTAGGGAGGTCAAACTGACTCATCCCTCACATTTTGGAAACTGATTCATTACATCTCCTCAAGAGTTTTTACCTAATATATTTACCCCTAGGTAACTTAAAACATGAGTATTAAATTTACATCCTTGAATTACATTGGTAAAAACATCATTTGCAAGGGAAAACTGAGAAAATTTGCAAATTTCAGGAAACAGAGAAAATTGGTAAAAAGCGCACCACTAGTGTAAAAAGCGCAGCGCCAACTTGAGCTCCACTTTTTAAAGGGGTTTTAGTGTCCAAATTGAGCTCAGGATAGCTCATTGGAAAGCATGTCTTGTATGATTTCCAAAACTATCCTTGGTTTTTAAAAATGACTTTATTTGACCCTCCAAAAGTTCAATCTCCCAAGAATGATCAAAAGCGCAGCGCCAACCTAAAAAACAGGGCAGAAAATATGTTTTTTAAGGTGTTTTTTGACTTTTTGACTGACCAATCGCCCCAAAAAATCTTAGAAATGTTTCTAGGGTGACTGTATTTAGCCTTCTGAATCCAATGGTGCCTTTATTTTTGTCAATGGAGGTCCCTCGAAAAAGTGGAATGCCTAGGGCGTTGTGCTTTCGACAGTGCAACTGTGCAAAAATTGTCAAAATGTGAAAAAACTAAAAAAATATCAAAACTTGTCCAAAATTTCTTCAAAAGTGTGCTATGGAAGCCTGATGAAGTGTACCTAGAAATGAGGGACACCTCTACAAGGATTTCAATCTTGTCTCCCTTCTTTTTCTTGGCTATGTTTTGCTTATGTTTCTCCTGCAATTGCTTGAGATTGATGCTACAGATTTGATTTCTTGTGATATACCCATTTGACATGTTTTTGAGCATCTTGTTGTCCTTGTTTTCCTTTTGGAGGAGCTTTTCAAGATGGATGTTGACCCTATCAAACCATGTCTCTTTGTCATCCTCAACCTCCTTGGCAATCCTTTCCTTAAAAGTTAGTTTTTCATCTTCAATTCTCCGTTGTTGTAAATCCCTCTTAAGACATCTTGTTTTGGGTCTTTTTCTGATGCTTTTGATGTCATCATGGCCAAGGTCATTTGGTGGCATCATATCTTTACCTTTTTTTTTTTAAGCAGCTCTAGCTCCATGAGTACTTGCTTATCTTTCAGCTATTTATTCTCCATATCAAGAAATGAAATGACAAATTTATCCCTTTCTAAGTTAGTCCAAAGCTCTCTAATTTAGGAATCCTTTTTCTTGACAACCAAACTAGAATCCTCATGATCATCTGGCTGATCCAAGTCAACCAGGTCAAAATATGCTTTCTCATCATGAGGGTCCTCATCCTCTTGCATGGCTTCCTCATGCTCATTTGCTTTTGTCATCTTTTGCTTACCCTTATATACTTCATTTTATAATGAGGAAGGAAAGGTCCCTTCCACTTTCTGTGGAGTAACACTTTCCTATACCCTCTCTGATATGTTCTAGCTAATGTGCTCATTTCAATCCTTTTAGGCTTGCTTACCATAGCTCTATTAGATGATCCAATCTGACTCTGAAATGGTGATGATGGTGGTGAAATGGGTGTAGTAGCTTGAGTTGATGAAGGAGTAGCTGATGTGGGCTGATATGGAGGAATAGATATAGTAGGATGAGGTGGAGGAGGCCTATCTTCATCATGTTTATCAGTAGGATGAGATGAAGAAGGCATATCTTCAGCATGCTGAGCTTGTGGATATGTGAAGATATCATTGGAAATGAAGGTGTCCCATGAAATATGCAACTGGTTAAGGTGATTGAGGAAAATGATCTTGATGAGAGAGTGGTGAAAGAAGTTGTTCATCTACTGGTCATAATCTCTCCTTTGTGCAATGTATGCCATTTTGTCTAAGCTCCTGAATAGATAGTATGGGATATTAAGCATTTTGACTCTTGTGAAGTGCATAAGCAATCTAATATGATATGTATAGAGTCTGGAGAACCTTCCTTCACAAGAGAAGTACTTCATGATGATATTCATTATGGGGGTATACCTATGAAGAAGGTAGCTGAAAGGAAAAACTCTCCTTCTCTCATTTTTGTACCTTGTTTTGATGAATGGTTCATAATACTTATCATCCAAGTCTTTGGATTTAAACCACCTTTCACCTATATTTGAAATCCCTATGGAAGAAGAAATGATATATGGAAATATGGTGAAGTTCACACTTGCAAGGGTCACATGATTGTCTTTAAGTTTTGAAATGAAAATTCTGCTCAAAATAGGGTGGTGTTGAGCTCTTTCAATCATATTGTAGAAATCAAGGCAACCAACATATTGAAAGCAAGAGACTGTCATTGGTGAAGCCTTTAGTTCTCTCGTGTTGGTTGGCTCAAGCCTTAGGATTCTTCCTCCTTTATGTGGCCTTCTCTCTTGTCTATCCTCCTCTTCCTCCATGTAATCTCTGTCTTCTTCCATGGTGTTTTTGATCTGGAGAACCTAGGGATGAGGAAATGGGAGTGGGCATAGGTTTAGGGAGTGGGGATAGGTCTAGGAAAAGATAGGGAGATGGGGGAAGAGGTTACTGAACTTTGGGAGGTGATAGAGGGTTAAAATTCTTGGGGAATTAGAAATGATAATTTTATTACAGGTTTTGGGTATGGGTGGTTATGAAATTTTAAATACCTAGGACTTAGGGTTTAGGGGAAAAGGGATTTAGGGAAAGGGATATAGTGTTTTAGGGGTAGGGATAGGGTTTAAAGTGATGTAGGAAGGGAATTCAGGGCTTATGGGCATCAATTTGGGAATGAAGAGATGGGATTAGGATTTTCAACTGGGCAAACTACCAATTTTTCATGAAAACAAAAACACCATGAAATTGATATTTAGGAAAGCAAGGAGGTGATAAAATGGTCTTACTTACTTGATAAAAGATAATAAGAGAATTTTTTGGAGGATTAGAGGTATTTTGGAAGATTTTTGGTGCTTATTGGGAAAACTAGGCAAAAATGCAGCACCTTGCCCAGAAGCGCAGTGCCCTTCAACAAAAAATGCAGTGTTGTTGTCCAAAAGTGCAACGCCTATTCAAAAAACGCAACGTCACCCAAAAAATCAAAATTTCACCCTACAAATTGGATTTTTGAGCTGAGGGAGTGTGAGATCTATGATTTCAATAACAAATGAGCTTCTTCTTTGTCTTATGGTCGTATTTATACTTGATGAATTTGATGATTTGGGCCTTTGGACCCACTTTCTCTTTTCTTCTCTTTCACTTTACACTTTGAAACTATAGCTTTCCTCTTTTTGACTTCATTATTTGCACATTGATCATTTGATGATTGAGAACTCTTTACATTTTGACTTTTGATGCTTTATTGGCACGTGGAACTCTGAGTTGGCACCTTGGGAACCATGAACTTATTACAAATTGAGTGACATGAAATTACATAATGGAAAATAAAAATTAGAATTTTAAATAAAAATTACAGCTTGGAATAAGAATTACTCCTTAAAAATAATCTTTACATGGTAAAGATAGGTTATTTGATCACTTTATTACCTGCTTCTCTTATGCAATGTAAATGGTTTATTATTGGACCTTCAAAAACCCTAGAAACCTAATGAAACCTTGAAAAACCCTAAAGACCTAATGAGAGCCTTGAATGAATGAAATTCATGGTGACATGACTAAACAAGTGATAAAAAACTCATGAATGATGGTCATTCAACAAATTATGAAAATGAGGTAGCAAGTAATGGAAACTTGGGAAAAGTGATTTTTTTATTATTTTAGGGCTAACATCAGTGAGTAAATTTTGGAATGATGACCTAGTTTAATGACAAAAAAATTTGACTGAGACCCTAATATGATATCAAAAGAGGATTTTTGATCACTGATGGCAAGATGAAAATACTCGCACTGACATTGACCTAATTGGGGATGACAGTTGTGAAAGAGGTGTCAAGAACACTGCAGACCAGCTAGCATTATCTATTGAGCCAATACGTTCGTAAACTCAAACTAATAAACATGACTAAAAACCAATAACTCAGATGAAATAGAATGACTCAAGACAAACTAAAAACTGGCTGAAAATTTACTCAATACAAACTTACTTGATTGAAATATTTTTTGAAAACTGACTAAAATAAAAAAATTACTAAACTTATTAATTGCAGCATATCACCGAGACTTGAGGGTTTAAAATCTTGATGACAAACACCCGCCTGCTGAAGACATATGTACAATCATGTGAAGTGATCTTTCCAGTGTAAACAATCTAGGAGATGGCTACTTACTTGAATTATGCTCTCACTTTCCTTGAGCAGGCAGAAAAAAAAAAGAAAAAAAAGAAAAAAAGAAAAAAAAAAAACTAGACAACTCCGAGTGTCCACTGAACATGTGCTTCTAGTCGATGAAAACAAGAAAATACATCTTTCCTGCTAACTGTAGAAAATCAATAAAATGATTTTCAAAAATATGAAATTTTACCTTGTCTTGAGATCCAGCAAAAACACAAGCACACTCTTCATTCTGATCTGAAAGAACACTTGGTTGTGGATCCATAGGAGGGCATAGTGAAGTATGAATTTATGCTATTGAGAGTTGGTTGTAAATTCGTCAAGCATGGGAAACTTTGATTCTATCTTTGGCATAATGTCTCTCTTAGGCTCATATTCCTCAAATTCATAGTCTAAATCATCCTTGAAGAGAAAAAATTCTTCAAAATTATCAGACATGAAAGCCCTATCTTCTTCATGAAAGACAATAGTGTCTGTTTGCCGATCTCCTTGGAGGAAATCATCATTACAAATTGGCTTACTCTCAAAAAAATCGTGTATAGTTTCATCAGTTTCATAATTGTCATCATTTAAACTCAGATTTTCATTTTCAATGATGGAAGAAGTTTCACTAACACATTCTTGACTATGGAAACATTGTAAAACTGCATTAGCTTGGGATGTAGCATGAATTTTCAGGAGCTGATCTATCTCATCTTCAGTTAAAGGAGGAAGTACTCTTTGTTTCATTTGGATGAAATTGTAATTGTCTTCTTTCCCTCCTAAATATTCACAAGGATGCTGAATATCTTCTTTAACCTCAAGAAAAGGAGCATATAAATTTTCATTAGACTGTTGATTTATTTCATGTGGTTTGATTTTACTATCAAGATGAAAAATTATTTCATCTTCAAAGAAAGGGGAAGCTACTATATGCTGAATATAATATTGTGTATCAATGTGACTAGCTTCTTCAGATTGTTGTTGAAGGGAGAAATCATAGAATGCTTCAATGATTTATTCCTCATTCATGCATTCAATATCATCAATACCCTCAAGATATGAAATAAAACCTTCACTATAATCACAACAACTTTGTAAGAGAGATAAAGAAATATTGGAATTCACATAATGTTTGGAAAAAATCTTATGGAAATATTTAAGAGAACATTAACTTCCTTTTGGTAACCCTTCATACCATACCCTAGATTTATCTTCAAGAGTATCCATAAAAATCTTCATGAGACAGTCTTCAGGAAACTCAACTCTCAGTCTACATACATGTACATGAAACTTTACTAAATGCAAATCAACATCATCTTTCTCTTCATCTTTGAATATGGGAAGATGTGTAAACCAATCAGCATAAGGCATAGGATTTGAAAATCTAGGGATTTGAGATCGATCCATAGGAGAATACCTGATATTTTCTTCTTGCAGTAGAACTCAAATCAACAACAATGAAGTCACCAAGAAGTCTATTCAAATTACTAGTTCTTGAACATTGGAGTCACCGTTAAAATTTTGAACCTTTGGATTCTTCGACAATGGAGTCACCAGGTGAACGATGCACAACCTTACTGTGCCTGATTGTTGTTTACCATAAAAAATTAGATATGATATTTGTCATTCTTTCCCAGGGAATATTTGTCTTTTCGCCTTCCCGAAAATGGCGCCAGTATGTTATCACTCCATCAGATCTCTAAGGATGAGAAAGAGTCCAAAAAAAGGTAACCACAGACCAATATTTTAGCTTGGTAGCTAGCCCTACCAAACTAGAGAGGGATCTCTCCACAAAGTCACAAGCAATAGAGCTAGATGAATTAGGGTTTTTGGCTAGGTATGAGTACAGGGGTTTGTTTGTTTTAAATGGTTTGTTGGATGGGTGAATTAGGTCAAAGACGCCAGGTCAGGGAAAATAAGATTAGGATTCCAGTCCATTAAATGGGGCAAGGTAGATAGGAAGGCTAAAAATTTAGGGTGTTTTGAATGGGATGGATCAGGCAAATGAGGTGCTAGAAAGAGCAAGACAATGCATGTATTTTTTCTAAATTGAAGAAATGAGAAAAACTATGAAGATTTTCCCAAAACAAAGCATAAAAGATGTATTATGTTTATCAAATTGAAAATAAACATATAATAGAAATGAAATGGATCATGGAGAGTACAAAACATTCATACATATGCAGAAAAAGAAGAAACAATGTTAAATTTCCATACCACAGGTATCCCAAATAAATAACTGCAACTGTTTTATTAAATTCCTTCCAAATACTAAATACACTCTAGTCTCTGATCAACGCAATAACATCCAAAAATGTCCATCCTACGAAATGAGTCAGGAAATGATATATATAGACATAAAACAACTTCTCCCAACCTTAGGGGTCAAATCCTTAAGTTTAGCAGCTATTCCACCAAAAAATGAACTGTATACCTAAAGTGTAGGGAGGTCAAACTGACTCATCCCTCACTTTTTGGAAACTGATTCATTACATCTCATCAAGAGTTTTTACCTAATGTATTTACCCCTAGGTAACTTTAAAACATTATTATTACATTTAAATACTTGAATTACATTGGTAAAAACATTTTTTTCCAAGATGAAACTGAGAAAAATGAGAAAATTTGCAAATTTTAGGAAACATAAAAAATTGGTAAAAATTGTAGCACCCACTTCATCTCCACTTTTTAAGGGGTTCCCAGTGTCCAAATTGATCTCAATATATCTCATTGGAAAGCATGTCCTATCTAGTTTCCAAAATTTTCCTTGGTTTTTAAAAATGGCTTTATTTGACCCTCCCAAAGGTCAATCTCGTAATATTGCTCAAAAGTGCAACGCCAACCTCAAAAACAGGGAAACAATATGTTTTTTTGAGGTGTTTTTTGGCTTTTTGACTGACTAGTTGGCCCAAAACATCTTAGCAAAGCTTCTAGGGTAACTGTATTTGGCCTTCTGAATCCAATGATGCCTTTATTTTTGTCATTGTAGGTCCTTAGAAAAAGCGCAGTGCCTAGAGCATTGCGCTTTTGATAGTGCAACTATGCAAAAACTGTCAAAATGTGCAAAAAATAAAATAATTTCAAAACTTGTCCACAATTTCTTCAAAATTGTGCTATGGAAGCCTGATAAAGTGTGCTAAGAAATGAGGGAAGCCTCTACAAGTATGTCAATATTTTCTCCCTTCTTTTTCTTGGCTAGTGTTTTCTTATGTTTCTCTTGCAATTGCTTGAGTTTGATGCTACATATTTGATTTCTTGTGATATACCTATTTGAAATGTTTCTAAGAATATTGTTGTCCTTGTTTTCCTTTTGGAGGATATTCTCAAGATGTATGTTAACCCTATCAAGCCATGTATCTCTGTCATGCTCAACTTCCTTCGTAATCCTTTCCTCAAAATTTAGTTTCTCATCTTCAATTCTCTGTTGTTGTAAATCCCCCCTTAAGACCTCTTATTTTTGGTATTTTTCTGTTTCTTTGGATGTCATCATGGTGAGGTTCATTAGATGGCATCATAGCTTTAAATTTCTTTGTTTTAAGAATCTCTAGCTCCATGAACACTTGTTGATCTTTCAGTTTCTTATTCTCAAGCTCAAGAAATGAAATGAAAAATTTATCCCTTTCTAAGTTAGTCTGAAGCTCTATAATTTGGGCATAATTTTCATTGACAACCAAGATGGAAGCCTCATGATCATCTAGCTGATCCAAATCAACTAGGTCAAAATCTGCTTCCTCGTCATGAGGGTCCTTATCCTCTTGCATGGCTTCCTCATGCTCATTTGCTTCTGTCATCTTTTGCTTACCCTTATATACCTATTTTGATGATGAATAAGGCAAGGCCCCTTCCACTTTTCGTGGAGAAAACACTTGCCTATACCCTCTCTGATATGTTCTAGCCAATGTGCCAATTTCAACGCTTTTAGGCTTGTTGAGCATAACTCTGCTAGATGATCCAATCCGACTCTGAAATGGTGATGATGGTGGTGAAATGGGTGTAGTAGGCTGAGCTGATGAAGGAGTAGGTGATGTGGGCTGAGATGGAGGAATAGATATAATAGGATGAGGTGGAGGAGGCCTATCTTTAGCATTTTGATTAATAGGATGAGATGAAGAAGACATATATTCAGCATGCTGAGCATGTGGAGTTGTGAAGATATCATTGGCAATGAAGGTGTCCCATGAAATATGCAACGGGTTAAGGTGATGGAGGACAATGATATTGATGAGAGATTGGTGAAACAATTTTTTCATCTGATGGTCATAATCTCTCCTTTGTACAAGGTATGCCATTTTGTCTATGCTCTTGAACATATAGTATGGGATATTAAGAATTTTGACTCTTGTGAAGTGCATAAGAAGTCTGATATGATATGTATAGAGTTTGGAGAACCTTCCTTCACAAGAGAAGTACTTCATGATGATCTTAATCATGGGGATATACCTATCAAGAAGGTAGCTGAAAGGAAAAACTCTCCTTCTCTCATTTTTGTACCTTGTTTTGATGAATGGTTCATAATACTTCTAATCATCCAAGTCTTTGGATATAAACCACCTTTCACCCATGTTTGGAATCCCTATGTCAGCAACAATGATAGATGTAGATATGGTGAATTTTACACCTGCAAGGGTCACCTATTGTCTTTGAGGTTTGAAATGAAAAGTCTGCTCAAAATAGGGTGGTGTTGAACTCTTTCAATCATATTGCAGAAATCAAGGCAACCAACATATTGAAAGCACGAGATTGTCATTGGTGAAGCCATCAATTATTTGGTGTTGGTGGGATCAAGCCTCAAGATTCTTCCTCCTTTATGTGGCCTCCTCTCTTGTCTATCCTCTTCTTCTAGTCTATCCTCCTCTTCCTCCATGTAATCTATGTCTTCTTCCATGGGGATTTTGATCTAGAAACCCTAGGGATGAGGAAATGGGAGTGGGGATAGGTCTAGGAAAAATTAGGGAGATTTGGGATGGGTTAGTGAACTTTGGAAGGTGATAGAGGGTTAAAATGCTTTGGGAATTAGAAACGATAATTTTATTACAGGATTTGGGTATGGGTGCCTAGGAAATTTGAAATACCTAGGACTTAGGGTTTAGGGGAAAAGGGATTTAGGGAAAGGGATATAGTGCTGTAGGGGTAGGGATAGGGTTTACAATGATTTAGGAAGGGAATGCAAGGTTTATGGCCATCAAATTAGAATGAGGAGATGGAATTAGGGTTTTCAACTAGACAAACTGCCAATTTTTCATGAAAACAAAAACACCATGAAATTGATATTTAGGAATTCAAGGAGGTGACAAAATGGTCTTAATTACTTGATAAAATATGATAAGATAATTTTTTGGAGGATTAGAGGCAATTTGGAAGAGTTTTGGTGCTTATTGGGCAAACTAGGAAAAAGGGCAGCACCTTACCTAGAAGCACAACACCCTTCAGCAAAAAACGCAGTGTTGTTGTCCAAAAGTGCAACACCTATTCAAAAAATGCAGTGCCACCCAAAAAATAAAATTTTGACCCTGCAAATTGGTTTTTTGAGCTGAGGGAGTGTGAGCTTGATGGTTGCAATAGAAAATGAGCTTTTTCTTTGTCTTATGGTGGTATTTATACTCGATGAATATGATGTTTTGGGCCTTGGGACCCACTTTCTCTTTTCTTCTCTTTCACTTTACACTTTGAAACTATACTTTTTCTATTTTTGACTTCATTATTTACACATTGATTATTTGATGATTGAGAACTCTTTACATTTTGACTTTTTGATGCTTTTCTGGCATGTGGAACTCTGAGTTGGCATCTTCGGAACCATGAACTTATTACAAATTTAGTGACATGAAATTACATAATGGAAAATAAAAACTACATTTTGAAATAAAAATTATATCTTGGAATAAGAATTACTCCTTACAAATCGTCTTTACATGGTAAAGAGAGGTTATTTGATCTCTTTCTTACTTGCTTCTCTTATGCAATGGAAATGGTTTATTATTGGACCTTGAAAAACCCTAGAAACCTAATGAAACCTTGAAAAACCCTAAATACCTAATGAGAGCCTTGACTAAATGAAATTCATGGTGACATGACTAAACAAGTGATAAAAAACTCATGAATGATGGTCATTCAGCAAATTATGAAAATGAGCTAGCAAGTAATGGAAACTTAGGAAACATGTTTTTTTAATTTATTTTAGGGCTACCATTAGTGAGTAAAATTTGGAATGATGACCTAGTGGAATGAAAAAAAATTCTGAATGAGACCCTAATATGATATGAAAAGAGGATTTTTAATCATTGATGGCAGAATGCAAACACTGACACTAACAACTGCAATAAATCTATAGGGAGATAGGCTATCCTTGAGGTTATGTACTATGTAAATTAGGGCTTTTCCTTAGGAGTGAATTTCTGCTCTGCTCTCTTTAAGACTTGGGAATAGGATGAAGATTTATCAAATAAATCATCTAATCTGTCAGGCTCATGAATAAATTGTCTGATATTTTGTGAGGCTGTGAATTTATTGCTACAACACTAGGGTCATAATGTTTATTAGATACAATAGGAAGAATAAGGGCTTGAATAGCCTGTATTTATATCTCTTCATTCTTATAGTTTTCCAAAGAAAAAATTGGCTAGAAATTTAGGCCACGTTCTCTTATTTGAATCTTTCAAGACTTTAGAAATACCTTGTCCAATAGTTTTATAAGTCACCTCCCCGCTCAAGATTTTATCAGGAATATACAATGGAAAACCATGACGGTTGTCCAAACTACAAAAAACCTTGATATATGTAAAATATTCCTCATTGTTCCAATTTCCAACTCGTTCAAAATATCTCGAGCATCTAGAGACATCCGAGGTGCTTTTGAACCAAACATAATTTTGATAAGTTGGCAATATGACTCTGTGAATTTTTTTGTAAAAATGCTGACGATACTTAGATTTCCATAAAAAATCATGATACCCATCAATGGGATTTGGATCTTGGAGGGTCCACTTCCAACCCATAGAAGGAAAATCCATTGAGAAACATAACACATTCATAATATAAACATATATATAAAAAGGGGGGACTTTGTTTTTAGAAATGCTACACCCATTCCTAAAGGTTAGAATATGGGAAGCCTAGTTATTAGTATGCATAGTAGCCCAATCGAATATAAACCCCTCTTAGGCTGCATCTATGAGAGGTAACCAACAATTGAGAAATTTTGACACATTAGGTTGTGCATGTAACCTACACATCATAGTAGCAACTTGGGATAATGGACCAGCAAGAGAGTCAACGACATGCCTACCAATTTATTTCACTTTATGCTTGTTTGGATATTTTCTCCACTATCTAATATTCTCTGATGGGTGTCCATGTTCCTTGATGAAAGCCTCTATATACTCCTTTTTTTATTTTTATTGTGGGTGGGGAAAATGGTACATGATCTGTAAATATTTTTTGTTGAATGACCCAATGAGTGTTCCCATGTTCGTGAAAATATTCCAATTGTTAATATTCAAATTTTCCACTACCCATAAAATTGTATCAATATAAGGCAAAATACGTGGTCTAGACGCTATCCTATGAAGGAAGGATTTGACAACATCACTGAAAGAAGCCTCCGAGATCGGAGTGCTATCTTCTGTGGTTATTGTTATCTAGGTAATTCTGGGCTTTTCTTCTTCAAAATAATTGTACATTTCCTCCCAAGAAGAATTCCCCGCATCTTTAGTGCAAACTGTATTGGATAATAGTTATGATCCTAGTATATTTCATCAATTTCTTCAATGAAAGGGCCATAAGACTACTGTGAAGATGCCTTTTTCTTAGCTTTCCATCCCTTCATCATTTCTTCGTAATTATTGGAATTAGAGCTTACCTGTAATGTAGACAGGATGGATTAATGAAAATAACCTCCAAACTAGAACTCATCGCAAATAAAATAAATTTTGTAATAAGAAATCACAATAAATTCCCTTTTTGAACAAATTGTATTATATCGAGATGAATTAAATAAGGAATTTTATGTTTTTGAGATCATTAAAACCATTAAAATTAATTAAATACACAAGCACGAGGCCATGTGGCAATGCCACATCAGATTATATGGGGTATAATTTTTGGAGAGTACTTGAAATAAACTTATGATGGGACGATCTTCTGATAGGAAAACTTTCCAATTTTATAACGGTCATGAAATAATCTCAAAAATCTAGTCGTGATATCCAATGAACATAGCTTATCATAAGTATTGTATCGGGAGATTTTTCATTATAAGAATCTCATGAAGCTTTGTTTGAAATTTAAGATTTTATTAAGAATCATATATCGAAGAAGACCTATTTTGAAAATTTTATTTAAATGGTGTTTCGATGGAGGAGGCCCAATGGAGACCCGATGGAAATTAAATGAAGCTCTAATGAGATCAAATCTGATGGATTATTTTATTGTTGAGTTTTTGAGGTCGAAAGTATTATGATAAATCTTTTTATAATAAGTATTTCGAGTCAAGACTTTTTATAATATTTAATAAAACATCGAGGGTCTGGCTTCATAAGGGATATTCATCATAACTTCTATTTAAAATAAGTTTTGATATAGGAAAGGTAGATGACACAAAGGTCTCTGATAAAAAATGAACCATAGCAGTCAACCAATTGGAAATTTCTCCCATCGTAAATCGTTAATATCGAAACTTTGATATGAAGAGGTCTGATGAAAAGGAAAGTCCAAAATTATATTATAAGAGCGCTTGTTGTTAACTCTTCACATGTACCTAATAAATAAATAAAAGAAAGCATAAAATAAATTAAAGGGTATTAGATAAAAGGGTCCCCATTATTTATGAAGATTTAATTAAAAAAATGGGGGGTTGTTTTTTTGCTACAACAGGGCTAGAAATAGTGTTTTTGAGGAAATTTTCCCAGAAACTCAAAATTTTTGGAGAAGTGATGCTTAGGAATTTATGAAGGGATTGTGAAAAAGTGTTCAAGGATGTTGATTGATCCAATTTGCAGGTCTATTGACCAAATGTGACAAAATTTCCTATAACAGATTGCCCCCTAAAGTAAAAAGTCAGAAGCAGTAGCTCAGACTGAAATTATTTACCTTGTGACAATTTCAGATCAAGAGAAATTGGTTGAGATCATCATTTGTTACAATACATTTACATCATGATATAATTTTTGAGGTAGGCATTCCCATTCTTAGAATGTAGGTCAGTATTACATATACAATGATCAAGAAGTATCATCCACTAACAATAAAGTGTGGATGCATTCTTGGATGAATCTCTGACTAGTCATAGCCATCATAATTTTTTGATCTTGTATGAATCCTGAAATCGCAGCTTGGATGGATGGAACTAGATGCAAGGTTTTATATCTCATTCACTTGATCTCTTGATGTACGAGTCTAACCATGTCAATAAATGAGATGAAGTCGAACATCGTAGACATCATCTAATTACCCCACCAATGATGTAAGCCAATAACAAATGCGAGAGAAACCACAGATGATGTTAATGGATCTAAAGGTACTCCAATACAATCTATGTGGTTTGAATATATGAGCTGACATCAAAAACCACATAGAATATTCTGCTCAAAGTCCAATGATGAAGACTTGTCACCGAGAATGAGGAAAATTGCAATTGATGTATATAAGCTCCAAGGTACCAAAGGGAGTTTCTAAGTAAAATTCATGGATAATGAGCTGATGTTGATAGGAAGTGACCCATTGCAGGAGGGTATTGATGTATCCCTCATCAATGACATGGAACGCGTATTTATATTTGAGACATAATGATGTTTATGAAGAGATGGTTAAGGAAAGACAAACATTGTTACACAACATTTTTTCACTGTCCCTGCATTCCCTATTCCGAATACTGGAGGACCATCATAGTGACCCTTGTGTACTGTCACAAATCATAATGAATTTCATTGAATCCCTTAACATGCAAGGAAAAAAATCTCTATGGAATATTCCTGAAGTAGACCCTTAAAAAAATGTAATTTTGGGTCGACGTTGTGGTGTGGTTATGTCCTCACGCGCATTTCTAGATTTGCACTAGCCTGGCGTCGTGGTTGCTCTGTCTCTGAAGAACCCTCACGCTGAGCTACTTTTGGAAGGTTTTTTAATATGGAAATGAAGCTTCTAAGATCTAATAGCTTCATGGGTGGAATCATGGATGTTTGTTCGACTGGATGTGGTTGAGTTTATCCATATTGGCCCCCAGTTCCCACCAAGATTCCTAATGATTGTCCCAAGTTTGAAGGCAAGTCTGGAGAAGACCCCCAAACGCATGTTATGACATATCACCTATGGTGCTCCTCTAACTCGTGGATTAATGATTCTATTCATTTACGTCTTTTCCAAAGGACTCTCACTGGTGCCGCTGCAAAGTGGTACGTTGAACTCTCTCGTGGAATATTCCAAGATTTCAATTCTCTTGCAATGGCATTTCTCACACACTTTCAGTTATCAGTTCACTATGAAATGGGAACGCACCTCCTTATGTCCTTGAAACAAGATACAACCACACATATCTCCAATCACATTCATGAATGGAGACGACGTCGTTGTTTGATCAATTTTGAAATCCCTGATCAACTTTTGACTGACTCGTTCACTACCTCTTTTGTTGGTCCGATAGCTAAGTAAATTTCTATGGGGGCATGTGTCACTGAAGAGGAGGCCATTTCTCATGCCCAGTACCTCGATCTATTTTACTCCCAGTCTGGCATGCTTTATGATCTCTTGCCCAATGCTCCACGAGCTGGAACTTCCAAACCACCGACGACACCACCTGTTGACGATATCATTGGTTATGTTTCTCAGACTTCCTGTAAGTATTCTCTTGCTCTTGTGAAGAAGAAATCAACCCCTTCTATCGATACTTCTTCTCAACCACCTTCCAATCTTGGTAAAACCACATAAGTGAATGCCGTCCAGTCTACCTTGACAGAAATAGCTTCCAAAGGTAAGAAGAAGGGTAAAGGCAAGGCCAAAGCCGATACCTCAAAACAGGATTCTCCTAAAGACTTTCCTCAATAGTCTGAAGTGAGCCAATTACTTAAAATTACTTAGGGGACCTTGACTGTCCTAAAAGAGCCTTTCCCATCTTAGCAGACGCATGTAGTAGACCATCCGAAATATTATTCCTCATTTGGTTCTCAAGTTTTTATGTGTGGCACTATACCCGTGAATGTGATGACTAGGTCAAAATATTATACTCCACCAGCTGGGAAAGAAAATGTTGATGCTCCTTCTAGTTATTCCCCACTTAATTCCAGCACTATTCATATCGAAAGGCCTAGTAACGATTCTGTTGTCTGACTGCCTTCTAAAGGCTTGCTTCGAAAATCCTCTTACTATCTTAATGCTCAAGCAGCTCAACATTACAATATTGTGGAGGATTTGGCCCAAGCTCCTTCTACTATGTCGACAGTAGAGGTTATTCAAAGCCGTCCTACAAAATGGAAATCATTGCTATCTGTCATTGGAGTGATCGATCCAGCTGAATTCAAACTTATTACTTTCGATTTGGAGAACCATGTTCCGCATCTGTCCCACCATATTTATTTTCTTATCCAGGTTATTATTAACTCAAATACCATTCACCGAATTGTATTCAATGAAGGTGCATCTACATGCATTATGTCTGTATCTTGTTGGAAAGCCATTATTTCTCCTTCTTTGAGTAAATATAAAAATACCCTGGAGGCTTTTGATGGAAGAGTTTCTCCTCCGTTTGGAATTCCCCCCACTTTCCTATCACGTTGGAAGGCAAGAAAATCAACATCGAGGTAGAGGTTGTTGACGGAAATTTGAATTACAATCTTCTACTCGGACGACGTTGGACCCATGCTATGCGTTGCGTGCCTTCCTCTTTGTTCCATTTGCTTCATTTTCCCCACCAAGGGAAGATAGTCACTATCGTCTAGTTGTATTTCTTTGCTACTACTCCCTATGAAGGCAATTTTCCCTATGTGGAGCATACCAATATTCCATATGAGAGTGTGGGAATAGGTCTTTTTAAAAAATCCGCCTTAATGGGTATTTTCAACCTCCTGCCTCCCAATGTCACCTTTTTCAATATGATATCCATAAAATCGGATCTGTGACTCATTCCTTCCTCCGATCAAATGGATTCCTTCAGCGACATTATGTTGTTAAGCCTCGCTGAAATCAACTATGCTGAGATTGTCTCAGCTTCGACTTCTCCTTCTGATCATACTTCTTTAAGTGTGCCTCTCGGCACGTATTCTCAATCCCATTGGCTTGGTGCTTTAGATTCTCTCGATCCCTTGAACGAGATGTTTCCAACTGATGAAGCCATCATGGAAACCATGTTTCTTGAGGATCCTCCCTGGGACGATAATCAACATCGTTCTTCCTTTTTACCTAGTCTCAGGACAATGTCTACCTGTCTTGAGATTTTTTCTTCCCGAGCTCCTTCCCAACCGCTTCAAACGACTATTTTGACAAATGATTTTTTTGCAGAAGGAAACATGGGAAATATCACTCAGACTATGCCTATTGGAATCTCCATTAAACTGGGGGTTGTTGAGAACATCTATATTGGGGCCTATTCTCCTGATGATATTGAGGTCTATACTAGCATCTTCCATGAATTTTGAGACGTTTTCACTTGGTCCTACGAGGAATTTCTCGACATTGATCTGAGTATAGTAGTACACGAGATACCCACTTACCCTGATGTGAAACCTGTTTGCCAAAATCTTCATCCCATGCACCCTAAAAAGGAAATTGCCATAAAGGGAGAAGTTGAAAAAATTCTCAAAGAAGGCTTCATTTATTTGATCCCATTGACAGATTGGGTCTCTAACATTGTCCCTATGGCAAAAAAGCAGGGCACCATTTGAGTTTGTGTGGATTACCACGATATCAATCGTGATTGTACAAAAGATAACTATCCCAATCCATTCATTGACCATATTATTAAAGAATGTGAGGGGAGTGATATTTCTCCCTTATGGACGAGTTCTTTGGTTACAACCAGATTAATATAGCTCCGAATGATCAACATAAAACCACCTTCATCTGTCCATGGGGAACTTTCGCGTATAAAAAGTTCCCTTTTGGCCTGAAAATGTTGGTGCCAAGTTCCAATGGGAAATGTCGTATTCTTTTCACGATATTAAGCACATTGTTTAGCCTTACCTGGATGACCTCCCGGCTCATTCTACTAAGCATCGGGACCACCCGGAACACCTCCGTCAAAATTTTCTTCGTTGTAGATGCTACAACATTTGGCTTAATCCGCATAAATGTGTCTTCTGTGTCGAATCTGGAAGACTACTTGGGTTTTTTGTTTCCAAAGACCGTATTCGTCTCAATCCTCTTAAGGTCGAAGCTATCATTAATCTCCCCTCCCCTTCGTCTTTACACCAATTGCAGAGTTTGCAAGGGAAAGCTACTTTCCTGCGTCGATTCATACCAAACTATGCTGAGGTAGAAAAAGGTTTTACGCGATTTATTAAGAAAGGTCTCTCATTCCTATGGGTTGAGATTGCCCAAATATCTTTTAATGCACTAAAGACCATTCTTGTCAATGCTCCTCTTTTTTGTCCCCAAAATTATCATCGCGGTTATTTACTTTATCTGGTTGTCACTTTTAGCACTATCACCATGGTTATGGTACAAGACGATGATGATGGTAATGAGCATGTCATCTATTATCTCAGTTGCAATATTTTCGACACTGAAATACATTACACTCATGTCAAAAAATTGGCATTGGCAGTTATTTAAGCTGTATAACATTTCTGCTATTATATTTTACTCCGCACCATGACCATGATTTCTGATTGCAACACCATGACCTATATTTTAACTTGATAGTTGTTGGGGGGAAAGTAATCTCAGTGGATATTTATCCTCCAAGAGTTTTATTTGGAGTTAACTACTGCCAAATCAAATAAATCATTGGTTTTTGCTGAATTGATGTAATATTCCAAAATTATCTTGCAACTAATTGGAATATTAATTTTTGTTTTTGTCCTTTAGATAGAAGACTAAGTGGGTTGGGAGACCCATAAATCTCTTTAGTAGGAATAAAATCCCTCTTAATATAAATATGGATCATCTTAATAGCTGGATAAAGCACCCTCATGTGTGAATAGGGGCTAAATCATTTGGACAAGGTCAATGTTGACCAAATCAACAACGCTGGTACAGAGAGAGTGGATCATCAATGAGAGACAGTGCAATGTTAATGGGAGAAAGTCTCCATGAGAGTAGTGGCTTTAATGAGTGGGACCCAAGGTGAGAAGGATCACGATGCATATAAGGAAGGGGAAGACAACCATAGATGGGAATGATGTTGAGTATTATTTTGTGTATGGTTTGTTATGACTTGTTTCTCTCTTCAGTTGTTTAGCAGAGACTGGAGTGTTGTTTAGCACAAGGGTGTTCCCGAGCGGGAATTCCACCCTCACCCTTGAGAAAATTCAAGTGACCACTCAGGAGAGGTTCTTGAGATACATTTCCACATTCCAGCATCAGGCCAAGCATCATATTTCTTCTACAGCGCAGTTTCTGCTAGGGTTGTGCTGTGTTGTAGGGTAGGATTTGCAGGGCCATTTTATGAGCTTGTTTTCAGTGGAGGAAGTAGTATTTCCATTGGGAGGCCAGAAAGGAGGGTCCTTGGGCATAATATCATCATTTTCCACTAGGCCAAGCCATCACCATCCCCTATAGTGTAGTTTCAATCATAGACTACGTTATTTCAGTGAGCAGTTGCCGGGGTGGTTCTAGTACATCATTTGGAGTGTTTGCTTTTTAGTGAAGGGATAAACCTTTCACTTGAAGGTTCCATAGGAGGAGTTCCATTCAGTTCTTCATTATTTCATCCACCTCCTCCTATGTGCTTCAGTTTCAATGATTATTCAGTCCTAGGGTTGTAGATCACCATTTGTATTTTTGCGTATTTCCGAAAACCCTTTCTGGGTTGTCTTGGAAAAGTATATGAGGGCCTATATATCCATTTCTGGAACCTCTTGAGAATTTTGTTATAATATCCATGTATATATATTTTCTAGCTGAAGTTACATTCACCGGGACTGTGCTGTATTAGTTCTCCAACATTTTGTGTAGCAGTTTCATTTCATGTTTTGGTGCTTTTCTACATTGGAGGCTTCTCTTGCCTAGCTCGAGGGACTTGATCTCCAAGATATTGTATTAATTTTTTTCTATTATAGTTAATACCATGGATATATATTTGGCTCATGTCTGATGTATTTCTATTTCACTACTATTTTCCATTACTGTGTTCAATATTGTTGTTTTTCCTATTTTGGAATATTACAGTGGTATCAGAGCATAATCTTGGCTCAACCTATGAGTTTTAGCCAATATTATAATAGAAGAATAAGAAGGAGAAGTATAAGAAGAAGAAGAAGTGATCTAAAATGATGGAAGGAATGAGCTTTGCCTCATATATTTTCAAATCTATAAAGGACCTCTGCAAGGAGGTCAAGCAGATAAGAGAGGAGAGACGTAATGAGACCTCAAGAGGGTTTCAAGATGAGGAAGGTCCATGCACTTCCCATTAACATCTAAAGAAACTGGTATTGCATAGAGCTCCAGAAAAATCCACTATGCTCATTTTCTTTTAAGAGGAAGATTAAAGGCATGGAGTTGGAGGAAACTTAGATCACGAGATTCTAAGTGATTATCTTGCAGAGTACAATTATCAATCAAGGAATTTCAAGGAGAATCTAACTCTCCAACAATTCATTTAGTTCAAAGAAGAAAGAAGACCTTGCAACAACAGTAGAAGAAAAAGACACAATAGATTTATATTTTCTACATTTGATGGGTCATCCACATGCACAATAAGGGCTTGGAGAAGGAAGTTACATGCATTATTACTACTACATCCGGTAGTAGAAAAATAAGTTGTTGAGATTTCAGCTCTGCACCTTGAGGGTGAAGCAAATATTTGGTGGTTCATCCATTAGAGACATGCAAGAGTGACTGCTTATGCATATTTTACTCAAAGGGTGATCAAGAAGTTTTATAGAAGAAAACCAGAGGAAGATAAATTTCCACCACCACTTTCTGCAGGAGTACTTGCATCAGGAGAAGGAACACTTTCACCCTTGCAAATTAGTCTTGATATCTTGTCATTTAGAGTCCCATGCACTATTAAGGAGATGCATGAGGAGGAGGTGACTCAGAGCAGTGCTGGTGTAGCAATAGAGGAGTAGCCATTACCATCACCAACAATTGGAGGAGTCATCAAACCAGTGGGAGGAACCCTTGTCGAAGTACAAGATGTTCCCAAGGATCAGCTTAACCAAGGTATGCAAAAATTTCCACTTTCTAGTATTTCAGCACATCATATGGAGGGTTGTGGGTAAATTCCATCAAGGAAAGTGCATGACCTAGTGTAAAATAACACTGCTAATTTGGAGCAACAAAATATCACTACATAGAGGACCCTTGACTAGTTCAAGGAGGAGTTGTATAGCCATCTTGGTTTCTCATTGTTGAGCTACACACAGCACTTTGGGTTGGAGTTTATAGTTTTGGAGGATAGGATGAGAATTATCCTAATCATTCCAATGTATAACTCTATGTTCCACATTGTGCATTACTATGAGACAATAGATGCACCATCATGGAGATCAACAACACTGTCATTGAGTAGCAGTGATGAGTTGGGGGGCCAACTATTATTGGAGCATTCCAATGACCATTCTACATGTTAGCAGTGGATAGGCAGATATTTGATGGAAGACATCTTATGATGGATGAAAACTCCAATTATTTTTATGGATCCTATTATCATTCATAATTTTGTGAGTCATTACTTGATGAAAAAATTAATTTCACACACATGTGAAGCATAAACAAAAACAAACAATCACACATAACATAGTTTTTAACCAGGAAATCCTGAAGCTAAAAACCCCAACTATATATTATGTAACATGGAGATCATATGACAATCTCATACAAAGCATATCAAGCTCTCAATACAATACAATCTTCATACACTAATCAGGACCAATCTTGCAAATCCATGCACCGATCTTTTCCTCCTGCTAGCCTGCCTCCACTGTGCAATCCCTACTGAAGAATAGCTCTGAAAGAATTCGAATTACCCTTGCCTTGACTGCGCAATCCTCATTGGAAACTCCAATGTGTGTGTGATGCAATCAATGCATCACTATAGTCACAACAGATAGTCTATCTTTCCCTTTCACCTACCTCTCCATTGGGTCTCCACTGAAACTGCCATGCACTTTAGTTAACTATTGTATTTTTTAGTTGATTAATGAGTTATTATTGTTGAATTAATTAAATAATTAATTCACTCCACTCTCACTAGTGTATCATTCAATTAGACTAGATACAACTAGCTCAATTGAGTCTAACTGAGTTAAAATGAATACAACTCCATAACTACTTCTTCCATAATGTTGTGTAACCAACTCCAAAAATAGAAGAAAAGAGATATCAACACCTTAGAAATGAGCCACTTCGAGGGGGAAATCTCCAATACATTACATAAATGAACAATTCTTTGATGATACAAATGAACAAAACCTCCTTCTATATATAGGAGTCCATGGGGCCACAATATAATCCTAGTGGGGCCACAATGTAATCCTAGCCGACCTAACAATAATAATGTAAGGGCACAATAATAATAATATGGGGGTTACAGGGGTACAAAAATAACAATAATTGGGGCTACACTAACATAATAAGGGACTACACTATTAATATAGGGACTTAACATGCCCCTCTCCTTCAAACAAGTGTTGTCCTCAACGCTTGATTATTTCTTGATGCTTCTGTATAAAATTCTCATCCTCCCATGTGGAATCTTCTATAGGAAAGTTCTTCCACTTGTTGAGATACTCTGAAATTGATCGTACTTGTCAAGTTCTTGTTTTTTTTACTGCTTCAGAACTTCTTTCGATGTGATGTTGATATTCCTGTTGTTTCATTAGATTCTGCACCAAAGTTAGGTTATCCTTTGAGAGTTGGAGAACTTGTTGTTGATGCTCGTTGTGATATTCCACTAATTTATCATCCATATTTGATATTATTTGATCCTTCAAACCATCCAACTTAGCCTCCATTTCTGCTTTTAAACCATCTATTTCATCTTTGGTTGCTCTTCGTAAGATCGAAATTTGTTGCACTTGGTACCATAATTTTGATATCTCATATTGCAATTCTTCCTCCTCATGCATCATAGTATAGATTTCTGAGGGCTTAATGGGTATGGAATTATTTTTTGGAGGCATAATAGAGCCCATTAATGACAAAAATTCTTCAATATTCCCTTGGAATCAATTCAACTTGATTCTTCAAACAAGACTTATGCAATTCGGAAAAAAAAACAATTCACACCTTTTTCTTGCTTTTGAGGAGCTCGATATTGAAATTGGATTATCTCTGTGACTGCAGCCCTTCAATATTTGAAATTTAGCACTAAATTATCCCTTTGAATTCTCTTTTTAATGCCACAGGTCTGACCTTATTTGGATTCTCGAAGTCAAAGTTGTGTCCAATCTCCCACAATGACCTAATTCTGGACTGGTTCAGTAGAGAGAACTTGTACTACTTGCCACATGTCATTGTTTCGTGTTTTGTCTTTGTAATTGATAGCCAAGAAACTACAGTCCGTTTACTTGCAACCAATTTTTACGGCACTCCAATCCGATGCCCATAGAGAGATTTATTGAACTTTTCCCACGATCACCTCTTTGAGATGAAATTCAGGAGCCTGAAAAAGCACTACCTTCCACAGATCATATCTCCAAAAATTTTGTGAACCAAGCTCTGAAATTTTTTTATGAATTTCCTCATGACTTCAGCTTCAAACCATACGAATTTCAGATTCAGAACCTTCATACAAAAATAGTTGTAGTGAAAATTCCACGATGACCTGTTTAGGAGCCTGAAAAAAGACCTAACTTCCACAGATGATATCTCCGCAAATGTTGCGAACCAAGCTCTGAAATTTTTAGAAAAGTTTCCTCAGGATTTTAGCTTGACACCCTAAAAATTTCAGCTTCTAAAACTTCGTATAAAAAAATTTATATCGAAAATGTGACGATGACCTGTTTGGAGCAGCAAAACCCTAGAATCCAAAACTTTGATATCAAATGTTGAAAAAATTAATTGCACACACATGTGAAGCATAAAAAAAAATAAACAATCACACATAACATAGTTTTTAACCAGGAAAGCCTGAAGCTGAAAACCCCAACTATATATTATGTAACATGAATATCATATGACAATCTCATACAAAGCTTATCAAGCTCTCAATACAATACAATCGTCATACACTAATCAGGACCAATCTTGCAAATCCATGCACTGATCTTTTCCTCCTGCTAGCCTGCCTCCACTGCACAATCCATGCTGAAGAATATCTCTAAATGAATTCGAATTACCCTTGCCTTGACTGCGTAATCCTCATTGGCAACTCCAATGTGTGTGTGATGCAATAAATGCATCACTATAGTCACAACAGATAGTCTATCTTGCCGTTTCACCTACCTCTCCATTGGGTCTCCACTGAAACTGCCATGCACTTTAGTTAACTGTTGTATTTTTTAGTTGATTAATGAGTTATTATTTTTGAATTAATTAAATAATTAATTCATTCCACTCTCACTAGTGTATCACTCAACTAAACTAGATACAACTAGCTCAATTGAGTCTAACTGAGTTAAACTGAATACAAGTCCATAACTACTTATTCCAACCGTGTCATAACTCTACCACTTGAGTTCTAACAGAGTCCTCCATGCATTAGCTCCAGTAAACCCTTGGTAATTGTGTAATTCCCTCAGTCCACTAATGTGCCACATTTTTGCACTAAACTGAAGTGCTCCAAGAGAATAAGTTGTTGTTTAGTGTCTGATTATTATTAAGAGCTAATAATAATCGACATGCATCTATGTTTAGATCAGCGAAATATAAATAAACTTCGCCCAATATTCTAAAAATAGAATTTCATATATTTTTCCAACTTGATCAACCATCCACAAATAGCATCCTGCAACTTCTGAAATATGATCATCATGTCTAAAAATAGACATAGACTAAAAATAGACTTGTGCCAAAAATAGCCCGCGGGCCCACTTAGTGAAGGTGACTCTTTTCACTAAGCTCATCATCTTGTTGAATCTCAACACTCCCTCTCAACAAGATAGGGATTATCCTTCACCCCGATCATGCCTCTATGGTATTCAAATTTTCTCCTGGTGAGAGCCTTCGTTAGAATATCTGCATCCTGACCCTCCGTAGGAATGTACTGAAGAAACATGATCTTTCGTTGCACACAATCTCTGATATGATGATACCGAATATCAATATGTTTAGATCTATCATGAAACACATGATTAACTGAGAGTTTAATGCAACTCTGATTATCACAATGTATCACTATGGGATCTAAATGTGAATCAAACAAACCAACCAGGATCTTCCTCATCCAGATAGCCTCACATGCAGCTTGACTTGCTTCCATGTATTCTGCTTCCACTGAACTAAGTGCCATGGATCTTTGTTTCCTGTTGTACCAGGAAACTGCTGTAGATCCGATACTGAAAATCCCTCTTGATGTGCTCTTTCTGTCTGTTGGGCTTCCTGCCCAATCTGCATCCGTGAAGCCATGCAACTTCACCTCATCCGTCTGTCTATACCATAAACCATACTCAGATGTGCCCTTGAGATATCTCAAGACATGCTTGCCTGCCTTCCAAAAGAGCTTTGTTACACCATTTTTTGGTCATGTAACCTACTATCATTAGATGGACCCAAGTACACCATGTAAGACCAATTTTACCCTACGTAAAATTGCTTTCACTATGTAAAATAACTTAATAGTACACATTTATTAGGTTATTTATGGTCTAAACAGGAAACCCCAAAAGGAAATATTAAACAAACCTATATTTGTTTGATTTTCCTCAAGGAATAATTAATTAAACAATAATTTAATTATTATTCCTGGTCATGTTAAACCCAAAACAAAGAAATTAATTTGATAAATCCTTATTTATCTTATTATTTTCTAGGAATAATTGTTTAAATCTTATTTAAATAATATTCCTTGTTAAATATGACTAAATCACCCATAAATAATTAAATAAATCATTATTTATTTGATTATATTTCAACCACTTCCTTAAAATGATAAATAAATCATTTATCTATTTATTATTCACAAATAAAGGGATTTGACCCAAGTCAAATACTTTTTCCCTCCAACAAATATAATAAAATATTCCATAAAAGGTGGATCTAGATTTGGTTAATGTTATTTTAATCATGCACTAAGATCTAGAATGACCCAATATTTTGTTATAAATAGGAGGGTTTCTCCTACCATTCTTCACCTTTTTTTGCCTATTAGATCACTCTGGATCTATACTCTTGGTCTGACTTTGAGCCATTATCATTGTCATATTTTCCATTATTTGCTGTGTGAGCTCCCCTTGAGTTCTATCTTTGTCTGGGTTTTCTACACCAACAGGAGAGAGAAATGCTAGATCTGAAGTGCTGAGGACTTCCAAGAACCCATCCCATTGAGGAGAATTGGAAACACCTTCTTGTTTTCCTCCCAGGTGCCCTTAATACAAAAATTCTTTCAAAAATTGTTCTTGTCTTGTCTATTGGATGTACGGAGAAAAACCTTACTTTTACTGCTTAATGTCTCTTTATGCATAGATCTGGTTTTTTGTAGCACTTGTCTTGATCAACTAACTGCAGATCTGAAGATATTGGTAGCCATATTTGATGTTAGGGCTATAAGTTATGCGTAGCTAAAGTGGTTTTTTTTCGTACACTTTGACAAAAGATTCATACTAACAAGCTTGGTAGGCTTAACCATCGCTTGTGAAAGCTGGTTCATTGCATAGCATATGTCTGGTCTTGTATTGACTAAATACATGAGCGAACCCACCAACTGTCGATAAACAATGGCATCCACTACCTTTGCCGATGTAGCATCCTGTTTCTTCCAATTTCCTGGAAGAGGAGTGTCGATAGGCTTGCAGCCTTGCATGTGAAACTTCTCCAGTATCTCCCGGGCATACTTTCCTTGAGACACAAACAGTTCACCTTCCCGCTGCCATATTTCCAATCCAAGGAAATAATGAAGGAGGCTCAAATCCTTCATCTCAAACTCCTTTGCAAGATCTTTCTTGCATGAGTGTATCAACTGCTCATCACCTGTTAGTATTAAATCATCAACATAAAGCACAATGATTAAAAGCTTACCCTCCACCACAATATAGTATAGGTTTGCATCCGCCTCACTCTTGGTGAAGGCAAGTCCAGTGAAATAGCTGTCGATTAGAATGTACTAAGCACAGGGTGCTTGTTTCAGCCCATACAATGCTCTTTTGAGCCTGCACACATGCGACTCACTGCTAAAGATCTCAAATCCTTTAGGCTTCTCAATGTAAACCTCTTCCTCAATGATCCCATTAAGGAACGCAGTCTTCACATCCATCTGATGAATGTGCAAACCCATATGCACTGAGAGAGCAAGGATGGTCCATATGGAAGAATATTGTGCGACAGGTGCAAAGGTTTCTTCATAGTCAATCCCCTCAATCTGTGAGAAGCCCCAGGCAAAAAATCTTGCATTATACTTCTTGACACTTCCATCAGCAGCTTGCTTTACCTTGTAGATCCATCTTGATCCTACAACTGATTTTCCCACTGGCCTTGGAACAATCTCCCAAGCACTGTTTCTGACAATGGAGTCATACTCCTCCACCATGGCATCTACCGATGTGGGCTCCTACACTACTTCTTCAAATGAATATGGCTTTATCACGATACACTTGCTCATAAGATCCATGTATCCAGTATATCGGTCAGGTGACTGTCTCTGTCTACGCTGTGATGTAGGAACTCCTACATTCTGTGCCGCATCAATCTTTAGTCTCTCAACTTTTTTGATACGCTTTCTGCCTTGTCTGATGTTTGGTTCTGCATGAGTGGACTCCTCCACTCCATGAATCTCCTCTTGTGGCTGATCCACATCCAGAGGCTCATCTTTGGGAACAAGAAGTTCCTCCTCCGCATGCAAGTGTAGCTCCCTCTCAAGCGACAACTTCATGGCTTTCACCTCATTGAATTTTATATCCTGTCACACAACAGTCATTCGACTATATGGAAAATACAAACGATAGTTATGGGGTGTTTCTATGTACCCCACAAATATCCCAACTTTTGCACTCGGCTCCAGCTTCTTCCTGGCATCCTTCGTCACATGAATGTAAACTGGTGGGCCAAAAATCTTCAAATGAGAAATATCAGGCTTCTTACCAGTAAAAGCTTCTTCATGTGTACTCATGCCAAGTACTCTATGAGGACAACGGTTTTGGACATAAACCGCAGTGTTGCATGCTTATGCCCACAAGTGCATCGGTAGGCCCTTGTCATGCAGCATCGCTCGTGAAACACCCATGGTTGTTCTATTCTTTCTCTTTGTGACCCCATTCTACTATGGGTTATGAGGCGCTATGAGTTCTCTTCAAATTTATTCTTTTCTACAAAAGTATTTGAATTCGCCCGAGATGTATTCACCACCATTATCGCTCTATAGAGCTTTCACTTCTTCCCCAACTCCTTCTCCACCAATGCCTTCAACTCACAGAACTTTGAGAACATTTCACTCTTCTTCTACATGAAGAAGATCCAACATCTATGAGAATAGTCATAAAAAAATATCACATAATACATGTGTTCTGCTGTTGAAGAAACTGAGAAAGGTCCACACACGTCTGTGTGAATTCTCTCCAGGATCACCGAAGCATGGTTCTCCTTCTCATGAAAGGTGGTCTTCACAAACTTAACCATAGTACATCCCTTGCACTGATCTGACTGCACAAGAGTACCCTTGGGAAGTCCAATAGAAATTTGTTGCAAAATATTCAAAGCGCCATGGTGAAGATGGCCCAATCTCTTGTGCCATAATTCGCCCTCATCCCGACTCACCACTTCTTCTGCTTTGCCTACCATTTTAGCACAGCCATCTACCTCCAGATTGTAGAGATTCTTAATTCGAATCCCTATCTTCTTGGTTTGACCCGTTGTTTTATGTCGAAGGAAGGTTTTTCCCTTACTGAAAACAACATCATAACCCTTGTCTTCCAGCATTGCAACTGAGACCAAGTTCTTCTTCAGACCTGGAACATGCATAACATTCTTCAACAAGAATGGATTACCGAACCCCCTCTCAAAGGTAATGGTTCCAATGCCAGTCACACTGTACCAACCATCATCGCCCATCTCTATATGCATTTGGAGGTCCTTCTCCTCCAAGTCACTAAAAAACTCTTTGTCTCCCGTCATATGGAAAGACACACCACTATCAAGATACCACACCGATCCCATACAGCTTGAAACCAAGCAAGTGATAAAGGAGAAATCAAGCTAAAATTGTGAGGCTAAGGCCTCTCCAACTGTAGATCCAACAGCCTGCTTATTCTTTTTCTTCTGTGGACAATTAGTGGCGCAATGTCCATGCTTGTGACAGTGAAAACACTTCACTTTGGACAAATCCTGCTTCTTGACTTTAGCACCAGATTTTGAAGGATTTTTCTTCCCCTTCCCTTTCCTTGCTTTGGCAGCCAAAGTGAAATTCTCTTAATGTTCATTCTTCGATGAAGACCCATCCCTGGTACCCCACCTTATCTCCTCCTGCATAAGATCCGACCAAAGTCGCTCCCATCCCGACAGTTTCTTCGGTCCATTGACAGAGTCTCTGTAGCTATGCCAACTCTTTAGAAGCCTAAGGAGAGCCAAGCTCACCAAGTTTTCTTCATCAATAGTAACCCCCACACTTCCCAATTCATCATTTCAGTCGACAAACTTCGTGAGGTATTTTGGAATACTGTCGCCTTTCTCCATTTTTATTTTTATGAGCTTGTCTTTAAGCCCCAACTTCCTCTGGTCACTTCTGCTTTGGAACAAGTCTTTCAAAGCCTTCCAAATTAAGAATGGAGTGGCTTTCCTATGAAGGTTGGACACAATATGGTCCTTCACACCTTCCAACAGAATCCTTCTCGTCTTTGCTGTCTTCTTTTGCCATGCAACAAGTAATGCAGCATCGCTAGATCCCGGCTTAGGAACATCGCTATTGATGAACTCCTTCAGTCCATTGTCCTCCAGAATTTCCTCCATCCTATCCTTCCAGGCTATGTAATTCGAGCTCCCATCAAGGGCATACTCCAATCTCAACCCGTTGAAAGACACTTCAATGTATACTTGATTTCTACACCAAGAATCTTCTGTAGCAAATTCGAATTGTCCACCAACACAAACTCACTTCACAATTGCAATATTCAATCAAAAATGATCCGATATCATGTAGAAATTATATGCACTAAGCATGCATATGTCCTTGATTCACTTGATCTCACACTATTTAATTTTATGCAAAATACTGAATCAATTCCACTTGTCAATCTTTTGCGGAAAAATTAATTGCACACACATGTGAAGCATAAAAAAAAATAATCAATCGCACATAACATAGTTATTAACCGGGAAATCCTGAAGCTGAAAACCCAAACTATATATTATGTAATATGGATATCATATGAAAATATCATACAAAGCTTATCAAGCTCTCAGTACAATACAATCGTCATACACTAATCATGACCAATCTTGCAAATCCATGCACCGATCTTTGCCTCGTGCTAGCCTGCCTCCACTGCACAATCCATGCTAAAGAGTAGCTCTGAATGAATTTGAATTACCCTTGCCTTGACTGCACAATCCTCATTGGTAACTCCAATGTGTGTGTGATGCAATCAATGCATCACTATAGTCACAACAGATAGTCTATCTTTCCCTTTCACCTACCTCTCCACTAGTTCTCCACTGAAACTGCCATGCACTGTAGTTAACTGTTGTATTGCTCAATTGATTAATGAGTTATTATTTTTGAATTAATTAACTAATTAATTCACTCCACTCTTACTAGTGTATCATTCAGTTAGACTATATACAACTAGCTCAACTGAGTCTAACCGAGTTAAACTGAATACAACTCCATAAGTACTTCTTCCAACTGTGTCATAACTCTGCCACTTGAGTTCTAACTGAGTCCTCCATGCATTAGCTCCAGTAAACCCTTGGGAATTGCATAATTCCCTCATTCCACTGATCTGCCACATCTGTGCACTGAACTAAAGTGCTCCGAGAGAATAAGTTGTTGTTTAGTGTCTGATTATTATTAAGAGCTAATAATAATTGACATGCATCTATTTTTAGATAAACGATCTATAAATAGACTTTTCCCAATATTTTAAAAATATAATTTCATCTATTTTTCCAACTTGATCAACCATCCACAAATAGCATCCTGCAACTTCTGAAATATGATCATCATGTCTAAAAATAGACTTGCATCAAAAATAGCCCGCGAGCCCACTTAGTGAAGGTGAATATTTTCACTAAGCTCATCATCTTGTTGAATCTCAACAACTTATTGATCATCTAACAAATTATTTACATTCTCTTGCCATCTATATACAGTGCATTACTCCACAAGAGGGCAAGTTTATATTTTGGTTTCATGGTATTTTTAAGACCAACATCTATGAGGGAGATAGCCACTTCATGTATGGCTTGGGGCAAGTATTGTTCTGTTCTTGGTGTGCTCAGTCGACACACAAGGCCATTTAATACTTCCTAGTAGATGATAAAACATGCACAACTAGAAAATGGTTGGGAGACAAGTTGCCACATGATATTTTGAAACAGTAGGTAGCAGAACTACGTTGTATCCACTTGGGAAACCATTGGTACCATCCAACATTACACATAACACTCAATATATTTCTCATTTGGATGCCATATGGTGATGATGTTAAATTCACTGTATGTTGGATGGTTTGGGCAAGCAAGATTCATGAAACTAGAGAGGGTGTCTTTGAGGATCCAGTTGCCTTTTTTCCTCTTGAAGGAAACATTATTGTAGCCCAAAATCAACAACAGTGCTACACTTATCATAAGTGGAGAGAGAGACAACGTGGGTTATAAAATTTGGTCGATCATGTTCAGCTATGCATCTCACCTACTTTGTAGGAGCCAAAGGTGGAGGTGTTTTTCTATGAATTACTATTTTGGAGGGAAATTCATTTTTTGTGGATGATAGCTTGGGGATTGGAGCTTCACATGGGAAGGAAAGTTCCCAATATTTTTCAGATTCCATGCCTCAAGAAGGCCTCTAGACAACATATAGTTGCCTCCATGGATATCCCATTTTTTCATGATGAGAGCCATTTGGATTTATCACCAAAGGCTTACTTATACAGTTGGGAGGAGCAACTTGGGAACATATTGATGAGAGAGCATCTTGTTCATTGGATAAGCTTATCATATGAGGATGATACAAGTGCAGGAGAGGAGGCTTTGCAGTACTATCCTTACAATTTCTTGAGGACAAGTAACATTTCGGAGGGAAGAAGGATTTTATTCCTATTAAAGAGATTTATGGGTCTCCCTGCCCACTTATTCTTCTATCTAAAGGAATATATATATATATATATATTCCAAAATTAGCTTGCAGCTAATTGGAATATTTTTTTTTTTTTTTTGTCCTTTAGATAGAAGAATAAGTGGGCAGGGAGACCCATAAATCTCTTTAATAGGAATAAAATCCCTCTTAATGTGAATAGTGATCATCTTAATAGCTGGATAAATCACCCTCATGTGTGAACATGGGCTAAAGCATGTGGACAAGGTTAATTTTGACCAAATAAACAATGTTGGTATGGAGAGAGTGGATCATCAATGAGAGACAACACAATGTTAATGAGAGAAAATCTCCATGAGAGTAGTGGCTTTAATGAGTGGGACCCAAGGTGAGAAGGCTCACAATTCATATAAGTAAGGGGAAGGAAGCCATAGATGGGAATGATGTTGAATAGTATTTTGTGTATGGTATGTTATGGCTTGTTGCTCTCTTCAGCTGTTTAGCGAAGACTGCAGTGCTGTTTAGCACAAGGGTGTTCTCGAGCGGGAATCCCACCCTCATCCTCAGGGGACTTCGAGTACCCACTCATGAGAGGTTATTGAGCTAAATTTCAACATTCCGGCATTAGGCCAAGCTTTATCTTTCTTCTACAGCATAATTTCTGCCAAGGTTGTGCTGTGTTGCAGGGTAGAAGCAGTGGAGGGTTTGCAGGGCCATTTTCTGAACTTGTTTTCAGTGGAGGAATCATTATTTCCATTGAGAGGCTAGAAAGGAGGGCCCTTGGAAATCATATCATCATTTGGCACTAGGCCGAGCCATCACCATACCCTACAATGTAGTTTCAATCATAGATTGCGTTATTTGAATGAGTAGTTGCAGGGGTGGTTCCAATGCATCATTTGGAGTGTTTTCTTTCCATTGAAGGGATCAACCTTTCACTTGAAGGGTCCATTGGAGGAGTTCCATTTAGTTCTTCATTATTTCAACCACCTCCTCCTATTTTCTTTAGTTGCAATGATTCTTCAGTCCTATGGTTGTAGATCACCATTTGTATTTTTGTGTATTTCTGGAAACCCTTTCTGGGTTGCCTTGGAAAAGTATATGAGGGCCTAGATCTCCATTTTCGGCACCTATTGAGCATTGTATTATCATATCCATGTATATATATTTCTAGTTGCAGCTACATTCACTGGGACTCTGTTGTATTAATTCTCTAGTATTTTGTGTAGCAGTTGCATTTCATGTTTTGGTGCTTTTCTACATTGGAGGATTTTCTTGCCTAGCTTGAGGGACTTGATATCCAAGATATTGTATTCATTTGTTTTTTTTATACTTAATACCATGGATCTATAGTTGGATCATGTTTGATGCATTTCTATTTCACTGCTATTTTCCATTATTGTGTTCAATATTGTTGCTTTTCCTATTTTTGGATATTACAATTGATCTGCTCCTTACCCTTTGCCTCTGCTCCTTCCAGTTCTGAGGAACGCATTCTAAACGATACTCTTTTTATGATTATCACCCTTGATCCATGGTATGGTGATATCATCGTTTATATCCAGAATTCTACTTTCAGTCTGAGTTAATGAAAGATGCTCGTCGACGTATCTTTCATCATTCACAACCCTATCGCATAGTCAGAGATACTTTATACCACATCAGAACTGATTCCATCCGCCGTTGGTGTCTAACCCTCGAGGAAGCTGAAAAAGTCCTTAATGACTGCCATTCTAGCATGTGTTGTGGTCACATGCCTGGGTATTCTATTGCTAAAAAATTATTTGTTCCAGGTATTTCTGGCCTACCATTTTCAAATATTGTATCCTCCCTATTTGTAAATTTCGTGAGTGCCAGATCTACCAGTGCAGGATGCATGCTCCACCCCTCACCTCCATCCCGTCATTACCGTTGGTAATTTTTCGAAGTGGGGTATCGATTTTATGACATGTAACCCTCGTTCGGGTGGGGGGAATGCTTATATTTTTGTAGTTGTAGAATATTTCACCAAATGGGCCGAAGAAATGCCTACATTCACAACTGACGATAAGATGGTCGCTCAATTTATCTTCAATCATGCGATTGCTAGGTTTGGAGTCCTTCAATCCATTTTCACTGACCATTTCTCCCATTTTCTCCATTATATGATGGCTGAGCTGACTACTCAGTTGGGTCTGCATCACGACATCTCAAAGTCGTACTACCCCCAGGCCAATGGTTAGGTCGAAGCCGTGAACAAATTCCTAGTTACTATGCTTCAACGTACTATTGGGATGCACAAGTCTAATTGGCATCTCATGTTTTTCTCAACTCTCTAGGCTTATCGAACCTTGGTGAATGATACAACTGGATTCACACCATTTCAAATTATTTATGGTCTGAAAGCTACCCTTCTGATTGAATGTGAAATTTCTTCACTGAAGATAGTTTTCAAATTACTACCGAATACTTCGCCAAATGAAGAACGTCTTCTATATTTGGAAAGGCTTGGTGAAACTTGCTACTACGCTTCTCTACTTATAGAAACACAGAAAAAGCGGTCAAATCCCAATTTGACCAGACAGTTTCCCCTCGTACCTTTGTAGAAGGAGACTTGGTCCTATTGTATGACCAATTCCATGATAATCTGGGGGTAGGTAAATTCAAACCCATGTGGCATGGGTCCTACATCGTTAAATGTGTTTTGCAAAAAGGGGCCTATGAGCTTATTGGTTATGAAGGCAATCCCTTAGATCAGCCCCGAAACGGGCTATATCTCAAAAAATATTATGCATGAGTTTTCTCGTGCATTTCTTCTGTACATGAGTGCATTTTTTCATTTTTGTACATTTTTGGCTTGGTGTGCTTTGCGAGTAGTTTTTCTTTCTTATTATGTCTTTTCTTACTGTGCAGATGTCTGTCACTCCTTATGTCGGTTTCGCTGACGGTGCCTCCCACAGTACTCAGAACCTATCCTCTGCAGCTTAGGTAATTTATGATCCTAACGGTGAGTTAGTAGCCCTTTAAGGCATTTGTCTAGGACGTACAAATAACAATGTCACTGAATATAGTGTAGTTATCGAACTTCTAACTGAAGCTATCACCCTCGACATTCGTGAATTAATTGTAAACCTATACTCTTAGCTTGTTGTTCTTTAGCTCAATGGGCGTTATTATGTTAGAAACCCTCAAATTTTAAGGATGTATTTACATGTTTGTTTGTAAGAAAGGAATTTTGATTATATTACATATCAGCATATTCCCAGAAGAATGAATATGTTAACTGATGTAGTAGCTATTCTTGTATTAGATAGACATTTGTGGAATTTGCAATAGTAATCATCATTACATAGTACGATTTAGACAGGAAAATAAGCATATATATATATATATATATTGTTTGCATTGACTTGTACATCATAGTTTAAAAAATATGTATGTGTTTCAGTTACATCCTGAGATGCCATGTCTCTTAAAAATGCAGAAATAAAACCTAGGAGTCTAATTAGCATGGTGCTCTTGATAGCACGTTACTGCCCATATGGCACGTCTCAACAGTTGATGAATGCGGTTAGAAACCCCCACAGTGTGCCACTAGTAAGGACGAGGAATGTCCTCAAATCTCACATACTCCAGGATATTGCTCATGAGTCCCTCTATGTTATGTGCAATTTATTCCTCGTTATCACCTCCCTCACCATGAGGGGCCACTTCAAACTCTCTTTTGACCCTGTGAGATATCAGAGACATCCACACGGGTCTCTTTTGTCCAACATCTGCAACACATGAGAAAATATTAGAACACACACAAACACAAATATATATATATATATATATATATATAAACCAAAAAAATTTTAATACTCATAAAAATAAAAAAATGAGTTTTTACCTCTGTCCTCGTCCTAGTTATCGCCTTCCGGAAGTGAAAGATCTGGATCATCCTTGAAATTGAAACTGGTATATGGCCAGTCCTCCACCACAATGAGTTGTCAGATCAACTATTCAAACAACTCTGGTCTCCATGACATATGTTGCCCACCCCTTGATCGAGGCATCATCTCAGCCCAACAAACCATCCATGGATCTCGTGATGGTGGCATAGGTACAACTACCTCTTGACACTGGAATATCGGTAACCGTTACAAGATGAACGGTATCAAAATGGACCCATACCCAAACTGCTTTAGCTTATAATATAGAAGTGTCCTCAGAAACATAATTTTATTGATAATGGAAAAGAAATTACATAAAAAATTGCAAGGGTTTACAAACGTAAACTTCCACTAATTTGCAATTAGGAAATAACCTATTTATAAGCTACATGTCCTAACTTAATTTAGTTATGGACCACTTAATAAAACAACAAGTGTCCATTTACAATAAATGATCTTCTATCCAATCTACTAACTTTATTCCTATTTTAGAGCCTAGGATACGACTCTATTCTAGAGTCCTATATTTTCTAATAATATTCTATTTCTAAGTGTCTCTAACATTTATTAAATATTTTATCCTAAATTTACATTATTATATTTGGATCATCTAATAGCTTACTTTTTAAACTCTAGGTCAGCTGACCTTTCATATTTATCGTCACTACTTCTGCCCAATTGAATTTTCTCGGAGACATGCAATCTATGGCTAATTGGAGTTGAGTCTTTGTGGCTTCATGGGGAGCCTGATTTCCGGCAGCCCGAGTAATGGTATGCAAAAATACCCTCAAAAGTAAGTTGCGCATTGTCTAGATGTCTATTTTACCACTCTTACATGCTTTTATTGCTTCAGGACAAGCTCTCCCTATCAACATGTCCATGCTCTCTCCAAGGATCCAAGTACCTATCATTCGTGCTCGCTCTCCCCTCCATGAAAATCCTATCAAGAAGTAGATATCAGAGCCTTCTATCTCCAATTCTTGTTGATGGATGATGAATTTCTCTTGGTCAATGTCCCATACATTAATCAAGTATTGCAGCAACTCTAATTAAGCTCTCAGACATGGGGCAGTGAAAACTTTAAGAATCCCATAGTTTCTCAAAGCATCTAAGCATGCACGGTCCTCCATGGCCTGTGCATATTCTACCCCATTCTCCCTCTCTTTCCATTCTATTGCCATTACAACTGCTTATTCTTCCTTAAAAAAAAATACAAGATTCCATAAGCCATATTGTTAAAAGATAAATCGATTTTGACAAGAATTTTTTAAAAGACTTTGAAAAAAAAATTGTGCAGCGCTTGGTGTAGCTTTTTTCCAAAAAATAGTGAGTGACACTTTCCCTGTATAAAATCGCGGAGTTTGGCACAACTCCATGCCAATAATTGACACCGACCGTCGTGGATATGAATTTTTAAAACTCTTCCATAAAATGTATCAAAACATGAAAACATATGAAAATGTATGAATTGCAAGGGATGTTCATGGCTCTTACCTGGAAGAAGCAAATTCATCAATGGCCTCTTGGATCACCTACAGCCAACTCCCCAAAATCACAGTGAAAACTGGTGAAAGTGCTCACAAGAAATTGAAAAGGTAAAAGTGAATTTTTTTTATACTATTGAGTTATTTTATAACCTTTTATAACTTGTTATCACTCTGAAATTTCCAAAGGTTGTTCTAATCATTAAAAATAAATATCAGAGGTAACTACAAAACCACATTTGGAGCTTAGGATCTAGCCTTCCTAAACTCAGAGAGGGCTCTCTCTATATGATTTAACTTTGTTTGTTTAATAGATTTTAGGCTAGTTATGTATGCTTAATTTGGTTTGATTTTGATTGGTTGGTGGAATTAATGATTTAGATGAATAGGTGCCTTTCTATTTTCCATTGGGCTATGGAGTCAATATACTTTGAAAACAGAACAAAATCAAATTATAAAGAAAGTTTTATAGGGAAATATAGGTGAGAAATATCAAATCTCAAGGTTGAATGGTGAAGTGATTTTTCAATTGGGATCAAGGAGCAATTAAGAATTCCTTAAACCAAATAGTAATGAAGGGTGAATAAATTCGATCGGCATCATAGGGAAATTAAGAATTCTCTAAACCAGATATTAGAAGAAAACATAGAAATGTATAAAAGTTAAAAGCAGAGTGTAATGTTTAAGCAAATTCTGCAGTAAAACTCATGTTATAACATTGAAATTTAGAGCACATATAATTTTATGGAATACTTAGAAAGAGAACATGAACAATTGAAATTTATACTTCACTGAGATAGCTCAACACATGAATCCTATAAAAAAAATTCTTTATAACTTGTTCTGCCTGTTAACTCGAAGTTGGTACAATAACCCTCAGGAAAGAGATCAGTCAGCTACGGAAATATTTAGAAATCCACCCTTGATACTTCGAATGATGAAGTATTTATACAAAAAATTACAAAAAAATCTTGTCAACTGACTAGGATTTATTCTGAAAAATAAAATATCTTTATGCAAAAATTTAGTGACACCTTTTAACTGACTGTTATCTGGCCCTGATTCTTTGATTGTTGTTACCTGCTTGTTTCTTTCATCTATCTTGTCTTCTCTTTCACCCTTTATAGTAAATCACACCATTTCTCCCATGTTTCTTCATCTGGGATCTTGATTTTCATTATCTTACGGTAAATCTCATCTACCTCTGAATATTTGGCAAACGTAGGCTTATTTACAAAAAGGTGAGTTATCTCATGCTGGAGGTAAAAGAAGTTTTCTAGAGTTTGTAAAAATACCTTGCCTGTGGGAATGCCTTTCATTGAGGAAATGTTGGGAGTTTATTTAGATACTTCCCTTAACTTCTTGTCATAATATTCATGTCTCATGATTTTATCATTTATTACTAGAGGATTAGGTAGACCCTTCTGTCTCAATACATAAAACTTGTTAAAAAACTTGTTCACTGCGAATTCCATGCTTTTACATTTTTCTTCAAGATGTAGCAGTAGATTTATTTTGGAAATCACTTTCTTTACTTCTAGGATATTCTCTGTTTTTTCAGTTATCCCAAGTTCTTCTAATTTATACTTGTTTTTAGAATTCAGGAATTTGATTATTTCAGAGGCTTCCTCTAGTTTCTTTCCAAGATTGGTTTAAAATTTTTGAATTGCATCACCAACTTCATTTACTAAGTCATTCTACTCAAATATAATATGTATAGAAGGCTAAATATCATTAACTGAGTTAATGATATTGGCCCACAATTGTTGTTTTGCTTGGGCTAAAGGTTATTTTAATGACAATTCCTTTTCTAGCTTGTGGACTCTGTCACTCAGTCTATTGGATTTTTGTACTTCAACTTGATGCATTACTTCTGCCAATTTATTTCCATCTTCTAAAATATTTATTTGTTCCTTGAGATTATTAATCTTTGCAGTATGAATGGACATATCTTCCATTTCTTTGATTCATTTTCTGGCCTCATTAGTGGGATGGGTTTTTGATATTGTTGATGTTGGTATCGATGTAGTTATTGGAGCTGATGTAGATGTTATAGGAATAGCAGTAATGGGAACTACTTCCATTCTAACTTGTTTTTATTGTACAAGTTTATCCATCTCTGTCTCCATTTCCCTTAGTTGAGCTGTCAACTGGATGATTAAATTCATCATCTCCTCCTTTTGATTGTCTGTCTCCAAAACCTCCTTGGTTTATGGATGCTTAGTAGTTGGTAATTTTAATTGTTTCTTCAGTGCAGCTATGTTTGCATTTTTCTTCTTTATAAGCTCTTCTACTGCTTTGATTTATTTTGGATTATAGCCAATTTCTATTTCCAAATCTTCCAATGGCTTAATCCTATTTCCTTTTTCTTGTGATGAGGCTCTCTCTAGATTTAACTGTGACTGTATATTTGCTAAGGAATTCTGCAACTTCTGGACACTTAGAGATTTATGTGTCATGGTTGAATATATCATTTCTCCTGTTTGTTTGTGGAATTCAATTTGGTCAATTGGATGCATATCCTTCGTAAGAACTTCAAAGCTTTCCTTTTTATAGTCTTCTGAAGTTTTTAGGGCTTGTACCTTTGGTTGTAGGAATGTCATTTTCATTTTCCTTGTCTTGAGGTCAAAATCTGAAAGCAACCTATTCTGATCACTAGCAGTTTGCTTCCAATATTATGCATATGTAACAGCCTTCAATGCTTCATTTTTTAATTTTAATCTCTTTATATTTCTCAATGATATCCTTTTCCTTCTTAACTGGTTTATTGAATGTTGAAATCTCTACACTATTTTTCTTTTGAATGATTTCTGCACTGGAAGTTGTTAGAAGAGGTGTTTCTTTTGTATTGTTGTAGGTGTATCATCCCTGATAATAATCTCTATTTCAGTTTCAATTTACTCGTCTTGCTCTGTTACTGGGTTTAGCTTTGTTTTCTTTCTGTACATAAGCTTGAATTTAGTATCATATGTAGCTTCTGCTGAATAAGAGCCTTCTTCTCTAGACCTTTTTGAATTTCTATCATGTGGGTCTGGAGTAAGCAGAATGGAACTAGTATCAGGCTGCTCCTCCACCTCCTGTAGAGCGTTTTCCAACCACTCTGACTGGTTGGAATATTTCTCAATCTCAGGCTTAGATTCATGAATGAAAGGGGTGAGTTTAGACTTAACTCTTAATTTTCTTATGGCACCCAAAGGGTGATATTGTTGGAAATACTAAGAGGGGGGGTGAATCAATATTTCATTCAATTAAAGCATTAGTTAATCTTCAATTATTATTAGTGTTTGTACAATGATAGAAGCAAACAAAAGGAACACAAATGCACACATTTTTTAAGGTGGAAACCCACTTCGGGACAAAAAGCACCTAATGCTTTCCTAATATTTCTTTAATATTCAACTGCAATTGAAAATAAAGCTCCAACTTCCTAGAATCTAGAAAATAATTCTTCTCTAGCTCCCACTGGATGGACGCTCCAATGCCCAAGATTCTTTAGTAGTTAACTGAATGGATGCCCCAACACCCAATGAGCTACAACTCACCCTAGCACCACCCTACCACCCTATAGAAGAATAAAAGAAGAATGGACTCCCGTACCAAGGAAAATGGTCCACTTTATAATGATATAGAATGATGTAGAAGAATAAGCCACACTAGACCATAACCCCAACTATGACATAACCACCTAATGATGATCCTAGACCTCCCAACACTGTCTCTTCAACTCTTGGTAGATAGACACTAGAACAATATTTACAATAATGTATTTACAATGACTTAGTACAATGATACCTTTACAGTGACTTTATGCAGTGTTTCCCACTTAAATACTTCATGTGATGAACTTCTTGCTACTTTTCTACACCTTGGTTGCTTCTCTTGTCATGCTACCCTCTGCTGCACCTTGCTTTTCTTTGTTGCCCTAGAAAGTTTGGTCCTTTGTAGCCCTTGACAACACATGATCTAAATTTTTCTTTCCTTCTAGGAGCTTGATATTGAATATAGTGTATCTCTATTATTTCAGATCCCCAATATCAAATTTTTGGTTCTGTATTAGTTCTCTGAGTCGTCTTTCCAATGCCATAGGTCTAACCTAATTTGGATTCTTCAAGGGAGAGTTATGCCCAATCTCTCACAATGCCCTAATTATGGACTGTTTCAATAGAGCAAACTTGTACGGCGTGCCACATGTCATTGTTTTTTCATTCGGCTTTGAAATTGATAGAGATAAAACTACAGTCCGTGCACTATCTTCCAAATTTTACATAATTTCAATATGGTACTCAGAGAGAGAGTAATGATGATTTTACCAAGGTAACTTCTTTGAGATGAATTTCAGGGGCCTGCACAAACACTGAATTCCACAGATTATATCTCCGAAAATATTTCACACCTGGATCTGCAATTTTCATAGGAGCTTCCTCAAGATTTTGGCTTTGCCTCATAAAAATTTCAGCTTCTAAACCTTTGTAGAAACAATTTTAGAGTGAAAATTCCACGATGACCTGTTTCAGATGGAGAAATCCCTTGCATAAGGATGATATGAGGATCACAATTTATATAAATGCTTAGGTTGAGAGGGGCTTCAACAAGTGAAAGTGGGAGGGATTTTAGGAGCTTAAAAAATATTAATTATGAATTTTCAATGACCCATGCCACAACCCCATGGGGTTTTAGCCCACTAACTAGGGTTACAAATTTAAAACATGAATATCTCTCAAACTGTGAAGAATTACGTGGCATGCCATATATCAACAGAAAAATCTCGACAAGAAGAAACCATAAAAATAATTCTTGACCCAGAATATAGTAATTTGGTAGGTCAAAATTCCCATGAAATATTGGGGTAGCCCCTGGTGCTGCTTGGGTTGACATCAATGACAACCACTGATCAACAATCTCCCCCTTTGGCATTGATGGCAACACAAGTACTCCCCCTGCGATCATGAAACCTCTTCCTACAACATTCTCTCCCCCTTTGACATCAATGGCAAAGGGTAACTCCCCCTAAAACACAACCATCCTGTGGACCTGTACACACTTCCACTCCCCCTTTATATTCTGAATAAGGAAAATTTAATGAGAAATTGGGAGAATCCCAAGCTTCTGGTGAAGATATTCTAATGATTCACGAGTACTCTCACAATCATCAACACTTACTGCCCAATCTGCATCTGTAAAGGAATGAATAATGAGATTTTTACCCTTGGGATACCACAAGCCATATTCTGTTGTTCCCTTTAGATATCGAAGAATTCTTTTGATGACAATAATATGTGATTCTTTTGGTGCTGCATGGAATCTTTCTACTTGTCCAACTGCTTACATAACATTTGGCTGGGAGGCTGTTACATATAGAAGACTACCAATCATAGATCTGTACAACCTTTGATCCACATCCTTAGATGAGTTGTCTATGCTCAATTTGCAACCTGTTACCATTGGAGTGACAATGGGTTTGCAATCTTCCATTTTAAATTTCTTGAGCATTTCATTGATGTACTTGGCTTGACATATAAATATTCCTTTCTCTTGCTGAGATATTTGAAGCCCTAAAAAGTATGTCAGATCACCAAGTAAAGACATCTCGAAATCACTTTGCATCTTTGTAGAAAAATTTTTACTTAGTCGATCATCATTTCTACCAAATATTATGTCATCCTCTTTCGCTATTAGACATGCTTTAGTTTCTTCATTTAGAACATATATGTCATTTGGACCTCGACTTGCTATAGCCACAATTTCACCATACCTGCCTTTATTGATTTCACATTTTGTGGAGTTGAATAGTATTGTGTGTCCTTGATCACACATTTGTCCAACACTGAGCAGATTGTGATTCATGTTTTCAAACAATAGAACATTCTTGGCTAGAGCATCTTTGCTTCCGAGAGTGACAGTACCTGATCCTATAGCATTTGAAGATCCATCATTTCCAAAGGACATGGTTCCATTCTTCTTCTCTTTTAGAGATAAAAATTTATTTCTATCTCCAGTCATATGCATTGAGAAACTGCTATCAACATAACACACATCTTTTTTGTTTTGAGCCTTGAGAGCGACAGCACAATTATTAATCTTCTTCTTCTTCCATGTTCATTCGTTCTGTGGCTTCGAAGATTCTTCTGGAGGATTTTTGTAATGTTCCCAATTTTTGCAGCTAATGGGAATGTTGCATTTAATTTTCAGTTTTCTTTATTCATGAATAAAAGTATGAGAAGGAGGTTTATTAAACTCCTAAGTTGAGAATAATACATGCTTAATGTGAAAGGGGATAAATCTGGGCTATTATATTAAACACCCTTAAGTGTAAAAAGGGGATATTCATTTGAATGGGTCAAACTTGGCCCCACCTACAACGCAGATTAAAGGGAAGCTTATCCATCTGTTGACGAGAAAATCTGTCCTGCCAATAGTAGGGGATCTCCCTAATAAAAGTTCCCAATTAGACCTTGAACCGTTTGGAATAGGGATCCCATCCGGGGTGTGGGTCCGGCTACCACTGATTTCTCCTTCCTTTGGGTCTTGCTTAAACTCTATAAAACAGTGGATACACACCTAATAAAATGATACAAGACATATGATTCATGCATTAAATGTACATATAACACTATGAGTAGAAAGAGGAAATATTAAAGCATGAAGACCGAAGGAAGTGTTGTTAACAACACTTCATTTGGGTCATGCTCGTAAACTGTTCTGACCACAAAAGAAACAATTCCTCATGGCAAGAAAACCCTTCACTTCCTAAAAGTTTTAAATGATAACACAAATGCTAATAAACAAAGCCATCAGTGTTCGTTAAGAAAGTGAAATGAACTCAACCACCATTAACATAATCAGCAAACTGTTATGCAATTGTGATATAAATTGAAGATACAGTTCCCTTAATCTAAAGATGTTCAGAAATTGAAAATATAATACTCAATAGCACTCACACATATGACAACACCAAATCTAGAAAGGGATTTTTCAAAATGCTTGTATTCATGCTCAAATGTATAATCCTATGGTAATACAATGTACTCATCTTGAGTTCCAAAACAAAGGTCGTTTACAATTTCTCGAAGGAGGTATTTATAGAGCAAAACTCGCCCTTTTGGGTTGCCTAAATTTTCACCTTCCCGACTGTTGGGCTGCCTTGCTGTCAAACCAGGAGGTAACTCCTCAAAATTAGAATGTGTATTAGCTGAAGAATGCACATGGATTTATACATGGAGGTGAGGCTATTGGGATTCATCTCCCAATGACTCTTGGCCTTCCTTATTTCCTAATATTAATTAATATACAATATTAAATATGCACACCCATCCCATAGGATTAGGTGTCAACATTCCCCCCTTTAATCCGAAGGGATGTTGGTGAGTCCAAGCATCGATCTGAACTTTTCAAACTTTTCTCTTCCAAGTGCTTTGGTGAAGATGTCAGCAGTTTGCTCATTTGTGGAACAATGATGTAGATGGATGGTTTTGGCCCGAACATGATGTCGAATGAGATGGTACTTTGTATTGATGTGCTTTGTTCGATCATGGAACTTTGGGTTCTTGGCCAACTTTATTGCAGAAGTGTTGTCGATCATGAGTGGAGTGGAATACATTTGTTTCATCTGCAAATCTTCCAGGATTTTTTGGAGCCACACAATTTCCTTTGTTGCTTCAGCTGCTGCCACATATTCTGCCTCGGTCGTGGAATCTGCTGGAACTGACTGTTTGCGTGATCTCCATGAGACAGCTCCTGATCCAAGACTCATGGTGTAACCTGTAGTAGACACCCCTGTTTCTTCGTCGCCATCAAAGTCTGAATCAGAGTATCCGGTCAAGTTGAAGTCGCCTACCTGTGTATATTTGAGTCCAAAGTCTTGAGTCCCCTTCAAGTACCTTAGCACTCTTTTTGTAGCAGACCAATGTCCTTCACAAGGTTTTTGCATGAACCTTGAGAGGATTCCAACAGCAAATGAGATGTCAGGTCTGGTGGTGGTCAGATAGATAAGACTTCCTACAAGCTGTCTATACTTAGTTACATCCTCAAATTCCTTCCCTTCAATAGATGTGAGCTTCAAGTTTTGTTCCATTGGAGTGCTTAAGGGATTATAGTCATCCATGCCAAATTTGTTCAAGAGATCTCCAATGTACTTCTTCTGAGAAAGAAATATGAATTTAGGATGTTGAATTACTTCAATACCCAAATAGTAATGAACATGACCCAAATCAGTCATTTCAAAACCTTTCTTCAACTCTTTCTTCATGGATGCAATATAGCTCTCATTGTTTCGTGTTATCAAAAGATCATCTACATATACCACAAGATATACAACTGTTTTTCCAACTTTCTTAACAAACAAAGTTGCATCATCAAGATCAAAATGTTTGAAATCAAGTTTCAAAAGATGCTCGGTCAATTTCTCATACCAGGCTCGTGGTGCTTGCTTAAGGCCATACAAGGATTTTACAAGTTTGCAAACTTTGTGTTCTTGACCCTTTATCACAAATCCTTCTGGCTGGGACATACAAACTTTCTCCTTTAGATATCCATTCAAGAAGGTTTTTTTTACATCCATCTGATGGAATTTCCATCCATTCTGAGCTGCTAAGGCAAAGAGAGTCCGGATGGTGGTCCATTTTGCTGTGGGAGCAAAAGTTTCTTCATAATCGACTCCTTCTTTCTGTGCGAATCCTTTTGCCACAAGCCTGGCCTTGTGCTTGTCAAGTGACCCATCTGCTTTGTACTTGTTCTTGTAGACCCACTTACAACCAATTGATTTCATTCCCAAAGGCGGATCAACCAGCTTCCAAGTGCCATTCTTTATCAAGGCATCATACTCCTTCTGCATCTCTTCTTTCCATTCATCATGAGAAGCGGCTTCTTTGAAGGAAGTTGGTTCATGATATGTAGACAAACTCAATTCACAGTTATAAGCAATATCCATATCAACAGGGGAATCAGAATTATCTACATCACCTTCGATTTCTTGAGTGGAACTTCTTGTTCCTGTTTTTCCAACCTCATCAGGATGAACATCCTCTAGTGTCTTTGTCAGCCATTTGGGGGGACCTTTCTGAGATGGCCCTGGCTGGTCACTTGACTGAGTTGGGATTGATTCAAGATTCAATCTCCCAATTCTGTCAATCACATCATCCAATGTGTAATCCGTGGTTGTTTCTTCATGCGGGGGAGAGAGTGCTTCAGGATATGATTCCACAGTTTGATTCAATATCGGAATCCCCCCTTCAAGGTGTGGAATCACATTATCAAATTCTTGGAAAGACTTTGCATGTGTGAATCTGTCCAGGCGATCAAGTTTCCGCTCAACAACCTTGTCACTCTTGGAAGATTCAAGAAATATGACATCTATTGCTATCACAAACTTCTTATTTGCTTCATCATAGAGACGATATCCTTTGGAGGTATTGGAGTACCCCAAGAAGATACATTTTCTGCTTCTAGCACCAAGTTTGTTCCTTTGACCCTTAGGTATCAAGGCATAACAGGTGGACCCAAAGACCCTGAAATGCTTTATCGAAGGAATGTGGCCATGCCACATTTCAAAAGGAGTTTTGTTTCTAATTGAACTTGAAGGACACCTATTCTTTATGTAAACAGCACATAGAACTGCATCAGCCCAAAACATCAATTTTACATTCTTTAAAAATAACATGGAGCGGACCATATTTAAAATGGTTCTGTTCATTCTTTCAGCTACACCGTTCTGTTGTGGATTATATGGCACAGTGGTTTGATGTTTGATTCCATGTTGACGAAGATAATTTTAAAATTCGTTTGAAGTGTATTCTTTTCCATTATCAGTACGTAGAGAGCCAATATGTGTTTGTCCATCATTTTCAATCCATGCATGAAAATTCTTGAAAGTTTGAAAAGCATCAGACTTATTCTTCAGTAAGTAAATCCAACACATTCTGGTGTAGTCATCAATAAATATCATCATGTATTTGTTTCCATTTGCAGAAGCAATAGGCATAGGGCCACATAAATCTGAATGAACAAGTTCAAGTTTTCTATGTGCTCTGGAGTGTGAATCATGAAATGGTTGTTTTCTATGCTTTCCTAGAATACAAGCATCACATTCCTTAGGTTTTCTAGGAATTATAGGCAGTCCATTAACACAATTTTTCTTCAACAAACGAAGGCTGTCATAGTTTAAGTGTCCAAATCTAGCATGCCATAAAAGACTTGATGGGAATGTACCTTCATCATGATGTGAACTGAATGCAAAGTTTTGAGCATGAGCAGATGAACCTTTCAGCTTCAAGAGTCTCCCTTCTTCTATTCCCTCCATGATAAGTGAGTGATCTGATGCTTTTCTGACCTCTGCCTTGCCATCAAACAAGTGAATTGAGTGTCCTTGCTGCCGGATTTCGACCAGGGACAGCAAGTTTCTCTTCAACTCAGGGAGGTATAGAACCTCATGTAGGATATGATCAGGAAGACCAGGCAGTTTAAGCCTGACTGTGCCAAGCCCCGATGGCTTGAGTTTGGATTTATCTGCGAAATATACTGCTCCATCAACTTTGTCAGTGAATTCTTCAAAAAAATCTTTTCTAAATGTCATGTGACATGTTGCTCCTGAATCTAGCAACCAGTCATCTCTCCATGAAGTAAATGAAACATCAAATAGGTTTTCAGTTACTCCATTGTTACAATGTGCTAGAACAGAATGAGCTGATTCAATTGGTTTACCTTTGTCTTTGTCATCAGTTTTACCTCTATCTTGATTTGTTTGCTGCTGAGCTTTAGATTGTCTGCCCCCCTTTTCTCTGAAGTTTCTTCTTCGTCTTCTGCCTTCTCTTCCTCTGGATGGACCTGAAGCATGTCTCTTTTCTCTCTATGCCAAGTAGGCAGCCTCTTTAGAAGATGAAGGGACTGTCATCTTCTTTTGAAGGAGGAGAGAAAAAAAAACTTTGCTGGAAAAAAAAAAAAATCTTCTGAAGAGGAAAAATTTCTGCTATAAAAACTTTCAACTCTTGAAATCTACTCAATTAAAGGGGAAAAAACTCTTGCTGGAAAAATACTCTGAATTTAAAAACTCTTTTCTTGAAACTAAATTCTGCACAAAAACTCTTGCTGAAGACTGAATTTAAATGGACAAAAAAATCTCTTGCTAAAAAACACTGAATTCTGCACCAAAAAAAATATATGTATTTTTTTTTGTTTGGGGAAAAAATTTGTATGAAAAGTCAATATGGAATGGTGGTATTATGAATGGTGGAGGAGCGGTATAAAAGTGATAATGATGTGATAGAGCGGTATTGTGAAATGGAAAGGGCGTATTATTAAATAGGAGAGGGTGGTATTGGATGTAATGAGGGCGGTATCATATAACAGTGGGAATAAATGGCGGAGGGCGTAGTAAATATTAAAGTGTGCAGGTATATTATGTATGAGTAGGGGCGGTGAGATAAAGATTATAAAACATAGCGTATTACATATAAAAAACAACGCGTATTACATATAAAACACAACGTATTACATACGGAGGAGATAAAGTTTTACAATGGACGCCGACAGCGTATTAACAAGGGCTGTAATATAAAATGGACAGCGTATAAAATGACAGCGCTGCGTATTATAAATCAACGAAAGGTGGTAATATATGGTGGACAGAATGTTATATGACAAAACGATATAAGGTGTATACACCAGATAGCGTATTGCATATAACCAAACGGTGAATGTGATAGCGTAATAAACCAGCGTTGTATTGTGGATACCGTGTAATCAATAAACCAGCGTAACTGTTGTATGGATAGCGTATGACAGTGGAATGCTTTTGCAGGGGCGTGAATGTTATATGGAGGGAGCGCTGTAATGCAAAGGAGGGAGCGCCGTGGAGTTTGGAACAGCGTTTGAAAACACCGATATATGACTGTGTTGCAGGGCTGTAATGCGATATTGAATATAATAGGCAGGTGACACCACAGTTGTATTATGAGCGCGGTAAAATGTATTGGATATGCAAACTGCGTGGAGGGAAGGAGCCGAAAGGATACTGCCTGTGGAGATATGACAGCAGTGTATATGTAACAGTTGACAGTGTATAACATATATATGAGTGGTGGTTGTATGTTATTAAACACAGATGAAGGAGTGTAGGCCGAGGGTAGGGCACTGGTGTATTGCTTATGCCTATTGCTGTATTCAAGAATCCACGGGAACGAGCAGAGGGAGAGCGGAGTAGGTAATGGAGAAATGAGGGGCGTTGGGTAGGTGAGAGAATGTAGGGAGAGAGTGAGGGCGTTTAAAAAACTGAAATGGCAGTGTGCAGGTGCTGAGTTGCAGAAGCTGCAGAAATTGCAGGGGCTGCAAAACACTGAGATATTGTAAGAGCTGAACTTGCAGAAGTCAGAGACTGTAGAATGCAGAAATAGAAAAAAAATGCAGAATTTCAGTCTAGCAATAAAGAGCAGCAAAAACTATTAATAAAAATTGACTGAGCAAAGGAGAGGGAGTTACACCACAGGCAGAAATTCCAATAGTGGAGCTGGCTTTGATACCATGTCAAACCAGGAGGTAACTCCTCAAAATCAGAATGTGTATTAGCTGAAGAATGCACATGGATTTATACATGGAGGTGAGGCTATTGGGATTCATCTCCCAATGACTCTTGGCCTTCCTTATTTCCTAATATTAATTAATATAAAATATTAAATATGCACACCCATCCATAGGATTAGGTGTCAACACTTGCAACCCAGTCTGTTCTCGGTCCTACGACCTGACTGGATTTTGCGACTTGCGACCCCGAGCATTCCACGGCCTGCGACCTGCAACTTGGCTGGTTTTACGACTTGCAACCCCCAAAAATTTGAGACCTGTGACCTGCCATGATTTTGCGACCTCACGACCTACTCATTGGGTTGTTGGGTTGCATCGTCGAGCTTTTAATAGGGAGTGCGACTATGCGACCTGGCGACCTGAGAGAATCTACGACCTGCGACTTGAGGAAATTTGCGACCTGCGACCTGACTGGACCTTGCAACTTACGACCCCCAACAATCTGCGACCCGCAACTTGAGGAAATTTGCGACCTGTGACCTTAAGCGAATTTGCGACTTGCGACCTTCAACAATCTGCGACCTGCGACCTGCCATGATTTTGCGACCTAAGGGAATCTACGACCTGCGACTTGAGGAAATTTGCGACCTACAACCTTAGGCGAATTTGCGACTTGCGACCTTCAACAATTTGCAACCTGTGACCTGCCATGATTTTGTGACCTGAGGGAATCTGCGACCTGTGACTTGAGGAAATTTGCGACCTGCGACCTTAAGATAATTTGCGACTTGTGACCTTAAGCAGATTTGCGACTTGCGACCTCAAGCAGATCTGCGACTGTGGCCTTATTTTGGCGATATTTGTATTTCATAGCAATATTCCTTATCCCACCTCCTTTGCTTTGAAAAGGGTTCTCTTGCTTGCTGGGAAAAAACTCTAGCTCATTGCGTAGACTAACAGCTTCCACTACGACTGAAAACTCCCTTGACTGGCATGGTCTTGTTTCGTGTGTACATGAGATACATGTCTTCCACTTCTCCTATTTCAGCTCGCACTACCCTTATCCTTTTCATCAGTGTGGTGATGACATTTTTTGGTGCATCATCCGTGGGATTGACCTGCATTAAACATTAACATCAGATTATGAGCTTGGTGAAGCACCCAAATTGAGTGCCTAAACAATCCATGGTGCAAGAGCTTTTAATGTAAATACAAAAAAAGGTTTCCATTTGAATGTATGCATGGTGATCCTTTGACACATGGTGCAGCTGTGGTAAGAGTATCTCGTCATGATGGTGAGAAGACTCATGAGGGGCTTGGGACAGTTTATGAGGATGTCATTTTCTAAAGGCCAACCTTAACGGCTAAGTGTTGAGTCCCAAATTTGCATCTTTTCCATACACTTTTCCATACCTTTTTCACTCACCTAAACCTCCCAAATTGTCAAATATCATGTGCAAAAGGGTATCTAACATGGTTTTTAATTATATTTTTGTGTTTTCTATTTGATCTAGATTTTGTTCATTCAGCTGCGGAATCTTGCCACTTTCCGCAGCTGCTACAACTTTCCGCAGCTATTTTGTGGAACTCTATGCTACAGGTGTCTACAAGGGAAACGAGCCACATGGGCAGGCTAGGAATGACGTGGACATGGTTCGTTTCCTATTGGTTCAAGCAAACTCGTCCAAAGAAGCCGCGGTCAAAGGCGTCCACATGGAAGTCAACCATGGAGTTTCATGTCGGCCGGACTCTGTTTCGTGGCATATAAAGATCCATACGACCGTTTCTAAGCCTGCGGAGGTTAAATCGACATCTGTGCAGAGCTCTGGAGTCGAATTCAAGCATCCACCTTCCATAGATTCACTTTCCAACACGGCCATACTCCTATATCCGTGGACGTAGTGGTCTACGTGCTCTCTGCCATCATGAACTTTAGGAGACAATTACAGTTTATTGTTATATATAGAGCGTTTGCATACGCACATAAAGTTAGTTGATGGTTGATGTTAGTGAATGTACTCTGTTATCTTTTAGTCTGCTCTGTAGTGATTACGCTGCACTTGTGCCGTAACACTACCATTCTGTAATGAACTGCTTTTTAATATGAGAAGACTCTGTTTTTCAACTTAATTTGTGTTTGAGGATCGTTACCAAGGCTGTGTAGAGGGCCCCTGCTCAGCTAAGGTTTTGTGTATTAGTGTATATTTCTCATTTCATTTCTTTAAAAGTCATTGTATTATAATCCATCCATATGTTCATACTTTGCAGTTGTTTCATTTTCTGTTTATACATTTCCATAATGTCCATTTCATTTCTGTCTTTCATGTTTTATGATTGTTAATCACTGATCAGTTTTCTTGATTGCAGGTTTTAGATAGACAGCCCGGGCATTTTTATAGCATTTTGACTAATGACATGAAACTAACATTGTTCTGCTGCTAGTTTGCTTTTCATAGCTTTTGTTTAACTTCAGCCTTGCTTTGTACATTTCAGTTTTGCTTATCTGATTCAGTAGTTAAATTTAGATATATTAAGCTGCTCATAGCGTCTTCAGTTGCCTCCGAAAGCCACAGCTGGACTGATGGTGAGGGACTGCATTATGAAATGTGTAGTTTAGTATTAGTTTCTTCTCTGCAAATTTAGATATATTAAGCTGCTCATAGCGTCTTCAGTTGCCTCCGAAAGCCACAGCTGGACTGATGGTGAGGGACTGCATTATGAAATGTGTAGTTTAGTATTAGTTTCTTCTCTGCAAATTTAGATATATTAAATCATATATGACATCTTCAGTTGCCTCCGAAAGCCACAGCTGGACTGATGGCGAGGGATTGAATCATGAGTGTATGGTTTAGTATTAGTTTACTTTTTGCAAATTAAATATCAGTTACACAAGTTGTTTATGATTACTTCCGAAAATCATAGCTGGTCTAATGATGAAGGGTCAGAAAATGAATTGATGTAATCTAATTTAGATTTATTTTGTTGCAATTTTGAATTTCCTTAAGCATAGTTTCTTTTTTTTTTTGTTTAGTCGGCAGCAAGAATAGTTTGGTTTTCATGATTCACTAGTTTACTGTTTTGATTCATTAGATTAGCAGCACCTTTTCACAGCAGTACACTTTTACTTTCTTTCAAGTCTTGTCATTGTAAATTTCAAATTGCTTTTTAAAGTTACAAGTTGGTAAATCATTATAGGGGATATCACTTCCTTGAACAAATATAACCAAACTTGGTTTCATTTTAGAATTTCCATTTCACCTTAGAAAAACCAAAAACGACAAAAAGTTAAGAAATAGGTTATCTTGCACATATAGTGCGCCGCACTTCATCAGCCTACGATTCCCTTTGACAAATTAAAATGCGCAAATTTAGACACACTAAATCGACCAAACATTTTGGCGCCGCTAAGCCGGGGAAGTGTAACTAGGTAGCCAATTTCTTAAAAAAAAACATAAAATCATAAAAGAAGGGAAAAAAACTTGATAACTTCTTGAAGTATGCTCTCTCGTACCTAGTGTGATCTCGGGAGGATCGAAAAGAGAGTTATTGGTTTAGTAATTTCTTAAGTATGCTCTTCGAGACTTCCAAGGTGATCCGAAGATCGTAAAGAGAATTATTAGCCCAACTTTTTTAAAAAAAATAAAAAATGACATGCATAGAGCAAGAGATTCTAGGGGAAGGTTTATACAAAGCCAAGAGTTCGATTTTCATAACTCCATCTTCTTCAAGGCATAGACCAGATTCACCACCATCTACCCCTAGCCTTAAGATTTTTGGAAGTCAAGGAACAGCTGAATTAGAGGATTCTCCCATACCACCTACTAAAACCCACTTAGAAAACAAAGAAACTTTCTCTCATCCTTCCTTGGTAGAAGAACTAGAGGACTATAAGGACTCTAAAGAAACTATCATGGCAGAGGAAGTAACAAATAGAGGTGGAGGTAGAAGAGGAGGAGATAATGGAGATAACAATGGTGAAGGAAATAATGGTAGAAATAGGGATTTGTTGGGGATTCTCATAGCTCATGAGGAAAACCATGCAACAATGAAAAATATTTCTCACCATCTGCTCTCCCTAACTTTTATGGATTACGAAGTGAGGATCCCCAAACATATTTCGTTTGAGTTTGAAGTTGTGTGCCGAACTTATGACTATAAGGAAGATTCTCAAAAACTCAAACTATTTCCTTCCAACATTGAAGGGATCTCGCTTTGAAATGGTTCATGGGATTAGCCACTCAATCTATCAGGACTTGGAATGATATGAAACAAAAATTTTTGGATAGATATTTGGACTATTGTATGCCCACCAATCACAAGGATGAGGTATTCAAAATGATGCAAAAAGAAGATGAAAATTTGGAAGACTTAATTGAAAGATTTCAATACAACTTGAAAGAGCAAAGATGAGCAACTTAGATAATGAAACCTTGAAAGCCCTCCTATTAAAAGCCATTAGAGATGAATGGATAGACATTTTAAACATGATGGGGAAAGGAGACATTTCTCAACTTCCATTTCGTGATATAACAGAACTATGTATCCATCTCTCAAGAGGAAAATCTAAAACTCGAAAAGGGCCTAGGGATTCTTCTCTTATTAGGGCTAACAAATCTGCAACTGGATCGGTAAGTAGGGCAGAGATTGGTAATATGCTTGATGAGTTCAAAACTGATATCTTAGGGAGCCTTAGTGAACAACTAGACACCCTTAAAATCCAAAACAAGTAGAAAGCAGAAACAGATGCTTTAGCCATCTTTTGTCCGAAATGTAGAAAGAAACATGCTTTAAGGGAATGTCCCTTGGATGCAAAAATTGTAGAAACATGTATGATTTGCTCAGAAAATCATGAGATCAAGGATTGTCCTTCAATCCCTGGACTCAAAGCTGTTTTTCAAGAAGATCCAAATTCAGTAGAATCTCTCTGTTTTGTCGCAAGGAGACCTTGGCAGGGACAACAATCTCAAGGGTTTAATAACCCTATGAATCTTCAAACCCCACCAAATTGAAATCCTTGGCAACAACCTTGGCCCCAACATCAGAATTCATATCAGCCATGGGTACAAGGGATGCAAAATCCTTATGGGAGATTTGCTCAATTTTATCAATATCCTTCATCTTTTCAAAATCAACAAGCTCCACAACTTCCAAGCCCAAATCCACAACTTTCATTGCCATTTCCACAACAACAACCTTCTCAACAAAATACAAATCCTCAACTCAGGCTCCCATACCAACAGAAGACAAATCAACTTCCAGCTCAGCCATTGCCAAATCCTAACAATAAGAATCCTCAAACTACTTATATGGTAGAAGGACAACAATTCCCTACCTATATGATTGTTCCTCTCAACGATGTACAACTCAGATCTGGTAGAGTTTTAGAAAAACCTTCTATAGACATTCAAGAGCAAGATACCTCTGAGGAGGACTCTCTTCAAGTCAATAAGGGTTTTGAGGAAGAATCTCTTCAAAATTCAAAAATTCAAAAAGAAAAAGAAAAGCTAACATCCACAACTCCTATAGTTGAGCAACCTGTATCTTCATCTACACCTCCTTTTCCGTAAAGACTACAAATTGATAAGGGGGTGGAAAAACAAATCTTGTTGCCTAACTATGACTTTCTAGATGAATTGAAGAATGTTTGTATCAAGATTCCATTGCTACAAGCCATTCGAGAAATTCCTATTCTAGCAAAAACCATAAAGGAGTTGAGTTTCAAAAGACCAGGAAGGAAACTAAAAGACACAAGAAGAATCCACTTGGTAGGAAAGATTGCAGATATTATGATGGGAAAAATTACCATGCAGAAGTATGTAGATCCAGGAAGTCCAATTGTCAAGACACATATAAATGGGATAGAAATTCCAACACATTGATTGACTTAGGGGCTGCTATCAACATTATGAGTAGACAGACTATGGAACAGCTAAAACTTCCTAACCTTCTTTTTACACCTACTTTACTGCAACTTGCATATCGATCAATTATTAAACCAGATGGTGTATTAGAAGATATTTCAATCTCCTTAGATTCTTGGGAATATCCAGTAGATTTTATGATTTTGACTCCCAAGAGTAATCTAGGAGGGCACCCACTTATCTTAGGAAGACCTTGGCTAGCCACAGCTGATGCTTTTATTAGTTGTAGATCTGGGGACATGTACATTTCTAATGGTAATTCGACAAAGAAATTCAATTTGTATCCTCCAACAAGAGAAATCACAGAAGTAGGAGACAATGAATGGGTTGATGATGAGGACACTATACAACCTGTCTTTACCATTTCTGAAATCAGTGAGGATAGTCAAATTCTGAACACATTAGAAAATTTCGAGACATCTTCAGAATATGACCCCACACAATTTCAGTTGGAATCTGACATAGAATATTTATCATCAAGACAAATGTCTCTTTACTCTATGGAAGAGTTTGGTAATTTTGCTATTGAGATTTTTCCAGAAAAGACATTGAATATCAACAAACATTTGGAGAAATCACAACAAGAAGAACTAACCAGAATCTTGCAAAAACATTCTACTACATTTGCATGGGAGTATACTGACATGAAGGGTATTGATCCTAAGACTTGCATCCATCATATCTATATTGAGGAAAACAGTAGACCAATCAGACAACCTCAAAGAAGGATGAATCCAAATCTTAGGGAGATAGTGAAAGAAGAGCCCCAAAAACTACTCAATGTAAACTTCATTTATCCAATTTCAGATAGCCGATGGGTTTCTCCTTTGGTTATAGTACCTAAAAAGAATGGTAAATGGAGGGTATGCATTGATTACAGTGAATTGAACAAAGCAACTTTGAAGGATCACTTTCCTTTGCCTTTTATCGATCAGGTATTAGACACATTAGCAGGTAAAAAGTACTTTTCATTTTTGGATGGTTTTAGTGGCTATAATCAAATTCAGGTAGCACCTGAAGATCAAAATAAGACCACATTTACTTGTCCATGGGGAACTTTTGCCTACCGAGTGCTTCCTTTTGGGTTATGTAATGCACCAGCAACATTCCAAAGAGCAGTACTAGGAATTTTTTCTGATCTAATCCATGATTGTGTAGAGGTTTATATGGATGATTTTACAGTTTATGGTAATTCATTTGAAGAGGCATTAGAAAATTTGGAAAAAGTTCTTATAAGATGTAAAGAAACAAATCTTTCATTAAGCCATGAAAAATGCTTTATGATGTTTACTGAAGGGATTGTTTTAGGACATCATATTTCAGGAGATGGGATTAAGGTTGATAGATCGAAAGTTGAAGTCATCTCCAAGTTTCCTATTCCAAATTGTCAAAGAGATGTTAGAAGTTTTCTAGGATTTACTAGTTACTATAGAAGATTTATAGAAAACTTCACTAAAATAGCATCTCCACTCTTCAAATTGCTTACAAAAGACTGTGAATTTAAATGGGATCCGGATTGTCAATCAGCTTTTGAAACTTTGAAAACAAGAATATCTGAAGCACCTATTTTGAGAGGACCAAATTGGAAACTTCCTTTCCATATTTCTACAGATGCTTCAGATACAGCTCTTGGAGTTGTGTTGGGTCAAAAAGATTTAATTCCTTATGCCATTTATTACACCAGTAAAAATTTGACTCCTACAGAGTTGAACTATACTGTGACTGAAAAAGAGTTTTTAGCTGTTGTTCATGCAATTAATAAGTTTAGACATTACATAACAGGCTATGAAACTTTTATTCATACTGACCATTCTGCAATTAGATATTTAATGAACAAACCCGTTACTAATGGCAGAGTGACAAGATGGCTTTTACTTTTGCAAGAATTCAATGTTACTGTGTTGGATAGACCAGGAAAACAGAATACAGTAGCTGATTTCTTGTCTAGGATTCAGAATACTAAAGAAGATTCTCCTGTAGAAGATAAATTTCCCGATGAATACTTGTTTGCAGTAACTATTAAGACCCCTTGGTATGCAGATATTGCTAACTATTTGGTTACAGGGAAACTACCTTCACATTTATTTCCAAGAGAAAAACGAAAGATTATTCAAGAGAGTTCAAAATATTCATGGATTTCTAACGAATTGTTTAAAACAGGGCCAGATCTTGTGATCAGAAGATGTGTCAGGGAAGATGAAATGCCCGATATTCTTAAGGCATGTCATGATGAACCATGCAGCGGACACTTTGCAGACAAAAGGACGGCCTATAAAATCCTCTCTTTAGGATATTATTGGCCTTCCCTCTTCAAAGATGCAAAACAATATGTCAAAAGGTGTGACAGCCGCCAAAGAGTAGGGAAACCTACCCTTTCAAATGAAATGCCATTGCAAACACAGGTACTCATTGAACCCTTTGAAAAATGGGCTTTAGATTTCATTGGACCGATTAATCCACCATCTAAGCAAAAGAAATATATATTGGTTTGCACTGATTATGTTACTAAATGGGTAGAAGCTAAAGCATTAGTATCTGCTACTGAAAATTCAGTTGTTCATTTTCTTTATGAGGATATTTTACTCGCTTTGGTGTTCCAAGAGAAATTGTAACAGATCAGGGGAGCCAATTCACATCCAATTTGGTGGAAAAGTTGATGGAAGAATACAAAATCAAGCACAGAAGATCTACTCCTTACCATCCACAAGCAAATGGTCAAGTGGAGTCCACAAACAAATTTCTTGAAAGTATCATCACCAAAACTATTCATCTACATAGAAGAGATTGGGCAGAAAGGCTTCCAGAAGCCTTGTGGGCCTACAGAACTACATGGAGGAATACAATAGGACATTCTCCCTATGAACTTGTTTATGGGAAAGAAGTCTTGCTCCCCATTGAATTCCAAGTCAAGACCTTCAAGATAGCAGTTCAGTTGGGGATGGACTTATCAGAAGCCCAAAAGCATAGAATGGAGCAGTTGAATGAGCTAGATGAGATCATACAAGAAGCAATTCTAAGAACTGATCTAGTTCAATATCAAAGAACTAAATGGCATGACAAATATATCAAAGAGAAGAAGTTTCAAGAAGGAGATTGGGCATTGTTATTTGACTCCAAGTTTAAAGATTTTCAAGGGAAATTTCAGACTCATTGGCTTGGGCCATATGAGATTGACAAAATCTTTAGCAATGGAGCCGTAAGAATCAAGACCATTGATGAGTTTCAAACTCCTCTTATTGTGAATGGCCATAGATTGAAAGTTTATCATAAGCCACTCTCAAAAGAGGATTTTATCAAGATGTTTCAAGAAAGTTCTGCAATCAGGCTGGTACAGAAGAATTCTTCTTCTCCACCAGCCTAGCTTTTGTTTTTCACTTAAAAAAAAAAAAAAAAAAATTAAAAAAAAAAAAAAATGGTATAAGCCTGAAAACCAATCATTGATTGGCAGTCTTATGCAGAAAATATAGGGTGAAAATCAGGGACACCTGACACTCTCTATTTTCCAAAAAAAAATCTCTCTTTCATTTCATTTCATTTCACCACCCACTCCATTTCATTCCACTTCATTTCATTTCATTTCATTTCATTTCACTTCATTCCACTTCATTTCATCCATTCCATCAATAAAAATCTTTTTCATAACCATTTCTATCTGGTCATTTGTCATTTGTTCATTTCCATCCATCAAAGTAATAGCTGTGTCAGTTTCCGCAGCTGACATCTGTTTCCGCAGCTGACTCTAGTTTCCGCAGCCAGAAGCAGATTCCGCAGCTACTACTCTGTTTTCAAAGAGAATGTACAGTCAGTTGTTATTTTCATAATTATGAAATAAAATGTAGGAGAGAGGATCAATGGAACATTCAAGACACCAATGGAGATCAATCAGCTGAAGACCAAGGGCAAAAGCAAGGATTCCAAAGGTATGAATAAAGTTTATTTCAAATAGTATTGAAAAACACATTTTTATATAGTTTTAAACCATGAGCTCTACCCATTACGCGCAATGATTATATTGGCAGTTCCATAACCTGTCACGATCTCCATGTTATCCTCTTGCATTCATTCATAAACGGTTTCATCATTGAAATTCCGATTCTCACTCATGTTCCAATATCCCACCGGAGATAATGAGACGTATTTGAGTTGACAAAGGACTCTTACAAGCCGCATAACTTCATAACCGTTGATTGAAACATGTTTATATTTATTACACAGCCACCAAAATTCAAAACGCGGCCGAATGTATTATACTTTGTTAACCTCTTTGTCGTGTCTCTGTCGTGTTTACAAAACCCCACTCTACTCATTCTCACTCCCTGTTTCACTCCATTTCGTTCCTTTTGCTCATTCTCACTCCCGTATATCTACCCACAGTCTTACTCCATTCCGTTTATGGTGCTCATTTCCATTCTATGATACATTCCCACAGTCATTTTGCTCGATCCTGTGTATTCAGTCGTTCCATTTCCACTTAAACCCTCACAGAGGCAAATTAGTGAAGCACAGAAAATTGAAATGGGTAAGTTGCTAAGGGCAGAGCCGGAAGGACCAAAGTTTATAGAGGGATATCCGCAAGCAAAAGAGATATTGAAGAAAGCTAAATGGCTGCGTTTTATTCAGAAATTCAGAGGTTACCACAAAGAAGTTACGAAAGCGTTTGCAAGGTCATTTGATGGCTCGGAAGCAGAAGTTGGAGACCTCAAGTTTTCGGTTAATGAAGCATCAATAGCAACAGCCACAGAACTTCTTCAAGAGGGAGAACGTTGGTTCAAAAATAAAAGCATCAGTGATGAGGCATGGAGAACAATTCTACGAAATCAAGGTATGGATATCACTGTTTTTAAAAGAGGAATCCCTGTGCATGCAATAAAAGAAGAATGGGCCACTTTACTACTAATTGTTCAGAAATTTATTACATGTGAAGGCCGTTTTGGGTCTTGTACATGTACCATACCAGGCTATTGATGAATTTTCTAGAAAACCAAACTCTCAATCTCCCTTATTTTCTATTCAATAGCTTGAAGAAAATGGTTGTAACTGTTCAAAAACACTTAGGAGATGTAGAGCCTCATCTTTATCACCACGGCCTTATAAAAATTCTGATTGAAAAGGAGCTAAAGGAAAGAAAAGATACAAGGGAACAATTCCTAGTTAGAAACTTCTTTGAAGAACCTCAGGAAATTCCTGAAGGTAGTTAAATTAGAAGGAGTAGAAGAAAAAGAATGAATGTTGAAACCCAAATTACTCCTACTCAGGAAATTCCCGCAGCTAGCACAGCGAAAAGAAGTAGGAGGAAAAGAACAATTGAGGAAATCCAAAACACTCCTACTATTACTATGGAAAGAACTGATAGGGAAAAGAGATTGGTAAAAAGGAAGAAGAAGGAAATCAAGGCTAAGAAGCCAATAATACCAAAAGGGAAAGAAATTATTGAGGTTGTCCATAAAACTTCTTCTTCCGAAGAAGAAGATCATCAAATACTATCTGAAAGATTAGTTTATCTTCAAAAACAGTCATCTATATCCAAGAAGGCAGAGACAGGAAAACAAGAACAAAAGGGTAGTGTACCACATCATGTGAGGAGAAGCAGCAGGCTTAAGGGAAAATTGAGAAAAACACAAATTAAGGGTCCTCATTTCATTGATTTGGGTGAGGAGACATCTGAACAGTCTCCAACTGACCATAGTCCATTTCAGTCAGTTAGTGAACCCGATTCCTTTCATTCCCAATCAGACAATGAGCATACTCCATCTTATTCTCAGCAAAACATTGATGTAAGCCCTCCTCGGCCAGATTTTGAACATAATTCTCCTTTACAGCATTTTGGGGACAGCCCAATGAAAATGACACCGGAAGTAGACCCCAAGGAGCAGGAGGTATATGACTATATAGAATCCTTGGAAAAGGCAGCCACAGGTCCAAGTACCTCTTCCATTCAGCCTCATACATTGCAGGATGATTTAGTTCAGTCATTAAAACAGAAAATTTTTGAGCTGGAGCTTTTAAATCGGCACATCAAAAATGAAAATGAAACATTGAAAGAACAAGGAAAACTGGACAAGATCATCCATGATAATACTATGTTACATTTGGGAATTTGGCAAAAGAAGAATAAGAAATTGAAAAGGAAATGCCAGAGATTGAGCAGAGCACTTGTGAACATCAAATTTAGGTGCTTAATGAAGAAACCCAGAATGATGGCAGTACCAAAGAAGAAGAGAAGGGGATTGGATGTGTTGGCTGAAGTATCAAGGCACATGAATTGAACAAAGAGTATCAAAATTTTGGTTGCATGAGGACATGCAACACCTTCACAGTGGGGGTATGTTGAGTCCCAAATTTGCATCTTTTCCATACACTTTTCCATACCATTTTCACTCACCTAAACCTCCCAAATTGTCAAATATCATGTGCAAAAGGGCATCTAACATGGTTTTTAATTATATTTTTGTGTTTGCTATTTGATCTAGATTTTGTTCATTCAGCTGCGGAATCTTGCCACTTTCCGCAGCTGCTGCAACTTTCCGCAGCTATTTTGTGAAACTCTATGCTACAGGTGTCTACAAGGGAAACGAGCCACATGGGCAGGTTAGGAATGACGTGGACATGGTTCGTGTCCTATTGGTTCAAGCAAACTCGTCCAAAGAAGCCGCGGTCAAAGGCGTCCACATGGAAGTCAACCATGGAGTTTCATGTCGGCCGGACTCTGTTTCGTGGCATATAAAGATCCATACGGTCGTTTCTAAGCCTGCGGAGGTTAAATCGACATCTGTGCAGAGCTCTGGAGTCGAATTCAAGCATCCACCTTCCGTAGATTCACTTTCCAACACGGCCATACTCCTATATCCGTGGACGTAGTGGTCTACGTGCTCTCTGCCATCATGAACTTTAGGAGACAGTTACCGTTTATTGTTATATATAGAGCGTTTGCATACGCACATAAAGTTAGTTGTTAGTTGATAGTTGATGTTAGTGAATGTACTCTGTTATCTTTTAGTCTGCTCTGTAGTGATTACGCTGCACTTTTGCCGTAACACTACCATTCTGTAATGAACTGCTTTTTAATATGAGAAGACTCTGTTTTTCAACTTAATTCGTGTTTGAGGATCGTTACCAAGGCTATGTAGAGGGCCCCTGCTCAGCTAAGGTTTTGTGTATTAGTGTATATTTCTCATTTCATTTCTTCAAAAGTCATTGTATCATAATCCATCCATATGTTCATATTTTGCAGTTGTTTCATTTCTGTTTATACATTTCCATAATTTTCATTTCATTTCTGTCTTTCATGTTTTATGATTGTTAATCACTGATCAGTTTTCTTGATTGCAGGTTTTAGATAGACAGCCCGGGCATTTTCATAGCATTTTGACTAATGACATGAAACTAACATTGTTCTGCTGGTAGTTTGCTTTTCATAGCTTTTGTTTAACTTCAGTCTTGCTTTGTACATTTCAGTTTTGCTTATCTGCTTTAGTAGTTAAATTTAGATATATTAAGCTGCTCATAGCATCTTCAGTTGCCTCCGAAAGCCATAGCTGGACTGATGGTGAGGGACTGCATTATGAAATGTGTAGTTTAGTATTAGTTTCTTTTCTGCAAATTTAGATATATTAAGCTGCTCATAGCATCTTCAGTTGCCTCCGAAAGCCACAGCTTGACTGATGGTGAGGGACTGCATTATGAAATGTGTAGTTTAGTATTAGTTTCTTTTCTGCAAATTTAGATATATTAAATCATGTATGACATCTTCAGTTGCCTCCGAAAGCCACAGCTGGACTGATGGCGAGGGATTGAATCATGAGTGTATGGTTTAGTATTAGTTTACTTTTTGCAAATTAAATATCAGTTACACAAGTTGTTTATGATTACTTCCGAAAATCATATCTGGTCTAATGATGAAGGGTCAGAAAATGAATTGATGTAATCTGATTTAGATTTATTTTGTTGCAATTTTGAATTTCCTTAAGCATAGTTTCTTTTTTGTTTAGTCGGCAGCAAGAATAGTTTGGTTTTCATGTTCACTAGTTTACTGTTTTGATTCATTAGATTAGCAGCACCTTTTCATTTCAGCAGTACACTTTTACTTTCCTTCAAGTCTTGTCATTGTAAATTTCAAATTGCTTTTTAAAGTTACAAGTTGGTAAATCATTATAGGGGATATCACTTCCTTGAACAAATATAACCAAACTTGTTTTAATTTTAGAATTTCCATTTCACCTTAGAAAAACCAAAAACGACAAAAAGTTAAGAAATAGGTTATCTTGCACATATAGTGCGCCGCACTTCATCAGCTTACGATTCCCGGATTGACAAATTAAATGCAGCAATTTAGGACACACTAAATTGACCAAACACTAAGCAAGGAGGGGGACCCGAAATTTCAAATATACCCAAAATTTTGGGTGGTGTTGTAGCGGCTACAACAAATGGCGAACCACTGGTAGAATTCAGCATCTCTGTCAATATCACAACAATAATCTGAGCCAAGATAGTGATGCAAGGAAATATTGAACAGGTTGTGTGGGTACCCTTTGTATTACTTTGGCCTTTATAGGTATGCCTAGTCCTTGTGCCTCAACTAGGTCTCGCTAATCAAAACACATCAAAGCGGAAGCTCACAGACGTTAGTATCTTTTTGATGATGTGAAGAGCTAGGTAGTGGGTTTATTATTCTCATGATTTTTAAAGTAAGTTTTCGGTGTTTCTCTGCGGCTAGTAGGCCTAGACAGTACCCCGGCAGAGGCACTTCAAGAAATCACAAGTGTTGCTCCGCTACCAGCGAGCCTGGTCAGTACCCCGGCGGAGTCATTGCATCACCTCTCTACGCAGGAAGCCTTTCTCGATCCTTTACCCTTATTTGTTTCATGTGTTTGTAGCACTTATGTTCATGTGCTCGTGGCACTTATTTTTCATGGGCGGATGAGGGATCCCATCTTATTTTACGAGCAAGAGAGGTTGTTTCTTGTTTTACAGAAACTGAAAGATATCCTAATTTGGGTTTTCCCTTGTGCCAAACCTTCACATCCCATCTACTGCAATAGGCGAAGCGTGAAAAACAGATCATTAAGATGTCCAAGACTTTACTGGGCACAAGGCTTAGGCTTCTGGGTATTGGGCCATTCAAACTCATTAGGTCTCCCACAAAAAATCGGCTCGTATTTCCCCAGCTAATAAGTTTAGACCCATAGGCATCTTGTTGAGAATGTGACTTCGATGACCTGTCCTAAGAGAAAGCTGCCTCTTGAGATAGCCACCGCAACCTCACACAAATAATGGAGTTACTGTTTCAGCAATTGGGGCAGAACAAGTCCGCAAGGTGGTAAAGTTTCAATGAGGGCTCCTGCAGTGATAGGCGATGTGTGGAATATTTTCAACGCTATATCAAAAACCTGCAGAAATGATGTTGGGAAGAAAGTGTACGACACAATGTAATAACGAGGCTCAAGATGAAATGCAACGCCATGTCCGGGAACGATCCACTAGTTGGAGGTGGAGAGACAAGGCAAAGCACATGCAGTGATTATCCGAACATTATGCAGCAATAGGGAAACTGAAAAAGCATGCATGTAAAAATAAATGGAAATTTTAAATGCATAAAACTATAGAATGCAAGAAAATACAGCAAGCATAATTATAAACCATGAAGTAAAACCTTAGCAAGTAAACCTAATCAATAACTTGACAAAAAAAAATTTATTAGTAGATCCTAGCTAGCCCATTCCTAGTTTAACTAATGATGCAGTCGGGTTATGTGAAATCAGCTTTCCAGTGTAGCCACTGCATTAGTTCCCACCCTGCAAGAACAACAATGTTCGCAATCAGAGCCAACATACAAAATCGTGCACCAATAGCAAGACTTACCTAAAGAGCATGTGCAATAGTAAGAAGATCATGAATACTTACTAGAGAACGTATCAGAATGGATTGTGCAAGCTGAATTTCATTCTTATCCTAATACACAACAACATATTTTCAAAACTTAAAACTATTTATAAATGACACACATCCATTCATGCACAATCCTAGGTCTGATGGGCACTGGGTAAGCCATTGCCTATTTGCAATCACATCCGCCGGATAGGATCCATCGAACCAAACAGAAACCTCATCATGGTGTTGAGAATAATCAGTTTCATTGAATGGAAACACTGAGCATGTGCCAGGCAAGTCATAGATGCTTGCGTATCCGAGAGCAGGAACCCTAATTTTGAAAACCCTAGTTTGGAGTTGCTCCTGGAATCTGTCAAGGATATGAGGATCCGAATCCACTTTTAGTAGAGGCTGCAATTCCTTACCTTTTTGAACAAAATTCAGACCTTCGAGCGAGGGGTTTCCCAACTTTGATGGTTTGGCGAGATCAACAGGCGAATGGATGTGATCATGGATTGTGGTGAGTTGCAAAATGTCAGTGGGCTTTGTATCAATTTGGTTAAATTTTTGTGTGCTGACAGATTGATATATCGATGTATTAGACTCTTTAGATTTTCCAGGATGGGGTGGATTTATCGTAAGGTTTTCAGGAAGTTGAGGGGTTTGCCAAAAATCACATGTTAGTGCCTGATTGCAACTGGTACTGGTTGGGCAACAACTTGAAAGATTAGAGACAATGGCCGATGTTTTCTTACCAGCGAATGAATTGGGGTATATCGGTTGTTGCATACTAGCTATTGGGGGACAGGAATATTTGCTCAAGGAAACCTCATCAGAATGAAAAATCCACCCAGATGAAATGATATCCGACGTGGTTATGCTGGGAGGATCATGGTACCTGGGAGTCATTATTTCAGAAACCCTAAGTTGAGAAACCCTAGTTGGAGCTGTTTGAGGGGTCTTGTCAAGATCAGAAGGACTAAGGGTAACAGCCGGCAGAAGCGGAAGTGCTTTGATTCCCTGATAGGTACTTGGTCCTTCATCAAGCAGATTATAGTCAACCGAGGGATACGCGTGATAATCTTCAAGGGTATGAGCGAACATGTTTTCGGATAAACAGTGATCGCTAGAACCATCGATTTGATCAAGTCGGGTACCTGGCATGTTAGGCTCCCCGGGAGTTACCAACTGGGATGGATCAATAAAGAGGACATCTTGAGGTTGTCCAAATATTCCGAGTGAGACATATTATATTTAAAAGATTCATCAGTTTTTAACTGTGATTGCAAAACACCATCTGCGTGCTTATGATTGTCGCCAATACCAATATAAGGAAATTTTGAATGTCTCGAAGAAATTACTGGTGTGGCGGACTAGTGAAATAAATCGTGGAATAATGAACGATAAGTTTGAGCCATAGGGGTATTAACCGTACAAGGTTTTTCAATATGCACATCCGTGTCATTCAGGGAAAACAAAGATCTGGCAGGCCCTGTAAGGGAATCAACTTCATCTGGGATAAGATTCGATTCATAATCAATATGCAAATCATATTTAGGACTGTGTCCAGGGAGACATTGAGTGGGCTCGAGGTAGGTTTCATGATCCTGGAGGGATGTTGGGCCCATCTGGTTTTCAAGCTTTGATTTGACCGGGTGCGTGAAAGATTCAAAGGTAGTACAATAGGCTTTATCCTCATGCACCCATCTATCATTGCTCAGAACTTTTGAGGTCACAACTTCACTACCCGACAACTCAGGAGGAGGAGCAAGAATATCACAAAACGCAATACTCTCCTGGGAGGCTGGAATGTTGTCTGGACTCGGGGAGATGGACAAGGAAACATTGGGGATGCAGTCTGAACAGTTGGAAACTTGCAGGTCATCATAGGGAACACTAGGATCTGACTGAAATTGTTCAAGGGAAATGAGAATCACATACTTGAACTGTTCACTTAAAAATTTCCAATCAACATCCCTTTCAGGGAACTCAAAACAATAATGAAAAAATCTGATAGAGAATTCATCTAGAGGTTCTTGAGGTCCCATTATGATGTTATTTAGCTTTATCAATACACTTTGAAAATCGTACCTATGAAAGGCTTGTTTTAATTCACTGACGAGTTTTTCAAACGAATGGATGGAAGCTTCCGGAAATGTGCGGCACCATTGCTTAGTGCGACCTTCGAGAGTGAGGAAGAAAAGAAAACAAATCAAACCTTCATTGTCAATTTCGTGGCACTCACCAAAGTCACAGAAATCTGAAAGGTGTTGGGTTATGGACACTCCGTTGTCACCATAAAATTTAAACTGGGACAAGTGATACATAAGTTCATCGGGGATGAGACATCGAGGCTCATAAAACTCCAACAAACATCTCGGGAGAATGATTTGGGAACGAGCCATTAGAGATATGAGATTAACTGCAGGCTGTAAGGGCTCAGCTTGTCATCTGGCCCTCCTTCTAGCACCAATTCTGTTGATGGGAAAATATATCCGACCAACAGTAGGGGATCTCCCCGGTAAAAGTTCCCAATTAGACCTTGAACCGTTTGGAATAGGGATCTCGTCCGGGGTGTGGGTCTGGCTACCGTTGATTTCTCCTTCCTTTGGGTCTCACTTAAAATCTATAAAAAAATGGATACACACCTAATCAAATGATACAAGACATATGATTGATGCATTAAATGTACATATAACACTATGAGTAGTAAGAGGAAATATTAAAGCATGAAGACCGAAGGAAGTGTTGTTAACAACACTTCGTTAGGGTCATGCTCGTAAACTGTTTTGACCACAAAAGAAACAATTCCTCATGGCAAGAACACCCTTCACTTCCTAAAAGTTTTAAATGATAACACAAATGCTAATAAACAAAGCCATCAACGTTCGTTAAGAAAGTGAAATGAACTCAACCACCATTAACATAATCAGAAAACTGTTATGCAATTGTGATATGAATTGAAGATACAGTTCCCTTAATCTAAAGATGTTCAGAAACTGAAAATATAATACTCAATAGCGCTCACACATATGACAACACCAGATCCACAAAGGGATTTTTCAAAATGCTTGTATTTATGCTCAAATGTATAATCCTTTGGTAATACAAAGTACTCAGCTCGAGTCCCAAAACAAAGGTCATTTACAAGTTCTCGAAGGAGGTATTTATAGAGCAAAACTCGCCCTTTTGGGCTCCCTGACTTTTTGCCTTCCTGACTATTGGGCTGCCTTGCGACCCAGTCTATTCTCGGACCTGAGACCTGATTGGATTTTGCGACTTGCGATCCCGAGCATTCTACGACATGCGACCTGCGACCTGGCTGGTTTTGCGACTTGTGACCCCCAACAATTTGCGACCTGTGACCTGCCTTGATTTTGTGACCTCGCGACCTAGTCACTGGGTCTTGTTGTCAAGCTTTTAATAGGGAGTGAAAATATGCGACCTGGCAACTTGAGAGAATTTGCAACCTGCGACTTGAGGAAATTTGTGACCTGCGACCTTAAGCGAATTTGCGACTTGTGACCTTCAACAATCTGCGACCTGTGACCTACCATGATTTTGCGACCTGAGGGAATCTGCGACTTGCGACTTGAGGAAATTTGCGACCTGCGACCTTAGGTGAATTTGTGACTTGCGACCTTCAACAATCTACGACCTGCAACCTACCATGATTTTGCGACCTGAGGGAAACTACGACCTGCAACTTGAGGAAATTTACGACTTGTGACCTTAAGATAATTTGTGACTTGTGACCTTAAGCAGATCTGTGACTTGCGACCTCAAGCAGATCTGTGACTGCGGCCTTCTTTTGGTGATCTTTGGATTTCATAGAAATATTCCTTATCCCGCCTCCTTTTCTTTGAAAAGTTTCCTCTTGCTTGCTGGGAAAAAAATTTAGCTCATTTCGCAGACCGACAGCTTCCACTGTGACTGAAATCTCCCTTGACTGGCACGGTCTTGTTTCATGTGTACATGAGATACATGTCTTCCACTTCTCCTGTTTCAGCTCGCACTACTCTTATCCTTTTCATCGGTGTGGTGATGACATTATTTGGTATATCATCTGTGGGATTGACCTGCATGAAACATTAACATCAGATTATGAGCTTGGTGAAGCACCCAAACCGAGTGCCTAAACAATCCATGGTGCAAGAGATTTTAATGTAAATACAAAAAAAGGTTTCCATTAGAATGTATGCATGGTGATCCCTTCACACATGGCGCGGCTATGGTAAGAGTATCTCGTCATGATGGTGAGAAGGCTAACGAGGGGCTTGGGACAGGTTACGAGGATGTCATTTTCTAAAGGCCAACCTTAACGGCTAAGCGAGGAGGGGGACCCGAAATTTCGAATATACCCAAAATTTTGGGTGGTGTTGTAGCGGCTACAACACGATCAAGCACAACGTACTTCTAAAAGAGGATCTCTTGTGTGAAAGAGGATAAGTTGAAGAAGTTGGTTTAGGGTTTTGGCAAGCTCTCATGTTATAAAAAGAAGGAGAGGCATCAAGAAAAGGTTGTTGATGATTTTAAAAGTTGCTGCAACAACTCTAGTCTCTTGGCTGTTTAGCCTAAGGGAAGAGGATTTCCTGTTTAGGAATCCTCTCTCCTTCCATGGAGTAGCTCTTTGGAGGAGATTGTGATGCATCTCTCCACTATCCGGAATTATGGCCAAGCTCCATCTCTATAGTAGCGTTGGTCCTGTTGAGGGTTTTGTAGCTGCTATGAGTTGCAGCAAGTGGGGGAAACTACATCTGCAAGGATCTAGCAACTTGTGGAGTATCCTCAGGGAGGGTGTCTTGTGACCACCCGGAAGAGGATCTCTATCATATTTTGATTTCATATCTACAATTTTTATCTGTTGTAAGATCATGTTCAGCTACAGCTCTATCTCCTTAGAGAACTGCATTATTTCCATGTACATTTTTCACTGCTGTGTAGATTTCTCATTGTACTTGATTTTTGGTGCTTGAGGCTTGCCTCTCACTTTGAAGATTTGTAAAGTAGTTTGCTGATATATTCATATTCATATCTGATATATAATGTAATGAAAATCATCTTCAGAAATCTCTGAAATTTTCTGTAGTTCAGTGTATTAAAATCTAGATCTACACTTTATTATGCATTATTCGGTTAAAACCCCAAGGGGATCTGATAAAGAAGGCTGTGTAGTTTCTAGATCTAGTATGGATCTGATTTTTCAGCCATATATAAGTTTTAGATCTGAGTTTTAACCTACAGCAGCTGAAGCTCCTCATATAGAACGCCGTCAAGTATTTTCTGCAGCTTTTCCATGTATTATTGCTATAATGTTTGAATAATTCTTGCTCTTACTTCATGTAAATTCCATGCTTCTACAAAGGAACTTCATTATGGATCTGATTTCTTGCTACCATACTGTAATATGTGTTTAATGGCTGATTTCTAGTGACTCTCAGCAGAAACTGCGCAATTCCTGAAGGAGGGTTTCTCTATTAACTCAGGCCTCTCCTTTAGCTGATTTTCAGCTAGTGTTGATTGTGGGAGATCTTTTTAAGACCTATAAACCCATTTTTTTTGCTAAAACTCTGCATGGAAGTCCCACGCAGCATAAAATAATGGAGCCCAACCCTAGTCTGCGTTATTTTTACACTTTATTTCTTATACAACGTTTCCCTTGAGCCTATTGCAGATTTTCCTAAGAGTGGAATTTCCCGCTTCTTACTTGTTTGGTTTTTGCTTCTCTTTTGAATCCATTCTTTAGATCTATAGATATAAGTTTCCCAATGGTAGAAAAATATAAGAGGAGTTTTTCATTCCCACACTTTCTTCGTTTTACCAATATTCTATAGACAGAGTCTGGAACGGGCCAGGAAGCCCCTGGTTTTCACCTTCTCTTTAGAGGTGATATAATTGATAAATTCCCTACCAGTATATCTCTGGTTTAGATCTATTGGTGTGACCCCATCTTGTGATGAACCCATAGTGGAATATCTTAATATATTCCCTACTGTGCCTATTCTTCCCCATTTGGAACATTACAGTGGTATCAGAGTATGATCTCTGGCACAACCTGTGAGATCAAGCTACCAGTGAATTAAAGAGTAGAAGCAGAGATCAGCTTGATGGATGCGATGAGAATATTCTCATAACTTTTCAGATCTAAGAAGGGCCTCTCCCAAGAGTTAAATAAGAAGAGAAAGAGAAGAAGCACCGAGACTCTTAGAGGGTTTCGAGAAGAAGCAAGTTGCAGAGAGAGCTGTATGAGATTTCAAGAAGAAGAAGGAAGCCCTAACACTTCCTATTAGCAAAGCAGAAAACTGGAGAATCCTAGATCTCCTCATGGATCCACTATGCCCACTTTATTTGAAGAAGGTGAGATGTATAGCAATGAAGAAAAGATATGCAAAGAAACTCCTAAAGGGTTTCAAGATGAAGAGGAAGAACTGTACACTTCATGTCATCACAAGGCGGGGAGAATGACTGAAGAAGAGATATCATTGCTTCTTTTTCAAAAATTGAAGAGTATTGAAGAAAATCTTAAGGAGTTTGAGGAGGAGAGGAAAGAGATGAGCTACAAAGAGACATCTCCCAAGGAAACAAAGGAGAATTTCAGTCTTGTCACTTTGGGAAAGAGATCTCCATTTTCACCACCTACTGCTAAGGAGCTTGCATCTAGAGGAGAGGCATTTGCATCTTTGCAAGGAAGTCTTGAGTTCTTAACATATTGGGTCCCATGCATGAATCAGGAGATGCATGAGGAGGAGAAGGAAGATACCAGCGCTGGTATACTTGAAGGAAGGAGGCCATCATCATTGCCAGCAGTTGGAGGCATCATTGATCCAGATGGAGGAACTCTTGTGTTCTGTCAAGAGGTTCCCACATATCAGTTGATCCAAGGTATGCATGAGATTTCATCACATATTATTTAAATATCCATGCATAGATAAGGGTTAGATCAAAGTGTTTATTTGAAGCAAAGGTATATCACAGTGCTGTAACATAGTGGCTGTGACAAAGAGGCTTCATCATTCTTGGAGCATGTTGGAGGTATTTATGCAGATTCAAAGCTTCACTGGTTTTGGAAGACCATACATGAGAGGAATGTCTCACTAAGAGATCTCAATAGAGATACATTTCAGTATTTCATGAGATGCAAATTTCTTCAGTGGGATAAAGGAGATGGTATTCTGCAAATGGAGGATGCCATGATTATGCAACACATCACTCAACTTCCATATTTGAGTGAGTGGATGAGGATGGTGAGCAAGGGGTCACATGATCACTTGCAAACATATATGGACCAGCAAGCTTGGTTACGCTGATTGCCCTTGGGATACTCCTATCACTCTCCAAAGGTTCCTATTTTTCTTATCTATGCCTTGAAGAGCAGCTATGAAATGTATAAGGAGGCATGGCAGCGCTGGTTGCTTTGAGGGTAAGCATGATCACTACCCCAAAGATTCTCATTCTCTTATCTCATGCTTGGTACATCATTGGTAGATTATATGCAGAGGAAGAATGGATGATGTGGTTGTTAGAAGGAGAGTTGGACATCACAAGTTAAATCTTATGTCCATGTATTCACCTATGCTTGAAGTATTTCTCATATGTCCACATGCATTTCTGTTGGAGGTATATTTCATGCATGAACTTTGGCTTGGGAGGAGGAATGACTCCCACATGATGTGGTATGAGTGAGCTTTCTTGTACTATGTTGATGAGACATTTTACATGTTCATCATTGTGTTGTTGCTCCAAGATCCACATGTTGATGAGGCAAGAAGGCTGCAAAGTCCTTGTTGCTATGGCTGCTTTTGGGTGAGTATGTTGCTACCCAATAGCTCTTTATTTTCTGAATCGTGCCTTGGATTTCAATGTTATGTTGCAGCAAGAGAAGGCATGTAAAATTTGTTTCACTTGAGAAGGTGTGACCACCACATGACATCTCCCATGTCTATGTGTTTTGCATGGTGAAAAACTTGGCATGATTATCTCAAGATGTGCATTGATGATGATACTTTGTATTGGGTTGATGTGACATATCATACGTCCATTAGCATGATTTGGTTTCATGATGAACATGAGGAGGAAAGAAGGAAGCAAGATCACTTGTTTCTTTGGTGCTTTGAATGAGTATGGTGACCACCCCATGGCTCATAATTTTCTGATTCATGCCTTATGTATCAAAGATAAATTGCAACAAAGAAAGGCATGCACATCATCTTTTGGGAAGCATGGCTTGTCCATATTACACGGAGGAGATGGAGGATGGTAGAAAAGGGCCTTGCTCCAGTGGTTGATTTTGGGAGAATATGGCTTGACATCTTTTGTTTACCCATATTACTCCTTCCCTTCTTCTTTGCATAACGCTGAAATGATGGAGTGTGGATCCAACAAGGCCAATAGGGCTAAGAATGGAGGCATAGCAATGCTTATTCAAGTTCAAAAACATGGGATGGAGGAATGTTTTGCTTGATGAAGCTTTTCCTTTATGGGAGGAGCTACCTTACTTTATGTCTCTCATGTGTTTGTGATGGTGTTGGACATCATGTATTTGTCATCTTGTACTTCATGGTAAGAAGAGGACATCTAACCTCACAGTTGGAAGTCATCTCATGCATTGGTAGGATACAAATTTGGAACCAAACATACATAACCTATTTCAGAAAATGGTGGAAGCCTTCCTTATGTGAATTCAATTTGGAGGGAATAGATGGTTTGCATCTACAATAAGAGTTTCTTGAGGGAAAGCAATATTTTTCCGGGGGAGACTGTAATGTTCCCAATTTTTGCAGCTAATGGGAATGTTGCATTTAATTTTCAGTTTGCTTTATTCATGAATAAAAGTATGAGAAGGAGGTTTATTAAACTCCTGAGTTGAGAATAAATACATGCCCAACGTGAAAGGGGATAAATCTGGGCTATTTATTAAACACCCTTAAGTGTAAAAAGGGGAAATTCATTTGAATGGGTCAACCTTGGCCCCACCTACAACGCAGATTGGAGGGAAGCTTATCCATCAAGCACAATGTACTTCTAGAAGAGGATCTCTTGTGTGAAAGAGGATAAGTTGAAGAAGGTGGTTTAGGTTTTTAGCAAGCCCTCATGTTATAAAAAGAAGGAGAGGTAGCAAGCAAAGGTTGTTGATGATTTTAGAAGTTGCTGCAACAACTCTAGTCTCTTGGTTGTTTAGCCTAAGGGAAGAGGATTTCCTGTTTAGGAATCCTCTCTCCTTCCATGGAGTAGCTCTTTGAAGGAGATTGTGATGCATCTCTCCACTATCTGGAATTATGGCCAAGCTCCATCTTTATAGCAGCATTGGTCCTATTGAGGGTTTTGCAGCTGCTATGAGTTGCAGCAAGTGGGGGAAACTAGATCTGCAAGGATCTAGAAATTTGTCGAGTCTCCTCTCAGGGAGGGTGTCTTGTGACCACCCAGAAGAGGATCTATATCATATTTTGATTTCAGATCTGCAATTTTTATCTGCTATAAGATCGTTTTCAGCTACAACACTGTCTCCTTAGGGAACTGCGTTATTTCCATGTACATTTTTCACTGCTGTGTAGATTTCTCATTGTACTTTCTTTCTGGTGATTGAGGCTTGCCTCTCACTTTGAAGACTTGTAAAGTAGTTTGATGATCTATTCATATTCAGATCTGATATATAATGCAATGAAAATCATCTTCAGAAATCTCTAAAGTTTTCTGCAGTTCAGTGTATTAAAAGCTAGATCTACACTTTATTATGCATTATTCGGTTAAAACCCCGAGGGGATCTGATAAAGAAGGCTCTGTAGTTTCTAGATCTGGTATGGATCTGATGTTTCAGCCATATATCAGTTTTAGATCTGATTTTTAACCTAAAACAGCTGAAGCTCCTCATATAGAACGCTGTCAAGTCTTTTTTGCAACTTTTCCATGTATTATTGCTATAATTTTTGAAGAATTCTTGCTCTTGCTTCATGTAAATTCCATGCTTCTACAAAGAAACTTAATTATGGATCTGATTTCTTGCTTCCATACTATAATATGAGTTTAATGGCTGATTTCCAGTGACTCCCAACAGAAATTGCGTAATTCCTGAAGGAGGGTTTCTCTATTAACTTAGCCCTCTCCTTTAGCTAATTTTCAGCTAGTGTTGATTGTGGGAGATCTATTTAAGCCCTCTAAACCCATTTTTTTTTTGCTGAAACTCTGCATGGAGGTCCCACATAGCCTAAAATAAGGGAACCCAGCCCTGTTCTACGTTAGTTTTACACTGGATTGCTTATATAGCATTTTCCTTGAGCCTATTGCAAATTTTCCTAAGAGTGGAATTTCCCGCTTCTTACTTGTTTGGTTTTTTCTTCTCTTTTAGATCCATTCTTTAGATCTGTAGATCTAAGGTTCCCAAGGGTAGAAAAATCTAAGAGGAGTGTGTCATTCCCACACTTGTTGTGTTTCACCAATCTTCTATAGATAGAGTCTGGAACGGGCCAGGAAGCCCCTGGTTTTGACCCTCTCTTTAGAGGTGATATAACTGGTAAATTCCCTACTAGTCTATCTATGGTTTAGATCTATTGGTTTGACCCCATATTGTGATTAACCCATAGTGTAATATCTTAAGATATTCCCTACTGTGCCTATTCTTCCCCATTTAGAACATTACAATTTTCAAGTCTGCAGTCTCTAGCTATGTGTCCAAAGTTTCGACATTTGTAAGATTCAATATTATTTCTTAAATTTTCAAATCTATTTATGTTCCGCTGAGCCCTAGGAGGTTCATATTTGATAGATCTCCTGGAATTGTATTCGTTCCTGGGGTACGTTCGACATTCTACAAATTTATGACCAAATTTTCCACATGAATAACAGTAACCTTAAAAAATATGTTGGTACCTGGATGGAAATCTTCGTCAAGGAATTGTCTTCCAAGGTTGTTCTTGTGAATCTTGTCCAATGAAGTCTACATGCATGTAAGATCTGATAGATTCATTGTATTTTGTTGTAGAAGGTCCTGCTTCTTCTTCTTTGTAACCGATGCCAGTTCTGTCATTGTAAGATTGTTGATTGTTGATGATTTCTTCCAATGCCCTTGAGCTGTTGGCATAGTTTTGGATAGTTTTCCTTTCTTCACTTCCTTGCGCATTGAGACAACTTTGGCTTCTAATTATTCCTTTTCTTGGTTGCTTTCTTACAACTTCTTTTGAAGTGACTCTTCAATGCATTTGTGTTCTTCAACTTCAATTTTGAGACCTTGAACTTGTTCTTCAAGAGTATTGGAACGGATCTTCTCTGCCTTGAGCTCTTTTATAAGTTTGATTGCTTCATTAGAAAATTCTTCTATGGTCATTCCTTCTTCTTCATTGTTTGATACCTCTTGTTTATTGTGCTTGGCCATAAACAATACTCTCTCATTGGCTTGTTCTTCATTGTCATTGTCTTCATCGGATGATGAGATATCTTCTTTAGAGAGAAAGTTCCTTTTGGATCATTGCTTGTTGAATTTATAAAAGCCTTTCTTTCCTTTTGAGTTTCCATCACTTATGTTCAGACATTTTGATGTGAAATGCCCAACCTCACCACAGCTGAAAAATATCAATGGAAGTTTACCTTTGAATTTTCCCTTACCAATTTTTAGTTTTCTTGTAAAGTAAGCATATTATTCATCTGAAACACCTTCTTCATCATCTCCCTTTTCTTCACACTTGCAGGTGCATGTCTTTTCAATTGAAGGTTTTTTTTCCTTATTGGTTTTATTAGATGCAATGAACGCAGTTTCTAGATGCGAAGTACCCTCTTCTTCATCAAGTCTCATTTCATATGCTATGAGAACACCATGTAATTCCTCTTTGTTGATTTTGTCCAGATTTGCACTGTATTCTAAGACTGATGCCTTTGGATTGAATCTCCCTGGTAACGCTCTAAGAATATTTCGTATAATCGTCTTCTCGTCAACTAGCTCTCATAATCCTTCCAGAGTATTGGTTATTTCATCAACATATTGGAAGTATGCATCAATGTTGCAATCTTCTTTCATTCTGAGTTGCTCAAATTTTTCTCTATAGATTTTAAGCTTTGTTTCTTTGACATTTGAGTCACCTGCATATATATTCTCAAGATTGTCCCATACATTTTTGGCAGTTTTACAACCCAACACCTTATGATAAGTAGATTCAATAATTCCACTGATAATAATATTCTTTTCTTTTGAATCATTTACCAAATTCTTCTTACCTTGTTCATTTGTGGTTGATGTAAATCCATTTTGAACAGTGTCCCATACTTCGTAACCTTGTGCCAAGATATAGACCTCCATTATTCCTTTCCAGAGTGTATAATTATTTTCATTGAACAGATGTACACCATTCTTGGTATGCTCCATGACCTCCTTCCAGCTGTTAAACTGCTATTGAAGGAACCAAGCTCTGATCCCAATTGTTGGAAATACTAAGAGGGGGGGTGAATCGGTATTTCTTTAAATAAGAGCATTAGTTAATCTTCAATTATTATCAGTGTTTTTACAATGATAGCAACAAAAAAAGGAACACAAATGCACACAATTTTTAATGTGGAAACCCACTCTGGGAAAAATACCACCTAATTCTTTTCTAATAATTCTTTAATATTCAACTCCAATTGAAAATAAAGCTCCAAGTTCCTAGAATCTAGAAAATCATTCTTCTCCAGCTCCCACTGGATGGATGCTCCAATGCCCAAGATTCTTTAGTAGTCGACTGAATGGATTCCCAAATACCCAATGAGCTACAACTCACCCTAGCACCACCCTACCACCCTATAGAAGAATAAAAGAAGAATGGACTCTTGTACTAGGGAAAATGGTCCACTTTAAAATGATATAGAATGATGTAGAAGAAGAAGACACACTAGAACATAACCCCAACTATGAAACAACCACCTAATGATGATCCTAGACCTCCCGACACTACCTCTTCAACTATTGGCAGATAGACACTAGAACAATTTTTACAATAATGTATTTACAATGAATTAGTACAATGATACCTTTACAGTGATTGTATGAAGTGATGCCCACTTGAAGACTTCATGTGATGAAATTTTTGCTGCTGTTCTGCACCTTGGTTTCTACTCTTGTCATGCTACCCTCTACTACACCTTTCTTTTCTTTTCTGCCCTAGAAATTTTGGTCCTTTGTAGCCCTTGACAACACATGATCTAGCTTTTTCTTTCCTTCTATGAGCTCGATATTGAATCTGGTGTATCTCTATTATTGTAGATCCCCAATATCGGATTTTCAGTCCTATAATATTCCTCTGAGTCATATTTCCAATGCCACAGGTCAAACCCAATTTGGATTTTTCAAGAGAGAGTTATGCCCAATCTCTCACAATGCCCTAATTATGGACTGTTTCAGTAGAGTGAACTTTTACGGCATGCCACGTGTCACTATTTCTTCGTTCAGCTCTGAAATTGATATAGATAAAACTACAGTCTGTTCAATATCTACCATGTTTTATAGAATTTCAATATAATAGTCATAGAGAGAGTTATGACGATTTTACTAAGGCCACTTCTTTGAGATGAATTTCAGGAGCCTGCAAAAACACTGAATTCCACAGATCATATCTCTGAAAATATTGTGCACCTGGATATTAAATTTTCATAGGAGCTTCCTCAGGATTTTAGCTTCGCCTCATAAACATTTCAGCTTCTGAACCTTCATAGAAAAAAAATTTAGAGCGAAAATTCCACGATGACCTGTTCGAATTGTGAAATCCCTTGCATAAGAAGGATATGAGGATCACAATTTATAGAAATGGTTAGGTTGAAAGGGGCTTCAACAAGTGAACGTGGGAGGGATTTTAGGAGCTTAAAACATATTAATTATGACTTTTCAATGACCCATGCCACAACCCCATGGGGTTTTAGCCCACTAACTGGGGTTACAAATTTCAAACATGAATATCTCTCAAACTGTGAAGAATTATGTGGCGTGCCATATATCAACGGAAACATCTCAACAAGAAGAAACCATCAAAAGAATTCTTGACCCAAAATATATTAATTTTGTAGGTCAAAATTCCCATGAAATATTGGGGTAGCCCCTGGTGCTGCTTGGGTTGACATCAATGACAACCGCTGATCAACACATATGACCATTTGAAACTATTTTTGAACTTTAACTCTTGTAGGCATTTTTCTGCTTCCTTTCCAACATTCCTATTGTTGCATATAAAAGACCCTAGTTGGTTTTTTTTATCTTGAATTGAGTTTTCTTTTTGGCTGAAAGGAAATTTATCTCATCCGAATGCAAGAGATGTCTGATGTACTCTATGGCAAATATCCTCATTGGGAGGTATTTGGGAAGTTTGTAAGGGACTATTTGGCTTCCATATACTCTGATCTCTCTGTGATTCTGGTATAAATACTAGTCTCCTATTTTGCTCTGGTCAGACAACTGTAGAACTTTTTTGATTTCATCATTGATTCAGGGCTGAATGCTATTGCTAATAATATTAACCATTGGGTACACAAAATAATCAATAAAGTATTTGAAACTAAATTAATTGGAATCCTTTCTAATCATGGATGTCCAAAAGATTACAGACAGGGGATTACCCTCTATGTGCAATTTTTGTAGGTTGAATGCAAACCTTTCTGATTGAAATCATATGAACAAATGGAATAACACTAAGGAGTATTTGAACACTCCTTCTAGTATTTTGATCAGTTGATCATGCATAGCATCTGCCAGGAATTTTGCAGAGTTAAAAAGTATAGCTGGAGGCTGGCCTGGGAAAAAGGTTGAGAGGAAACCAATGATGGTTTAATCTGCACACTCATCAGTAAAATATCCTAGGATATAGGACAACATGGTCACAATTTGTTTGTTTTGTTCTGAAAACATGGTAGTAGAGTATGGTGGGTTGTTTTAAGGAAATTGAGCTGATTCAGGGAGGAAAGTCTGAAATATTTGAGACCTTTTAGGAAAATCTAGCTTTAGGTAAAGCTTAGTGAGGGTTTCAATGAAGAAAGGCACTCCCTCTAGTTGTGATGGAATCTGCAGCATTTGGTTAATGGAATTTGCAGTGATAATGATTAGGATTTCTTGTTCAGGGGTGAGTATGGCTCTTTCATTTGACAAATAGCTAAGTTGGCACAGTCTGATGACTTCAGGGAACCAGTAGGTCTATGGAAATGTTTATTTTGGCAGGTTAGAGTCCCACAGATGTATATCATGTACCTGATCAACAAAATTGCCATGGCTCCAGTAATGGAGCTCCAAGAGGTTGTTGTTAGTTACTGTGTCTACTATTTTGAAATCTTTATTGACCAATGGAGTATGGTCGACATCTAACAAGGGTGGTTGAAGAGGGTTTACAATTTGGATGTTTTGGGAAGCCATCAATTTGATTCAATTTATTAATTAATTATCTTAATTGATGGTGGAAGATATTAGAATTACCTAGAATATCAAGAATTTGGTTGTGGAATGGGTCCAGGTAGCGGCAAGCTTCAATTCTGGTAGGCAATGATGATTTTTTTTTTTTCCGCAAATCGACAGAGATAGGGAAATAACAATATAGAGGGGTTTTATTTATTTTTTGAAATTTGGGTGGTTTTATCGCATGCCGTGTTAGGTCCTCATAATTTGTTAGACTGGAAAGACCAAATGTACAGGGGTAACATCAAACTAATATTTGGAGTCCTAGGACCTAGCCTTCCTAGAATCAGAGAGGGCTCTCTCTATATTTGTGTAAAGGATGTGAACTTGATTGATTTTGGGGTTTTGATTTTAGGCTAGTTATTAGGTTGAGGGTTTGTTTGTTTTTTTTTTGGTTGGGTAGGTTATCAAGTAGAATAGATAGAGAGAGAGAGGTTTAAGCCATTGGGCTATGGAGTCTAAAAAAGGTCTTGAAAATTTTAATAATAGGTCAAGGGTGTATCACAGGGCAAGTCTAACAAGGTCAAATGGATCTAAAAGCTTAAGTGAGTGAAATGAACATCAAATTGTGAAAAAATTAGGTGCAAAGGGCAGTTAAGAATCATTTGTCAAATACTTTAACAAGAATGGCCTTTAATATTACTAAGCATTAAGAAATAATCAAAGACAAGGCATACCAATAACTTCTTTGACCAAATCCTAGCAAGTAAGCATTAAGACAACAATCCAATGAACTATAGAAGGCAAGAAACTTGTAAATCTTCTAGTGATTTCACCTTCAAGCTAAGAAAACATTTAAGATAAACATATAGCAGAGATAAAAGAATAGGGAACTCCTGAATTCATTAATCTAGCTATTAATACCTCCAAAGAAACCATTTAAGATGAGAAAAAGGGCATGGAAAATCATAAACATCTTTAGCTAAACCTAATCAACAATACTTCAAAGTAAAAGACCTTAAAAACAATGTTTAAGTAATATCAAAGAGCAGGGCTAATCATAAAAATACTTTGACATTTTCTTCATTGAATCATTCATAAGATAAACAAACTAAGTGGGACTATATAGCATTCAAGAATTCTCTAATCTGACCTAGTAGAGGAAAACATAGAAGCAATAGAGAACAAACAGAGCTAAGGTGCCTCTAAACAACATTTCTTAGCCTAAAATTTCTGTCCTACTGCTATATAAAGATGAGACAAAATGATAACATAAGAAAAAAAGTACTAAATAAGGAACACATCACCATTAACTATGTTCATGAATCTAGCAAGTGAGCCTTCTCCATTGTCAAGCAAGTCAAGCCATCCACAAAGACCAAAGCCAATTTCTCTTCAATCTCGAATCTATGATTCTCCTCTTAATAATCATCTAACATGTACAATGATGCCTCAATGATGTATTTAACAAGCAAGGAGGACCAAAACATTAAATAGGGTTTCCAAAATTTCATAAATACATCATAAATGCCAAATTTGTCTATTAAGACCATGCAAGGCCCAAGGCACAAAATATCTAATGCAATAAATGAAAAATAACTTCTAACAAATAACTTTGGAAAAAAATGACTTTGAGGCTCGTCAATAACTCCAAAATATCTTCTAGTGTGTTTTTTTGACTTTGCAAGTAAGGGTGGAGCATTGAGGTCCAAGGGCGCAACCCCTGCACCAGAAAAATAGGTCACCTTACAGCTGAGTTTTGAAGGCCTTCCCGGTGTCTGAATGAGCTCCATGATAGCTCATTGGAAAAATTGTCAAAACGAATTTCCAAAACTACCTTTATTTTTTCATTTGGTGTCCATTTTCCTACTCAAAAACCAAATCTCCTAATACTACTCAGGGTGCAGTGCCAACCCTGAAAATAGGGCAGAAAGGTGGTTTTTTGCATGTTTTTTTACCATTTTGGAGGACCAAATCTGCTCCAAATGATTTGAACTTTTGTGTGTGTGATGTACTTGGCAAGATGAACCAAAAAATATATAACATTCCTCAAAAGAGTGCCCCAAAAAAGAGTGAAGCACCAGGGGCACTGTGCCCTTAGCACTTTAAATCAGTGAAAAACCAAAATTTCCAAAAACTTGCCAAGATTTGAAATTGTCTTCCTCATGGTGTTTGGGATGCCTGTAGGGAAGCATCAAAAGGGATTTCAAGGTTTTATTTGATTTTTTCCTCCTTGAGGGCTTGAATTTTAGCAAGGGCTCTTTTGAGCTTGGCCCTTGCAATTTTGTTCTTGAAGGCATACTGCCTTGCCATCTTCTTTTAGGGGTCTAGATCCCTCTTGGTCTTCTCCAATAGACCCTCCAAGTGCATATTATCCCTCTTTATCCAAGGCTCCCGTTCATAGTCAATCTCCATGGAAAGTAGCTCACTTGGAGTGAGCTACTCTACCAAGGCTGCCTCTTACTCTCTTTCCTTGGCTAAGGCCTTCTTTAAGCCAATTTTTATTAGCCTCCTCGTAGGAAGTTTTCCTTCCTCTTCATTAGTGTCTCCATATCTATCCAAGGCCTCATATAGCTTAGCCTTGGCCTTTGCAGCCTCTTTTCGGACTTTGATTTCCTTGACCTCATAGATGGCATTTTGTGCCTCCAATTGCTTGTTTTCAACCTCATAATAATGGATGACATTCCTAGCTCTACCTAGATTGGCTTGAAAATATTTGATTTGGGCATCTTTACCTTTGAAAAACATGCTTGAGATCCTTGCCTCATTTTCATCATCACTGTCAACATGAATGAGTTCAAATTATTGCTCAGTCTCATGCCGGTCTTATTATTTCTCATCCATGACCTTTTATTTGACTTTTTCAAGCTGCTTGGTTGATGTAGAAGGCATGGCCCCTTGCCTCTAGAGGGCAGCAAACACATGCCTACTTCCCCTTTGTTAAGTTAAAGGAAAAGGTTCAATTTTTCTCATTTTAGTGTCTTCAGTCTTGCTTCCACCATGAATGCCATCATCATGGGTATCCTCACTTCCTTCATGGCTCTCATCAGTACTGATCTTATGGCTGCCTTCATCATTGGTATCACCATTGCTGTCATGGAATTTTAACCCACTGTCATCTTTGTTGCTCTCTGTTTTATCACTGACAGCATCATCATCATCATCATTATCATTGCCCTTTCCACCACTGCTTTCTTTTGACTCATTGATATTTGTTTCACTAATATCGGCCTCATTTTCTTCTCTTTCATTGATATCTGCCTCCTCTAACCTATTTCCATCATGTCTCATTTCCTTGCTGCTTTTTGCATCTTTTCCCTCACTATTTTCTGCATTGCCTTCATCACTATCATGACCCTCACTATTTTCTAAGTCATGGGAATCTTCTTCATTGATTTTTGCATCCTCATTGTCTTCTTCACTGATGTTTGCCTCATTGACATCAACATGATTTTCCTCATCTGTACTGCTTTGTGTTTCATCATTATCTGCCCCACTGTCTTCACTGTCATCATGGCTCTTTGTTTCACCACCATGTTCTTCACTGTCTTCTACATCCTCAATGCTTTTTATACTGCCCTCATCACTATCATGAGCCTCACTATTTTCTGACTCATGGGCATCTTCTTCATTGCTTTATGCATCCTCACTGTCTTCTACACTACTGTTTGCCTTATTGACATCAGCATCATTTCCTCATCTGTACTGCTTTTTGTTTCATCATTATCTGCCCCACTGTCTTCACTGTCATCATGGCTCTTTGTTTCACCGCCATGTTATTCACTGCCTTCTGCATCTTCAATGCTTTTTATACTGCCCTCATCCTCTTCACTGACTTATTTTTCATTGTTTGACTCCTCACTATTTTCTTCTTCACTTTGTTCCTCACTGACACCTTCTTCTTCTTCTTCATTGTTTGACTCATTATTTCCCTCTCCCTTATTGTCATTTGATTTTTCATTGTCACTTCCCTCATTGTCTGATTCGTTGTGAGAGGGTGATTAAGGAGGGTTGTCTTGATGTGAAGGAATATGTGTAGATGGTGAAACATGTTCAGCAGGAGATGATGGAGGAGTAGGGACAGGAGGATGAGATGATGAAGGTATATTTTGCTGACGATGGGCTTTTTGATTGGTGAACACTTCATGGGAAATGAAAACCTCCCATGGGATGCCCTTCTGCTGTAATTGGTGCAACACAACCATCTTAATCAAAGAGTGATGAAATAAGCTTTGCATATGCTGAGGGAAATCTCTCTTTTGTACAATATAAGACATCTTATCAATGCTTCTATAGATGTAATAGGGTAGGTGCATCATCCTAACCCTAGTAAAGTGCATCAGCAGCCTAATGTGATAGGAGTAAAGCCTGGAGAACCTTCCCTCACATGTAAAATATTTCATGATAACTCTCATCAAAGGTTCATATCTCTCCAACAAATGACAGAAAGAAAAAATGGATTTGCAGTTGTCTTTGTATCTAGGCTTTAGGAAGGGTTCATAGTAGCTCATGTCAATATTGGCCTGTTTGAACCATTTCTCCCCTACACTGGGTATCCCAGCGACATTGGCAATAGCATCAGAAGACAACTCAAAGTTTACTCCTGCAAGGTCAACTTGTTTCTCATGCAACTTAAGTATGAAGAGTCTAGTTACCTCAAGGTGGTTTTGTACCTGTTGTATCCTTTGACAAAAATCAAAACATCCCGAATTCTGGAAACATGAAACAATCATGGGAGAGGCCATCAGCTCTAAGGTGTCGAGGGGTTCAAACCTATTGATTTTTCCACCTTAGTGTTGATGCATCCTTGGAATTTTTCCTTCCTCACCACTATCACTGTCACCTTCTCTTGACATTTTGATCACTCTGTTTTGAGAAAAACCCTAGGACTGCACAAAAGAAATCAGATGAAGGGATGGTGGAATGGCAGCCTTTACAAGTGAATGATATGGATGAGTGAGTGAGGGTAAAGGTACAGGAATGTGAGTGAGAGGAAAATCTCAATGACCACCCTTTGTTTCTTGTTTAAACACCGCTTTGACACCTTGTACTTATGTCAATTTGAAATGAAAGAAGGGTAATGTAAGGTCAATCTGTTTGCAGTGTAAGGAACAACTCAGGAGAATAGGCAACCTCCAACAATGCAACCCTCCATTTGTCACTAACTCTCTTTTGCAGGCAGATGAATGAGGCTTAATCAGTGATTGTTAAGCATAAAATTTAGTTTGTCTCCTTAGGGTTCCATTCCTTTAATCAAATGATGAATTAATACTAGGAAAGGGTTTGATGAGTTGTACTTATGCCTTAAAAATGCTTGAAAAAAATTGGAGGCAATTTGAAGGGTTTTTTTGAGTTGATTTGTTATAGGAGGCCCTCTTGGCCAAGTGCGCAGTGCCAAGGTACCTTGTGGGTCGGGTCAGGCAAAGGCGCATCGCCTTGTGCTAGGCGCGCAGCGCCAAGGTTCTTTGTCAGGCTTGTCGGGCAAATCACACAAGCGTACAGCGGTTTGCCAGGCGCACCTCGCTTTGATAAATCACAAGCGAGAAATAGGGAGGGGTGCAGGGCCCGACTCAAAGTGCACAACGCTGACCTGAATGTGAAACATTATGTAAACTTGTCCAATTTTGTCCAGAATATCCACAAGTTTTTCTCTCCTTGACTGCTCTTGATCTCTTGAAGGAAAAAATGATTTATTTGAAATGCCAAATGAGATTTTATAGATTTGGGACCCTCGATTAATCTTTTGAAAACCCACTTCCCTAATTTTTTAATTCATTTTCAATATTCACTGATATTTCTTGACTTTTTCTTGTAGGTGACCAAAACACTAACTTGGCTTCTGCTTTTTCATTTCTTACCAATTCTTTTGACAGTTTTGGTTTGCAGGTGATTTAAAAGGTGAAGTGGCCTTTCATTTTACAGGTTTGATTTGAGTCATAGAGTTGGCTTCTCTTGGCTCCTTGATTTCCATTAACACTTTTGTTTTGCAGGTGACATAAAAACATTGAAGTGGCCTTTCCTTTTATTCCTGAAGCTTGACATATTTATTTACACAACAGTAACCTTAAAATCACCTTGGAGCTCAACACCAAGTTTTTCATATTTTTTACCATTGTTGCTTTGTAAGTGACTGAAATGATAATTTAGATCTTTCTCACTGATACTCTTTACATCCTTGCTCTGTAGGTTTTTCTTGAGTTACTTTGGAAAACTTTGGGATGCTTTCACACATCAGCAACTTCTAAATCTTCCTTTACCTGCACCATGGAGCTCAAACTATCTTTTGATCATTTTTGGCAGGACAAACTTCTTTGGAAAAGTTTGGAATATTTACAAATAGTGACATCTTCAGAATCCTTTTGTTGTCATCATGGATTCCAAACCATGGTTTCACCTTCTTTGAACACTTTCCCAAAACCCTAGGTATTTGGAATGCTTGAAAACAATTACCAGTGTTGTCTTATAAGTTCTCTATAGCCCTTTTAAGTTCATTCATTTCTGTCTAGTTCACCTCACCTTTTTCCCTATTTCATCTATAATTTCTAAAAAACTTCTCTTCATGTTTGGTTTCTTGGTGTACCTCCTCCATGGTCATTTCTGCATTTGATCCCTGCTTGGCACAATGCTGGCCCAATCAGGCTCAAAAACCCTAATTCACCTTAAGACCAAGTGCTTCTTGTCTTTATTGCTACAAGATATCTTCCTTTAGGAACATACCATTTACCTTATCAATTTCTTTTGTTGATTGACCTCTTAACACTCCTGCAGAAGTCCCAAGTTACATTTACCTTTTGTAGAACTTGATTTTGACAAGGTAGTCTTATTTGGAGACTTTCAGATGTTTTTCTTGAATAACCGTGTCTCAACATTTCAAGACCTATGAACCATATTATAACAAAGAAAAAAGTGTTTGGAACACCAATGATTGATCTTAGACCATATGAAAACCCTAATTGATCTAGTGGGGGAATCCTTTGACTTGGTCTTTGACTGAAAATTGGCTTGGAGTCTTCGAGTGTAAAAACCAGAGTATTGACAAAGTGGTGTATTGAAGATCCAAAATCAAATGTACTTGATTTATCTAAAGAGCCTACATAGATAGTTTTGAGACCATCAATGCTTGAGGAACCTGGCGAACATGGGAAGGAATAAGATGATTGGTAACCCTAGATAGAAAGTGGAGTGATGGGCAAGGGGAAAAACAGATTAATGAAGTTATAGGTGGGAAAAAAGGATGGATATGAGTGGCACAATCCCATAAGGAGTCCTTTAGGAGTGGCAGGGTGACTATGGAATGGAAAAGTGGTAGAATAGTGAAAAATTTTCCATAAGGATAATGAAGGAAGTGAGATTTCTAAAATTCACAATATTTAGGAAATTTTGTTTTTAGAAATCTATAACCAATATTTAGTCATCTACAGATGGTAAAAATTACTTATGACTAATAATGGCTCCACTTGGGGAGGGAATTTCCTTTTCAGGAGGTGTCCGGGACCTCAGAGTTCAAATCTCTGAGTTTTGAAGACCAATGCCTTACTTGTACTTGGCAGATCCCTCTTCCTTCATTTGTTGATGTTCTCTTGAAGCTATGATCTCAAAATCTGAAAGACATGTATGCTTCAACCTCATTTCTACCTACCCATCATACTTTGCCTAATTTTTTTTCTTCTTTTGGGTGCACTTGGATTGGCAAACCCTTGACATTATTTTCTTTTGAAAGCATTAAAAACTATCTATTTATACCCTTATCACTTCCAAGAGTTTATATTAGGCTAATGAACTCTCTTATTCTCTACCTAGTCTACTCATTTGTCAATATTAAGTTGTTTGACAAAATTTATTCTCTAACCTATTGACATGAAATTCAAACATGATAAAACCAAGTTTAAGCAATCTGATTTTTCATGGGTTGTGGCATTTGGACAAGCTACACACAGATATTATTTTTGTACAATAAAAAACTAGAAAACATGAGGGATGTGATTCAGAATTGGTTATGCATCCCTCTCATTTTCTTTGGTTTAGATTTATGCTTTGGGAACCAACATCTTTTCCTAGTCTAATCTACTAACAAGCCAAGCTTAAATGGTTTGACAAGTCTTCTTTTGCTAACATATCAGCAAAAATTTAAAACATGTTTAGTCATGATTAGGCTAGATGACTGAACAAGATTCTTCCTTTTAAAAAAGTAGTGGAATTTAGGCTTGCACACTTTCAACAATACTCTTTTTTGGTATGGGGCTGTACCTATTCTTTTTCCTGCCCTATTTTTCTTCTTTTCTCTATTTTTGTGTTTTTGTTTTTCTTATTTTTCATCAAGAAATGTTATGTACAATGAATGAAAGCTTCAAACTAGGAATTTTGACAAAAATAGTGCTTGAGAATCCTGCCATTGACAGGACCTCCAAATAACTCTACTCCATCCAGCTCTTGTAAAAAGAAAGCATTGTTACCTCTAATGGAATGGATGATGTAAGGACCCTTTTGCAAATTTTCAAATTTACCATGCTTGACTTTGTCCTCTCTCCTTGAATCCTATTTCAGCACCTTGTCTCCAATCTGGAAATCATTGGCTTTGGTCCTTCTGTCAAAGATATTCTTGATGTTCTCTTGCATTGCTTGTGTTCTTTTGTAAACTTCTTCCCTTGACTGCTACAAATGAATGGTTTGGTTCAGCCTCCTTTGCATATTATTCTCTTCTGATTGTACCTCTTGAAGAAGCTTCATAACTGGAACTCCCAAGGATGTTGGGAAAAATGCATCCATGCCATACACTAGCTGATAGCGAGACATATTGATATTTTTCTTGGTTGTTAGTCTATTAGCCAATAGTGCACACACTAGTTTGCTATGCCGTGAATTTTTGTTCTCTTCCAGCAGCTTCTTGATGATGTTCACCAAAATTTTGTTAGAGGACTCAGCCAGTCCATTACCTTGAGGGTAATAAGTGGTAAAGTGCCCTAGTGTGATGTGGTACTTGTAGAAAAAGTCCACTATTCTCTTGGACTTAAATGCAGCAGCATTATCGATGATGATATTTTTAGGACAGCCAAATCTAGAAAAGATGCTGGTTTCCAGGAATTTGATGATGACTAAGTCAGTGGCATTCCTTGAAGGGATGGCTTCTATCCATTTGGTGAAATAATCAGTAGCAGTCAGGATCCACTTGTGTTGGGCAGATGAGGCAGGGTGGATTTCATCAATGAAATCTAAACCCCACTGTTGAAAAGGAGTTTCAACACTGATAGGATGCAATGGAAAAGGCAATAGTTTTTTCTTGGCATCAAAGATTTGGCATTTATGGCAAGTTGCAACTAGCTTGTGTATGTCAGGGAAAAGAGTGGGCCAATAGTAACCAGCTCTAAGGATTTTGTTGGTTATGGTTTTCCAGTAGAGATGACCTCCACACTCTCCTTCATGAAACTCATGCATGATTCTATCTGCATCATATTCAAGCAAACATTTAATAAAGATGCCAACAGAATTTTTCCAATACAAAGCTCTATCTAGAATGCAGAAATTTAAAGCCTTTTGTTTCAAGAATCTAGCTTTTGTTTTGGACAAAGCAGGAGGAGCATTTAGATTACCAAGTACATACAATATATCAACATACCATAGTGAGTTCATGAATGCTTCTTCGATGGGTGGAGTTGTCAGTTCCTCTTGTTCATCCAAAGAATGTAACATGTTTATGTCTAATGCTTGAAATTTTTCTTCAGCCATGAGCTTGGAAAGTCCTTGCCCTTTAATAAATTTAGTGGGGCTGATTTCTAAATCATATTCTAAGATAATAGCAATCCACTTACCCCTTTTACCATTAGGGTCCTGATTTATAATGTCTTTAACAACTGTATGTGGAGCAAAAGCAATGACATGGGAGTGAAAAATGTAAACTCTGAAGTCGTTCAATGCTTTGATTAAGGCAAAGGCTTATTTCTCCATGATGTGATACTTTAGAGGTGCATCCCTCAATTCTTTGCTGAAGAAAGCTATGGGTTGTTCTTGTCCCATCATGTTCTTTTGAAGCAATACTACAACAATAGTGTGTTCTGATGCAAAGGAGAAAATGAAGAAATCCTTGGTAAAGTTGGGGCTAATTAGAACTGGTGTTTGGGTAAGGGATTGTTTTACCAGTTCAAAGGATTGTTTGGCTTCTGTGGTCCACTTGACTTCTACTTCTATTTTCAACATGCTTGTGATATTTCTTAGGAGTTTAACAAGGTTTGGTATGAACCTTCTTAGGAAGTTGATCTTTCCAATGAAAGATTGCAGCTCTTTAATGTTTATAGAGTGGCTGATCTGTAATATACCTTCAATCCTTTTGGGGTCTATCTTAATCCCTTCTTCAGAAATGATGTAGCCTAAGAGTTTTCCTTCTAGAAGACCAAACAATTTTTTCTTAGGATTCAAAGATAGGTCATACTTCCTACACTTCTCAAAGACCTTTCTCAAATGAACTAGGTGTTCTTCATCAGTTTTAGAATAGACAGTGATGTCATCAAGGTATATCACTATGAAGTAACCTATGTCTTCGGAAAAATCTATGTCCATGGCTCTTTGAAAAGTGGCATGTTTGAACCATTTATCCTATTTTTTCTTCCTTACTGACACAAGGTTTGAAACCTATTTTGAGTACCTAAGTGGGACTATTATACTAGCATCATACATCTTCTTTATTTCTTTTTCAACTAGAGGAACTAGGACAGGGTTTATTCTTCTCAAATTTTTTTTGAATGGTTTCTGGTTTTCCTTGAGAGGAATCTTATGTTGAATAATGTTTGTGTGATAGGAATTCAAGTCCTCATATTCCCATGAAAAGACATCTTTAAACTCTTTGAACATATTTATGTATTTATTTTTTATGTGAGGTGGAAAATCTTTGGACATCTTGATCATTTTTGGTTCTCCTATGCTGCCTATGAAGTATTCTTCTACATCAGTCTCGGTAGATTCCCTTTTTGGCTTCCTAGCAACATCATTGAAGTCAAACAACTCTTCTAAGGGGCAAGCCCTCTTGGTAATGAGTTATCTTTGCATTGTAATACCTTAAGTTATTTTTGATCTAGCTCCCTAGAAAATTATGTCTCATGAAAGTGTTCTAGCAGATTTATATCAGCATTAGGAAATGGCTCTATTTTTGGTCTTTGTTCTTCATTTGGGCAATATTGATCATGATATAAGCTTGGTTTTGGTATTGCAAATTCATTCTTAGATTGCATGAAATCATCAATTTGTTTATCACCCTCAAACACTTGCTAATAATCTATGTTGTCTAGTACTGTAGGCCTATTTTTTACTTTTACAGTGCATTTTTCATTGGCATGGGGTATTTGGCAAGTGCTGGCAGCAAAGGAAAGTTCATTGGCAAGGATGTTTTGAGCTCCAGGGATGGAGGTAAGTTCATAATTCTCAAAAAATTTCAGGAGGGTCTAAGGCAACATTCCTATATTCTCTTAGCCTAGGATTCTTGGCTGAATACTCTCCTTTGATTTTTCTAATGATCAGCTTGGAATCTCCTTGAATAGAGATTTTCTTGGCTCCTATGTCTTTCATCAAGTGTAAACCAAGGAGAAGAGCCTCATACTCTACAATATTGTTAGTGCATTGAAAATATAGTTTGTAGGAGTGGCCTTCATTGGTGTTATGTATCCAAACACCTGCTCCTGATCCAACTTTACCACAAGAACCATCAAAGCTCATGTTCAAAAGTGTTTCAAGTTCAGATTTTCCATTATGTTGTTGTTAAGGCCTGCTATATTTTTGGCTAACAAGGTCTTCATTTGGTGTTTGGTTTGACTATTCTGGTAGGCCTAACTCTTTCTCATTTTCACTTACTTTTTCATTGATTTCATCTTCATTATACAAGATAAATGAGTCAAGGTCTGAATGGATAGAATAAAGAGGGGTATTGTTTGGTATTTCTTAGCTACTAACCATATATTTCATGTGAGATTCTCGCTACAATATATTTTTTTGGTTAAGGACCAAGATGGTATCATATGACATGTCCATTTGGAGGTTTCCTTGGAGTTTGGCTCCCCGTGATCTATATAAAATCATGTCGTACTTCAGGGGAATTTCAGCCACTATAATGTCCATAACTAGACTTTTCTTGAATCGAAAGAGTACAAGTCTTTGTAATGTTTGGTTATTTCAAGGCCTAATCTCTCCATCATCACCTTGGGAATGAGATTTTGTGGGGCACCAGAGTCTAGCATAGTATTTTACAAGATTTTGTCATGAATGTTTAAGCTAACATAGAATGGAGGGACAAATCCTTCTTGATATTTTCCCTCTACCTCAGGTCCAAACAATAGCTCTGGTTTGTAATCAGTTAGGTTTAGAGTGTTGGTGTCATTCCCTATGTTCAAAGCTTTCAAAACTTGGAACCTATATACATCCCGAGTTACTAGTTCAATAAGAGGTATGATTATTTTGATCTTGGAAATATCACCCTCAAAAACTGAAAGGTCTAGTGTTCTTGGTCTATTTACATCAGTTTTATCACACATAGTCTTTTCAGCAAATTTGGTTTGCTGAGTTTTATTTGGACTGTCATTTAGAGCAGTTTTTCCAGGGCCACTAGTTGATGTACTAGGGTAGCTTGGGTCACCATTATGTTGGCTAGTTTTGTCTTTGTTTTGATTAGGGGTCTTAGCCATTATGGTGGTGTTTTTTGTTGTCTTCTTAAGGATTTTTTCAGGAGTCTTTCTAACAGTAGTTTCTAGTTTTTTATTTTTGGAGGCATCTTGGGTTTTCTTACTCCTAAGGTCATACTGCCTATGAACCTCCATTATGGAATTTTCAAATCCTAATTTTTACTCTTCAGAATCCTCAAATTTTCTATCAGTTTGGTTTGAGGAAAAGAGCCCTTTTTCTTCTTCTATGAGAAAAACATCACCGTCATTGTTGGAACTTATCATATTTACATGGTTTTCTTCCAGTTCTTCAGTCTCTCTTTCCTCTTCATCTACATAGTTGTCTTGGAAAGGAGGCCCGATTTGTTGGTCATTGTCTCTTTGTCTATTTTGGGTAGGGTCTCTTCTAAAGTTTTGGTTTCTATTTCTGTTTTGGGGATCTGTTTGGTTTTCGCTAGGAGGTGCTCTTTCATTCAAGTTGATCCTCTCCATCATTCTTTCCATTACCCTCACTAGATTATCAATTTTAGCATCCAAGGTGGAGGCCATGGTTTCATCTTTGTATGTAAGTTTACTTTTTGACCTCATCTTAGCCCTCTTCTCAATTAGATTGGATTCTACAATCACATCTCCCGTTTGCATATCTTCTAAGGTTATGGGATCCATTTCTCTCAATTGGTAGTTCATGTCTAGATTAAATCCCTCTGGAAATTTTATGAAGGCTAGGCCTTGTGGGTGTTTCATATGAGGTGGGAGTGCATTGTATACATTATTGAACATAGTGCAGTAGTCTTGGACACTTTCCCTGACATTTATCTTAAGGTTTTTATACTCTGAGAGGATTTGGAGAGGGTTTTTCTTAATCTCCCAATTATTTAGGAATGTTTGATAGAGGGAAGGGAGGTTATGAATTCTGTTAGGAGTTAAGTTTTTGAACCATTTCTTTACTTCTCCTCCATTTGGGCAAGCATTCTCATTTTTATGATCCCCTCTTCTATCTCTTAGAATTCAAAGGCATCATTAATCCTATCTACGTGTTGTTGGGTAGTGGTAGAGTGAGCTCCAGTAAAGTGTGGGATTTTGGATTGGTAGTCTTAAGGCATGGGCAGTAAAGGTTGGGGTAGAACCAATGAGGCAAACCATGCTACCATGATTGGAGGTAAAGGAACCCAAGGGGGGTTGGTAAGAGGGGGGTTTATGAGAGGGGGTGGAGGATGAAGTGGGGTGGTTTTCACAGTGGATGTGTGGATGGGAGTGGTAGATGTACTTGGACCAGCAAGCTGAGATTGAGTAGATTTGGAATGGAAGGAGCCAAAGTTTTGGAGAAGCTGAAAATAAAGAGGAGTGGAAGGAGAGGCTTCTCTACTCGGACTCTGCTACAAATCTATGGGTTCAAGGTCTGTCTAGTCTATCCCATTTTGAGACTTAGTTCTAAAAAGTTTTTTTTCTATGGTATAATTCAAATTGGGGATCTTACAAGGCTATGAGGTTTTCGGGGACAAAACTTGATTTGTGAATGGTCCTAACAGTAGTTGAATCTTCGGTCCTAGAATTTTTCCACAAAATCTTTTCTGGGTCATCAACTATGGTAGGAGGGTTAGGTTCAAGGTGAGATCTGGTGCTTATCCTTTGCGAAGCCAAATTTTGAACTCAATAATGCAGAGAGGTTGAAATTTTAAGAGTGTCTTGAAAACAAACCTATCTGCAAGGGTACTAAGCTCACACAATGAGTGACTGGGTTATAGACTGTTGTGACTGATTAGTGTATTCCCAGGGGAGTATATGAGAACTAGTGAAGTTAGTAGGCCCACTGGAGGCTACTGGAGTCACCAGGTGGATGAGGTTTATACTGCTTTGTGGGTTGGCTTGTTGTCCACCATCAACAATTCAAAAACCAATCTAGAGACATTTTAGGTTTTCTGAGTTTCTTTATGTAACACTAAGACTTTCAATGGGTGTTATCTAGTTGAGTCATCATTTTTCTAGTATGGTGAATCAATTATACACTACTCTTGGATAAAACTTGATTTTCTAAGTTCTTATAGGGATTTGAGAGTTCTTAAGGTATACTTAGGATGTTAATGACTCAGAGTCCCATCATGATCGCCATGATCTTAGGCCCCATAATTTGTTAGATTGGCAAGATGAAATGTACAAGGGTAACATCAAACCAGTATTTGGAGTCCTAGGACCTAGCCTTCCTGGACTCAGAGAGGGCTCTCTATATTTGTGTAAAGGATGTGAACTTGATTGATTTTAGGGTTTTGATTTTAGGCTAGTTATTAGGTTGAGGGTTTGTTTGTTTGTTTGTTTGGTTGGATAGGTTTTCAAGTAGAATAGATAGAGGGAGAGATGTTTAAGCTATTGGGATATGGAGTCTACAAAAGGTCTTGAAAAGTTTAACAATATGTCAAGGGCGTATCATAGGGAAAGTATAACAAGGTCAAATGGATCTAAAAGCTTATGTGAGTGAAATGGACATCAAATTGTGAACAAAGTAGGTGCAAATGGAAGTTAGGAATCCTTTGTCAAATAATTTAACAATAATAGCCTTTAAGATTACTAAGAATCAAGAAATAATCAAAGACAGGGCATACCAATAAATTCTTTTAACAAACCCTAGCAAGTAAGCATTAAGACAACAATCTAGTGAACTATAGAAGGCAAGAAACTTGTAAATCTTCTAGTGACTTCACCTTCAAGCTAAGAAAACATTCAAGATAAACATATAGCAGAGATCAAATAATAGGGAACTTCTAACTTCATTAATCTAGCTATAAATACCTCCAAAGAAACCATTTAAGATGAGCAAAAGGGCATGGAAAATCATAAACCTCTTTAGCTAAACCTAATCAACAATACTTCAAAGTAAAAGACCTTAAAAACAATGTTTAAGTAATATCAAAGAGTAGGGCTAACCATAAAACTACTTTGACATTTGCTTCATTGAATCATTATTAAGATAAAAAAAATAAGTGGGACTAGAGAGCATTCAAGAATTCTCTAATTTGATCTAGCAGAGGAAAACGTAGAAGCAGTAGAGAACAAACATTGCTAAGGTGCATCTAAAAAACATTTATTAGCCTAAAATTTCTGTCCTACTGTAATAGAAAGATGACACAAAATGATAACATAAGAAAATAAGTACTGAATAAGGAACACATCACCATTAAATATGCTCATGAATCCTGCAAGTGAGCCTTCTCCATTGTCAAGCAAGTCAAGCCATCCACAAAAACCAAAGCCAATTTCTCTTCAATCTCGAATCTATGATTTTCTTCTTAATAATCATCCAAAATGTACAATGAGGCCTCAATGCTATATTTAACAAGCAAGGAGGACCAAAACCATAACTAGGGTTTCCAAAATGTCATAAATACATCATAAATGCCAAATTTGTCCATTAAGACCATGCAAGGCCCAAGGCACAAAATATCTAATGCAATAAATGAAAAATAACTTCTAACACCTAACTTTGGAAAAAAATGACTTTGATGCTCCTCAATAGCTCCAAAATATCTTCTAGTGTGTTTTGTTAACTTTGCAGGCAAGTGCGCCACATTGAGGTCCAAGGGAACAGTGCCTGCACTGGAAAAATAGGTCACCTTACAGCTGAGTTTTGAAGGCCTTCCCAGTGTCTAAATGAGCTCCATGATAGCTCATTGGAAATATTGGAAAGTATAATTTCCAAAAAGGCCTTTATTTTTTTATTTGGTGTCAATTTTCCATAGTAGTCTAATTTCACCATAACAACACAACAACATGATGAGGTAGTTCACCCCTCCTGGGCTACATCTGCTGGGTCCAAGGCTCCCAATGGGCATGTCCTTGCTCTATTAAGTTGATCGAATTGGTTTTACAGTGAGAACTAAGCCTAAATAGGCTGAATCAGCTATGAAATTGAATTCATAAGATAGAAATAAGATAAGAATGGCTTTTATTTCACCTCAAACAGTGAAGTGTAGCCCAATGCAACCCCATTTCCCTCATGGCCCTGATGGCTCTCCAAGCTTCACTGAAGCGAAAATGGCTGAAGAACACCTCTGTTGGCTCTGCAACCTATCCCAAAATCTCCAGAATGCTCAGAATATCCAAAATTGTCCAAAATTTCGTCCAAATTGGTTCAATATGGAGAATTTATGACCTCAACAATTTTCTGCCCAATATCTCTTGGAAACCCCACCAAATCTGGATGAACTCCAGTTAGGCACGCTAGAAATGGCAGAAGGACGAATTTTTCAGAACCATGCTACCAAATTGGTAGAGGAATTTAATTTCACTGTCAGTTTAACTAGTGTTCACATGCAGAAAAATCGAGCAGTTAAGTGTTGCTGGCGAATAAGGCCAAAGCTGCGCCCATGGTCATAGCTCGCAGGTCACTTGGCTAAGGGCTTGCAATCGGGGGCTTAAACCTTTTATTATTACCATTTGAAAGGGGCTTAGCCCTTGATTTTGTGCCTGGTCGCAGGGTTTAAAAACTATAGCCCTGAGGGCTTAACCCTTGTTTTCCGTCGGTTCAAACAAACGACCCGACTCACCTATTTGCCATGACCCAACTCTGTTTAGGTCGGGTCGACCTCCGCCCGACTGAACCAAATGTGTTCACACCTACATGAGGATCTATTCAATGTGACCCAGATTTTAATTGCTACATGAGGCCACTATCTGCTGACCCATAAACGTTCGGGTCGGGTCATGCCCGATTGCTAACTCGAATGCATTTAGGGTGACCTGACTCCATTCAGGTCGAGTCGGGTCTGCCCTCAAAAATATTTTAAGAAAAAAACTTGAACCATAGGTCTGGGGCCACATGGCACCCTTTGATAGGCTTCCAAAACCTTAATAAAAAAATGAAATTTGCCAAAAAAATTTCTAAAAAATGACAATTTTTTTGTGTGTTCAAAAGTCTTGTTTTGAAGGTAATTGGGCATTTTAAAACTTCAATATCTTTCTCATACAGCATCGTATTTGAGTCCCATTCATGGCGCCAGAATTTCAGTGACGAGGCCTATCTGGTCGTTCAGGGTACAACCAATTCTAAGCAGTTCCAAATTTGAGCATTTTTTTCCTCTTGGACATGATCACCTGATCACACCTCCCCATTGGGAAGATTTTGGACCCCAAAAGCCTTCAATTACCTATTAAGAATATGAGGGTATAGATCCATCACCTTTTCCACCTCCATCAACTTTGCCTTACTAGGTTTGCTGCCTTTAAGACCAATCCGAACATAAACAACATTTCCCCTCCTCGAAGTGTGTGTCCTTCTGTCAAGGATAACATCCTCTTTCAACTCATCCAAAAATTCTGGCGAGGAATCCTCTATGGATGGTAGCTGAATGTCACTTTCATAATCATCAATTAAAGGAGGTTCATACAAACATAAATTTTCCACATTCACAACAGAATACATTTGCATATATGATGGAAAATCTAATTGAAAAGCATTATTTCCAACTTGTTTAAGGATCTTAAATGGACAATAATGAATAGGATTTAGAGTTTTACCTTCTCCTTGCATTATTTCCTTACTAATATGCAGCCATACCTCATCTCCTTCTTGAAACATATGATCAACTCTGTGTTTGTCATGCCTCTCCTTGTACTTGCCTTGATTTTTTTCAAGCTCTTCTTGAACCTGCTGATGTATGAGCTGAATTCTTTCAATGAACATGCGAGCTTTGTCAATTTCACTATGCCCATCAATGGAAACATCCTTCTTAAGAACGAAATATAAAGGTGACTTAGGCAAATACCCAAAGCAAGCTTCAAAAGGTGAAGTATTTGTAGAAGAGTGCTTGGCCCAGTTGTAAGCATGTTGAATGTAATGCAAGTGCTCATTCCAAAGCTTGGGATGCTTGCTGAAATAACCTCTCAAAAGATGTACAATGGTTCTGCTCACTACCTCTGTTTGGCCATCTATTTGCAGAAGGAAAACAATACTCTACTTCAACTTGGTGTCCATCATCTTCCATAGATTGGACTAAAAATTCCCAACAAATCTGGAATCCCTGTCACTAACAATAGAAGTAGGAAAGCCATAATGAACCCATACATGTTGAAAATATAAATCAACAGTTTTTTCAACAGTTATAGATTTCTTACATGGCATAAGAATACACATCTTGTTGAATCTATCAATTACTACATAAAGATAATCATGCTGCTTTCTAGATAATGGTAGACCTCCAACAAAATCCATAGAAACACTTTCCCATGGTCTAGAAGGTACCAAAAATGGCGTATATAAACCAAGCTTCCTATTTTTAGGCTTGCTTGTAGCACATAATGAGCAACCTCTAATGAAACATGAAACACTATCTACCATGCGAGGCCAATAACAATACCTCTGTAAATGTGCCACTATTTTGCTTACCTCGAAATGTCCAACAATAAGAGAAGAATGAGCTTCTCTCATGATGCTTAGTCTCTCCCCCTGTGGTATACATAACTTGCCCATATGAAACATCAAATTATTATTCAAATGATAATCATTCTCCTCAACTTGATTCCCTTCACTCAAGTTATCATACATATCCTTAAAATCAACATCTGATGCATATTGTTCTATGTAGCTCTCATGTACAATAGAATCATTCTTAATTAAAGTAGTAGCACTAATAATAGGCCTTGAAAGCATATCATAATTTTTTTTGAAAATACCTTTCTTGTACCTTATTACCAAGTGAAATTGTTGTAGGAAACCCATCCATCTGAAATATCATGACTGTTGTAATTTACTTTGCGACTGCAAGTAGTGTAAAGGCTGATGGTCGGTATGAACCACTGTTTCTTTGCCCATCAAATAGTGTTTCCACTTTTTGATGCTTTGTACCAATGCATAAAACTCCTTATAATATGTAGAATAATTCACAACAACACCATTAAATTTCTCTGAATGAAATGTGATAGGCTTACCATGCTATAAGAGAACTGCACCCATGGCGTAATCACTAGCATCAATCTGAATCTCAAATGGCTATCTCAAGTCCAGTAATGCAAGAACTGGAGCTAAAATTATCTTCTCTTTCAAATACTAAAAAGCTTTCTATTTCTTGCCTCCCCATTGGAAAGCATGCTTCACACTTGTCACTACATGCATAGGAGCTGCTATGGCAGAGAAGTTAGAAATAAACTTCCTCCAATACTGAGTTGCACCCAAAAAACTTCTTACCTCTATAATGGATTTGGGAGTAGGCCAATTCAAAATGGCTTCTACCTTATAAGGATAAATTCTCAAATCACCTCCTCCTACTATGTGTCCCAAATAAACCAAAGAAGTCTTTCCAACTTCACAGTTTGACATTTTAAGAAATAACTGATTTTTATTCAAAATATAAAGTACTTTCATCACATGCATGACATGCTCTTCTCTAGTCTTGCTGAAAATTAATATGTCGTCTAAGTATACAATAACAAAATCATCAAGAAAAGGACATAAAACATCATCCATTACCCGCATGAAAGTTGTAGGTGCGTTGCATAAACCAAATGACATAACAAGCCACTCAAAGAGTCCCTGTTTGGTTCTAAATGTTATCTTCCAAATGTCACTTTCTGATATTATAAATTGATGATAACCACTACATAAGTCTAACTTAGTGAAATATTTAGCATCTTTCAATTGATCTAGCAAATCATCTATCCTTTGGAGTGGGTAACGATTCTTTACCGTTATCTTGTTCAATGCCCTGAAGTCCACACACATGCGCCAAGTTCCATCTTTCTTTGGAATCAACACTATCGGTGAACCAAATGGTGAAGTTCTTGGTATTATGAATCCTTTGTCCAAAAAGTCCTTAATGTTCCTCTTTATTTCAGCATTCTCCATGATAGACATGCGGTACATGCCTATGTTAGGAAGAGGACAATCTTGATGTAACTGGATTTCATGTTGAATCTCCCTCTTAGGAGGTAATCCTATCGGTTCCTGAAACATCTCATGATGTGCATCAACTACATCATATAAATCTGATTTAAGCTTGGAATCACAATTTTCAAATGACTCATGATTCACATCAACCTTGGGCTTAAACATAAGAAGTACAAACTCTTACTAGAATTCATTAGACTTTTTACCTGTCTTGCATTTACCATCATGATATTTTCCTTCTTGCAATGTGCTCTGACAATGAACTCCTTGCCATCTTTAAAGAGATGATACTTATTTTCATGGCGATGGAAGATCACTTTCCTGTCAAATAAGTAAGGACTTCCCAAAACAACTCCTGATATATCAAGTGGTACTACATCAAGTTCAACTGTGTCAATAAAGTGTGCAGTAATTGCAAATCAAAATATGCACTTTCTTAAGACTTGCAAGTTTGCTTCCTTGCATATCCATCCAAGTGGATATGGCTTGGGATGTGGAATGGTCTCAAGTTTAAGATGTTTGACCAAGTCTTCTGATATGAAGTTTTCTTGTGACCCACTGTCAAACAGTGTGTCAATTTTTGTATGTTTGGAGACTACGCTCACATGGAACAATTAAATTCTTTTTTCCTCATTTGGAGCTTGTACATGACAGTTTGAAGTACTAGTGCTTGGCTTAGTTTCAGTTTCCTTTCCCTTCATAATTTTCAAACCCATGGCTGCAATTTTGGTTTTTCCACATGAATCATCACCTAAGTCTTGTGGTGTAGCTGTAGTAGCTGCAATTTTCTTCTTTCCTTTGTTTTTGTTAAACTGAGTTCTTTTTTTAGGATGTAATTTCCAACAGTTTTTCTCTTCATGGCCTTCTCCTGAATAGTGTTTACATATCACTTTCTCACCCTCTTGTTTCACAGATGTATTCTTTTTTCATTTTTGCTTAAAGGTTTTATCTTTTTTATCCCCTTAAAAGGCTTGTTTCTACTCTCATCAAAAGTGTTTTTTCCTCTAGCCTCTAAATGTGTAGCTTGTATACAAACTTCATCTAGACTAGTAGGATTGAACATAAGGATAGTATGTCTAAGGTAGCTGTGTAAACCACCTATATATTTCAGCAAAGTATCTTGACTTTGTAAGTCTACCCCTAATAAGAGTGCTCTTCTCCTAAACTCTTGGGTGTATTCTTATACATTTTTTCCCTTAAGCTATCTGAAGTTTTGCCAGTTCATGATAGCCTTTTGTAAATGAGCTAATGGATAAAATTGTTGTTTAATTGCAGTAAAAAATTCAGCCCATGATAAGGTGATCTTACCATTTTTTTAATTTCATCCTTGGTCTTGGCTTCCCACCATACTAATGCTGCTCCATCCATTCTCAAAGAGGCTAACGATATCTTGGTGTCGTCATCATGAAGGTTCTGTATCCTCAAGTAAACTTCCAACTTTGTTATCCAATTGTCAAGTTTCTCTGCATTGACTTCACTGTTAAACAAAGGCAACTCAAATTTAACATCAAGCTTTAAAAATGGACTTTTACCAGTAGTTTTAGACTTGTGAGATTGATTCACCGAAGTTGAGGATGATGATGTAGAGGAAGAGGATGAAGATGGGGATGGTGGATAGCCATTTCCTCTGTGTCCTTTCTTTGACCTGTCATCACTTTTCTTTCCTCCTAAATAACCCTCTCATTCTTTCTAGTTTTTAGACCCTTCTCCAACAAGCCTATCATTCCTTTCTTGGTAGAGTATCCTCACCATCTCCGTCATGTCCAAGAAAGCCTTTCGGAACACCCGTTCCTTTTCTTTGGGATCCATATATTCAAGAGTTTATCCCTCTCTTGAAGACATGCTTGAAGTTACTTCTATGGCTCTTAGAGGTGGATCTCTGGCCCTTCTTGGTTGAGATTACTTTTTTCACTAACCAAGTGTCCTTCACCTATCTTGAGTTTAAACCTAGTAAGCATCAAAACTTGCAAACAATCAACTATATCTTTTCACAAAACAAATGCTAAGTTAAACTCTAGCTCCTAAGGCTCAAATCCTTAGCTCTGATGCCATCTGATCTGAAAATGAAACTATTTTTATCTACCGTTCAAAGTATCCATTTCCATTTAATTAAGTGTGCAAAGTGTTTGTCATGTCTTGCAAATTAAACAAAGTGTTTTTGGTAACTGTTTTTGAGTTTATGTGTGAGGGAATGTTAATTAAGATTACTGTTTAACATCTTAAATCAGAAATACATAGCAATCTAACTTCACCATAACAACACAACAACATGATGAGGATGTTCACCCCTCCTGTGCTACATCTGCCGAGTCTAAGGCTCCCAATGGGCATGCCCTTGCTCTATTAAGTTACTCAAATTGGTTTTATAGTGAGAAATAAGCCTAAAAAGTCTGAATCGGCTGTGAAATTGGATTCAGAAGACAGAAATAAGATAATAATGGCTTTTATTTCACCACTAACAATGAAGTGTAGCCCAATGCAACTCCATTTCCCTCATGGCCTTAATGGCTCTCCAAGCTTACTTGAAGAAAAAAATGGCTAAAGAACACCTATTCTGGCTTTGAAACCTATCCCAAACTCTCCATAATGCTTAGAATACCAAAAATTGACCAAAATTTCGTGCAAATTGGTTCAATATTGGAGAAGTTATGACCTCCACAATTTTCTGCCCAATGTCTCTTGGAAACCCCACCAAATCTGGATGAACTCTAGTTAGGCACGCTAGAAATGGTGGAAGGAAAAATTTGTTGAAACCGCACTACCAAATTGGCGGAGGCATCAAATTTCACTGTCATTTTAACTAGTGTTCACATGGGGAAAAATTAGGCGGTTAAGTGTTGCTGGCGGATAAGTCGAAAGCCGCGCCCATGGTCATACCTCGCAGGTCACTTGGCTAAGGGCTAGCACCCGAGGGCTTAAATATTTTGTTACCACTATTTGAAAGGGGCTTAGCCCTTGGTTCTGCACCTAGTCATGGGGTTTAAAAACTATAACCCTAAGGACTTAACCCTTTTCTTCCGTTGGTTCAAACAAACGACCTGACTCGCCCATTTGCCATGACCCAACTCCGTTCAGGTCGAGTTGACCTCCACCTGACTGACCCCAAAAAGTTCACACCTACACAAGAATTTGTTCGAAGTGACCCAGATGTTCATTGCTGCATGAGGCCGCTATTCGCTGACCCATAAACATTCGGGTCGGGTCATGCCGACTGCTGACTTGAATGCGTTCAGGGTGACCCGACTCCATTCAGGTCAAGTCGGGTCTTCCCTCCAAAATATTTTTTGAAAAAAAATTGAACCATAGGCCTGGGGGCACGTGGAATCCTCTAGGAAGGTGACATGGCACCCTCTGATTGGCTTCCAAAACCTTAATAAAAAAAAAAAGAAATTCACCACAAAATTTTCTAGAAAAATGATAATTTTTTTTTTTTGGTTCAAAAGTCCTGTTTTGAAGGTCATTGGGCGTTTTAAAACTTCAATATATTTCTCATACGACATCAGATTTGAGTCTCATTCACGGTGCCAGAATCGCAGCGATGAGGCCTATCCGTTCGTTCAGGTTGCAACCAATTTTGAGCAGTTCCAATTTTGAGCATTTTTTCCTCTTGGACATGATCACCTGATCAATGGGCATCTTCTTCATTTCTTTCTGCATCCTCACTGTCTTCTGCACTGCTATTTGCCTCATTGAAATTAGAATCATTTTCCTCTTCTGTACTTCTTTTTGTTTCATGATTCTTTGCCCCACTGTCTTTGTAATATCCCAAAATGGGAACTGCTAGCAAGGCATGACTGGAAAACACATTTTCCAGAAATGGCTACTACAGAATATGAAATCAGCCCTTGTATCCCTTATATTTAGTAATCTAAGACCCACATCCAAGATAATATCAGAAACAAATCAAATTAGGTGGGTTAAATAGACCTCCCACACCTAGTAAGGCTTGAAAACTGCTCAACAAGGGACTGCAACAATATTGCTCAAAAAATAACGCAGTTTCAGTAGAGCAAGAGTAGGATGCCAATAAAATATCCTTCAAAAGTATTTACAGCAGGAAAATAGATGTATAATGAATTCCATGAGATGCATAGCTGAAAATACAAGACATATACAGAAGAAATGCCCTCAAAACCACATGAATGACTGAAACTGCCTTAACAACGTTATTTTATTAGGCTGAAAACGGATGTGGATTACATGTTAGATCTAGAGAAAATTTGTGCATAATTAGTTAGATCCCTATCATATACATGCACTAGAAAGGCTCCTCTTTCAGATACCCTTGGAATTTTTGGGTTTACACCAAGCATAAGCAGTAGATCTGAGATCTAAGAATGTAGATCTGTAGGATGATTTAGAAATCCTGAAGTATTCAGAAACATGCAGATCAGATCTGAAAAGTACAATGTGTAGATCTCCTCCAATGGATCTCAAAGTGAAGGGCGGATCCCCAACACTCAAAAACCAACTCTCCAAATGGTGCACCCAAACTCCCTGCAACAATTCCTACAGGAATAACGCAGATCTAGAGTAGAAACTACATTGTAGGGTATATATATCAGTTGGCCACATGTCAAGATCAAGAATTGAAGCTCATTCACTCCAATACACTTCCTCCAATAGAGCAGAGGACTACTCCAATGAAAAAGAGCACTAAGATGTCTTAGATCTGAATAGATCTAACCTCCACTTGCTGCAGCTTGCAAAGACAACCAAACCCTTAACAGGATTCGAGTTTTAATTGAAAGGAGAATCTTGGCCTTGAAGCTAGATAGTGGACCTTGCAATACAAACTCTCCCAAGAGCTACTCAATGGGAAGAGGAGGAACTCCTAAATAGGAAATTCTAATGCTAAACAACATTTGCAATCTAGGCTAAATAGCCAAAGAAATCTATATGGTCTAAACAAACAATATATCAAAATATCATATCCTGAACAACATCATCATGCTGCCTTCCCCTTCCTTTTATAATATGAGAGTGTGAGAAACCCTAAACCACCTTTAATGGACTCATCCCTTTCACACAAGATATCTTCAACTAGAATTACATTGTTCCTTATTGATGAGCACTCCTCCAATACAGTGCTATAGATTTGGTCAAAGTTGACCCAGTCAAGATGATTAGCCCCTTTCACACCTAAGGGTACTTATTTACATAGCCAAGATTTATCCTTTTTCATATTTGGCATTGATTTATTCTTCATTAGGAGTTTTATTAACCTCCTTTGCACAAATATTCATCTAAATAGTTTTTTAAAGAAAAAATAATATCCCTATTAGATGCATGCTAATTTAGGAATATTACAGTCTTCCCCTCCCAAATGTTGCTTGTCCACAAGCAACTGCAAGGGTGCTGCAAAATCTCCCCTCCTCTTCTTGCGGCCTCCTTATTCAATAGTCTCCACCATTGCTTCAGATTTTCTGCAATAATTTTGTCTCCCAATGGTTCCTCCCATGTGTGCAAGTTGGCCTTTTGTAGATAAACCAAATGGATCTCATCATAAAATAAAGGAAGGTCTATATGGAAACCTCTTTTCTGATCAATGGCCTCCTCAAGATAGAAGTGATGACAATCATGGGGAATTTCATCATCAATGAAGGACTCCCACCTCCATGATATCATCCAAATGAAATGAATCACCTCCCAGCTGGGTAATTCATAGTAAAACTCCTCCCAATTGCTCATGAGAGGCATGCCCCAAGTGCTCCAATCAATCATATGGTCCACATCATAAAGAAACCAGTGATCTACTATAGTGGCCATATAGTTTCCCATGCTCCCCTTAGAACATGTAGTGCAAAAAATGTAGGAAATGTCTTTCCCCAATAACACATTCAAGAAATGTGTCTCTCCTCCAACCATGTTCCCAACAAATATAAGAAAATCTTCAGCATATGGGATCATAATTAAGGTAATTATAGCTGCCATATGCAATAAAGTAGAAGTAAAATGGTCCCTCATGTGTAGCCAGCGCAATTTTACTCCTAATTGCCATACAATATGATATGACAAGTGTTTTCCCCAACACTTGTTTTCTGCCCTATCCTTCTTTCATGATTGGATAATGTGTATAATGGTTGGTGTTAATGAATCACACCATGAAGATTGCACCATCTCTCCAATATCTCCCAAGGAATTTCCAACATCACCATTGTTCATGGCCCAAAGTGGCTCATGAAGCCCATAAGAAAAAATGCCCCCCTCTTGGAGCCAAGACCTGCACATGAGTGTTAAGAAAATGCAAGTATATAATAAATATATCATGAGGTTCAACAATACAATGTTTATCATATTCTTGTTTCAAATAAGCAAGGTAGCTCATGGATGAGCTCCCTATCACACTCAATGAATAAGGAGGTGGTAATGATAACTCTTCCCAAGAGCTATGTTCCTCCTCAACCAGCAAATGATCCATGCATTTCCTCATATGAGAGTGCATATCCTCTTTGAATTTTTCCCACATGAATCCATCTAAGATAGTATGATATGCCGTAATGAAACCAGTGGGTTTTGAAAGCAGGATCTCATAGGTTGCATTAAGTAGTTTCTCCTTAAAGTTGGAGTCTGTAACCAAATAGATATGATCATGGGAATAAATGACTCCCTCAACTACGTTATACCTCCCATCTATCACTTTCCCATCAATAACCTTACATGTGAAAAGGTCCTTGGAGTATGCCATCAAAAGTTGGGAATACCAATAAGGATCTAAGCTCCCCACCAATGACAGTACTATAAAAATATGAAATGCAGCCCTTGTCATAATATGGTTCTCCTCCTTGACATGCTTGATGTCAAAGTCACATGTTGGAGTACTATCAACTTAATTTTGCTACCTCCCTTGTAGTTGATCTTGCTTAAGACAAGATTGAAGTAGATGGAAGTCAACCTCCCCTTGGAAAGTCCTTATCTTCAAAAACTTCCTCAATGTGGCCCATGCATGCAACAATGTTGATGTCCTCTTGTCATGTTCATAAACCTCTTTTGTGAGTGGAAATATCATTGGCTACCCCAACGATATGGACTTGCCATATGAAATCATGTCCATGCTATCATAGACTTTTGAATTCTCTTTTTTCAGCACAAATAACTGAGTGGAAGATAGCAATGTCCAATTCAAACAATTGCTGACCTCTCTTTTGAATCCACGAAATATTCTCTGCATTGTGCTATTTACTCCCAAAGCTCCCTCCTTAGCCAAGTAAGAATATGCTGCCCATAGTTGAGAGAACACTTTATTTTTCCTCCCATCAGGAGGTCTCCCCAGTGGAATTCCTCCATGTAAAGAGACATCAAGGCATAGAGTAGGATGTGTATGTGTGTGGATAGATTTTCCCTTGTCTTCCTTGCATAGATCCTCTTTCCTTCTTTGTGCATCAAACTTCTGAAATAGAGAGGGGTAGATGCTCCTCATCATGTGATGCTTGCCCTTCTCTTCTCTTTCTTCTATCTTCAATATCTCACCATTTGATGATGATGGCACATGCTGCACATGGATTGTGCCACAATCTCCATATGTGAGATTATTTGGAAATCCTTGCAAGAGTGTAAGAGTTTCTCTCCTTGGAGAAAGTTCTCCATCTTCCTCTTCATGAGGTATTAGATGTGTTCCTGTCATGACTGCATTATCATCTTCAGCCTTCTCTTCCATAGTTGAAAATGCCTCATCATCAATAAGAGACCTTAGATCTTGTTCTTCTTTTGGAGGAGGAATCTCCATGTCTTCCTCTTAAGGAGAGAGATCTTCATGCAATGGGGACTTTTCCTTTGGAAAAAAATTATGCAAGTTCCCATCTTCTTGAAATGGAGCTGAATTTAAGGACCCTTCCAATCCATGAAATTTTTTTGTTTGATTGGGTTTGATAAACTCCCTAGAAGGTGTTTCATAAGATCCTCCATCAAACCTTTCCACTACTATTTTAATGACCCTTGCATAGGTAGATGTATTTGCATTATTTAAGTAAAAAGGCTCAAACAACCACCAATCATAAGCCTTACCCTCAAGATGCAGTGCTGCTACTTTGATGGCTTTCTCTTCTAAGGCTTGATGTTGCTGCACATAGGTGTCTAGCTCCTCCATCCAAGCCCTAGCTGTACATTTAGGTGATTCATCAAAAGTAGATAAGAAGAATCTACTCACACTGCTGCTTGCTTTTTCCTTCCTCCTTGATCTTGCAAAAACCTTGGAAGTTCAAGTGATATTTGAAGTCCTTATATTGAGCCTCATACTCCTGCAAATAATCACCAAGAGTATCCCTCTTTGGCACATCTCCTTTCTTCTTTTTCTTCTTCATGAAAAAGTGGCTGATAGAGCATTGTAAATCTAATGATGTGGCTGAATGCTCACACCCATCATATGAAGTAGTGGGGCTTCCTCCATGTGCAAAAATTTTCAAAATATCTGCTTGTCTTTCATTCTTCATTTCCCATATTTCTTCTTTCATTTCCTTCGAAGCTTGAAAAAAAGTTTTAGAGAACTCTTCTCTTTGCAAACTTCCAGTTAAATGGATCTTACACTTTTCTTTTGCGTCTTAAATGTAACCACATTTCTTCATCGGTATTTTCACTCCATGAAAAGACATATTGGATTTCCAATAAGAAAACCAAAGGCTTTCCCAAGATTGTTGCTCTGATACCACTGTAATATCCCAAAATGGGAATTGCTAGCAAGGCATGACTGGAAAACGAATTTTCTAGGAATGGCTGCTACAGAATATGAAATCAACCCTTGGGTCCCTTAGATATGGTAATATAAGACACACATCTAAGAGAAGATCAGAAAAAAATCAAACTAGGTGGGTTAAACAGACCTCCCACACCTATTAAGGCTTGAAAACTGCCCAACAAGGGAATGCAGCAATACTGCTCAGAAAATAACGCAGTTTCAGTAGAGCAAGATCAGGAAGCCAATAAAATATCCTTCAAAAGTAATTACAGCAGAAAAATAGATGTATAATGAAGTCCGTGAGATGCATAGCCGAAAATACAAGACATATACAGAAGAAATGCCCTCAAAAGAGGCACTGCAACCACATGAATGATTGAAATTGCCTTAACAGTGTTATTTTATTAGACTGCAAACTGATGTGGATTACATGTTAGATCTAGAGCAGATCTATGCATAAGTAGTCAGATCCATATCAGATCCATGCACTAGAAAGGCTCCTCTTTCAAATCCCCTTGGAATTTTGGGGTTTACACCAAGCATAAGCAGTAGATCTGAGATCTAAGAACGCAGATCTACAGGATGATTTAGAAATCCTGAAGTATTCAAAAATCTGTAGATTAGATCTGAAAATTACAATGTGTAGATCTCCTCCAATGGATCTCAAAGTGAAGGGCAAATCCCCAACACTCAGAAACCTGCTCTCCAAATAGTGCACCCAAACTCCCTGCAACAATTCCTACAGGAATATTGCAGATCTAGAGTAGAAAATCCACTGTAGGGTATAGATATCAGTTGGCCACATTCCAAGATCAAGAATTGAAGCTCATTCACTCCAATACACTTCCTCCAATAGAGCAGAGGACTCCTCCACTGAAAAAAAGAACTGAAATATCTTATATTTGAATAGATCTAACCTCCACTTGCTACAGATTGCAAAGACAACCAAACATTCAACAGGATCTGAGTTGTAATTGAAAGGAGAAACTTGGCCTTCAAGCCAGATAGTGGACCTTGCAATACAAAATCTCCCAAGATCTACTCAATGGGAAGAGGAGGAACTCCTAAACAGGAAATTCCAATGCTAAACAACATTTACAATCTAGGCTAAACAACCAAAGAAAGCTATATGGTATAAACAAACAATATATCAAAAGATCATATCTTGAACAACCTCATCATGCTGCCTTCCCCTTCCTTTTATAACATTAGAGTTTGCAAAACCATAAACCACCTTCAATGGACTCATCCCTTTCACACAAGAGATCTTCAACTATAATTACGTTGTGCCTTATTGATGAGCACTCCTCCAATACAATGTTGTAGATTTGGTCAAAGTTGACCCAGTCAAGATGATTAGCCCCTTTCACACCTAAGGGTACTTATTTACATAGCCAAGATTTATCCTTTTTCATATTTTGCATTGATTTATTCTTCATTAGGAGTTTGATTAACCTCCTTTGCACATTTATTCATCTAAACAAATTTTTCAAGAAAAAATAATATCCCTATTAGATGCATGCTAATTTAGAAATATTACAGTCTTCACTGTCATCATGGCTCTTTGTTTCACCTCCATGCTCTTCAATGCCTTCTACATCCTCATTTCTTTTTATACTACCCTCATCACTGTCATGAGCCTCACTATTTTCTGACTCAAGCATCTTCTTCATTGCTTTCTGCATCCTCACTGTCTTCTGCACTATTGTTTGCCTTATTGACATCAACATCATTTTACTCATCTGTAATGCTTTATGTTTCATCATTATCTGCCCCACTGTCTTCAATGTCATCATGGCTCTTTGTTTCACCGCCATGTTCTTCACTGCCTTCTGCATCCTCGGTGATTTTCATACTGCCCTCATCCTCTTCACTGACTGATTTTTCATTGTTTGACTCCTCACTGTTTTCTTCTTCACTTTGTTCCTCACTAACACCTTCTTATTCTTCTTCTTCATTGTTTGACTCATTATTTCCCTCTCCCTTATTGTCATTTTACTATTCATTTTCACTTCTCTCATTGTCTGATGCATTGTGAGAGGGTGATGAAGGAGGGTTGTCCTGAGGTGAAGGAATATGCGTAGATGGTGAAACATGTTCAATAGGAGATGATGGAGGAGTAGGGACAGTAGGATGAGATGATGAACGCATATTTTGCTTAGGATGGGCTTGTGGATTGGTGAAAACTTCATGAGAAATGAAAACCTCCCATGGGATGACCTTTTTTTGTAATTGATGCAACACAACCATCTTAATCAAAGAGTGATGAAATAATATTTGCATCTGCTGATGGAAATCTCTCTTTTGTACAATATAGGACAGCTTGTCAATGCTTATATAGAGGTAATAAGGTATGTGAAACATGCTAACCCTAGTCAAGTGCATCAGTAGCCTAATGTGATAGTAGTAAATCCTAGAGAACCTTCCCTCACATGTAAAATATTTCATGATAACTCTCATCAAAGGTGCATATCTCTCCAGCAAACTTGAGAAAGGAAAAATGGATTTGCAGTTGTCTTTGTATCTAGTCTTTAGGAAGGGTTCATAGTAGCTCATGTAAATATTGGCCTGTTTGAACCATTTCTCCCCTACACTAGGTATCCCAGTGGCATTGGCAATAGCATTAGAAGACAGCTAAAATTTTACTCCTGAAAGGTCAACTTGTTTCTCATGAAAGTTAAGTATGAAGAGCCTGGTTAGCTCAGGGTGGTTTTGTACATGTTGTATCCTTTGAAAAAAATCAAAACGTCCCTCATTCTGGAAACATGAAACATTCATGGGAGAGGCCATCAACTCTAAGTTGTTGAGGGGTTCAAACCTATTGATTTTTCCACCTTTGTGTTGATGCCTCCTTGGCATTTGGCCTTCCCCACCACTATCACTGTCACCTTCTCTTGACATTTTGATCACTCTGTTTTGAGAAAAACCCTAGGACTACACAAAAGAAATGAGATGAAGGAGTGGTGGAATGGAAGCCTTTACAAGTGAATGATATGGATGAGTGAGTGAGGGTAAAGGTATAGGAATGTGAGTAAGAGGAAAAGCTTAATGACCACCCTTTGTTGCTCGTTTAAACACTGCTTTGACACCTTATACATATGTCAATTTGAAATGAAAGAAGGGTAATGTAAGGTCAATTTGTTTGCAGTGTAAGGAACAACTCAGGAGAATGGGCAACCTCCAACAATGCAACCCTCCGTTTGTCACTAACTCTCTTTTGCAGGCAGATGAATGAGGCTTAATCAGTGATGTTAAGCATAATATTTAGTTTTTCTCCTTTGGGTTCTATTCCTTTAATCAAATGATGAAACAATACTATGAAAGGGCTTGATGAGCTGTACTTACCCCTTAGAAATTCTTGAAAAACCATGGAGGCAATTTGAAGGGTTTTTTTTAGTTGATTTGGTGTAGGGGGCCCGCCTGGCCAAGTGCGCAGTGCCCAGGCAACTGGTGAGTCGGGTCCGGATTGTGTGCAGTGACTACCTCCAGGTGCACAAGGCTTTGATAAAACACAAGGGAGAAATGGCCAAGGGTGCAACGCCCGACTTTAGGTGCACAGCACCGACCTGAACGCGCAGTGCCGGGTAAACTTGTCCAATTTCGCCCAGAAAATCCACAAGTTTTTCTCTCCTTAATGGCTCTTGATCTCTTGAAGGAAAAAATGATTTATTTGAAATGCCAAATGAGATTTTATAGACTTGGGATCCTTTATTAATATTTTGAAAACCCACTTCCCTAATGTTTTAAGTCCTTTTCACTCTTCACTGATATTTCTTGACTTTTTCTTATAGGTGACCAAAACACTAACTTGGCTTATGCTCTTTCTTTTCTTACCAATTCTTTTGACATTTTTGGTTTGCAGGTAATTTAAAAGGTGAAGTGGCCTTTTCTTTTATAGGTTTTATTTGAGTCATAGAGTTGGCTTCTCTTGGCTCCTTGATGACCTTTAACACTTTTGTTTTGCAGGTGAAATAAAAACATTGAAGTGGCCTTTCCTTTTATTCCTGAAGCTTGACATATTTATTTACACAACAGTAACCTTAAAATCACCTTTGGTTTCCACATTGGAGCTCAAAACCATGTTTTTCATATTTTTGACCACTGCTACTTTGTAGGTGACTGAAATGATAATTTAGAGATTTCTGATTAATACTCTTTATATCCTTGCTCTGTAGGTTTTTCTTGAGTTACTTTGGAAAAATTTGGGATGCTTGCACACATCAACAGCTTCTAAATATTCCTTTACTTGCACCATGGAGCTCAACCTATTTTTTGATCATTTTTGGCAGGAAAAACTTCTTTGGACAAGTTTGGAATATTTACAAACAGTGACATCTTCAGAATCTCTTTGTTGTCATGATGGAGTCCAAACCATGGTTTCACCTTCTTTGAACACATTCCCAAAACCCTAGGTGTCTGGAATGCTTGAAAAGAATTATCATTGTTGTCTTCTAAGTTCTCTATAGCCCTTTTAAGTTCATTCAATTTTTTCCAGTTCACCTCACCTTTTTATCTATTTCATCTATAATTTCTGAAAAAATTCTCTTCATCTTTGGTTTCTTAGTGTACCTCCTCCATGGTCATTTTTGCATTTGATCCCTACTTGGCACAATGCTGGCCCAATCAGGCTCAAAAACCCTAATTCCCCTTAAGACCAAGTGCTTCCTGTCTTTCTTGCTGCAAGATGTCTTCCTTTACGAACATACCATTTACCTTATCAATTTTTTTTACTGATTGACCTCTTAACACTCTTGTAGAAGTGCCAAGTTACATTTACCTTTTGTAGAACTTGATTTTGACAAGGTAGTCTTCTTTGGAGACTTTCAGATACTTTTCTTGAATAACCATGTCTCAACATTTCAAGCCCTATGAACCATATTCTAACAAAGAAAAAAAATGTCTGAAACACTAATGATTGATCTTGGACCATATGAAAACCCTAATTGACCTAGTGGGGGAATCCTTTGACCTGGTCTTTGACTGAAAATTGGCTTGGAGTCTTCAAGTGTAAAAAACAAGGTATTGACAAAGGGGTGTATTGAAGATCCAAAATCCAATGTACTTTATTTATCTAAAGAGCCTACATAGATAGTTTTGAGACCATCAATGCTTGAGGAACCTGGTGAACATGGGAAGGAATAGGCTGATTGGTAACCCTAGATAGAAAGTGGAGTGATGGGCAAGGGGAAAAATAAAGTAATGAAGTTATAGGTGGGAAAAAAGGATGGAGATGAGTGGCACAAGCTCATAAGGAGTCCTTTAGGAGTGGCAGGGTGACCATCGAATGGCAAAGTGGTAGAACAGTGAAACAATTTTCATAAGGATAATGAAGGCAGTGAGATTTCTAAGAATCACAATATTCAGGGAATTTCGTTTCTAGAAATATATAACCAATATTTAGTCATCTACAGATGGTAAAAATTACTGATTACTAACATGTGGAAGGGTGGTTTATTGGTTTGGGATGGAGGGGGTGCGATAAAATATGGAGGCGCCGCGTGGCAGGGGAGTGGGCGGAAAAAACAACTCATTTCGCACCCGACCCCCTTGGATTTAAACATTTGAACATCGGAGTTGTGAAAATGAACGAGGGACGTCCGATCTGTCTGACACTAATCAGATGGTAGGTGGAGTTGCAGGTTTTTTAAAAGGAGGTGGGGTCGGGAAAACATTTAAGCGGGGGTATAAAATCAAAGTGGAGTCGAGTAGGATTTTTGCACTTTTAGACTTTGTAAAATGGGGTTTTTATGTTTTTTATGGAAATATAAAGTTTAATCAAGCAGAAGGGGGTTTTTAAAGGGAAAAAGGGAATTTTAAGCAAGGAAAGGGGATTTTCAAAGGGGAAAGGGACTTTTAGCAAGGGGAAAGGGTTAGGAAGATATTTTTGATAAGGGATAAACAAAATTATGCTTCTATAACTTTTTAAAAGTATTCTACCTACCCTTTTATTCATCCTAAATTTTTTTCTTTCCTTTATTGCTGACCCTTTTATTTTCTTTTTATAAGAAAACTAGCTTATTTCTGACCTTATATCTTCCAATGGCTCAGATTGAGCTTATGAGCTCATTTTTATTCTCTACCTAACTACTAATCTGCCAAGATTAAATGGTTTGGTCAGATCTTTATTCACTAACTATCATAACATAAAATTTAAAGGCACAAATGATCAAGATTAGATTGCATGATCGTCATGAATTTTGTGGCATTTTGAAAAAGCTACACACAATTTATTTGCTAAAGTAAAGTAAACTAAGAGTAGTGGCATTTGAATGTGCAACACTTTCATAATTTATTTTTGCTTCTTTTTACGGGGTTCATATTTTATATATTTTTTATCTTTCTTTCTTTTGTTCCTTTGATTATTATTTTAGGACATACCCTCTTTTCATTTTTTAATATGGAAAACATTTGCAGAAATGCAAAGGTATGTACAATATTACAAGAATTAACATAGTCAATCCAAAATTATGATCCCTATTATTATAGGACCCTAACATAACCCTAATTAGTTTTTTGGACACATTTTCGGTTATTTTTTATTATTTTTTTCTCAAAAATGGGTTTTACGTTGGTTGCTTGTGCACTAGAGTTATCTTTCGGCACTTTTCTGACTCTAAAAATATGAAAATATTTCCAAGTTCTTGTCCTTTTTAACTCGATAAAGGCCATGAAACGTCATCTTCGTAGTATACGCTTACCCCTTTTTTCGGGCTAGGATAGATTATTTACAAAAAAGGAATACCTTAGTCGAACATGGTTAATAGGTTCTCTTAGATATTGTTTTCTAACTTTTCGGATCTGAGAGACAACCTACGAAAAGGGACCTTCTAGATTTTTATTTTCTGCCTCTTTTCAAACTCTCTAAACATGAAAAGGCACCGATTTTTCCCTTTGTTAGACTTGTTAAATCTAAATGACATTGGAGCCGTCGCCATGACATTATCGAGTTCCTCCTTCCTAGGGCTCATAAAATGTACTAGGATGGATTTGTCTAAAGGAAAAACTAGCATGACAAGCATATGCTATCCCCTTCAAGCTTGTTTCCAAAAATAATTGGGGTACTTGCTAGAAATGGTGGGGGAAAATGGAACTAGTTTTCAGTCGTGTCGGAAATATGTCGCTCTTGAACATGACACTTGTCTGTAGTTTGTGTTGGGTTAGGGACATCCCACATTCATCATTTTTCCTCCATGGGTTTGGGTTATCCATTTTTACCTCTCATCTCCTCTTTTCTTCGTCACCATGACCACATGTTATCACTCAAAAAAATTGAAGCATCATTTGACAAAGTCCTAGAGGTTCATGTGTCAAAGGTAGGGTCATAGAAGTCAGTTTTCGTTACTTGGTTAAGGAAAAGTTTTAATTTTTATTATTTAGCCTATCCTAAGGTCTAAACCCACCCTCATTCAAATCCTTTTATGTCACGTCACTCATGATTTTCTGACAATTTTTCATTTCCCAAGTTTATGGCACCGAAAGAGTCATTTTAGCCAAGAAACCACACTTTCGTAGTGAAACACATAGAGAAAATGCATTTTTCACTATGAAAATGCATTTTTCACTATGAAACTGCTAATAATTTCATAGAAAAACTGCCCAGAAATACACTGGGAATGCTATGAAGGTAAGGATTCCTATCTGTCTTGTCAAATTAGCTGTTAGGTGTCAGAAAATGATTGAAAAGGATAAGTTATATGCCATTTGAGTCAATTAGGGTAAAGATCAAGGTACATGGTCAGGGCTGCAGTCATCATTACCATTTTAAGCATGTATGAGTAATCATTATTCTATGAGTTGTCATCGAACTTCAAAATCTTTCCAAATTGAGTCATTTTTCATTCTCCATTACCTCTTTGCGTGTTATTGAGCTCTAGAGAGTTATTCCACTGAGTCCAAGTTGTGGCTGGTATTTTCAAAGCTTTGCAGGTATAACTGATCAAGCGAGGTAGAGAAGATATTAAAGAACCATGGCTGCAAAGAGGAAGACCAACAAAGGTGGCCACTGTCTTAGATATGAGCCATCAGATATGAACCTGATAAATGAAGACCCATTAACTGTAGAAGTCTTCAGAAGAACAAGATGTTTACAGTTTTGTGAAAGATTACAAGGATGCCATGTACAGGTTTCCAAATAATTTTCCCTAAACTTCAATGGAACAACTACAAAAGTGGGAATGTTGAATCTCACTATAACACCACAGATCATTAGAACAGCAATAGGGATTCCAATAGGACAAGAAAAATGGTTCAAAGGGTTCAAATTCAACATGGAGGAATGTAAAGAGTTTATCAAGCCAGAAAATAGTGAAGTTGACCTTACAAATTCCATTCCAAGGAGCTGCATGAAGGATAATTTCTCAAAGAAACTACTTGTCATCCAGAAATATTTCACTTGTGAAGGGAGATATCATAAATTCTATTCTTACCACTTCAAGATTCTCCTACATTTTGTTGGTAAGATATCTCTTTATCTACCTTTATATTTACACAGAAGCTTAGAAAAAATGGTAGATAAAGTTCAAGCTAAATCTGAGGGAAGTGAAACCCCACTTTTTCACCATGGCTTAATAAAATTACTGGTCTTAGATGAGTTACAAGGAAAAGACTGGTCTTCTTTTCTGTTTTTTAGTGGTTTTTGAAATGGATACCATTACCCCTAAAAGAACTCCTAAACCTAGAGGCATACCATCACCTTTAGTGGCAGAACAAAGTAAAATAGTAGGGGTCGAGAAAAGTGAACCAATAATGATGGAAATAGAGTAGTTGTAGAGATTTGATACACCCACTATTCCACCTACAAAACAAAAGTCAATAATGAGAAAACCTGCAAAACAGTAGCCAATTGTGAGTAAAAAAGGCAGCAAAAGGATTACAACGAGCCAAATAGTGGCTAAAGGAAATTTAGAAGACATACTACATGCTATTGATATAGAAGAGACTCTTATAGTCCAGGCTGAGGATATAGATGAAGGTGGAAAGAAGATCAAGAAAGCTAAATTGGAAAAGAAGTTAGAGTTTGAAGGTGAGGATGCAGGATTTATGTTTTAGGCTAGGAATCCCATGATAAGACATGCTAGAAAATTTTTGGAAAGCAGTAAATAATTTCATCCAGCCACTGACACTGCCTAGCCACCACAAAGCATTATTGACCTATCATCTCCTGCAGAAGAAGATCCAATCAGCAAGCAAAAGAAAGGAAAGGAGAAAGTCATTGAAAAAACAGAGTTTGAACTCCTTGAAGAAAAAATTGAGATTAGCTAATCATGAAATAGCAGACATGAAAAAGGAGGCAAGGAAACATAATGTTCAAAAGATTCAATTTGAGAAGATGAAAGAGGTTTGGGAAGAGCAGGTTGACAGTGTATCAAAGACCTAGAGAACACATAGAAATTAATGAAATGGACTATGCCATTGAGGAAAGAGGTGAAACATGTCAGAAGAATGAACCTGCACTTGAAATATACCAAACTAAATATAAAGGATCAAGTTAAAGACCTCCAAGAACAACTATAATTAATCCATGAGGAGATGGATAAGAAGGGTCTAAAAATGACATTAGTTGAGGAGCTAATAGCTCAACTCATCATCAATGAAGAAGAAACACCTCAAGACTCTTAGTTTGAGTTGGTTTATATATTGAAAAGTCAATGGAATTTTGAAAATAAAATTATTATAGCTGGAAGGTATATTTTAGAAACTAGGAAAAAATATGGAATTTACACAGTTTTCCATAGTTTCGTAGTGTTTCCTAGGCTTGAAGACAGGAAAACACTACGAAACCACCTGTAGCTACCTTTTTTCTTATAAAACCAGTTTTGGTAGCTTCCAAGGAGAGGAAATGATAAGGAAGATGTTTCAGGGCATGATGAACACAGTGCAAGAGGAAAAAAGCAGAAAACTTGATTGCAAAAGTCATTTTTTTTACGCTACAAAAGTACACTACAAAACTGCCATACTTTCGTAGAGAGCTGTTTTGAAGGTTTCTGAGCAGGTTTATGGGAATTTTTGGATAGGTGGAAACTTTAAAAGGGTCAAGAGAGTTTTCCATAAATCATCCATGACTTGAAGATTATGAAATGAAGACAATCCATTAGCTAAATCATTCGTTGAAGGTAAGGATTTGTTTTCCTGAAATATAGGGTTTGTTTCCAGATTTTGAGGAGGGTAATTAAGATGTCAAGTAGTGATGATTTCTATAATATCTCATTCAAACATTTGAATCATTAGTTTTTAGATGTATAATTGTTTTAAGAGATAAGGTGGTTGATGTAATAAGTAGTAGTTTGAGTCCTATTAGGAAAATGACTGTTTTATAGTGTAGTTGTCATTTTCTCATTAAAGCACATGTTTCCCTGTTATGCAAGGTGGCATTAGGAAAATTTCAATGAATCTAGGAAAGAGGCAGATCATCTCTCCTGTAATAAGATATATTAAAGAGCAGATATTCGAAACTGGAAAGGGTTGGAGATTTTTTGCAATACTACAGCTTTATGTAATTTGACTGATATCAGTAATACAGAGGAATTTTTCTTGACCAACCTGAGATTCTCATGGAGTTTTTAGTGCTTATCTGATCTATATTTTCTATGTGTACCATTTGCAGTGGTTTTCATATTTAATACTTAGAATTCATAGTTGTATGCTCTGAATTCCTTTATTGATGAAATGAATGTGTTATTTCATTTTCCATGTGTGATTTACTTCTACTAAAAACTCTTACTTGCCTCAGCTTCCATGTCAAGAGACCTTACCACTGAACTACTGATTTTTTGACTCCATAAGCCTAATGGTTGAAGAATTTTACTCTTTTCCACCTACACACATCACAAGAAATTTATTTTCCAAGTAGAGTTAGCCATCTAGTTTCATCATTATCGAATATCATTAAACCATTTGAGAGAGTCGTCTCAGACTGAAGAGGCTAAGCTTCAGTTACAAGTTGGTTTGAAAAGGTTATATGAAGTTATCTAATTAGAAGCCAATCAAGTGAAATTTTTTTATAACATCTCAGATCCCTCGATGTCAAATACTGCCCAAATTCTGGAGTTGTGTCACCAATATGTTCAAGAGAAGTCCCTTCTGCAGTTTGCAACCCCTGATCCTCTGTTCAGTCTTGATGCAGTATCACCTTATTCCTCTATCTCATGTTGATGATGTGGGAAACATTATGGCCCTCCTTCGATTGATCACTTCCTCTCGAATTCAACTCAATATCCAGGAAGATGATCCAGATAATCCCTTCTGGTACCTTAGAGCTTGCATGCCTCAATGGCAAGTTCTTCGCATTCAACGATAGGTTCTCATAATTGGCCTTTGATTGAGTGATTTCGCAGATGTTCAACTCCAGTTCATTTTTCAAATTCTATGGATTGTACTATCAGTACCTTGAGAACCATTTTCATTATTGGTGGTTTCTCGCATGCCTATTAACAACTTCCATCATTGGTTGGTAATCAGGTGACTTTCTTGCATGTTCGACTTCAGCTCATTCATTCACATGTCTGAACTTGTACTTGTTCGGGTCAGCACGGAGCACAAGACCCTGGGTTTTGTCTCACGAAATCTAGGCTGGAAGATGATTTGGTTTGTCATGACTGTATACACGACTCTTCTTATTAGATGGCTCCAGCCATACTTGAGTCTGTTTTATGATCCTTCTCACTGGATGGCTATGTCCATACCATGGACCTTATTACATGTTCTCTATTATGGATGGTTGTGCCCATACCTTATACTCATGTATCAGAGATATCAGTCGTACTTGATCTTGCAGGTCCTCTGACAACACCATTTTGGCATGTTCTCGTAAAGCATTTCACCCCTCCCTCTCTCTCGAACTTCATGCTTTAGGGGGCATCTGTTACACAACATTTTGTCACCGTCCCTGCATTCCCTATTCCAAATACTGGAGGACCATCATAGTGACCCCTGTGTATTGTCACAAATAATAATGAATTTCATTGCATCCCTTAACATGCAAGGAATAAAATATCTGTGGACCATTCCTGAAGTAGACCCTTAAAAGCATGTAATTTTGGGCCGACACTATGGTGTGGTTATGTCCTCGCACCCATGGCCAGATTTGTACTAGCCTCGAGCCGTGGTCGCTTTGTCTCTGAAGAACCCTTGCACTGAGATACTTTTGGAAGTTTTTTTAATATGGAAACAAAGCTTCTAATATCTAACATCTTACTGGGTGGAATCATGGATGTTTGTTCAACTGGATGTGGTCGAGTTTCTCCCTTTGGCCTTCTAATCCTACAAAAATGCAACTTCCCAATGGGATAGACCTTTTCTCCACCATAAGTGGATCCCAAAGCTCTTCATACACTCCTATAAATGACTCATCCCATTGATTCTGCTAGCTATAATTGACCAAGAGATGGTGTGCAGAAGATAGGAGAGAATAGTTCATAGTTGTGAGAGAGAGTTTGAGCCTTTCGCCTCTTTGAGCCAAATCGACGAATGAATGATTTGGAGACATGCCCGACTGAACCCATCAAAGGAGTTCTACAGTGTCAAGGCAAATGTTGTGAACTCCCTTTTATACATTAATATGACATGACTGATTTCTAGTTCCATCTTTGTCTATGTTAATATTCAAATTTTCTGACTCTCATTGACTAGTTAGATAGTCATAAATGAATATGCATGCTCGTATGCTTTTAGTGTTTGCTTGATATTTGTTCAGGTTTGTGAATATCGCTACCAACAGAGTGCAAGGCTTGAAGAACAAAGATCGAGGGATCACTACAACATACTACGTCAAGAGCGTTGAATTGAGGTAGGACATTTATTACTATCTGCATTTTGTTTATGAAATAGGAATTTAGAAACCAACATGTTCCCTTTTTGCTAGACCCACCTTAGGGCTAGAGGGATCACCTCTATTTGCAGAGGGGATTTTCTTGCACAACAAACATGAATGGAGGTTTAGAAGTATTATAGTTGTAATATTCTAAATTTTCACATGTTATTTGGAATATTAGATTTCCTAATAAACTTAATTAATTAAGTAAATAAAAGGGTGAAGGGACCCATAATCCTCAAAGATGAATAAGATCCACTTTTTGATGTGTGAGTGTGGATTATTTAGATATATATCTACATAATGGAGTAGTGGAGCAGCTACTAATGTGAAAGGAGTGGAGGTCATGTCTCATTAAAGAGATAGATCATGGAGGTTGAAGCAGTAAACTGACATCATGGAGGGAATATAATGTAAGACCATAGAGTATTCATGATGAAGTGATGGAGGAAGTAGTGAATTTAATTCAAACATGATGGAGAGGGAAAACATTGCATGTAGACATGATGGAGGACTTGGAGAGACAACGCAGTCAATCATGGAGGCTTATGTCCACATGCACAGCGTAATTTAGAGATGGGCTAGGGCTTGGGAAGGCTCACTTTGTACATAAGGAAGATGAAGGAAGAATGGAAGGAGTCTTGGTATTATTGATTTGATATTAGTTTAGATTTGGAATTTTTATTTGACATTCCATGCACTCTTATGCTATTTACCTAAGTCTACAGTGTTGTTTAGCACAGGGGGTTCCCGAGCGAGAATCCCACCCTTACCCATGGGGGAATTCGAGTGCCTACTATGGGAAGGTATTCTGAGCTTCTATTAATCATCATTCATTGGTGCCATAGTGTTCCTACTCTCTGCAAAACACATACTTTCAAAAATTACGCATTTCTAAAGAAGGGTTTGAGAGGAGGAGGTTGTCTTCAGTATTTCAGCTGAAGAACCGGTGAAGGATTTTTCCTATCACCTTGTACTTCAAGATCAAAGTTCCCAAAGCATCATTTTAGATCTGCAATCAGGCCAAACATTATTAACCTCCTATCAACAGCAGTCCCATCAAGGATTGCGCATTCCATCATTGTAGATCCAAAGGAGGAAGGAAGTTTCTAGCACTCCAGCTTGGAATCCTATGAGGGATCATCCCCTCACCTTTCCATCACTATTTCCATCATCCTAGAGCTTATTTTCAGCATATTTCAGTAGGCTTCAGTCTCCCCTCTCTTGTAAAACACATTTTTTCTAGCAGTTGCATATTCATTTGCTGCATTTTGAGGAGGAGGAAGAAGAGACAAGATCTCAAGCTTCTAGCTTGGATATCTGAAGGAGGGATCGACCCTCAAATCTTAGATATGTTTGTATAACACATTTCATCCATATTTGGATCATATCTAGCTTCAAATTTGTATAACCCAACAATCAAGGGATCAAACCCTAGGAGAGTGAATTTCCAATCTCATAGATCTGGAATTTCCTTTCTGGGTTATCTTGGGTTTCAATCATAGTGTCCAGATCTTGAATCTTGGCACCATCAGAGCTCCATATTTCCATATATTTTCATTTCACTTTTCAGCCAACAGCCATATGTACATCATCTGCTGAAGGTACAACGTAGTGTTGCTTCCAGCAGCTCTCCAATTACACAGTGCCTGCTTTGGTATGTTTTTAGGGTCATTCTGGCCTATGCATTTGGCTTGAGTGCATATATTTTATGCACTATTGTATCTTAAATACATCTCCAATAATAATAAAAGGCTCGCCTATTTTATATATTTCTATGATTGTTAAATATTTATGCATACTTGTTGCAGTTTCAAATATTGTGTTTGTGTATCAATGCGTTATTCCATTTTGGGATATTACAGTGGTATCAGAGCATTATCTTTGGCTCAGCTTGTGGACATTATTGACAACATATGAAAAGAAGATAGTAGAGATCTACTATAATGCAGGGATTAAGTTTTACCTCATATTTCTTTAGAGATATGAAGGATCTCTCCAAAGATATCATTGAAACAAGGAGATAAAGGCAAAGAGAAACCTCAAGAATGTTTAAAAAAGAGGAAGGTCCCAATACTCCTTTTCAGTAGCAAAAAATACCGGAGAAGAAAAGAGCTTCACATTATTCCACTAGACCCAATTTCTTTGATGAGAAAGAGGACTAGTATGAATATGTATAAGACTTGGGGCATGAGACCCTAAGAAAATATCTGTCTGAGTACAAGTCACATCCAAGATCATTGAAGGAGACTCTCTCTCTCCAACAATTTTTGAAACTCAAAGAAAATAGGAGATCCAAAAGTAGCAATAGAAGAAAGGGGCATAGATTCTTTTTGCCTACAATTGATGGATCTTCCACAAGCACATTGAGGGCTTGGAGGGAAGAGTTGGCTACCTTGTTTTTGAAATATCCTATATCATAAAGAGAGGTTGTGGAGTTTGCAGCGCTGCACCTAGAAGGTGAAGTAAGAGATTGGTGGTTCAGTCACTTTTCACACATGAAAGTGTCTGCTTATGCATATTTCATTCAAAGACTGAAGAAGGGGTATGGTAGGAAGAAACCAAAGACATATCACATAGTGAAATATCCCATCATCAAGGAGATAGTACATGAAGATCCAAAAGAATATGTCCCCATTATCACTCAGGAGGAGGAGCCTCTACCACCACCAACTGTAGATGTGATTACATCAAGAGGAGGATCAATTGCATATTTGCAATATGGTATTGATTTCTTGACATTTGGAACCCCATGCATGATTGATGAGATGCATGATGAGGAGGGGATAAATAATAGTGTTGTTACATTGATAGAAGAGCAACCATCACTCTTTCTAGCAGTTAGAGACACCATTTTCCTGGTTGGAGGAATTCTTGTGGTCTTGCAAGAGGTTCCCACACATCAAATGATCCAAGTATGCATCCATTTTCATCTCATATTGTTTCAATACCTCTTATTGAAACTTATGGGGACATACCATCAAGGCCATGGCATGACCAAGGATTAGAACAACATGATGATTTGAAGCAGAAACATATCACTACGCAGAGGATCCTTGATCTGATGAAGGAAGAGATGGAGAGCTATTCTAGTTCATTATTGTTGAGCTACATTCAACCCTTTGAGTTGAAATGTGGAGTTTCAGAAGATGGGAAAAGTATGATCCTATGTACAATGGATAACTACGAGCTCAACATTGTGCCTTGCTTTGAGACAACATATACATCATCATGGAGATTAATAACGCTTTCCATGAGTAGCAGTTATGAGAAGAGGACCCATTCCTTATGGGAGAAATCAAATGGCAGCTTCATTCATGAAGCAATGGTAGCTTCATTCATGAGAAAAATGTTCCCCTTTCAAGATGACTCTTTCTCAATGAGAATCTCACAACTCAAAGAGAAACTTCTACCTGCAGTAGATCCAGAAACTTATTGGTTTTGGAGGGCCATTGATGATAAGAGAATCTCATGGAGAGATCTCACTAGAGGTGCACTTCAAAATATCATCGAGTGAAAATTTCTACAACAGTTTTTGGATGTTGGTGTCCTACAATGGGAGGATGCCAAGTTTTTGTAGAATGAGATCCATCATCCACATTGGGATGAATGGTTAATGATATGGAGCAAGGGGTTGCCAAACCACTTGCAGTTCTATGAGATAGGCCAAAAAGAAGCATGGTTGTGTTGGTTTCTCTTGGGTGAGTATGGTTACTACCCAACATCACATATTTTCATGACCCATGCCTTGAACAACACTCATGAAATGAAGAAGGAGGCATGGCTATGCTAGCTGATCTCGGGTGAGTATGGTTACCACACAATGATTCATATTTATTTTATTCATGCCTTGCACATCACTGAAATAATTCAAAAGAAAAATGCATGGTTACTTTGGTTATTGCTGAGAGAGTTTGACCATCACATGACATCTCTTATGTCTATGTGTTTTGTATTGTATAGAGCTTGGCATGGTAATCTCATGATGTGTAATGATGGTGTTTTCTTGTATTGGGCTGATGTGACATTCCACATGTCTATCAATATGTTTTCACTCCATGATGCACATGACAAGGTGAAGAGGAAGCAAGATCTCTTGTTTCTTTGGTTTCTTTTGGGAGAGTTTGGCTTGACCATCTTGCATAATGGAGATGGAAGATGGCTACAAGAGGCCTTACTCTGGTGGTTACTATTGGGAGAATATGGTTTGAAATCTTTGTCTACCCATATGTCTCTATTTTATCTTTTGTACAATGTTGAGATAATGGTTGGATCCAACAAGGCCAACAGGGCTAAGGATGAGGACATGTCAATGCTCAATCTACTTCATAAAGCATGGGATGAAGAGATGTTTTGTGAGATGGGGCTTTTCCTTTGTGGGAAGAAACACTTTATTTGATGTATCTCATGTATTGATGATAATGTTGGGCAGACTATGGTTGTCACTTGGTACTTCTTAGAAAATGAAGGACATCTAACTACACAGTTGGAGGTCATTCTATGCATTCTTGAGAGACAAATTTGGAACCAAACATGCATAACACATTGCAACAGATGGAGGAGGCCTTCCTTATGTGGATTCCATTTGGAGGGGAATAGATGGCTTTGCATCTACTTTTGCAGTTGCTTGAGGAAAAGCAACATTTTTTCGGGGAGGACTGTAATATTCCAAAATTTTCACATGTTATTTGGAATATTAGAGTTCTTAATAAACTTAATTAATGAATAAAATAAAAGTGTGGAGGGACCCATAATACTTAAAGATGAATAAGATCCACTTTTTGATGTGTGAATGTGGATTATTTAGACATAGATCTACATAATGGAGTAGTGGAGTAGCTACTAATGTGAAAGGAGTGAAGGTCATGTCTTATTAATGAGATAGATCATGGAGGTTGAAACAATCAACTAAGATCATGGAGGGAATCTAATGTAAGATCATAGAGCATTCATGATGAAGTGATTTATGAAGTAGTGCATTTAATGCACACATGATGGAGAGGGTGAACATTGAATGTAGACATGATGGAGGACTTGGAGAGACATCGAAATCAATCATGGAGGCTTATGTTCACATGCACAACATAGTTTAGAGGTGGGCCAGGGTTTGGGAAGGCTCAATTTGTATATAAGGAAGATGAAGGCATAATGCAAGTAGTCTTGGTATTATTTATTTGAGATCTATTTATATATGGAATTATCATTTGACATTCCATGAACTCTTATGTTGTTTAGCTAAGTCTGCAATGTTGTTTAGCACAGGGTGTTCCCGAGCGGGAATCTCACCTCTACCCACAGGGGACTTCGAGTGCATACTTTGGGAAGGTATTTTGAGCTACTATTAATCATTCAACATTGGTGCCATAGTGTTTGTTAGGTCCCCATAATTTGTCAGATTGGAAAGGGAAAATGTACAAGGGTAACATCAAAGCAGCCTTTGGAGTCCTAAGACCTAGCCTTCCTGGACTCAGAGAGGGCTCTCTCTATATTTTTGCAAAAGATGTAACTTGATAGATTTTAGGGTGTAATATTCCCAAAAGGGGAAACTCAGCAATACATGGATGAAAAATATTTTTTTTCTTCAGAAATATAAGTATTAACAGAAAAATGTAGCCCATGGATCCATTATATCTGACATTATTAAAACCATATCTGAAATGAAATAAAAAAACAAATGACTTTTGCCTAGTTAAATAGGCCTCCCATGCTCAAAATAGCCCAAAAATGTTGAAACCCCAAGACTACTACAAACATAAATTACTGCAGAAAGAGACAGCATAGTTATTTGAGGGTTTATACTCAGAAATATAGAGACAAAATAGATCTGCTATTATATTAATCAATGAGGCATAAAAACAGAGATCTAGTCTCTTTTACATAGATCCAAGATGACCCAGGAAGGGTTTCTTGACAGAAATGATATACATGAAATTTTTTGCTATAGATCTATGGCTGAATCATTGCATAAATATGGCTGATCATGCAAAGAAATGGTAGTAGAATCTCCTACTAGATTTCTGGGGAAAAGGCTGATCCTCCTCCTAGGAAACTAGCTCATAAAACAAGGGATTGAACCCCTCCACTGCAATACCTTAAGAAATAACCAAGTTTCTCCAAGGGATTACACTATTTATAAAGGTGACTGCTTGGTCTAACATCAGATAGTGGAAAATATAGCAGGATGCTCTCCTTATATTTCTTAAACAAGATCTCTAAGCAAGAGTGGGGAATTCCTGCATGAGAAAACCCTTGCACTAAACAATGCAACAAACTTAGCTAAATACCCAAAGGATAAAAAAATTATAAACAGAACACATACAAAATATAATCTTCAAACATGCCCATATGGTTTCCATTCCCTTCATTATATAGTTGATGAGCTTCCTCACCAAGGGTCCCACCCAATTATGAGGTTGCTTCTATGAAAAGGCTCCTCCACCAAAATTATGCTGTCTCCATTAGTCCTGCTCATATTTTTATAGTGCTATTTGATTTAGTCAACCTTGACTGGATCTTCATGCATTGTCTCTTTTCACACTCAAGGTTTCTTCATTTTGACTAGCTAGATTGATCTTCATTCACATTGAGTTGTCTTTATTTAGGATCCACTCCTCAAATAATAATGATGTTGACTTGGTCAAACTTGACTTTGTCCACACATTTTCGACCATGTTCACACATGTGGATGCTTTGTCTGGTTATTAACATGATCCCTTTTCACATTATGAGGGATTTTATTCCTGCTTAAACATCTTATGAGCCTCCTTTCCCATTTATTCATCTAACTAGATTTTAAAAGAAAAATTAATATTCCTATTAGCTACATGATAATTTATGAATATTACAGTCTTCCTCTACCAAAGGTTTCTTTTCATCAAGCAACTACAGGGGTGCAGTAAAATCTCCCCTCGTCCTCTTGGGGCCTCTTCCTCCAATAGTCTCCACCATTGCTTCAGATTTTCTGCAATAATTCTGTCTCCCAATGGTTCCTCCCAAGTGTGCAAGTTGGCCTTGATGAATAAACCAAATGGCTCTCATCATGAAAGAATGGAAGGTCTATGTGGAAATATTATTGCTTATCAATGGCCTCCTCAAGATAGAAGTGATGACAATAATGGGGAATTCCATCATCAATGAAGGACTCCCATCTCCATGCTATCATCCAAATGAAATGATTCACCTCCCAGCTTGGTAATTCATAGAAAATATCCTCCCAAATTCTCATGAGACGTATGTCCCAAGTGCTCCAAACAACCATATGGCCTACCTCATAAAGAAACAAGAGATATACTATTTTAGCCATATCTTTTCCCATGCTCCGGTTACATAGCATTTTGTCACTGTCCCTGGAATCCCCAACTCGCACATTGGAGGGTCATTTTTGTGACCAATACGTAGTGTCATTCTTTGCAAATACCATCCTTGCATCCCTTTTGATGAAAAAAACATTCTTCTTGTTTACATTTCCCTAAAAAAAGCTGTGAAACTCCATATTTTTGCCTTGGCGCTGGTAGCTCATTACATCCTCGCGCCGAACAGGAAATTTAGCACTAAGCCCATGCCACTTGGCGCTCTATGCCCGTTAAACACCCACGCCAAGCTGTTTATGGAATGTTTTTAAAAAATAGAGGCAGAGGTTCCATTCCAACCACCTCGGGGATGAGTCATTAGGAGTGGTTGAACTGAAACAACCATGGATTCCTTCCTTTAGTTAGTAGTTTCCACCTCCCTTGGAACTCTCCTAAAGGATAGGACTCCCTCCCACCTTTGTAGGGATCCCAACCTCCTCTTTTCCCTCTATATAAAAAAATATCTCCTTTATTAGAAGCTAGCTGAATAACTGAATAGCTTAATTAAGAGAATTATACTATAGCTAAGTTGCTAGAGGAGATAGAGTAAGAAATATTATGTTGAGAGAGCTCAAGTCGATGACTTCTAAGAGAGCCTGAGTTCGAATTGCTTGACTGACAGTTGAGACGCGTTTTTTCTAAACCCCGCTGGAGGAGATTGTGATGTCAAAGCATCGATTTTACTCTTCCTTCTACTCATTAATATACATGACTACTGTTTGGTTCCACTATTGTGTTATGATGTTTATTTGATGCAATATGTTTAGCCCTCTTTGACTGGCTAATAGTTGTGAGTGAAACTATTCTGTCATATGTTTTTCTTGTTCTTTGTCTTATGTGTAGGTATCTGAGCGTGACAAAAAATAGATCGTGACTTTCCAAGGCAGGAGCAAGAGACCACTACTCTTTTCGCAACATCGATAGCATTGGATTCAAGGTAGGTCAATCTACCATGTCTTTTGTTCATTCATTATCTAGGAAGAAAAATTTTAGCGTGTTTTTTTGTTACTAGACCCACCCTAGGGCTATAGGTATCGTCTTTGTCCGCAGAGAGGATTTACCTTCATAACAGCTCCCCTTGAAACATGTAGTGAAAAAATTGTGGGAAATTTCTTCCCCCAAGGACACATCCAACCAATGTGTCTCTCCTCCAACCATTTCCTCAACAAAGATAAGAACATTTCCAGCATATGGAATCATAATTAGAGTCATGCTAGCTGCCATATGTATTAAATAATAAGGAAAATGATCCCTCAAGTGAAACCAGTGCATTTTTACTCCTAACTACCATAGAATATGATATGACAAGTGTTTTTCCCAACACTTTTTTTCTGCCCCATCCTTCCTTCATGCTTGGAGAAGGTGTATGATGGTTGGTGTTAATGAATCATACCATGAAGAGTACATCATCTCTCCAAGACCTTCCAAGGAATGACCAACATCACCATTGTTCATGGCCCAAAGTGGCCTATGAAGCCTGTTAGAGTCGGTCTTTACATCCCTCCGTCAGAGATCATTTCTCTTATTGCATTTCATTGTTTAGGTGTCTCATTCTGCTCATTCATCTGCATTCCATTAGGGGCATGCCATTGACTGATGGAAGGGTTTTTTTCTTTCATTTTCCCTCATGCTTGTACCTGCCAGGTTGGTCAAATTTTCTCAAAATTTATCAAAGTTCAGTTCATGTCATTTACAGTCATAGATGTTGTTTTGGTCAAAGATTCATTCTAGTTTCTAGGTCTAGGGTTTAAATCTTTAGGAATGTTAAATAATGCCCGCAGGCCATGAGGAGGTTTTCAAATAAGTTTTCAGCTCAAAATTTTCATCATCAAATATGCTCGAGGATGTTTCTTCTTCAAAACTCTGTTTTGAAGAAGAAATTGTCAAAATTTGTTTTTGTAATAAAATGTATCTTTCCACCATGTTGTACTTCACCATGCAAACTCTGGTCATCCTTTGCCAAATTTCGATGCCAACATCCCTGCAAAAAATCAACCAATTTCATCATTCGAAGCTCGGAAAGTCAGTGAGGAAACAAAAAGACAGAAGTTGTATTAAATGAAAAAGTGCTAAAGTCAAAAAACATTACAAAGTGGGTTTTGAAGAAGAAAAAATTAAAACCATGTCTATATGAGATATTTCCCAAGATTATTAATTCATTTACAACAAGATTCATTGAGAAAATCTCAGAGAGAAGTCGAGTTTGAAGTTGAAGAGCGAAACTGTGTTTTAGAAGGGCAGACTTGTGATTGAAGGCCGCGTGGCGCATTGGGATAGGCCGCGACGCACCCATAGCATGTGGTGCATAGAGCCGAAAAACTCTGTGTATTTTTCTAAGGGTGCGGCGCACCCACTGAGCGCGGCGCACTGGGCATGCACGTGGCGCACAGAGCTCCAAAGGCAGAAACTCATTTTCCTCCATCAAAACTCAAATCAATTCAGTTCATTTGCCTCCAAGTAAGTTGTGTGTGCTTGCAATCTGAGTTTAATTCCTGTTGGGTGTCATTTGAAGGAGGTATTCAAAGATTTTAATTGGTGCAAAAATAAACCCTATACCCATAGTGCAATCTGCTCCCAAGGGTTTGCAAAGAGGTGTTTGGTGCTTAAAATCTCATTCCATTTTCATTTGTGCTCTTGTCATTTGTTATCATTGTTATCACTGCTAGTACTATCACATTATTATAACACAGTCCCTCTTCTATTCCCACTATCCCATATCCCTTATACCCTTTTATGCCCATGTGTTAACCCCCAAACCCTATCACTTACCATCACTTCCCCCCATTGATAAAATCCTAATTTCCGAAGCATTCAAAGGCTGTCTCTATTGCCTAATCATACCCCATCACTATCACTTTTTCCTATATCACTTGTAAATTGTCCAAATCCCTAAGTCCCTCAAACAGTGACTGTCCTCACACTTAAATTCACTTGATAGTCTATTGTATTCCTTGTGACCTTTCTCCACAGCACCCTATTGTATATGTGACACATTTGGCATTAAAGCATACACCAAACCATTTTTTTCACCTTACATTTATCAACACAAATGTCAAACACCTTGTTTTCAGTATCATGTCAAACAAATTCATCATATGAGCAGGGATATGAGCAGGACAGTGATTCAATCGTAGAGCTAAATGTACCGAGGAGGTCTCATAAAAGTGGCAGGCACTTCAGGGAGGAGCCCACTTCTTTGGCCCAATTGCAGGCCTGCCCACTTGCAATGACATGCTTTCAGCAACATTCATGTTTCCGGTATTGTGAAATGATATCTCAGATTCAGTACCATCCGATGTTGGTTTACTTATTTGTCCTACATTTTCGTGATGGTCATGTAAATCTTGCTGGAGTGAACTTCACTTTGACACCAGAGACTATTTCTGAGGCGACCGGGATACCGAACATTGGTGAGGAGTGGAATAAGAGACAGCAGCTGGATAGAGCATATTATGAACCTTACATCAGGCCTGGATATTTGAGGCAGCTGAGCAGAGTTTTCCCATTCCGTTTTCTAAAGGAGTCCTATGCGCCATTAATGAAGCTCATCATTAGATACTTCAGCTGTGAGGGTAGATTCTCGCGCCTTTATGCATACCATATCAGACTTTTGATGCATTTCACGAGAGTGCGAATGATGAATATTCCATACTTCATGTGCCGAAACATAGAGCGGATGACTACCCTTGTGCAGAAGAAGACTCCAGAGCAGCAACATAACAACATCTATCATTATGCGCTCATTAAAATCATTTTAGTACATCAGCTTGGATTGCAGGGCATCACATGGGAAGAGTTCATTTCTCGTGACTTCTTTACAGCCTCTCAGCCTCCTCCAGAGATTGTTCACGATGCAGATGAACCTTCGCATAAGTTTGAGGTTCCTAAGACAGAGCCTATCAGTATTCCAGGGTGTGTTACATATCAGAGAGGCCACAGAGCCTTATTCGCAGCAACACGACGAGTACAATCTCCACCAGGGGTGGAAGGGGTCTCGTTACCTTCATCAGCAACGCGAGTACTATCTCCATGTGGCATGGAAGGGGTCTCGCTTTCTACATCAGCACAGGTACAGGACAGAGGCAAGAAGCCTATGCACGATGAGGGCCCCTCGGGAGGCCAAGATACTGAATTTATATTGATCGATGTTGATTCGAGCTCTCCTAGCTCAAAGATGAAAGAAATCATCCAAGAACAAAAGGCTGAAATTGACACTTTGACCGTGCAGTTGCAGAGAGCTCAGTGGGTTATAAATTACTTGGAGCAGCGGAATAAACAACTGGAGGATCAGCAGACACTCATAGAGTTGCGGAAAATCCGTGAAGACCGTGAATTGGCCCGAAAAAGACCAGGTGACATGACACCATTTGAGCAAGAGACTTGCCTTACGTACATCAAAATTCATCTGGAGAAGCTGTTGGCGAAGGCCAATAGGGACAAAGACATGCTCAGACACATGAAGAATCACTATTGGGCCCGCAAACACGTTTGCAGAGCAAAAATGAAGATCCTGAAGGCAAGGCTGAGAAAAGCACTGAAACGTCGGAACAGGCTAGATCCACTCAGAATCTTGGCTGAAGCTTCCTTGGCTGAGCATGAGACATGATGGGAGACCTTCACTCCAAATTTTAGCAAATTTGGAGAAGCTTTTGTCATTTTTGAAAATTTTGGTTGCAAAACAGGTTTTTCCGCCCGACGCGCGCTTACGTTTGGGACATCTTTTGGAGGAAAACTTTGCATTTTTTGGTTTTTCATGATATATTATGTATGTTTAGGAATGGCCGAATCATTTCATCAAATTCTGGGCTGCCTATAGGGCCAAAAACACTCCAAAAATGGCCTTTCTGCCACTTTTTGCACCAGTAGGAACCAGTCTTGGGCGATTGCAGTTTTCGAGGGGAAAATGACATCCAAATTAAAAAATTCCACTTGGGGTGGATAGAAGACCTCTAGGGCTTTCCAACGAGCTATCATGAGCTCAATTTTGACTTCGGGAACTGCCCCAAAAATATGTCCAAAGTGGCGTGATGCATTGAGTTTTTTAGCGCGGCGCATAGAGAAATGTTTCCTCATTTTCACTCTTCAGCTAAGAAATTCACCCAGTTTTGACTATTTTTACTTTTTCATGTGATGATTGATCTATCATGATGTAATTTGGTGATTATGATGTAATTTTGGCATGTTTTTACTTTTTCTAGAGGATTCATTCACTAAAAAGCGAAAATTAGGTGAATGGATCAGTTTCCTAGCATATAGTGGCAAGTTGTTTGGCTGCCTAGATTTTAGCTCCATGTTTAGAATTGGTTGAAAAAACTCCTATAAGGATGAGATAGACCCCCATAGGCATGGGAAGGGGTTAGGATAGTCTATATATTGTATTTTCTGAGACGTTTTTAGGGTTGGATACTTGGGAAAAGTTTGGCACCTCATTGTACATCCATTTTCAGTTTTTGGCAAAGGAAAGACCAGAGTTTTGTAGCACTTGTTGGGATCCTTGTGGCTTCTGAGTTTTGATGATGTTCTTCTCATGTTATTGTAATTTTTATTAATTTTATATGTATTCCATCCTTCTCTATGCTTCTGAATTAAACAAATGAGTAATTTAGGTAGAATTCATTGATTTGCTAATGCTCTGCCTTAAGCTTTTGTTTAGTTTTTTTTATGTTCTTTGCCAGTTTGAAGAGGATCCTTGCACTCTCTTGCCCTCTTCAGCTTCTCAACAGTATTTTCTATCCATTCATTGATGTAAGTCATCAAATTCATTGCCTACCCTGCCCCAAGTTGAACTCTGCAAGAATTTGACCTCATCCCACAGCCCAAAAATTGTTTTTTCCTTTTTTCCAACAAAAAACCCCTAAAAATCAAAATCAAACACTCCTATTTGTTTATCTATCCTAATATCAGTTGTTGTTTTCGTCATCTTAATCCCCTTTGAATATTTTCATTGAGATTGACCCGGAGAGAGCCCTCTCTTGTCCTTGTAGGGCTAGCTACGAGGCTGAGCGTGGTTTGGTGTTGTCCTTCTTCTGCCTTATTTCAGCCTGAGGTGGATTTGGGAAGTAACATAGTGGCGACCATACTGGGGAAGAAAATGGTTTGCTTATTGGTGTTATTTGTTTCATAAGTTACATACGGAGCCTGAAGTCGCGCCAGGTAGCTTTCGAAACGCTTTTGCTTTGCATTAGCGGAAGTAGATAAACGCTGCTTCAGTCAATCTCTGGTTTAGCTTGTGAACGTGAAATTTGACTTGTGAATTACCCCAGTATATTACATCGTTCTAGACTTTTGGGTGATTGAGTCTAGAATTTGATAGGCTGAATAGGTCGTTTTGTCCTTTGATTTTTGAATAGATCAACACACTAGCTTCCAGAAGACATACTAGATCAAATCTCGATCCTTATCTGCCTCTATTGTATGAGAATCCCAATCTAATTTCAAGAATCCTCCGTAGAGAAAGTCCCGTGATCCCTTTGTTTAAATCTCATTCATGCCCGACTATATTTGAGTTCCTTGAAGATATTGAGTTTGATGATCAGTTCAAGTTGTCGTTGTTTGAAACTAAATCTAAAAGTGCTATTGGTTCTACCGTCATAAATCCGGAGTTTATCAAGTATCTTGAGGTTGAACAAGCTAATATATCTATTGATAGTTACATCCTGAACATTCAGAACTCTATTGTGGCAACGAATATTCCTGAGTTTATCGAGTCTGCTTCTGAAACTCTTGGTCCATCAGCAGTTACTTCTGATTCACAAGTTCACGCTGAGCCTTCTTTTATTCCTACCATTCTCGTGCAACCATCGGTATCTGATCAACAATTAGCAGTAGTTCCTCCTCCATCTCCACCACATACACCTCGAACACCTACTGCTCCTACTCCACCAGTTTCTCCAAGACAGATCATAAATCCACCAAGAGCAATGGCTGCTAGATTTGCACCTCTTGTTTTGCCAGCAAACTTGGATCCTATGCCCGCTTATTATCAGAGTAAAATTCCTTTGTTTGATGGTACTCCTCAAAGTGTGCCCGCTCAGCAGCATATTGATAGAATGATAGAATTTTTTGACCTCCATGAAATTGATGAAGAGAATGTCTCCATGAGATTGTTTGTCCAAACTTTTGGAGGTGAGGTACGCAAGTGGTTCAGAGCTTTGCAGCCCAGAAGTATTAATACATTAGAATACCTTCAGAGACAGTTTCTAGATCGGTGGGAGATGAAGAAAGATCCACTCAAATCACTTATGAGTATACTAAGATCAAGCGCAATCCTGGTGAGTCTGTCCAAGACTATATTATCAGATTTAACGTGGTTTATAATGCAATTCCTAATGACTTGAGGCCTTCTAAGAAGTAAGTTTTGTTAAAATTCCTGGATGGTTTTGATCCGGAGATTGCCTATTCATTACGAGATAGAGATCCGCCCACTTTAGAGGACATGCAGAAGATTGCCGTGAGTGTTGAGGCAAATTTGAATGACAAGAGAGCTAGACTGAAAACAGAGAAAAAAGTTGTGATAAAGGAAGAAGCTTCTACATCTACAGATCAGATAATTCGCAAAGTGGAAAAAATGTTCGAAAGGTTCACTCTTGATAATCCTGAACCACAAGTTCGAAATCCCAACTTCCGTGGTCAGCAGCAGCCCCAATTCAGGATTAAGCAACGAGAACAGCGAGCACAAGAACCAGCAGTCCAGCAGCAAGTAAAGAGACCTCTTCAGCAGAATTTTGTTGGTCAGGATTCAGATGATGAAGATGATGTAGTGGGGGAGGAAAATCATTTTTTTACTCCTGATGATTTGCCCATTTATATCACCGAAGATGAAGAGTATGAAAAAATTTCAGCGGTACAAAGAGATGAGGATTTTATCTTGGCTAATGATGCAGCCCTTGAGGAAGAGTCAGATGAGTATCAGTCAGGATATATGAATGCATTGTCAACTCAGCAGAAGCAATATTCTCTTAGAAATATAGATGTACCAGTCAATCCAATTCAGAAGAGAAAGGAAGTTTCAGCACCTAAAAACGATCCACCTGTTGCACAAAAGAAAGCAAAAGAGATAGTTGATTCCGCTGCCACTAAGTCATCATCAGTAGAAAAATCAAATTAGCCAATTCCATCGAGAGAGAAGGTTGAAAAGAAAGATGTTCCAGCCAAAGAAATTGAAAATACTTCAGCCTTTAGTTTGGAGAATGAGATTTCAAAATTAAAGGTATCTATTCCCTTGACTGAACTAATGAGGAACAGTAGTTATAAAGGTCAAGTTTCTAGAATTTTGAATTTCGATCCCATGTCTGATATGGTGAATATTGAAGATGATCAACCAGAGCTGATATTTGGACCAGCTTTAGATAGTGAGTCTCCAGACAGCGAAGTGCCTCCTTTTTATATCAGTCTTCGATTGCATGAGTTTTTATTGCATAATGCCATGTTCGATTTCGGTGCTTCCCATAATCTTATGCCGAAAGAAATCATGGAGTAGTTGTGTTTAGACATTACTAGGAAGTACCATGATCTTTATTCATTTGATTCTAGCAGAGTGAGATATATTGGGCTCATTAAAGATTTGGTTGTAAGTTTGGATCAGATTCCTACAAAGAATGTTTTGATGGACATTGTTGTAGCAGACATTCCTCCTAGATTTGGTATGTTGCTTTCCAGATCTTGGGGAGAAAAATTGAAAGGGACATTACAATTGTATTTCTCCTATGCGACGATTCCTGTGTTTGGACAAATGAGAATGTTGTACCAGGAAAAAAAAATGAAGTACATGATTACAACCAAGGAGAAACCGGTTAATCATCCGATTAATTATGTACATACAGATCTAGAGTCTTTTGTTTTGTTTGACGATAGTTTCAATGATGTAGATAGTCAGTTGGTTCAAGCAGAAGATATCCCAGAGATTACCGAGAATTTCAGAGAAGTTATGCAGAAAGAAAGGCAGCTACCGGAAAGCACAGTTGAGCAATCAGCTAAAGATAACGGATAGCAAGCAGAAAAAACAGAGCTAGCACAATTCCAGCACTTAGAGGATGATGAAGAGGGTCTATGGACCATGGATTTCGATGGTGCAGTCGGCAATGATGGTGTTGGGATTGGTATTTGGGTACGCAGTCCATTTTCCACTCCTAACAAGGTACCGAGCAATGTACGGGTATGTTCTTACAAATTGGCATTTGATTGTTTGAATAATGGTGGTATATGAAGCTGCGATTCATTAGCTTCAGATTATAGAAAAGATGATGCATAAAGAAGGTGCAGTCAATGGTGGCTACGGGTGGTGATTAAGCAGGTAAAGGGTGAATATCAAACGAAACATCCCCGGATGCGCGCTTACCGGAACGCTGTCCTTGATATTTTGAAGCAGTTTTCAGATTATACCTTGACTTGTGTTAGCGCTCGAATCTACCGTAGGCTGAAATAAGGTAAAACTCAAGGCAACATCAAACCAAGCTCAGCCTCGTAGCTAGCCCTACGAGGACACGAGAGGGCTCTCTCCAGTCAATCTCGAGAAAATGAGCAATGGGGTGCGAGATGGCTTATAGTGAATGCTGATTTTAGGCTAGTAAATAAATGTGAAAAGGAAATTTAATGAATAACTGAGTTTTCTGGGCTGTATGGGACCAAGGAACAACATGAGCAGAGATTTAATCAAAGGTACAGGGTATTTCATAAGGCGAGATAGGAATGAAGTTTAACAATTAAATTGAAATTAAATGGAATGCAAAGACTATTTAAGAAAGATGAAAAGGGAATTAAACAATGAATCCTTTCCAACAGAATAAAATTACACAAATACTGAATGCTCCCTCAAGGCAGAGCAAATAAATTGGGTTCTACCTCCCTTACTGTAAAGAATTTAGCTGGAAATGATTATGAATGAACTATGAAACATTACAAAAGACATATGAAACAGAAATAAAGACACAATTGCTAAATTCGTACCACAAGAATCTTATAAACTAGAGCTGCAACCTTTCATTATTCCTCTGTCAAAGCTGTACAATGAAGCTCTCTGTTATCTCCCCTATGTTTCCCAGAACTCTCCCTACAAATGTTTACAATACAATAAATAACTCAAATGTTGAAAACAAATCGATGAAAGTATGGAGCTATTTCAACTGAAATGATGAAAATAGTAAAAGAGCCACTCATCAGTTATGAAGAACAGCGTTACATTTTTCATTAAAGATTTTCTGTGACCAATAAAAAGGCGGAAACTGTAGTGTGAACCTTCCAAATCATAACTGAAGACAAATATAGGAAATCTGTTCCTAATTTTTTGCTATGGTTGATATCTTTGTTTAATTTTGGCTTTGTGGTCGTTGACATTTTAATTACAAGTCTAGATATGCAATGCCACGCTGATGTCGAAGCGAAAAACATGGGAGTAAAGAGTGGTTCAAGGATCAACTAAATAAACACTAGACTGAAATGGAACCCTTTGTTATGATTCTTTTGCAGGAACACCTTTTATAGTCACACACTTCTTTCTCATTGTCCAGAAGGCAGCAAAGTATCGATTTTGCATCATGGAAGTCGGGTTTGCAGTGTAAGTTGTTTCAATAGTTCTCTCTGTCTCCAGCTCAAATCCATAATGAAATGCTATTCTTTCACATCTTCCAAACTGATTTCAATCGAAATTTCATCTGTCAGGTGCATACGTGTCTGCGAAATGGTAAAGAAGCGGTCCACGATTTATCCATACCTAATTCCTCCCTTCTGGATGAAACAATCTCCATCACAAACTGGTCGATGGTATTCAGAGCAGACTTAAGTTTTCGCATCGATTCCTAAACCGAAAACCCCATGATCTTTCTCAAATAAATAGGCGTTATAAATCGACTATACGATGCTTCAATAGCATCATCGAATGCTTTGACAAAGGGAATGGCCAGCAGAGATGGAGATAAACACCCCACTTCCACCCCAAACACAATTTTGCAAATTTTTTCAAACGTGAAACGAAATAACATGTCTTGAAGATCGATTGAACTTCCTTTGGATATAGTTCCATCCAGAACAGCAGTGATTCCAGCCACGTGCAAAACAAAATATCCCAAGTATAACCATCTGTTGATAATTCATATAAGTATATCAATGATGCACATTGTACTTATCCAATAATTTCACTTTCATTTCTTCTTCATATAAACTAGAAGACAACTGATACATACAAAAAACCCAAGATCGGCCAAAAGACTACTCTTAAACATTTAATCATCAACAAGATCCTCCGGAGTGTCTTGCACTTTTCGTTTGATTACAAGAACTGGGCAATCAGCATGCTTTGAGATATACTCACTCACAGTTCCAACAAATATCCTCTGTACAGGTCCAAGACCGCGACTTCCAACAATTAAAATGTCTGGATGTATTTTTTATACTTCATGACAAATTTTTCCTTTGGATCTCCTTTTCTAATCCATCCTTCGCATGGAACCCCAATTTCGTGGCAGCGTCTGATGAAAAATTCCAATAGATGAAGCCCTCTTATCTTTTCCCTATTCTTTAAGTTTTTAAAATCATCTGGTGAGGCATAAATGCTATCCATATCATCAAATCCATCTTCATCTGGTACTTCTACATGGAGGAAGCAGAGTTTGAAGAGATGTCTGCATGATTTCTTAACAAGTTTCTTCAGTATCCACTCAAATGCATCAACGCTGCTCAGAGATGGATGGGGATATCCTTTTATGGATGATTGATTCACACATATCAGTACTTTCGTAGGGTTTTCCTTCGTCTCTGCATCTACCTCCACTTGTATTTCAGCCATGCTCATGGTCGTCTTGAATTCTCCTCTTTCTTTGGCAAGCGCGGCGCATTGGGATTTTCAACGGAGTTTTTACTCTGTATGCGTCGCGCACTATGGGTGCGCCGCGCCCTTGATAATTTACACTATCAAACTTTGCCCAGTGCGCCGCACGCATTCTATGTGCTGCGCCTGCTTTGTGTGCGCCGCGCTCAAACTGTCAGCACAATTCCGGCCCTTCAACAATGAAATTTGTCTACAACCTCCAACTTCGACTTTCTCCTTTGGATTTTTGTGAATGTTTGACATGCAGATAGGTTGTAAAAAACAATGAATTTTCCTTACATATTTGAGAACCCATTTTATAACATTTGATATTGGCATTTTCAAATGTGAGTTCTTACTTTCTGATTTAAATGATGGCTCCTTTGGCTGTTTTTGGCAGGAATGATCGATGTTGGATTTCGGCGGAGGATCAGGAGACTGCATGTGAATATCTTCAACAAGAAAACTTTGAATAATTACATATTGAAAACAAATCTAATGATTTCTTCTTCAAAACAGAGTTTTGAAGAAGAAATACCCTCAAGCATCTTTAATGATGAAATTTTGAACTGAAAACATATGGAAAACCTCCTCATGTCCTGCAAGCGTTATTTCACACTTCTGAAGACAAAACCCTGGACTCAAGAATTAAAATGACTCTTTTTGACCAAAATGGCATTTAATGACTGCAAATGACGAGAAATGACAGAGGACTGACAAGACTGAGTCTAACATTGGCTCCAATGGGGATGGTGGCTCCCTGGAGGTGCCAAGAACAACAGATCTTTGGGGGAGCAGACAGTGCCTACATTCATTGGGCTATGGAGTTCGTTATTTGAAAAATCGACACGACTCTTGAATCAATTTTTAAACTGAAACTGGACTCAAACTGACTCGATCTCAAGACTGAAATGACTAAAAAACTAACTCGACAAACTTCAAACCAAAGCTGCAATGAAACTGGAACAAAATGTTTCCTTTGGCTGCTTATTTATTCACAAAATCTACCCTACTTCGCTGCAGAGCCAATAGATCAAGTGATGTTGTAATGCCAGATCAACCATTCAAGTAACCGTGACAAGGACGCTGCTTGAGAGTGCTCCCACCAGGACACAAATGTAATTGCTGGCAGCCATGCATGCACGTAATGAGTCTGGTTATGTAAAACATAATTTGATCTATAATTTAAACTGAAAAACATTTCCATGTACGTTGCAATGGGATCACAAAATCCAAACTCTGTTTGCTGCCCCAACTCCGCAATACATACTTCCAGTTGCACACTATCAATGCAAACATCCATGGGCAGTTCTATTGCTTCTTGTTTTGAAGGAGGAAGAGTTTCCAAGAACTTTTTTGGATCTCGGAATTCATATGATTGGATCTGATCATTTAAATCCTGAATCTCCTTCTCAAATATTTCAACAACTAACTCACAGACACCAGTTTTAGCTTCAAGAGGAAACTTCGGAGATTTCAAACATTGAAGCAAGACAATGAAAAATTCTTCATTAATTTCAATATCTGCTAACTGATCTCTAATTTCTTTTACAACTTCAAAAAGTGCAGGGTTTGCCACATACCCTACCATTGCATGAGTGGATCAGCGAGCACTGGAATCTCTGGATCGAGTTGGAGTCGCCAGGTGAATGTTTCAGCCTTCATATGTGTCTGACTGCTGTCCACCGTCAGCAATCGGACCTGAACTTTGTCATCCTTTACCGGGGAGGAACTCCACAGTATGGTCGCCACTATGTTAGCGCTCGAATCTACCTTAGGCTGAAATAAGGTAAAACTCAAGGCAACATCAAACCAAGCTCAGCCTCGTAGCTAGCCCTACGAGGACAGGAGAGGGATCTCTCCAATCAATCTCGATAAAATGAGAAATAAGGTGCGAGATGACTTAAAATGGGAACTGATTTTAGGCTAGTAAATAGATAGGAAAGTATTTTGATGAATGATTAGGTTTTCTAGGCTATATGGGACTAAGGACAGCATTGAGCAGAGATTTAATCAAAGGCACACGGTATTTCATAAGGCGAGATAGGAATGAAGTTTAACAATTAAATTGAAATTAAATGGAATGTAAAGACTGTTTAAGAAAGCTGAAAAGGGCATTAAACAATGAATCCTTTCCAACAGAAGAAAATTACACAAAGACTGAACGCTCCCTCAAGGCAGAGCAAATAAATTGGGTTCTACCTCTCTTACTGTAAAGCATTCAGCTGGAAACGATTATGAATGAACTATGAAACATTACAAAAGACATAAGAAACAGAAAGAAAGACACATTTTCTAAATTCGTACCACAAGAATATTATAAACCAGAGCTACAACCTTTCATTATTCCTCTATCAAAGTTGTACAATGAAACTCTCTGTTATCTCCCCTATGTTTCCCAGAACTCCCCCTCTACAAACGTTTACAATACAATAAATAACTCAAATGTTGAGAACAGATCGATGAAAGTATGGAGCTGTTTCAACTGAAATGATGAAAATAGTAAAAGAGCCACTCATCAGTTCTAAAGAACAGCGTTACATTTTTCATTTGAGATTTTCTGTGACCAATAAAAAAGCGGAAACTATAGTGTGAACCTTCCAAATCATAACTGAAGACAAAGATAGGCAATCTGTTCCTATTTTTCTGCTATGGTTGATATCTTTGTTTAATTTTAGCTTTGCGGTCGTTGACATTTTAATTACGAGTCTAGATATGCAATGCCACGCTGATGTCGAAGCGAAAAACATGGGAGTAAAGAGTGGTTCAAGGATCAGCTTCTAAATAAACACTAGACTGAAATGAAGCCTTTGTTATGATTCTTTTGCAGGAACACCTTTTACAGCCAGACACTTCTTTCTCATTGTCCAAAAGGTAGCAAAGTATCGATTTTGCATCATGGAAGTCGGGTTTGCAGTGTAAGTTGTTTCAATAGTTCTCTCTGTCTCCAGCTCAAATCCATAATGAAATGCTATTATTTCACATCTTCCAAACTGATTTCAATCGACATTTCATCTGTCAGGTGCATACGTGTCTGCGAAATGGTACAGAAGCAGTCCACGATTTATCCATACCCAATTCATCCCTTCTGGATGAAACAATCTCCATCACAAACTGGTCGATGGTCTTCAGAGCAGACTTAAGTTTTCGCATTGATTCCTAAAACGAAAACCCCATGATATTTATCAAATAAATAGGTGTCATAAATCGACTATACGATGCTTCAATAGCATCATCGAATGCTTTGACAAATGGAATGACCGGCAGAGATGGAGATAAACACCCCACTTCCACCCCAAACAAAATTTTTCAAATGTTGTCAAATGTGAAACGAAATAACATGTCTTGAAGATCGCTTGCACTTCCTTTGGATATAGTGCCATCCAAAACAGCAGTGATACCAGCCACGTGCAAAACAAAATATCCCAAGTATAACCATCTGTTGATAATTCATATAAGTATATCAATGATGCACATTGTACTTATCCAATAATTGCACTTTCATTTCTTCTTCATATAAACTAGAAGACAACTGATACATACAAAAAACCCAAGATCGGCCAAAAGACTACTCTTAAACATTTAATCATCAACAGGATCCTCTGGAGTGTCTTCCACTTTTCGTTTGATTACAAGAACTGGGCAATCAGCATGCTTTGAGATATACTCACTCACAGTTCCAACAAATATCCTCTGTACAGGTCCAAGACCGCGACTTCCAACAATTAAAATGTCTGGATGAATTTTTTATACTTCATGACAAATTTGTTCCTTTGGATCTCCTTTTCTAATCCATCCTTCGCATGGAACCCCAATTTCGTGGCAGCGTCTGATGAAAAATTCCAATAGATGAAGCCCTCTTATCTTTTCCCTATTCTTTAAGTTTCTAAAATCATCTAGTGAGGCATAAATGCTATCCATATCATCAAATCCATCTTCATCTGGTACTTCTACATGGAGGAAGCAAAGTTTGAAGAGATGCCTGCATGATTTCTTAACAAGTTTCTTCAGTATCCACTCAAATGCATCAACGTTGCTCAGAGATGGATGGGGATATCCTTTTATGGATGATTGATTCACACATATCAGTACTTTCGTAGGGTTGTCCTCCATCTCTAAATCTACCTCCACTTGTATTTCAGCCATGCTCATGCTCGTCTTGAATTCTCCTCTTTCTTTGGCAAGCGCGACACGTTGGGATTTTCAACGGAGTTTTTACTCTGTATGCATCGCGCACTATGGGTGTGTCGCGCCCTTGATAATTTACACTATCAAACTTTTCCCAGTGCGCCGCGCCTACTTTGTGTGCGCCGTGCTCAAACTGTCAGCACAATTCCGGCCCTTCAACAATGAAATTTGTCTACAACCTCCAACTTCGACTTTCTCCTTTGGATTTTTATGAATGTTTGACATGCAGATAGGTTGTAAAAAACAATGAATTTGCCTTACATAATTGAGAACCCATTTTATAACATTTGATATTGGCATTTTCAAATGTGAGTTCTTACTTTCCGATTTAAATGATGGCTCCTTTGGCTGTTTTTGGCAGGAATGATCGATGTTGGATTTCGGCGGAGGATCAGGAGACTGCATGTGAATATCTTCAACCAGAAAACTTTGAATAATTACATATTGAAAACTAATCTAATGATTTCTTTTTCAAAACAGAATTTTGAAGAAGAAATACCCTCAAGCATCTTTAATGATGAAATTTTGAACTGAAAACATATGGAAAACCTCCTCATGGCCTGCAAGCGATATTTCACACTTCTGAAGACAAAACCCTGGACTCAAGAATTAAAATGGCTCTTTTTGACCAAAATGGCATTTAATGACTGCAAATGACGAGAAATGACAGAGGACTGACAAGACTGAGTCTAACAACTTGTATTCCTCGCATTCAAAATGGAATTGCAGATTCACTTGCCAAGGCAGCAAGTAACTTGAAGATCCCAATGAATTCAAGTAATAAGTTCTAAATCCATGTGAAGCATCGTCCTACCGTCCCGGATAATCAAAGATGTTGGAAATTTTTCCAAGATGATGATGAGATTAATTATTTTCTACAAAGTAAAGGTAAGTTCAAAGATACCTCAATCGATGTGGAATATGATGATGGTGATGATGCTCAAGTAAATCAAATGGAAGTGTTACAGCTGAAAGATAACATTATTCCTAAAGGTTTGATACCTTTAGAAGAGCTCTTCGATCAGGATGATGTGGCCAAGAAACCAACTTTACGACCGACTGAAAAAGGAGTTGAGGATGTAAATATTGGGACAGCTGAAAACCCCAAAATGGTGAAGTTATCCAAATCATTACCACCAGAGGTAAAAGACAAATATGTGAGTTTGTTGTCTTCATTTGCTGATGCTTTCGCTTGGGATTACTCAGATTTGAAGACGTATGACACCAATATAATCCAGCATACTATCCCAATTAAGCCTAATCAGAAGCCTTTCAGACAAAAGCTAAGAAGAATCAATCCGAAATTGCTGCCATCAATTTAGAAGGAGGTAAACAAGTTGTACAAAGCAGGAATCATTGTTCCCATCAGATTTTCTGATTGGATTTCCAATTTAGTGCTAGTGTGGAAAAAGACAGGTGAGATTCGGCTGTGTATTGATTTCTGAAATTTGAACAAAGTGTCATTGAAGGAAAATTATCCATTGAAAAGGATGGATCATATATTGCAGCGAGTAGTGGGTGCATCTCGAATGTCACTACTCGACGGTTATTCTGGTTATAACCAAATTTTGGTTCATGAGGACGACCGCGACAAAATAGCGTTCACCACTCCGTGGGGAACATTCCACTATGCCAAGATGCCATTTGGTTTGAAGAACGCTGGTGCAACTTTCCAGCGGGCGATGGACATGGCTTTTGCGAATGAAAAAGATGTTTTCCTTGTTATATACCTTGATGATTTGACGGTTTTTTCCAATTCCGATGAAGAGCATATGTATCACTTGAAAGTTGTTTTTCAAAAGTGTAGAAAATATGGTGTCTCACTTAATCCTAAAAAGAGCTTGTTCACCATGGATGAAGGTAAATTACTTGGTCACATTATTTCCAAAGATGGCATTCATATTGATCCAGCACGTGTTGAAGCAATCCAGCAAATTGACCCTCCTAGGAACAAGAAGGAGATTCAGTATTTTAATGGTAAGATGAAATTTTTGCGTCGTTTTGTCCCTAACCTTGTTGAGCATTTGAGAGAAATAACAAATATGCTGAAAAAGGACAGCCAAGTGAAGTGGACTGAAGATGCGGTAAAGTCCTTTAATTTGGTGAAGTTGGCACTATCTTCAGCTCCGGTGTTAATCAACCCGGATTACACCCAAGATTTTATTTTATTTTCCTTTGCTTCAGAGCACACCATGGCAGCTGTGTTAATGCAAAAAAGAGATGGACATGAGAAGCCCATAGCGTTTTTCAGTCGAACTATTAGAGACGCAGCCTTGAAATACAACATCATTGAGAAACAAGCTCTAGCACTGGTAAAGGCATTGAAGGATTTCCGGGTATACATTTTGCATTCCCATATTTTAGCTTATGTTCCTAACGCTGTTGTGAAAGATGTTTTAGTACAGACAGATCCAGAAGGAAGACGTGGTAAGTGGATCGCAGCTTTGCTGGAATATGATGTGGAAATAAGGCCCACGAAGCTTATCAAGGGACAGGGGCTGGCGAAGCTTATGGCCGAATCGAATTTGCATGCGCTAGACATAAATCTGATTGCTGCTATGTCTAATGAAGATGAGAAGAATTCGCCACTTCAGGTATCAGAAATTTTTGTTGATTCCCCATGGTATTCAGATATCGTGTATGTTCTTCAAAATTTGTCATCACCGCCCGGTATGAATAGAAACAAAGGTAGGTCTTTGAAACTGAAGGCTGCAAAATTTTGTATTTTGAATTCTGCACTTTATTGGAAAGACCCAGGTGGTGTGTTATTGAATTTTTTGGTGGAGGAAGAAGCGAAGAAGGTAATGGAGGATTTCCACAAAGGATATTGCGGCGGTCATCATTTTTGGAAAACCACTGCCAATAAGATTTTGAGAGCAGGGTACTATTGGCCGACATTGTTTGCTGATGTATATAAAACAGTTAAAGGCTACCATGAGTGCCACATTTTCGAAGGAAGACAGAAATTACAACCATTGCCACTCAAGCCTATTGAGGTAAGCGCCCCTTTCCAGCAGTGGGGTTTGGATTTCACTGGGGAGATTCATCCTTATTCTTCAGGACAGCATAGATGGATTCTAACAGCCACCGATTACTTTACGAAATGGATCGAAGCAGTTCCCACAAGACAAGCCACCGATTTGGTAATTATTTCTTTCCTTGAGAACAACATTTTTTCTCGTTTTGGTTGCCCGAGTAAATTGATCACAGATAATGCAGCGGATTTTAAATCAAGAAAGATGATTGAGTTTTGTGCTAAGTATAAAATCATTTTGGGGCATTCAACCGCCTATCATCCGCAAGGTAATGCTTTGACGGAATCTTCCAATAAGTCTCTAGTCAATATCATTAAAAAGTTGCTGGACATCAATAAGAAGAGTTGGCATAAAAAGCTGGTAAATGCGCTATGGGCTGATCAGGTAAGTCAAAAAAAGTCCATTGGTATGTCCCCCTTCGAGTTAGTTTATGGAGTAGATACAGTCTTTCCTACTTCACTTGTTGTTCTGGTGGTCAAGCTTCTTCAGGAATCTGGTAGTGAAGAAAGCCATATGCAGAGAGGGATAAATCAGATGATTCATTTGCAGCAAACGAGAGAAGAGGTCTCCAGAACACATTTAAGTTGCAGGAGAGAATCAAAAAGATCTATGACAGGAAAGCGAAGGCAGATAAATTCCAGCTGGAGGAAGTGGTACTGAAGTGGGATGCTAGGAATGAGGACAAAGGTAAACATGGTAAGTTTGAAAACCCCTGGAAAGGTCCATTCAATATTGCATCATATCGAGGTCAGAACGCCTTTCTGTTGAAGGAGATGAACGGTGAAGACTATCCAAGAGGGCCAGTCAATGGATGGCTGCTCAAGCACTACCATTTCTAAGATGTTTTCTGTTGATCATCTTGTCATTGTACATATCATGTATTTCAATTTCATTGTAAGTGTGCACTGTAGTCTTTTCTTCAGTCTGGGGCCCGAAGTGAAGGCTATAATTCTGAAGAAAGATTTCAGTTTTAGTTTGAGTCTGTTTAGTTGATTTGGTTCAGTCATTACTGTTTTAAAAGTTGAGTCAGTTTAAGTTAAAGTTTCAGTCAAAAGTCTTGAGTTGTTTTGTTGAAATAATGGACTCCATAGCCCAATGGACGAAGGCACTAGTCTGCTCTCCCAAAGATTTTCCGTTCTTGGAACCTCCAAGGAGCTACCATCCCCATTGGAGCCAATGTTAGAGTCGGTCTTTACATCCCTCCGTCAGAGATCATTTCTCTTATTGCATTTCATTTTTTAGGTGTCTCATTCTGCTCATTCATCTGCATTCCATTAGGGGCATGCCATTGACTGACGAAAGGGTTTTGTTCTTTCATTTTCCCTCATGCTTGTACCTGCCGGGTTGGTCAAATTTTCTCAAAATTTATCAAAGTTCAGTTCATGTCATTTACAGTCATAGATGTTGTTTTGGTCAAAAGAGTCATTCTAGTTTCTAGGTCTAGGGTTTCAATCTTTAGGAATGTTAAATAATGCCCGCAGGCCATGAGGAGGTTTTCAAATAAGTTTTTAGCTCAAAATTTTCATCATCAAATATGCTCGAGGATGTTTCTTCTTCAAAACTTTGTTTTGAAGAAGAAATTTTCAAAATTTGTTTTTGTAATAAAATGTATCTTTCCACCATGTTGTACTTCACCATGCAAACTCTGGTCATCCTTTTCCAAATTTCGATGCCAACATCCCTACAAAAAATCAACCAATTTCATCATTCGAAGCTCGGAAAGTCAATGAGGAAACAAAAAGACAGAAGTTGTATTAAATGAAAAAGTGCCAAAGTCAAAAAACATTACAAAGTGGGTTTTGAAGAAGAAAAAATTAAAACCATGTCTATATGAGATATTTCCCAAGATTATTAATTCATTTGCAACAAGAGTCATTGAGAAAATCTCATAGAGAAGTCGATTTTGAAGTTGAAGAGCGAAACTGTGTTTTAGAAGGGCAGACTTGTGATTGAAGGCCGCGCGGCGCATTGGGATAGGCCGCGGCACACCCATAGCACCCGGCACATAGAGCCGAAAAACTCTATGTATTTTTCTAAGGGCGCGACGCAACCACTGAGTGCGGCGCACTGGGTGTGCACGCGGCGCACAGAGCCCCAAAGGCCGAAACTCATTTTCCTCCATCAAAACTCAAATCAATTTAGTTCATTTGCCTCCAAGTAAGTTGTGTGTGCTTTCTATCTGAGTTTAATTCATGTTGGGTGTCATTTGAAGGAGGTATTCAAAGATTTTAATTGGTGCAAAAATAAACCCTATACCCATGGTGCAATCTGCTCCCAAGGGTTTGCAAAGAGGTGTTTGGTGCTTAAACTCTCATTCCATTTTCATTTGTGCTCTTGTCATTTGTTATCATTGTTATCACTGCTAGTACTGTCACATTATTATAACATAGTCCCTCTTCTATTCCCACTGTCCCATATCCCTTATACCCTTTTATGCCCATGTGTTAACCCCCAAACCCTATCACTTACAATCACTTCCCCCCATTGATAAAATCCTAATTTCCGAAGCATTCAAAGGCTGTCTCTATTGCCTAATTATACCCCATCACTATCACTTTTTCCTATATCACTTGTAAATTGTCCAAATCCCTAAGTCCCTCAAACAGTGACTGTCCTCACACTTAAATTCACTTGACAGTCTATTGTATTCCTTGTGACCTTTCTCCACAGCACCCTATTGTATATGTGACACATTTGGCATTAAAGCATACACCAAACCATTGTTTTCACTTTACATTTATCAGCACATATTTTTCAAACACCTTGTTTTCAGTATCATGTCAGAAACAAATTCATCATATGAGCAGGGATATGAGCAGGACAGTGATTCAACCGCAGAGCTAAATGTACCGAGGAGGTCTCATAAAAGTGGCAGGTACATCAAGGAGGAGCCCACTTCTTTGGCCCAATTGCAGGCCTGCCCGCTTGCAATGACATGCTTTCAGCAACATTCATGTTTTCGGTATTGTGAAATGATATCTCCATTTGAGCGAGAGACATGACACCAGAGACATGACATGACCATCACGAAAAAGACCAGGTGACATGACACCATTTGAGCGAGAGACTTGCCTTATGCACATCAACATTCATCTGGAGAAGTTGTTGGTGAAGTCCAATAGGGACAAAGACATGCTCAGACACATGAAGAATCACTATTGGGCCCACACACACGTTTGCAAAGCAAAAGTGAAGATCCTGAAGGCAAGGCTGAAAAAAGCACTAAAACTTCGGAACAGGCCAGATCCACTTAGAATCTTGGCTAAAGCTTCCTTGGCTGAGCATGAGACATGATGGGAGACCTTCACTCTAAATTTCAGCAAATTTGGAGAATATTTTGTCATCTTTGAAAATTTTGCTTGCAAAACAGGTTTTTCTGCCCAACGGGTCGCGCCACCCGACGCGCGCTTACGTTTGGGACATCTTCTGGAGGAAAAATTTGCACTTTTGGGTTTTTCATGATATATTATGTATGTTTAGGAATGGCCAAAGCATTTCATCAAATTCTGGGCTACCTAAAGGGCCAAAAACACTCCAAAAATGGCCTTTCTGCCACTTTTTGCACCAGAGGGAAGGAGAATTGGGATATTGCAGTTTTGGAGGGGTAATGACATCCAAATTAAAAAATTCCACTTGGGTTGGATAGCCGACATCCAGTTCTTTCCAACGAGCGATCATGAGCTCAATTTGGACTTCAGGAAGTTCCCCAAAAATAGGTCCAAATTGGCGCGACGTATTGAGTTTTTGAGCACGGCGCATAGAGAAATTTTGCCTCATTTTCACTCTTCAGCTCAGAAATTCGCCCAGTTTTGACTAGTTTTACTTTTTCATGTGATGATTGATCTATCATGATGTAATTTGGTGATTATGATGTAATTTTTGCATGTTTTTACTTGTTCTAGAGGATTCATTCACTAAAAAGTGAAAAGTAGGTGAATGGATCAGTTTCCTAGCATATAGAGGCAAGTTGTTTAGCTGCCTAGATTTTAGCTCCATGTTTAGAATTGGTTGAAACAGCTCCTAGAAGGATGAGCTCGACCCCTAGAGGCATGGGAAGGGGTTAGGATAGTCTATATATTGTATTTTCTGAGACATTTTCAGGGTTGGATACTTGGGAAAATTTTGGCACCTCATTGTACATCCATTTTCAGTTTTTGGCAAAGGAAAGACCAGAGTTTTGCAACACTTGTTGGGATCCTTGTGGCTTCTGAGTTTTTATGATGTTCTTCTCATGTTATTGTAAGTTTCATTAATGTTATATGTATTCCATCCTTCTCTATGCTTCTGAATTAAACAAATGAGTAATTGAGGTAGAATTCATTGATTTGCTGATGCTCTGCCTTAAGCTTTTGTTTAGTTTTTTCTATGTTCTTCGTCAGTTTGAAGAGGATCCTTGCACTCTCTTGCCCTATTCAGCTTCTCAGCAGTATTTTCTATCCATTCATTGATATAAGACATCAAATTCATTGCCTACCCTGCCCCAACTTGAACTCTGCAAGAATTTGGCCTCATCCCCAAGCCCAAAAATTGTTTTTCCTTTTTTCCAACAAAAAACCCCTAAAAATCAAAATCAAACACTCCTATTTGTTTATCTGGCCTAAGATCAGTTGTTTTTTTCGTCATCTCAAACCCCTTTGAATATTTTCATTGAGATTGACCCGGAGAGAGCCCTCTCCTATCCTCGTAGGGCTAGCTACGAGGCTGAGCATGGTTTGGTGTTGTCCTTCTTCTGCCTTATTTTACCCTGAGGTGGATTTGCGAAGTAACATAGTGGCGAACATACTGGGGAAGAAAATGGTTTGCTTATTGGTGTTATTTGTTTCATAAGTTACAGATGTTGGGAAAAATACTGAGAGGGGGGGGGTGAATCAGTATTTACTGCATAATCAAATCTTTTTACTTTTTCATTCCTTAAAACCCATACGCTAATTTCCTTAAGTAAACTAGCGTATATACACGGATCCCCTTTATGAAACTAGCGTATACATAGAGATCTAGATCAGTCATTAAACCTTTACTTATATTATTCCATCATTCATTCATCAGGTGCTCAATAAACAGTAAACAGGTGTAGTAAGAACAGAATAAACCATCACACAAAGCATCACACATGAACACCAGGATTTTTAGGTGGAAACCCAAATCGGGAGAAAACCACCGCTGCAGTTGCTCAACCTTCAATATTTTATTATAGAGAAAACATCTTACAACATATGTGCTGGCGCAGACTTGACCAGCACGCAGGCACCCACCTGCGCTCGTTTACCAGCCTCTCCTCGAAGGGAGCTACGACCCCCTGACTCGTTTACCAGCCTCTCCTGGAAGGGAGCTACGACCCCCCGATCTCGTTTACCAGCCTCACCTGGAAGGGAGCTACAACTCCCTGACTGAAGGCTACAACCTTCAGCACCACCTTGGACCACGTTTCATCAATTTTCACACTGGATCCAACAACTTCGATAGAACACCACTTGCAGGCCACATTTCATCATATTTCCGGACAACCCTTTCCATACTTTTAAGCACAAACATATATCACCAACAGATACTTATCAACACAGATCAGATAGCAGAAACACAACAGAACAGATTAGATATTTCATGCCCTTTGCTTCAGCAAACCCTATTTTGCATACGCGCTTTTACTTCACTGATGTCGCGTATATACGCGCTTCCGTCCACACGAACAAGCGTATACCTCTGTATGTATTTTATTGCGCATACGCGCTTCCACTTCATCGAAGCCGCGTATATACGCGCTTCCTCTGCGGCGAAGTAGCGTATATATCTTCAATCATTATAGAGCAACATACTTCTTCAGATCAGATGTTCAGTTCAGATTTAACCTTTCACTTCAGACAGATGTTCGCCTCAATTCAGATCTAAGCCTTCCATAATCAGATCTAGTAGACACAAGTACATTTCAGATCTAGATTCCCTTCTTCATCATTGGTGCATCATACATTTAGATTTATCTTCAAGTGTAGCCCTTTCCATTCAGATCTACTTCAGAGAGAAGTATTCATTCAAGCTCAGACATCTTGCACCCACACTCATGATTTTCACAATGAATTTCTTCTCCCCATAGGTTTATCCTTTTTCAATACCACGGGTCAAAGCAATACCATGAGCCTTCAATACCACGGGCCAAAGCAATACCATGAGCCTTCAATACCACGAGCCAAATCAATACCATGAGTCTCCAATACCACGGGCCCCTGTTTTTGCACTTTTTGAGTGCTTTTTCACATACGCGACTTATCACGTTCTTTCCCGCGTACACGCGACTTACCTTAGGAAAATCCGCGTATTCCTAGAGACATACTCTTTTCATCAAGATTTAGCACATGCTGAATTCCTTTCTTCATTGCCTTCTGTACACACTGTAGATACATCAGATTTACTTCATCAAGAATAGGTTCTATCAAGCACAATTTCATCAAGTAAGTTTCCATCATCTTCATCAAGTGGGTTGCCTTTCAAGGACAACACTCAACATCATAATATCAACAAGCATCATATCATATCAGATTTACATCATTTACCAAGTCCATCAAACTTCATCAGGTGGATTGCCATCAAGGACAACACATGCCAACACTCCCATGTCTTCTTCTTCATTTAGTGGGTTTCCATCAAGGACAACACTCTGCATCATATTTCCAACAATCTCCCCTTTGGACTTGATGGCAACCACGATGGTGTTTGGTTACCACAATGTATAAATACATCGACACCAGTGTCACTCTCCCAATACTTTGACACCATTATCTTCATTCAAACGCTATGTCACTCTCCCCACCCTTGACATCAAGGGCAAAGGGCGATTAAAACCGCCGGATCAAAACCAACACACTCTCCCCTTTGACATCAAGGGCAAATCTGCAGATCAAAACCAACCACACTCACCCCCTTTTTCTCTCCGTATGTAGAAGAAGCACTCGCAGCTCGATGTATACCGAAGTGACCAAGCTCCCCCTCGAGTTCATGCCGAATATTTTTCAATGAAGTACATGACTCTATGAACTTCCTATCACCAAAGACTCATACTTACATCAATTATCCATCCAAGTGGATTTACATATGAGACTCAACCACCCAACCAAGTGGGTTTACAAATTTGACTCAGCTACCCAACCAAGTGGGTTTACAAAATTTGACTCAGCTACCCAACCAAGTGGGTTTAAAAAATTGATAAGTCCTTACATGACTTAATATTACAATTTTACAACATGAGTCTCAACAAGACCTTTTCATCAAACTCCAAAAATGACCATTTAAGACCAACACCAGAAATTCCTCAAGAAAGAGAACATATTTCAGAACCATCATAATGCCAACAATACATTATACTCAGCAAAGCTAATGCTCCCCCTGAATCTGTGCATCCAAGCATTCTTTTCGTATGACTAAGGCTCCCCCTTAGTTTGTGCAACCTGAAAACTTCCATCAACAAATCATCAAGGAATCTTCCTCAAAACATTAGAAACAGAATTATGAGAACTGGAACACTACCAGAGATACTAAACAGTATCAGAGATGCCAAACAGCACAGCAGCTGTGCTGAAGAGAGCTGAACCAACCAAAAAATTGTCAGCAACCAACCATACGCGGTTTTCTGTGCAGGAACTAGCGTACATACGCGACTGTGTTTCAGGAAACCCGCGTATCCCAAGCCATCTTCTAAAATTTATGCAGATTTGTTCTTTTGACTGGCAGAGAACACTCCCAACTTCTGTCTTAGATACTCGAATGCTTCCCTGGGCAGAGGTTTGGTAAAGATATCTGCAACTTGTTCTTTGGAGGGAACATAATCCAACTTCACCGTTTGCTCAAGCACTTGTTCGCGTAAGAAGTGATACTTGATGGGGATGTTCTTGGTCTTTGAGTGCATAATAGGATTCTTTGAAATACTGATGGCACTTGTATTGTCACACTTAATGGGGACAGGAGGTGTACATTTGATTTGAAAATCTTGTAAGGTTTGCATCATCCAAAGGAGTTGAGTGCAACAAGAGTGCTAGCCTACATACTCGCTTCAGCCGTTGATATAACAGAATTTTGCTTCTTGCCGAACCAAGATACTAACCGGGGCCCCATATAGAATGCACCACCACTAGTGCTTTTCCGATCATCAACATTTCCAGCCCAATCTGCATCAGTGTAAGCATGAAGAGTAAGATCAACATTCTTTGGATACCATAGTCCAAAGTCTTGAGTTCCTTGCAGATATTTGAATATTCTTTTAACAGCCTGGAGATGAGACTCTTTTGGATTAGCTTGGAATCTTCCAACAATCCCAACAGCATGCATAATGTCAGGTCTAGTCCCAGTGAGATAAAGTAAACTTCCTATCATCGATCTATACCGGTTGGTTCACCGTGGGAGAATCATCATTAGAACTGAGACCGCATCCGGTTATCATTGGTGTACTTATTGTGTTTGCATTCTTCCATTCCAACAACATCTTCACATAAGTGTCAAGCAATCATCCATGTGGTCCAACATCACCATGATCTTCCATATTTAACATGAAGTAACATATGAAGGCAAAAGATCTCTCAACCATAGTAACAAACTCTGCATGATTTATTTCTGAATCAAATGTCATCCAACTCATCCATGTGTGAGTACAAAAGATACTTATCAACAACCAGGGCTCAAAGTCTCATCATAATAATCCATGTACCAAGTCATCATCATTTGAGCATGAGTATCATAAAGACCAAAGAATACGCAATCATATTGCCAACAATGCAATCATCAACCTGCTACCAGTGCTATTGCTTAACTTGTGCAATTCTGAATACCTTTATCAGCAAGTCATCAGCAACCATCTCTGCATGATCTGTCCTTATCTCTGAATACAAAGACTTTCATCTCAGCAACGAATTCTCTTCATCATAAAGCAACCAGGCTTCATTCATAATCTTCAACACAAGAACCTATGTATCATTTCATTATCATGAGTATAACCAGAATAATGCTATCGGTGCAATCATCAGCAGTCAGACTGATGCTCCCCCTGGACCTCTGCTCCAGATCTTTAGCTATCAGATAGAATTTTCTCATCATCAATGCATACGCGTCTGTGTCAGCTGGAACTCGCGTATATACGCGACTTTGTTTCATAGAACCCACATATGGAAAGTGAAACATAGAAATTTTTCACATTCCTTTATCTCCTTCGAGCTTGTACATCCCGTACCGTCCTTTCCACATCGAAGCGCCGTCAGAGTAAACATAACCCGTAATAATCAAATCAACCTGAGAGTCATCATGTACATTGCTCCCCCGTGACGATACATTACTAAATCTCATAATGTATCCCTACGTTTCTGATAAATAATAAGAAAAGTCAGCTTCGTAAGCGGATGATCAGAGGGTCGAATTCCCTACGTTTCTGATTGGTCCTCCTTCTTTTTCCAAATTTGCTTGAACTTCCTAACTGTGTGCTGAAAATTGTCCACTTTCTCAGATCTGTTCAACCTGCATTCCTTTTCTACATTTCCATTCTTGTTACAAGAATAACATCTCATGTGTCCAGAGAAATAAGTATAAGAATCATAATGAGTATTTCTAATCTTCCTCCTTTTACAATCAGCTGCTTTATGTCCATAATTTTTACATGAAAAACAATATCCCTTGAAGAAACCAGAGTACCTTTCTATGTAGGAACTGTTTGTTTGAGGCTGACATGATCTGCTCCTGAAATTTGCTGCAATATGCCCATAATTATGATATTTAAAGCATTCAACATTATTGACTGATTTCCTTTGAGATTCCATCATTTTTGGTTGACCTTTTGTCTCTTTCAACACTTCAGGTTTTGCATTGACATCCTCTGAATTTTTAGCACTTCCTTGTGAGCTAGATTCTCCTTTAACAGTTTCATGGAAACCAAGACCAAGTTTGATAGCAGGAGACCTTTGATTACTCAGAATATTGTCCAAAATATTAATACTATCTTGAAATCTCAAAAGTTTAACCTTTTCTTCTAATTTACCTTTGAGAATTTTTACCTCAACCTCCAAGGCTTGACATTGCTTTGTCATGCTTTCTTCTTTCCTTCTTCCATCTTCTACTTGGTCCTTTAGATTTAGAATCTCTTCTTTCAGCCAATTTTCGTTTTCTTCACATGTTTGTTCCAACTCCTCATTCTTCTTCTTTGATTTTTCTAGATCTTCTTTGAGAGAGATGATTTCTGCTTCAAGGCCTTCATTCTTCTTATTTGATATCGGGATCCATTTTGAGAGAAACGATTTCAAATTTCAAGTTCTACATTCTTCTTATTCGAGTCTTCCAGATCTTCTTTGAGAGAGATGATTTCTGCTTCAAGTCTTGCATTCTTCTTGTTTGATTCTTCGAGATCTGCATTTAGATCGTTGACTTCTACTTCTAGTCTTTTAATTCGAGAGGATGCATAAGCATGAAACCTTTGGTACTTGTCTGTCTGTCCATTCAGTATTTCCATTTGTTCTTTCATCCCTTTGTACAAAGCTTTGCTTTTAGAAATTGATCTTCGTTGATCTTCAATTTTCTTGATAGCTTCCTCTAGATCCAAAACTTTACTTACACTATCTTCATCATTACATGCACCAGAGAGTGAGTCACAAGAACAACTATCAATACCTGATTTATCTTCTTCATTTTCTGTTGCACCTGATTTCTGAGGCATCTTCTTTCTTTGAGTAACCATCTTATTTTGCTTCTTTCCCATTGCGACGGATCTCCTTCAAGCGATCAAGCTTCTGCACAAGGACCTCCTCCGATCCCAATTGTTGGGAAAAATACTGAGAGGGGGGGTGAATCAGTATTTACTACATAATCAAATCTTTTTAATTTTTCATTCCTTAAAACCCATACGCTACTTTCCTTCAGTAAACTAGCGTATATACGCGGATCCCCTTTGTAAAACTAGCGTATACACAGAGATCTAGATCTGTCATTAAATCTTTACTTATATTATTCCATCATTCATTCATCGTGTGCTCAATAAACAAGCAGAAATCGTGTGTAGTAAGAAATTTAATAAAACCATCACACAAAGCATCACACATGAACACTGATTTTTAGGTGGAACCCAAATCGGGAAACCACCGCTCAGCTGTTCTCACCTTCAATATTTTACAGAGAAAACATCTTTACAACATATGTGTCAAGCAGATTTGACTCCGCACGCAGCACCCACCGCGCTCGTTTACCAAATGCCCTCTCCAGGGAAGGGAGCTCCAACCCCCTGACTCGTTTACCAGCCTCTCCTGGAAGGGAGCTACGACCCCCCGATCTCGTTTACCAGCCTCACCTGGAAGGGAGCTACAACCCCATGACTGAAGGCTACAACCTTCAGCACCCCTTCGGACCACGTTTCATCAATTTTCACATTGGATCCAACAACTTCAATAGAACAATACTTGTAGGCCACATTTCATCATATTTCCAAACTGAACCCTTTCCATACTTTTAAGCACAAACATACATCACCAACAGATACTTATCAACACAGATCAGATAGCAGAATCACAGCAGAACAGATCAGATATTTCATACACTTTGCTTCAGCAAACCCTAGTTTGCATACACGCTTTTACTTCACTGATGTCGCGTATATACGCGCTTCCGTCCACATGAACAAGCGTATACCTCTGTATGTATTTTATTGCGCATACGCGCTTCCACTTCATCGAAGCCGCGTATATATGCGCTTCCTCTTCGGCGAAGTAGCGTATAGATCTTCAACCATCATAGAGCAGCATACTTCTTCAGATCAGACATTCAGTTCAGATTTAACCCTTTACTTCAGACAAATGTTCGCCTCACTGGCAGCATCTAAGCTTTCCTTTCCATAATCAGATCTAGCAAATACAAATTCATTTCAGATCTAGATCCCCTTCTTCATCATTGGTACATCATACATTCAGATTTATCTTCAAGTGTACCCCTTTCCATTCAGATCTACTTCAAAGAGAAGTATTCATTCAAGCTCAGACATCTTGCACCCACACTCATGATTTGCACAATGAATTTCTTCCCCTTATATAGGATTACCCTTTTCAATACCACAGGTCAAAGCAATACCATGAGCCTTCAATACCACGGGCCAAACCAATACCATGAGCCTTCAATACCATGAGCCTACCAATACCATGGGCCCCTGGATTTGCACTTTTTGAGTGCTTTTTCCCATACGCGACTTGGAACGTTCTTTTCCGCGTGCATACGCGACTTTCCTTAGACAGATCCGCGTATTCATAGAGACATACTCTTTTCATCATACTTTGAGCACATTCTGAATTCCTTTCTTCATTGCCTTTTGTACACACTGTAGATACATCATATTTTCTTCATCAAGAACATATTCTAGCAAGCACAACTTCATCAAGTAAGTTTCCTTCATCTTTATCAAGTGGGTTGCCTTTCAGGGACAACACTCAACATCATAATATCAACAAGCATCATATCACATCAGATTTACATCTTTTACCAAGTCCATCAAGTCAAGAATAACTTCATCAAGTGGATTGCCATCAAGGACAACACATGTCAACAGTCGCATGTCTTCATCTTCATTCAGTGGGTTGCCATCAAGGACAACACTCTGCATCATATTTCCAACAACAAGACGGAGTCTGAAGTCACGCCAGGTAGCTTTCGAAATGCTTTTGCTTTGCATTAGTGGAAGTAGATAAATGCTGCTTTAGTCAATCTCCGGTTTAGCTTGTGAACGTGACATTTGACTTGTGAATTACCCCAGTATATTACATCATTCTGGACTTTTGGGTGATTGAGTCTAGAATTTTATAGGCTGAATAGATCGGTTTGTCCTTTGATTTTTGAATAGATCAACACACTAGCTTCCAGAAGACATACTAGATCAAATCCTGATCCTGATCCGCCTCCAGTGTATGATAATCCAAATCTGATTTCAAGAATCTTCCGTCGAAAAATTCCTGTGATCCCTTTGTTTAAATCTCATTCATACCCTACTGTATTTAAATTCATTGAAGATATTGAGTTTGATGATCAGTTTGAGTTGTCGTTGTTTGAAACTAAATCTAAAAGTGCTAGTGGTTCTACCGTCATAAATCCTAAGTTTATCAAGTATATTGAGGTTGAACAAGCTAATAGATCCATTGATAATTACATCTTGAACCTTCAGAACTCTATTGTGGCAACGAATATTCTTGAGTTTATCGAATCTGCTTCTGAAACTTTTGGTCCATCAGTAGTTACATTAGATTCACAAGTTCGCACTGAACCTTCTTTCATTCCTACCATTCCTGTAAAACCATTGATATCTGATCAGAAATCTACAGTAGTTCCTCCTCCATCTCCACCACATACACCTCGTACACCTACTACTCCTACTCCACCCGTTTCTCCAAGATAGATCATAAATCCACCAAGAGCAATGGCTGCTAGATTCACACCTCTTGTTTGGCCAGCAAACTTGGATCCCATGCCCGATGATTATCAGAGTAAAATTACTTTGTTTGATGGTACTCCTCAAAGTGTGCCCGCTCAGCAGCATATTGTTAGAATGAAAGACTTTTTGGACCTCCATGAAATCGATGAAGAGAATGTCTCCATGAGATTGTTTGTGCAAAATTTTGGAGGTGAGGTACGCAAGTGGTTCAGAGCTATGCAGCTCAGAAGTATTAATACATTAGAAGAGCTTCAGAGACAGTTTCTAGATCGGTGGGAAATGAAGAGAGATCCACTTCAAATCACTTCTGAGTATACCAAGATCAAGCGCAATCCTGGTGAGTCCGTCCAAGACTATATTATCAGATTTAATGCCATTTATAATGCAATTCCTGATGACTTGAGGCCTTCTAAGAAATCAGCTTTGTTAAAATTCCTGGATGGTTTTGATCCGGAGATGGCCTATTCATTACGAGATAGAGATCCACCTACTTTAGAGGACATGTAGAAGATTGCCGTGAGTGTTGAGGCAAATTTGAATGACAAGAGAGCTAGATTGAAAGCAGAGAAGAAAGTTGTGATAAAGGAAGAAGCTTCTACATCTACAGATCAGATACTTCACAAGGTGGAAAAAATGTTCATAAGGTTCACTCTTGATAAGCCCGAACCACAGATTCGAAATCCCAACTTCCGTGGTCAGCAGCAGCCACAATTCAGGATTAAGTAATGAGAACAATGAGCACAAGAACTAGCAGTCCAGCAGCAAGTAAAGACACCTCTTCAGTAGAATTTTGTTGGTCAGGATTCAGATGATGAAGATGATGTAGTAGGGGAGGAAAATAATTTCTTTACTCCTGATGATTTGCCCATTTATATCACCGAAGATGATGAGTATGTAGAAAGTTCAGCGGTACAAAAAGATGCGGATTTTATCTTGGCTAATGATGCTGCTCTTGAGGAAGAGTCAGATGAGTATCAGAGAGGTTATATGAATGCATTGTCAGCTCAGCAGAAGCAATATTCTCTTATAAACAGAGATGTACCAGTCAATCCAATTCAAAAGAGAAAGGAAGTTTCAGCACCCAAAAACGATTCACCTGTTGCACAAAAGAAAGCAAAAGAGATAGTTGATCCCGCTACCACCAAGTCATCATCAGCAGAAAAATCAAATCAGCCAATCACATCAAAGGAGAAGGCTGAAAAGAAATATGTTTCAGCCAAAGAGATCGAAAATACTTCAGCCTTTATTTTGGAGAATGAAATTTCTAAATTGAAGGTATCCATTCCCTTGACCGAATTAATGAGGAACAACAGTTATAAGGGTCAAGTCTCCAAAATTTTGAATTTCGATCCCATGTCTGATATGGTGAATATTGAAGATGATCAACTGAAACTGATATTTGTACCAGCTTTAGATGGTGAGTCTCCGGACAGCGAAGTGCCTCCTTTTTATATCAGTCCTTGATTGCATGAGTTTGTATTGCATAATGCCATGTTTGATTCCGGTGCTTCCCATAATCTTATGCCAAAAGAAATCATGGAGAATTTGGTTTTAGACATTACCAGGAAGTACCATGATCTTTATTCATTTGATTCTAGCAGAGTGAGATGTATTGGGCTCATTAAAGACTTGGTTGTTAGTTTGGATCAGATTCCTACAAAGAATGTTTTGATGGACGTTGTTGTAGCAGACATTCCTCCGAGATTTGGTATGTTGCTTTCCAGATATTGGGGAGAAAAATTGAAAGGGACATTACAGTTAGATTTCTCCTATGCGATGATTCCCATGTTTGGCCAAATGAGAAAATTGTACTGGGAACAAAAAATGAAGTATATGATTACGAACAAGGAGAAACCGGTCAATGATCTGATTAATTATTTACATACAGATCTAGAGTCTTTTGTTTTGTTTGCCGATAGTTTCAATGATGTAGATAGTCAGTTAGTTTAAGCAAAAGATATTCCAGAGATTACCAATAATTTCAGAGAATTTTTGCAAAAATAAAGGCAAAAGCCAGAAAGCACAGTTGAGCGATCAGCTAAAGATAGTGGACAACAAGCAGAAAAAAAGAGCTAGCACAATTTCAACACTTAGAGGATGATGAAGAGGGTCTATGGACAATGTATTTCGATGGCGCAGTCGGGAGTGATGGTGCTAGAATTGGTATTTGGGTACGTAGCCCTTTCTCTGCTCCAAATAAGGTACGAAGTAATGTACGGGTATGTTCTTACAAATTAGCATTTGATTGTTCAAACAATGAGGTTGAGTATGAAGCTCTGATTGTTGGCCTAAAGATTCTTAGAAAGTTGAATGCTAAGAGAATTGTAGTCTATGGTGACTCCGAATTGGTGATTAAGCAAGTAAAGGGTGAATATCAAACGAAACAACCCCAGATGCGAGCTTACCGGAATGTTGTCCTTGATATTTTGAAGCAGTTTTCAAATTATACCCTGACTTGTATTGCTCGCATTCAAAATGGAATTGTAGATGCACTTGCTAAGGCAACAAGTAACTTGAAGATCCCAATGAATTCAAGTAATAAGTTTGAAATCCATGTGAAGCACCGTCCTACCGTCCCGGATAATCAAAGATGTTGGCAAGTTTTCCAAGATGATGATGAGATTAATGATTTTCTGCAAAGTAAAGGTAAGTTCAAAGATACCTCAATCGATGTAGAATATGATAATGGTGACGATGTTCAAGTAAATCAAATGGAGGTGCTGCAGCTGAAAGATAACATTATTCCTAAAGGTTTGATACCTTTAGAAGAACTCTTCGATCAGGATGATGTGGCCAAGAAGCCAACCTTACGGCAGACTGAAAAAGGAGTGGAAGATGTAAATATTGGGACAGCTGAAGACCCCAAAATGGTGAAGTTATCCAAATCATCGTCACCAGAGGTAAGAGCTGAATATGTGAGTTTGTTGTCTTCATTTGATGATGCTTTTGCTTGGGATTACTCAGATTTAAATACGTATGACACCAATATAATCCAGCATACTATCCCTATTAAGCCTAATCAGAAGCCTTTCAGAAAAAAGCTAAGAAGAATCAATCCGAAGTTGCTGCCATCGATTGAGAAGGAGGTAAACAGGTTGTACAAAGCCGGAATCATTGTTCCCATCAGATTTTCTGATTGGATTTCCAATTTAGTGCTAGTGCGGAAAAATACAGGTGAGATTCGCTTGTGTATTGATTTCAGAAATTTGAACAAGGTGTCATTGAAGGACAATTATCCATTTCCTAAGATGGATCATATATTGCAGCGAGTAGTGGGTGCATCTCGGATGTCACTACTCGACGGTTATTCTGGATATAACCAAATTTTGGTTCATGAGGACGACCGCGACAAAACATCATTCACAACTCCATGGGGAACATTCCACTATGCCAAGATGCCATTCGGTTTGAAGAATGCTGGCGCAACTTTCCAGTGGGAAATGGACATGGATTTTGCAAATGAAAAAGATGTTTTCCTTGTTATATACCTTGATGATTTGATGGTTTTTTCCAATTCAGATGTAAAGCATATGTATCACTTGAAAGTTGTTTTTCAAAAGTGCAGAAAATATGGTGTCTCCCTTAATCCTAAGAAGAGCTTGTTCGCCATGGATGAAGGTAAATAACTTGGTCACATTATTTCCAAAGATGGCATTCGTATTGATCCAACACATGTTGAAGCAATCCAGCAAATTGACCCTCCTAGGAACAAGATGGAGATTCAGTCTTTTAATGGTAAGATGAAATTTTTGCGTCCTTTTGTCCCTAACCTTGCTGAGAATTTGAGAGAAATAACAAATATACTGAAAACGGACAGCCAAGTGAAGTGGACTGAAGATGCAGTAAAGTTCTTTAATTTGGTGAAGTTGGCACTATCTTCGGCTCCGATGTTAATCAGCCCGGATTACACCCAAGATTTTATTTTGTTTTCCTTTGCTTCAGAGCACACCATGGCAGCTGTGTTAGTGCAAAAAAGAGATGGACATGAGAAGCCCATAGCGTTTTTCAGTCGAACTATTAGAGACGCAGCCTTGAAATAAAACATCATTGAGAAACAAGCTCTGGCACTGGTAAAGGCATTGAAGGATTTCCGGGTATACATTTTGCATTCCCATATTTTAGCTTATGTTCCTAATGCTGCCGTGAAAGACGTTTTAGTACAGACTGATCCAAAAGGAAGACGTGGTAAGTGGATCACATCTTTGCTGGAATATGATGTGGAAATAAGGCCCACGAAGCTTATCATGGGACAGGGGCTGGCGAAGCTTATGGCTGAATCGAATTTGCATGCGCTAGAAATAAATATGATTGCTGCTATGTCTGATGAAGATGAGGAGAATTCGCCACTTCAGGTATCGGAAATGTTTTGTTGATTCCCCATGGTATTCAAATATCGTGTATGTTCTTCAAAATTTGCATCACCGCCCAGTATGAATAGAAACAAAGGTAGGACTTTGAAACTGAAGGCTGCAAAATTTTGTATTTTGAATTCTGCACTTTATTGGAAAGACCCAGGTGGTGTGTTATTGAATTGTTTGGTGGAGGAAGAAGCGAAGAAGGTAATGGAGGATTTCCACAAAGGAGATTGCAGCAGTCATCATTTTTGGAAAACCACTACCAATAAGATTTTGAGAGCAGGGTACTATTGGCCGACATTGTTTGCTGATGTATATAAAACAGTCAAAGGTTGCCATGAGTGCCATATTTTCGAAGGAAGACAGAAATTACAGCCATTGCCACTCAAGCCTATTGAGGTAAGCACCCCTTTCCAGCAGTGGGGTTTGGATTTCTTTGGGGAGATTTATCCTCCTTCTTCAGGACAGCATAGATGGATTCTAACAGCCACCGATTACTTTACGAAATGGATCGAAGCAGTTCCCACAAGACAAGCCACCGATTCGGTAATTATTTCTTTCCTTGAGAACAACATTTTGTCTCGTTTTTGTTGCCCGAGTAAATTGATCATAGATAATGCAGCGGCTTTTAAATCAAGAAAGATGATTGAGTTTTGTGCTAAGTATAAAATCATTTTGGGGCATTCAACCACCTATCATCCGCAAGGTAACGGTTTGGCGGAATCTTCCAATAATTCTCTAGTCAATATCATTAAAAAGTTACTGGACATCAATAAGAAGAGTTGGCATAAGAAGCTGGTAAATGCGCTATGGGCTGATCGGGTAAGTCAAAAGAATTCCATTGGTATGTCCCCCTTCAAGTTAGTTTATGGAGTAGATACAGTCTTTCCTACTTCACTTGCTGTTCCGGTGGTCAAGCTTCTTCAGGAAGCTGGTAGTGAAGAAATCCATATGCAGAGAAGGATACATCAGATGATTCATTTGCAGCAAATGAGAGAATAGGTCTTCTAGAACACATTTAAGTTGGAGGAGAGAATCAAAAGATCTATGACAGGAAAGCGAAGGCAGATAAATTCTAGCTGGAGGAAGTGGTACTGAAGTGGGATGCTAGGAATGAGGACAAAGGTAAAAATGGTAAGTTTGAAAACCTCTGGAAAGGTCCATTCAAGATTGCAGCATATCGAAGTCAGAACGCCTTTCTGTTGAAGGAGATGAACAGTGAAGACTGTCCAGGAAGGCCGGTCAATGGCCGGCTTCTCAAGCGCTACCATTTCTAAGATGTTTTCTGCTGATCATATTGTCATTGTACATATCATGTATTTCAATTTCATTGTAAGTGTGCACTGTATTCTTTTCTTCAGTTTGGGGCCCGAAGTGAAGGCTATAATTCTGAAGAAAGATTTCAGTTTTAGTTTGAGTCTGTTTAGTCGATTTGGTTCAGTCATTGTTGTTTTAAAAGTTGAGTCAGTTTAAGTTAAAGTTTCAGTCAAATAAATTCAGTCAAAAGTCTTGAGTTGTTTTGTCGAAAAAATGGACTCCATAGCCCAATGGATGAAGGCACTAGTCTACTCTCCCAAATATCTGCCGTTCTTGGCACCTCCAAGGAGCTACCATCCCCATTGGAGGCAATGTTAGAGTCGGTCTTTACATCCCTCCGTCAAAGATTATTTCTCTTATTGCATTTCATTTTTTAGGTGTCTCATTCTTCTCATTCATCTGCATTCCATTAGGGGCATGCCATTGACTAACAGAAGGGTTTTGTTCTTTCATTTTCCCTCATGCTTGTACCTGTCGGGTTGGTAAAATTTTCTCAAAATTTATCAAAGTTCAATTCATGTCATTTACAGTCATAGATGTTGTTTTAGTCAAAAGAGACATTCTAGTTTCTAGGTCTAGGGTTTCAATCTTTAGGAATGTTAAATAATGCCCGCAGGCCATGAGGAGGTTTTCAAATAAGTTTTCAACTCTAAATTTTCATCATCAAATATGCTCGAGGACGTTTCTTCTTCAAAACTCTGTTTTGAAGAAGAAATTGTCAAAATTTGTTTTTGTAATAGAATGTATCTTTCCACCATGTTGTACTTCACCATGCAAACTCTGGTCATCCTTTGAGAAATTTCGACGCCAACATCCCTACAAAAAATCAACCAATTTCATCATTCGAAGCTCAGAAAGTCAGTGAGGAAACAAAAAGACAGAAGTTGTATTAAATGAAAAAGTGGCAATGTCAAAAAACATTAGAAAGTGGGTTTTGAAGAAGAAAAAATTAAAACCATGTCTATATGAGATATTTCCCAAGATTATTAATTCATTTGCAACAAGAGTCATTGAGAAAATATCAGAGAGAAGTCGAGTTTGAAGTTGAAGAGCGAAATTGTGTTTTAGAAGGGCAGACTTGCGATTAAAGGCCGCGCGGCGCATTGGGATAGGCTGCGGCACACCCATAGCGCACAACGCATAGAGCCGAAAAAATCTGTGTATTTTTCTAAGGGTGCGGCGCACCCACTGAGCGCGGCACACTGGGCGTGCGCGTGGCGCACAGAGCCCGAAAGGCCGAAACTCATTTTCCTCCATCAAAACTCAAATCAATTCAGTTCATTTGCCTCCAAGTAAGTTGTGTGTGCTTGCTATCTAAGTTTAATTCCTGTTGGGTGTCATTTGAAGGAGGTATTCAAAGAGTTTAATTGGTGCAAAAATAAACCCTATACCCATAGTGCAATCTGCTCCCAAGGGTTTGCAAAGAGGTGTTTGGTGCTTAAACTCTCATTCCACTTTCATTTGTGCTCTTGTCATTTGTTATCATTGTTATCACTGCTAGTACTGTCACATTATTATAACACAGTCCTTCTTCTATTCCCACTGTCCCATATCCCTTATACCATTTTATGCCCATGTGTTAACCCCAAAACCCTATCACTTACCATCACTTCCCCCCATTGATAAAATCCTAATTTCCAAAGCATTCAAAGGCTGTCTCTATTGCCTAATCATACCCCATCACTATCACTTTTTCCTATATCACTTGTAAATTGTCCAAATGCCTAAGTCCCTCAAACAATGAATGTACTCACACTTAAATTCACTTGACAGTCTATTGTATTCCTTGTGACCTTTCGCCACAACACCCTATTGTATATGTGACACATTTGGCATTAAAGCATACAGCAAACCATTGTTTTCACCTTACATTTATCAGCACATATTTTTCAAACACCTTGTTTTCAGTATCATGTCAGAAACAAATTCATCATATGAGCAAGGATATGAGTAGGATAGTGATTCAACCACAGAGCTAAATGTACCGAGGAGGTCTCATAAAAGTGTCAAGCACGCCAGGGAGGAGCCCACTTCTTTGGCCCAATTGCAGGCCTGCCCGCTTGCAATGACGTGATTTCAGCAACATTCATGTTTTTAGTATTGTGAAATGATATCTCAGATTCAGCACCATCCGGAGTTGGTTCGCTTATTTTTCCTACATTTGCATGATGGTCATGTAAATCTTGCTGGAGTGAACTTCACTTTGACACCAGAGACTATTTGTGAGGCGACCGGGATATCGAACATTGGTGAGGAGTAGAATAAGAGACAGCAACTGGATAAAGCATATTATGAACCTTACATCAGGCCTGGATATTTGAGGCAGCTGAGAAGAGTTTTCCCATTCTGTTTTCTGAAGGAGTCCTATGCGCCATTAATGAAGCTCATCATTAGATACTTCAGCTGCGAGGGTAGATTCTCGCGCCTTTATGCATACCATATCATACTTTTGATTCATTTCACGAGAGTGCGAATGATGAATATTCCATACTTCATGTGCCGAAACATAGAGGAAATGACTACCCTTGTGGAGAATAAGACTCCAGAGAAGCAACATAACATCATCTATCATTATGCGCTCATTAAAATCATTGTAGTACATCAGCTTGGATTGCAGGGCATCACATGGGAAGAGTTCATTTCTCGTGACTTCTTTACAGCCTCTCAGCCTCCTCCAAAGATTGTTCGCGATGCAGGTGAGCCTTCGCATCAGTTTGAGGTTCCTGAGATAGAGCCTATCAGTATTCTAGGGTGTGTTACATATCATAGAGGCCACAGAGCCTTATTCGCAGCAGCACGACGAGTACTATCTCCACCAGGGGTGGAAGGGGTCTCGTTACCTTCATCAGCAGCGCAAGTACTATCTCCCCATGGCGTGGAAGGGGTCTCGCCTTCTACATTAGCACAGGTACATGATAGAGGCAAGAAGCCTATGCATGATGAGGTCCCCTCGGGAGGCCAAGATACTGACTTTATATTGATCGATGTTGATTCGAGCTCTCCTAGCTCAAAGCTGAAAGAAATCATCCAGGAACAAAAGGCTGAAATTGACACTTTGACCGTGAAGTTGCAGAGAGCTCAGTGGGTTATAAATTACTTGGAGCAGTGGAATAAACAACTGGAGGATCAGCAGACACTCATAGAGTTGCGGCAAATCCGTGAAGACTGTGAATTGGCCCGAAAAACACCATGTGACATGACACCATTTGAGCGAGAGACTTGCCTTACGCATGTTAAAATTCATCTGGAGAAGTTGTTGGTGATGGCCAATAGGGACAAAGACATGCTCAGACACATGAAGAATCACTATTGGGCCCTCACACACGTTTGCAGAGCAAAAATGAAGATCCTGAAGGCAAGGCTGAGAAAAGCACTGAAACGTCGGAACAGGCCAGATCCACTCAAAATCTTGGCCGAAGCTTCCTTGGCTAAGCATGAGACATGATGGGAGACATTCACTCCAAATTTCAGCAAATTTGGAGAAGATTTTTTCATTTTTGAAAATTTTGGTTGCAAAACAGGTTTTTACGCCCGACGCGTCACGCCACCCGACGCGTCGCGCCACCCGACGCACGCTTACGTTTGGGACATCTTCTGGAGGAAAACTTTGCATTTTTGGGTTTTTCATGATATATTATGTATTTTCAAGAATGCCCGAAGAATTTCATCAAATTCTGGGCTACCTAAAGGGCCAAAAACACTCCAAAAATGGCCTTTCTGCCACTTTTTGCACCAGCAGGAACCAGTCTTGGGATATTGCAGTTTTGGAGGGGCAAATGACATCCAAATTAAAACATTCCACTTGGGTTGGATAGCAGACATCCAGTTATTTCCAAAAAGCTATCATGAGCTCAATTTTGACTTCAATAAGTGCCCCAAAAATAGGTCCAAATTGGCGCGACACATTGAGTTATTGAGCACGGCGCATAGAGAAATTTTGCCTCATTTTCACTCTTCAGCTCAGAAATTCGCCCAGTTTTGACTAGTTTTACTTTTTCATGTGATGATTGATCTATCATGATTTAATTTGGTGATTATGATGTAATTTTTGCATGTTTTTACTTTTTCTAGAGGATTCATTCACTAAAAAGTGAAAATTAGGTGAATGGATCAGTTTCCTAGCATATAGAGGCAAGTTGTTTGGCTGCCTAGATTTTAGCTCCATGTTTAGAATTGGTTGAAACAACTCCTAGAAGGATGAGCTAGACCCCTAAAGGCATGGGAAGGGGTTAGGATAGTCTATATATTGTATTTTCTAAGACATTTTCAGGGTTGGATACTTGGGAAAAGTTTGGCACCTCATTGTACATCCATTTTCAGTTTTTGGCAAAGGAAAGACCAGAGTTTTGCAGCACTTGTTGGGATCCTTGTGGCTTCTGAGTTTTGATGATTTTCTTCTCATTTTATTGTAATTTTCATTAATATTATATGTATTCCATCCTTCTCTATGCTTCTGAATTAAACAAATGAGTAATTGAGGTAGAATTCATTGATTTGCTGATGCTCTGCCTTAAGCTTTTGTTTAGTTTTTTTATGTTCTTCGTCAGTTTGAAGAGGATCCTTGCACTCTCTTTCCCTCTTCAGCTTATCAGCAGTCTTTTCTATCCATTACTTGATCTAAGACATCAAATTCATTGCCTACCCTGCCCCAACTTGAACTCTGCAAGAATTTGGCCTCATCCCCAAGCCCAAAAATTGTTTTTCCTTTTTTCCAACAAAAAACCCCTAAAAATCAAAATAAAACACTCCTATTTGTTTATCTAGCCTAATATCAGTTTTTTTTTTCGTCATCTCAAGCCCCTTTGAATATTTTCATTGAGATCGACCCGGAGAGAGCCCTCTCCTGTCCTCGTAAGGCTAGCTACGAGGCTGAGCGTGGTTTGGTGTTGTCCTTCTTCTGCCTTATTTCAGACTGAGGTGGATTTGGGAAGTAACATAGTGGCGACCATACTGGGGAAGAAAATGGTTTTCTTATTGGTGTTATTTGTTTCATAAGTTACAGAAGGAGCCTAAAGTCACGCCAGGTAGCTTTCGAAATGCTTTTGCTTTGCATTAGCGGAAGTAGATAAACGTTGCTTCAGTCAATCTCTGGTTTAGCTTGTGAACGTGACATTTGACTTGTGAATTACCCCAGTATATTACATGGTTCTGGACTTCTGGGTGATTGAGTCTAGAATTTGATATTCCGAATAGATCGTTTTGTCCTTTGATTTTTGAATAGATCAACACACTGGCTTCCAGAAGACATACTAGATCAAATCCCGATCCTGATCTACCTCCAGTGTATGAGAATCCCAATCTGATTTCAAGAATCCTCCGTAGAGAAATTCCCGTGATCCCTTTGTTTAAATATCATTCATGCTCGACTGTATTTGAGTTCCTTGAAGATATTGAGTTTGATGATCAGTTCGAGCAGTCGTTGTTTGAAACTAAATCTGAAAGTGCTACTGGTTCTACCGTCATAAATCCTGAGTTTATCAAGTATCTTGAGGTTGAACAAGCTAATAGATCTATTGATAGTTACATCCTGAACATTCAGAACTCTATTGTGGCAACGAATATTCATTAGTTTATCGAGTCTGCTTCTGAAACTCTTGGTCTATCAGCAGTTACTTCTGATTCACAAGTTCACGTTGAGCCTTCTTTTATTCCTACCATTCCTGTGCAACCATTGATATCTGATCAAAAATCAGCAGTAGTTCCTCCTCCATCTCCACCACATACACCTCGAACACCTACTGCTCCTACTCCACCAGTTTCTCCAAGATAGATCATAAATCCACCAAGAGCAATGGCTGCTAGATTCGCACCTCTTGTTTTTCCAGCAAATTTGGATCCTATTCCCGCTGATTATCAGAGTAAAATTCCTTTGTTTGATGGTACTCCTCAAAGTGTGCCCATTCAGCAGCATATTGATAGAATGACAGACTTTTTTGACCTCCATGAAATTGATGAAGAGAATGTCTCCATGAGATACTTTGTCCAAACTTTTGGAGGTGAGGTACGCAAGTGGTTCAGAGCTTTGCAGCCCAAAAGTATTAATACATTAGAATACCTTCAAAGAAAATTTCTAGATCGGTGGGAGATGAAGAAAGATCCGCTTCAAATCACTTCTGAGTATACTAAGATCAAGCGCAATCCTGGTGAGTCCATCCAAGGCTATATTATCAGATTTAACACGGTTTATAATGCAATTCCTGATGACTTGAGGCCTTCTAAGAAGTCAGCTTTGTTAAAATTCCCATATGGTTTTGATCCGGAGATGGCCTATTCATTACGAGATAGATATTCTCCCACTTTAGAAGACATGTAGAAGATTGCCGTGAGTGTTGAGGAAAATTTGAATGACAAGAGAGCTAGATTGAAAGCAGAGAAGAAAGTTGTGATAAAGGAAGAAGCTTCTACATCTACAGATCAGATACTTCGCAAAGTGGAAAAAATGTTCGAAAGGTTCACTCTTGATAAGCCCGAACCACAAGTTCGAAATCCCAACTTCCGTGGTCAACAGCAACTCCAATTCAGGATTAAGCAACGAGAACAGCGAGCAACAGAACCAGCAGTCCAGCAGCAAGTAAAGACACCTCTTCAGCAATATTTTGTTGGTCAGGATTTAGATGATGAAGATGATGTAGTGGGGGAGGAAAATCATTTTTTTACTCCTGATTCTTTTCCCATTTATATCACCGAAGATGAAGAGTATGCAGAAAGTTCAGCGGTACAAAGAGATGAAGATTTTATCTTGGCTAATGATGCAACCCTTGAGGAAGAGTCAGATGAGTATCAGAGACGATATATGAATTAATTGTCAGCTCAGCAGAAGCAATATTCTCTTAGAAATAGAGATGTACCAGTCAATCCAATTCAGATGAGAAAGGAAGTTTCAGCACCTAAAAACGATTCACCTGTTGCACAAAAGAAAGCAAAAGAGATAGTTGATCCCGCTGTCACCAAGTCATCATCAGCAGAAAAATCAAATCAGCCAAGTACATCAAGGGAGAAGGTTGAAAATAAAGATGTTCTAGCCAAAGAGATCGAAAAGAATTCAGCCTTTAGTTTGGAGAATGAGATTTCAAAATTAAAGGTATCCATTCCCTTGACCGAACTAATGAGGAACAACATTTATAAAGGTCAAGTTTCTAGAATTTTGAATTTTGATCCCATGTTTGATATGGTGAATATTGAAGATGATCAACCGGAACTGATATTTGGACCAGCTTTAGATGGTGAGTCTCCGGACAACGAAGTGCCTCCTTTTTATATCAGTCTTCGATTGCATGAGTTTGTATTGCATAATGCCATGTTCGATTCCGGTGCTTCCCATAATCTTATGCCGAAAGCAATCATGGAGAAGTTGGGTTTAGACATTACCAAGAAGTACCATGATCTTGGCCAAATGAGAAATTTGTACCGGGAACAAAAAATGAAGTATATGATTACAACCAAGGAGAAACCGATTAATCATCCGATTAATTATGTACATACAGATCTAGAGTCTTTTGTTTTGTTTGCCGATAGTTTCAATGATGTAGATAGTCAGTTAGTTCAAGCAGAATATATTCCAGAGATTACCGAGAATTTCAGAGAAGTTTTGCAGAAATAAAGACAACAACCGGAAAGCACAATTGAGCAATTAGCTAAAGATAGTGGACATCAAGTAGAAAAAATAGAGCTAGCACAATTTCAGCACTTAGAGGATGATGAAGAGGGTCTATGGACCGTGGATTTCGATGGTGCAGTCGGAAATGATGGTGCTGGGATTGGTATTTGGGTACGCAGTCCTTTTTCCGCTCCTAACAAGGTACCGAGCAATGTACGGGTATGTTCTTACAAATTAGCATTTGATTGTTCGAACAATGAGGCTGAGTATGAAGATTTGATTGTTGTCCTAAAGATTATTAGAAATTTGAATGCTAAGAGAATTGCAGTCTATGGCGACTCTGAATTGGTGATTAAGTAGGTAAAGGGTGAATATCAAACGAAACATCCCTGGATGCGCGCTTACCAGAACGCTGTCCTTGATATTTTGAAGCAGTTTTCAGATTATACCTTGACTTGTATTCCTCGCATTCAAAATGGAATTGCAGATGCACTTGCCAAGGAAGTAAGTAACTTGAAGATCCCAATGAATTCAAGTAATAAGTTTGAAATCCATGTGAAGCACCGTCCTGCCGTCCCGGATAATCAAAGATGTTGGCAAGTTTTCCAAGATGATGATGAGATTAATGATTTTCTGCAAAGTAAAGGTAAGTTCAAAAATACCTCAATCGATGTGGAATATGATGATGGTGATGATGTTCAAGTAAATCAAATGGAAGTGTTACAGCTGAAAGATAACATTATTCCTAAAGGTTTGATACCTTTAGAAGAGCTCTTCGATCAGGATGATGTGGCCAAGAAACCAACTTTACGACCGACTGAAAAAGGAGTTGAGGATGTAAATATTGGGACAGCTGAAAACCCCAAAGTGGTGAAGTTATCCAAATCATTGCCACCAGAGGTAAAAGCCAAATATTTGAGTTTGTTGTCTTCATTTTCTGATGCTTTCGCTTGGGATTACTTAGATTTGAAGACGTATGACACCAATATAATCCAGCATACTATCCCAATTAAGCCTAATCAGAAGCCTTTCAGAAAAAAGCTAAGAAGAATCAATCCAAAATTGCTGCCATCGATTGAGAAGGAGGTAAATAGGTTGCACAAAGCAGGAATCATTGTTCCCATCAGATTTTCTGATTGGATTTCCAATTTAGTGCCAGTGCGGTAAAAGATAGGTGAGATTCGGTTGTGTATTGATTTCCGAAATTTGAACAAAGTGTCATTGAAGGACAATTATCCATTGCCTAAGATGGATCATATATTGCAGCGAGTAGTGGGTGCATCTCGGATGTCACTACTCGACGGTTATTCTGGATATAACCAAATTTTGGTTCATGAGGACGACCGCGACAAAACAGCGTTCACCACTCCGTGGGGAACATTCCACTATGCCAAGATGCCATTTGGTTTGAATAACGCTGGTGCAACTTTCTAGCGGGCGATGGACATGGCTTTTGCGAATGAAAAAGATGTTTTCCTTGTTATATACCTTGATGATTTGACAGTTTTTTCCAATTCCGATGAAGAGCATATGTATCACTTGAAAGTTGTTTTTCAAAAGTGCAAAAAATATGGTGTCTCGCTTAATCCTAAAAAGAGCTTGTTCGCCATGGATGAAGGTAAATTATTTGGTCACATTATTTCCAAAGATGGCATTCGTATTGATCCAGCACGTGTTGAAGCAATCCAGCAAATTGACCCTCATAGGAACAAGAAAGAGATTCAGTCTTTTAATGGTAAGATGAATTTTTTGCACCGTTTTGTCCCTAACCTTGCTAAGCATTTGAGAGAAATAAAAAATATGCTAAAAAAGGACAGCCAAGTGAAGTGGACAGAAGATGCGGTAAATTCCTTTAATTTGGTGAAGTTGGCACTATCTTCAGCTCCGGTGTTAATCAGCCCGGATTACACACAAGATTTTATTTTGTTTTCCTTTGCTTCAGAGCACACCATGGCAGCTGTGTTAATGCAAAAAAGAGATGGACATGAGAAGCCCATAGAATTTTTCAGTCGAACTATTAGAGACGCAGCCTTGAAATACAACATCATTGAGAAACAAGCTATGGCACTGGTAAAGGCATTGAAGGATTTCCGGGTATACATTTTGCATTCCCATATTTTAGCTTATCCTCCTAACGCTGCCGTGAAATATGTTTTAGTACAGACTGATCCAAAAGGAAGACGTGGTAAGTGGATCGCAGCTTTGCTGGAATATGATGTGGAAATAAGGCCCACGAAGCTTATGAAGGGACAGGGGCTGGCGAAGCTTATGGCCGAATCGAATTTGCATGCGCTAGACATAAATACGATTGCTGCTATGTCTAATCAAGATGAGGAGAATTCGCCACTTCAGGTATCGGAAATGTTTTGTTGATTCCCCAAGGTATTCAGATATCGTGTATGTTCTTCAAAAATTTTCATCACCGCCTGGTATGAATAGAAACAAAGGTAGGACTTTGAAACTGAAGGCTGCAAAATTTTGTATTTTGAATTCTGCACTTTATTGGAAAGACCCAGGTGGTGTGTTATTGAATTGTTTGGTGGAGGAAGAAGCGAAGAAGGTAATGGAGGATTTCCACAAAGGAGATTGCAACGGTCATCATTTTTGGAAAACCACTGTCAATAAGATTTTGAGAGCAAGGTACTATTGGCCGACATTGTTTGCTGATGTATATAAAACAGTCAAAGGCTACCATGAGTGCCAGATTTTCGAAGGAAGATAGAAAATACAGCCATTGCCACTCAAGCCTATTGAGGTAAGCGCCCGTTTCCAGCAGTGGGGTTTGGATTTCATTGGGGAGATTCATCCTCCTTCTTCAGGACATCATAGATGGATTCTAACAGCCATCGATTACTTTACGAAATGGATCGAAGCAGTTCCCACAAGGCAAGCCACCAATTTGGTAATTATTTCTTTCCTTGAGAACAAAATTTTGTCTCGTTTCGGTTGCCTGAGTAAATTGATCACAGATAATGCAACGGCTTTTAAATCAAGAAATATGATTGAGTTTTGTGCTAAGTATAAAATCATTTTGGGGCATTCAACCGCCTATCATCCGCAAGGTAACGGTTTGGTAGAATCTTCCAATAAGTCTCTAGTCAATATCATTAAAAAGTTGTTGGACATCAATAAGAAGAGTTGGCATAAGAAGCTGGTAAATACGCTATGGACTGATCGGGTAAGTCAAAATAATTCCATTGGTATGTCCCCCTTCGAGTTAATTTATGGAGTAGATACAGTATTTCCTACTTCACTTGCTGTTCCGGTGGTCAAGCTTCTTCAGGAAGCTGGTAGTGAAGAAAGCCATATGTAGAGAAGGATAAATCAGATGATTCATTTGCAGCAAACGAGAGAAGAGGTCTTCCAGAAGACATTTAAGTTGCAGGAGAGAATCAAAAAGATCTATGACAGGAAAGCGAGGTTGTCAAATAAGTTTTCAGCTCAAAATTTTCATCATCAAATATGCTCGAGGACGTTTCTTCTTCAAAACTCTGTTTTGAAGAAGAAATTGTCAAAATTTGTTTTTTTAATAAAATGTGTCTTTCCACCATGTTGTACTTCACCATGCAAACTCTGGTCATCCTTTGCCAAATTTTGACGCCAACATCCTTGCAAAAAATCAACCAATTTCATCATTCAAAGCTCAGAAAGTCAGTGAGGAAACAAAAAGACAGAAGTTGTATTAAATGAAAAAGTGCCAAAGTCAAAAAACATTACAAAGTGGGTTTTGAAGAAGAAAAAATTAAAACCATGTCTATATGAGATATTTCCCAAGATTATTAATTCATTTGCAACAAGAGTCATTGAGAAAATCTCAGAGAGAAGTCGAGTTTGAAGTTGAAGATCGAAACTGTGTTTTAGAAGGGCAGACTTGTGATTGAAGGCCGCGCGGCGCATTGGGATAGGCCACAGCGCACCTATAGCGCGCGGTGCATAGAGCCGAAAAACTCTGCGTATTTTTCTAAGGGCGCGGCGCACCCACTGAGCGCGGCACACTGGGCATGTGCGCGGCGCATAGAGCCCCAAAGGCCGAAACTCATTTTCCTCCATCAAAACTCAAATAAATTCAGTTCATTTTCCTACAAGTAAGTTGTGTGTGCTTGCTATCTGAGTTTAATTCCTGTTGGGTGTCATTTGAAGGAGGTATTCAAAGAGTTTAATTGGTGCAAAAATAAACCCTATGCCCATAGTGCAATCTGCTCCCAAGGGTTTGCAAAGAGGTGTTTGGTGCTTAAACTCTCATTCCATTTTCATTTGTGCTCTTGTCATTTGTTATCATTGTTATCACTGCTAGTACTGTCACATTATTATAACACAGTCCCTCTTCTATTCCCACTGTGCCATATCCGTTATACCCTTTTATGCCCATGTGTTAACCCCCAAACCCTATCACTTACCATCACTTCCCCCCATTGATAAAATCCTAATTTCCGAAGCATTCAAAGGCTGTCTCTATTGCCTAATCATACCCCATCACTATCACTTTTTCCTATATCACTTGTAAATTGTCCAAATCCCTAAGTCCCTCAAATAGTGACTGTCCTCACACTTAAATTCACTTGACAGTCTATTGTATTCCTTGTGACCTTTCTCCACAGCACCCTATTGTATATGTGACACATTTGGCATTAAAGCATACACCAAACCATTGTTTTCACCTTACATTTATCAGCACATATTTGTCAAACACCTTGTTTTCAGTATCATGTCAGAAAAAAATTCATCATATGAGCAGGGATATGAGCAGGAAAGTGATTCAACTGCAGAGCTAAATGTACCGAGGAGGTCTCATAAAAGTGGCAGGCACGTCAGGGAGGAGCCCACTTCTTTGGCCCAATTGCAGGCCTGCCCGCTTGCAATGACATGATTTCAGCAACATTCATGTTTTTAGTATTGTGAAATTATATCTCAGATTGAGCACCATCCAAAGTTGGTTCACTTATTTGTCCTACATTTGCGTGATGGTCATGTAAATCTTGCTAGAGTGAACTTCACTTTGACACCAGAGACTATTTCTGAGGCGACCGGGATACCGAACATTGGTGAGGAGTGGAATAAGAGACAGCAACTGGATAGAGCATATTATGAACCTTACATCAGGCCTGGATATTTGAGGCAGCTGAGCAAAGTTTTCCCATTTTTTTTTTGAAGGAGTCCTATGCGCCATTAATGAAGCTCATCATTAGATACTTCAGCTGCGAGGGTAGATTCTCGCGCCTTTATGCATACCATATCATACTTTTGATGCATTTAACGAGAGTGTGAATGATGAATATTCCATACTTCATGTGCCGAAACATAGAGCGGATGACTACCCTTGTGCAGAAGAAGAATCCAGAGCAGCAAAATAACAACATCTATCATTATGCGCTCATTAAAATCATTGTAGTACATAAGCTTGGATTGCAGGGCATCACATGGGAAGAGTTCATTTCTCGTGACTTCTTTACAGCCTCTCAGCCTCCTCCAGAGATTGTTCATGATGCAAGTGAGCCTTCACATCAGTTTGAGGTTCCTGAGACAGAGCCTATCAGTATTCCAGGGTCTGTTACATATCAGAGAGGCCACAGAGCATTATTCGCAGCAGCACAACGAATACTATCTCCACCAGGGGTGGAAGGGGTCTCGTTACCTTCATCAGTAGCATGAGTACTATCTCCACGTGGCGTGGAAGGGGTCTCCCCTTCTACATCATTACAGGTACAGGACAGATACAATAAGCCTATGCACGATGAGGGCCCCTCGGGAGGCCAAGATACTGACTTTATATTGATCGATGTTGATTCGAGCTCTCCTAGCTCAAAGCTGAAAGAAATCATCCAGGAAAAAAAGGCTGAAATTGACACTTTGACCGTGAAGTTGCAGAGAGCTCAGTGGGTTATAAATTACTTGGAGCAGTGGAATAAAAAACTGGAGGATCAGCAGACACTCATAGAGTTGCGGCAAATCCGTGAAGACCGTGAATTGGCCCGAAAAAGACCAGGTGACATGACACCATTTGAGCGAGAGACTTGCCTTATGCACGTCAACATTCATCTGGATAAGCTGTTGGTGAAGGCCAATAGGGAAAAAGACATGCTCATACACATGAAGAATCACTATTGGGTCCGCACACACGTTTGCAGAGAAAAAATGAAGATCTTGAAGGCAAGGCTGAGAAAAGCACTGAAACGTCGGAACAGGCCAGATCCACTCATAATCTTGGCCAAAGCTTCCTTGGCTGAGCATGAGACATGATGGGAGACCTTCACTCCAAATTTCAGCAAATTTGGATAAGATTTTGTCATTTTTGAAAATTTTTGTTGCAAAACAGGTTTTTCCGCCCAACGCGTCGCGCCACCTGACGCGCGCTTACGTTTGGGACATCTTCTGGAGGAAAAATTTGCATTTTTGGATTTGTCATGATATATTATGTATGTTCAGGAATGGCCGAAGCATTTCATCAAATTCTGGGCTGCCTAAAGGGCCAAAAACACTCCAAAAATGGCCTTTCTGCCACTTTTTGCACCAGCAGGAACTAGTCTCGGGAGATTGCAGTTTTGGAGGGGAAAATGACATCCAAATTAACAAATTCCACTTGGGTTGGATAGCCGACATCCAGGTATTTCCAACGAGATATCATGAGCTCAATTTGGACTTTGGTAAGTGCCCCAAAAATAGGTCCAAAATGGCACGACGCATTGAGTTTTTGAGCGCGGCGCATAGAGAAATTTTGCCTCATTTTCACTCTTCAGCTCAGAAATTCGCCCAGTTTTGACTAGTTTTACTTTTTCATGTGATGATTGATCTATCATGATGTAATTTGGTGATTATGATGTAATTTTGTCATGTTTTTACTTGTTCTAGAGGATTCATTCACTAAAAAGTGAAAATTAGGTGAATGGATCAGTTTGCTAGAATATAGAGGCAAGTTGTTTGGCTGCCTAGATTTTAGCTCCATGTTTAGAATTGGTTGAAACAACTCCTAGAAGGATGAGCTCGACCCCTAGAGGCATGGGAAGGGGTTAGGATAGTCTATATATTGTATTTTCTGAGACATTTTCAGGGTTGGATACTTGGGAAAAGTTTGGCACCTCATTGTACATCCATTTTCAGTTTTTGGCAAAGGAAAGACCAGAGTTTGGCAGCACTTGTTGGGATCCTTGTGGCTTCTGAGTTTTGATGATTTTCTTCTCATTTTATTGTAAGTTTCATTAATTTTATATGCATGCCATCCTTCTCTATTCTTCTGAATTAAACAAATGAGTAATTGAGGTAGAATTCATTGATTTGCTGATGCTCTGCCTTAAGCTTTTGTTTATATTTTTTTATGTTCTTCATCAGTTTGAAGAGGATCCTTGCACTCTCTTTCCCTCTTCAACTCCTCAGCAGTCTTTTCTATCCATTCATTGATCTAAGACATCAAATTCATTGCCTACCCTACCCCAACTTGAACTCTGCAAGAATTTGGCCTCATCCCCAAGCCCAAAAATTGTTTTTCCTTTTTTCCAACAAAATACCCCTAAAAATCAAAATGAAACACTCCTATTTTTTTATCTAGCCTAAGATCAGTTGTTGTTTTCGTCATATCAAGCCCCTTTGAATATTTTCATTGAGATTGACCCGGAGAGAGCCCTCTCCTATCCTCGTAGGGCTAGCTACAAGGCTGAGCGTGGTTTGGTATTGTCCTTCTTCTGCCTTATTTCAGCCTGAGGTGGATTTGGGAAGTAACAAAGCCCATAAGAAAAATTTCCCCCTCTTGGAGCAAATTCCTGTACATGAGTGTTATGAAAATACAAGTATATAGTAGATACATCATGATGTTCAAAAATACAAGTTTTACCATACACTTGATTCAAATCAGTGAGGTAGCTCATGGATGAGCTTCCTCTCACACCCAATGAATAAGAAGGTGGCAATGACAACTCTTCTCGAGATCTATGTTCCTCCTCAACCAGCAAGTGATCTATGCACTTCCTCATATGAGAGTGCATATCCCCTTTGAAATCTTCCCACATGAATCCCTCCAAGATGGTACGGTATGCTTTAATAAATCTAGTGGGTTTAGAAAGAAAGATCTCATAGGTTTCATTAAGTAGTTTATCCTTGAGCTTGGAGTCTCTAGTTAAGTAGATCTGATTTTGGAAATAAATGACTCCATCAACTACTTCATACCTCCCATCCATCACTTGCCCATCGAGAACCTTACATGTGAAGAGGTTCTTGGAATATTCCATCAAAATTTGGGACTCCCAATAAGGATCTAGGCTCCCAAACAATGACAACAATGTAGAAATCTACAATGCAACCCTTTTCATAACATGGCTCTCCTCTTTGTCATACTTGATGCAAAAGTCACATGTTGGAGTACTACCAACTTTCTTTTGCTACCTCTCTTGCAGTTGATCTTTCTCAAGACAAGATTGAATTTCATGGAAGTCAACCTTCTTTTGAAAGGTTTCTTTCCTCCAAAACTTCCATAGTTTTTCCCATGCATACAAGAGTGGTAATATCCTCTTGTCGTATTCAGAAATATTCATTATATATGGAAGTATATTTTTTTGCTCCAAGGCTATGGATTGGCCTCTTGATACCATACTCATGTCAATACATATTTTTTAATTCTTCTTTTCCAGCGCAAATAGATGAGTAGAAGATGGCAAAGTCAATTTCAGAAAATTGCTCAGCTCTTCTTGGAATCCATCATTAGTTCTCAGCATTGTGGTAGCTCCCCTCAAGGCTCCTTTCTTAGCCAAATATGTCACTGCTGCACATAGTTGAGAGAACACTTTAGTCTTCCTCCAATCAGGGGGTCTCCCTAGTGGAATGCCTCCATGAAAAGAGACATCAAGGAATAAAGCAGGATGCATATGTGTGTGGAAATATTTGTCCTTGCCTTCATTGCATAGATCCTCCTGCCTTATTTGTGTATCATCCTTTTAAAATAAAGAGGGGTATATACTCCTCATCATATGATGCTTGCCCTCCCTTTTATCTTCTTCTATCTTCAAGATCTCACCATTTGATAATGATGGCACATGCTGCACATGGATTGTGCCACAATCCCCATATGTGATATTCTTTGGAACTCCTTGCAAGAGTGCAAGAGTTTCCCTCCTTGGAGCAAGTGCTCCATCTTCCTCTTCATGAGGTCCTAGATGTGCCCTTGTCATGAGTATGCTATTATCTCCAGCCTTTTCTTCCTTTTCTTCAATAGTTGAAAATGCCTCATCATCAATAAGAGACATTAGATCTTGGTCTTCTTTTGAAGGAGGAATCTCCATGTCTTCCTCTTGAGAAGAAAGCTCTTCTTGCAATGGGGACTTTGCCTTTGGCAAGGCATCATACAAGTTTCCTTCCCCTTAAATGGTTTTCTGAAATGGAGCTGAGTTTATGGATCCTTCCAACCCATGCAAAATTTTTGTTTGATTTGGTTTGATAAACTCCATAGAAGGTGTTTCATAAGATTTTTCATCAAACCTTTCCACTATTCTTCTAATGAACTTTGCATAAGTAGATGTATTTTCATTCTTTAAGGAAAAAGATTCAAACAACCACCAAGCATAAGCCTTACCCTCAAGATGCAGCGCTGCTACTTTGATGGCTTCCTTTACTGAAACTTTATGTTGTTGCACATAGGTGTCTAGCTCCTTCACCCAAGCCCTAGCTGGACATTTAGGTGATCCATCAAAAGTATATAGAAAGAATCTACCCACACCACGTTTCTTGCTCCTTGTTCTTCTTTCCTTCTTGATCTTGAAAAACCCTTAGAAGTTAAAGTGATCTTTGAACCCCTTAGATTGAGCTTCATACTCTTTCAAATAATCACCAAGAGTCTCCTTCTTTGGCACATCTCCTTTCTTCTTCTTCTTTGTCATGAACAAGTGGATGATAGAGCGTTGTAAATCTGATGATGTGGCTGAATGCTCACACCCATAATATGAGGAATTAGATCTTTCCTCGTGTATAGATCTTGCAGATCTTGTTGAGGGATCTCCATGTTTTTCCCTCCTCATTCTTTGATGTCTTTGCTTATACCCTGCAGAGTTTGAAAGAGAAGTTCTGAGAACCTCTTTCCTCCAGAAAATAAGGGTTTAATTTGATCTCTCTTGCATATATTCTCCTTCCCATAAGAATACTTCATAATGGTTGAAGAACACAGGCTGAGCCAAGATTAGGGCTCAGATACCACTGTAATATTCCCAAATGGGGAAACTCAGCAATACATGCATGAAAAAAAAAAATTTCATAAATATAAGTGTTAACAGAAAAATGCGGCCCATGGATCCATTATATCTAACATTATTAAAACCACATCTGAAATAAAATCAAAAACAAATGATTTTTTCCTAGTTAACAGGCCTCCCATGCTCAAAACAACCCAAAAATGTTGAAACCCCAAGACTACTGCAAAAAGAAATTACTGTAGAAATAGATAGTGTAGTTATTTGAGGTTTTATACTCATAAATATAGAGACAAAATATATCTACTATTATATTAATCAATGATTCATAAAAACAAAGATCTAGTCTCTTTTACATAGATCCAAGATGACCCGGGAAGGGTTTCTTGACAGAAATGATATACATGAAATTTTCTACTACAGATATATGGCTTAATCATGCTGTATGGCTAAAGCACTACATAAATATGGCTTATCATGCAAAGAAATGGTAGTAGACTCTCCTACTAGCTTTCCAAGGAAAAGGCCAGTCCTCCTCCTAGGAAACTAGCTCATAAAACAAGGGATTGAACCCCTCACTACAATACCTTAAGAAATAACATAGTTTCTCCAAGGGAATATGCTTTTTCTGAGGGTGACTACTTGGCCTAACACCAGATAGTGGAAAATATAGCACATGATGCTCTCCTCAAATTTCTTAAACAAGATATCCAATCAAGAGTGGGGAATTCCCACATGAGAAAACCCTTGCACTAAACAGTGCAACAAACTTAGCTAAATATCCAAAGGATGCAGAAAGTCTAAACAAGCCACATACAAAATATAATCTTCAATCATGCCCATATAGTTTCCATTCACTTCATTATATAGTTGATGAGCTTCCTTACCAAGGGTCCCACCCAATTATGAGGTTTCATCTATGCAAAGGCTCCTCCACCAAAATTACGTTGTCTCCATTAGTCTTGCTCATATTTTTATAGCATTTGATTTAGTCAACCTTGACTAGATCAACCTTGACTGGATCTTCATGCATTGTCTCTTTTCACACTTAAGGTTTCTTCATTTTGAATAGCTATATTGATCTTCATTCACATTGAGCTGTCTTTATTTAGGATCCACTCCTCATATAATAATGATGTTGACTTGGTCAAACTTGACTTTGTCCACACATTTTAGACCATGGTCACACATGTGGATGCTTGATCTGGTTATTAACATGATCCATTCTCACATTATGAGGGATTTAATTCCTACTTAAGCATCTTATGAGCCTCCTTGCCCATTTATTCATCTAACTAGATTTTAAGAGCAAAATTAATATTCCTATTAGCTACATGATAATTTAGGAATATTACATAGGGTTTTGGTTTTAGGCTAGTTATTAGGCTTAGGGTTTGTTTGTTTGTTTTTATTGGTTGGGTAGGTTGTCAAGGAAAAAATATAGAGTAGGAGAGGTTTATACCATTGGGCTATGGAGTCTGCAATAGGTCAAGGATGCTTTGAAGGTCAAGTTAATAGGGCTGAATGGATCTTCAAAGCTTAGGTGGGTGAAGTGAACATTAAATTGTGAAAAAAGTAGGGAAAAGGGTAATTAGGAATCCTTTGTCAAATAATTTAACAAGAAAGGCCTCTAAGAATACTATTCATGAAGCCAAAACGAAAGACATGACATACCATATTTATTTGACCTAACCCTAGCAAGCAAACATCAAGGCAACAATTCAGTAAACCCTAGAGAGCAGGGAACTCCTAACCTCTATAGCTAATCTACCTTTAGAAAAAGAAAACAGGTAAGATGACATATAGCATAGATCAAAGAAGAGGGAACTCCTAACTTCATTAATCAAACTATAGAGAAACTTCAAGGCAATTTGTTTAAGATGAGAAAAAGGGTAAGGGAAATCATAAACCTCTTTAGCTAAACCTAATTAGCAATACTTTGAAGTAAATACCTCAAAAACAATGTTCAAAATGATGGAAAAGGGTAGGCCTAACCATAAAAGCTCTTTGAAATTGACTCGATTGAATCATTCATGAGATAAAAAAGTAGAGTGGGTTTAGAGAGCAGCTAAGAATTCTCCAAACTAACCTAGCAGAGGAAAACATGAAAGAAAGAGAAGCAAATAGACTTAATGAACGTTTGACAACATACCTTAAGCTAAAACTTATGCTCTAATGCAAGGGAAGGATGAAAGAATATGTAAAACATAAGAGAATGAAAAAAAATGAGGAAACATCACCATTATCCATGTTCATGAATCCTGCAAAGTTCTTGGCTCCATTATCATTCAGTCCAAAAGGATTACAGGGTTCCAAGGCCAAAAACTCTTTGCAACTCAGAGCCTATGCTCAGTTCAACAAGTGAAAACCAACCAACAACCAACATGAATAATGAAGCCCTCATGCAGTATTTAAATTGAAAATGAGGAGGTGATAAAACCATAGAGGCTTCTAGAAGCCATTAATTTCTCATAAATATCAATTTTGTCCTTTGTGACCATGCAAGGCCCAAGGCACAAAATATCTAATGAAATAAATGCAAAATATATTCTCAACCAACTTTGGCAAAGAAAACTCACTTTGAGGCCTTCAAAACTTCCAAAAATATCCCAGTGTTTTTTTGACTTTTTGTTTGCAAGGGCGCAACACTGAGATTCAAGGATGCATTGCCATGCCAAGAGCACAATGCTTGCATGGGAAAACTGGGTCACCTTACAGCTGAATTTTGAGGGCCTTCCCGGTGTCAGAATGAGATTCATGATAGCTCATTGGAAATCTTGTCGAGTCTACTTTCCAAAAATTCTTTTGGTTTTCCATTTGGTTTCCATATGCCTGCCCAAAATTCCAATATCCCAAGGCTTCTAACGGCGCAACGCTAGCCTTGAAAACAAGGCAAAAAGGTGAAATTTTGGTTGCTTTTTACCCTTTTGGAGGACCACTCTTGCTCCAAATGAGCTGAAACTTGGTGAGCATGATGTAATTGGCCCAAGGAACCCAAAAATGCCAGTTTTTCCTCCAATGGATGCCTGAGGAAAAAGCACAGCGCCAAGGGCGCTGCGCCCTTGGCCCTCAAAAACAGTCAAAAATTCGTAAGTGCAAACGTGATGCCAAAACTTGAAATTGTTTTTCTGATTATGTGGAATGTCTTGTAGGGGATGGATCAACAAGAATTTCAATTTTTCTTTTGTTCTTTTGTCTTCTTGAGGACTTTCCCTCATTGGCACCTAACTCATTGATTTTTTCATTGATTTTTTCTTCATTGGTTTCTGCTTTCCTTGCTTCCATTATTTTTACTGCTTTCTGCATTATCATTCTCTGTATTATTGATATCTACCTCCTCACTTCACTAATGTCAAACTGATAGGAAAGAGGTCATGTGATGTCACTCTATTTTGTAATATAAGGGACTAAGTGTCATGTCAAGCCTTGATGGATGACAAACTTTTAAACCAATGCAACCACCTTGATTTCACCTCATGTCTTGACTGATCCTATTTATGTGTAGATGGAAACAGGTTTAAGTGGTGACTGTAAGTTTTTAGTCTTAGGGTAGTCTCCTAGGTTTTCCTTATTATTTAAAAATCATCAAACATGCTTGAAAATGAGTGTATTTGATGACACATATGCTTAACCATGCTTGAAGGAACCTTGGTGATGTCTTGGAACAATTTTGAGTTGATAGGGAGGGTTCGCATGGTGTGGAAACCCTCCTGGCCAAAGGTGCAACACCTGCCCAAGTTGTCGGGTCGGCCAAATGCGCAGCGCTGAACGACTATCGGGTCGGGTTGAACGCGCAAGGGCGCAGCGCCCTGGATTTTTGTTGGGCCTGTCAGGCGATTCGGGTAGGCGCATAGTGCCTGCCTTCAGGTGCGCAGTGCCAAACAAAAATGCAAAGGAAAACGTGGCAAGGGCGCAGCGCCTGTTTCCAGGCATGCAATGCCACAAACTTTAGCCAAATTTTGACCTAAAAGTCAAAAAAATTCTCTCCTTGAAACTTAAAGTTCTCTACAAGTGCATCAATGTTCCTTATGAAAAATTAGTTTTAATGGGCTTATGAATTCAACTTTTCTTTGCAGCCCACTTTCTAAGGTTTTCAAGCCTTTTTTCCCTTTTCACTGATGATCTTCCACACCTTTGCCTTGCAGGTTGATGAAGTGATAAATTTGATATTTATTTTGGTCAAGGAGGTAGGATATGTTCTTTTTCCATCTTTGTGATCTGATCATATATTGACACCTTCAAAAAATTTTGTGGAATCCATCATGAAACCTAACTTAAACTTCTCACCTTTTGCTTGTATTTTGCAGGAGTTATGAATTTTGCTTTTCTCCAGATCCTAGAGATTTTACATATTCATCTTGACAGAGCAGAAACCTCAAAATATTCCTTTTTTCCTATCATGGAATCCAACTCATCATCCCACCTTCTTTATGCCATTTTTGCAATTTGATCCCTATGTTGGCACTCTGCTGGACTGCCAAGTGTAAAACCCTAGTTTTCCTGTTTTCGTTGCTGCAAGATGCCATCCTTTAGGCACAAAACACTTACCTCATCAATTTATTCTGCTGATGGACCTTTTAAATCTCCTGCAAGAGTGTCAAGATTTTTCATTACCTCATGTGCAGACCTTGAAAATGAATGGCAGTATCTTTTAGAGATGATGACCTTAGAACACATGAAACCCTCATTGACCTAGTGGGATGGCTCTTTGACCTAGTCTTGATTGAAAATTGGATTTGGAGGCTTTAAGTGAAAAAAGAGTATTTGTCAAAATGTTGTATTGAAGATCCAAAATCCAATGTACTTGATTTATCTAAAGAGCCTACAGAGATAGTTTTGAGACCATCAATTCTTAAGGAATTTTGGAATCATGGGAAATGAGTTGGCTATAGGAAACCCTAAATGAGAAATGGAGTTATGAGCAAGGGAAAACAGAGTAATGAGGTCATAGGTAGGAAACGATGGAGATGAGAGGGTGACCATGGAAAGTCAAGCTAATGAAATAGTGAAAATGTTTCCTATTAGGATAATGAAGGCAGTGAGATTTCTGCACAAGGACTTCACTCAATGAACCTCTGACCTATCGCGTGCATTCATGGCATATTAAAAAATACCCTTAATTTGAATACATATTGGAAAATACCCCTAAAAACCACATTATTTGATCCTCTACTATTGTGAAACCAGCTCCAAAAAGAGAAGAAAAGAGATATCAACGCCTTAGAAATAAGCCACTTCGAGGGGGAAACCTCCAATACATTACATGAATGAACAATTATTGGATGATACAATTTACAATACCTCCTTTATATATATAGGAGTCCATGGGGCCATAATGTAATCCTAGTGGGGCCACAATGTTTTCCTAGCCGACCTAACAATAATAATTTAAGGGCACAATAATAGCAATATGGGGGTTACAAGGGTACAATAATAAAAATAAGGGGGTTACACTAACAACAATAAGGGACTATACTAGTAATATAGGGACCTAACATGCCCCTCTCCTTCAAAAAAAGTGTTGTCCTCAACGCTTGAGTAGCTCTGGGTGCTTTTGTATAAAATTCTCATCCTCCCATGTAGAATCTTCAGTGGGTAAGTTCTTCCACTTGATGAGATACTCTGAAATTGATCGATTCCGTAGCTGTCGAGTTCTTGTTTCCGTGACCGCTTCAGGTTCCAATATGATTCTTCCTTCCTCATCAAGTTCTGGAAATATTGTTTGAACTGGAAGATTTTCACCTATAACCTTCTTTAAGCATGAAACATGGAAAACTGGATGTACTCGCGAAGAAGCAGGAAGCTCCAATTTGTATGCCATAGAACCAATCTTTTGCAACACCTTGTAAGCACCATAGTACTTTGGTGATAATTTATTATCCTTCTTAGCTTGCTTGAGGGACATTTGTTTGTATGGTTGTAGCCGTAAAAATACCCAATCTCCTACATCAAAACTTCTCTCGTTGCGATGTTGATATGCCTGTTGTTTCATTCGATTTTGTGCCAAATTCAGGTTATCCTTTAAGAGTTGGAGAACTTCTTGCTGATGCTCGATGTGATCTTCCACTGCTTGAACCTTCGATTTTTCCCTTAAAGATGATGTGATGGATGGTGGATGATATCCATAAAGTGCCATAAATGGGGTCATTTTTGCTGCAGTATGGAAGGAAGTGTTATACCACCATTCAGCGAGAGGTAACCACTTGACCCATTGTGTTTGTTTATCAGATACAAAACAATAAAGATATCCTTCCAAACATTTATTTACTATCTCGGTTTGACCATCAGATTGAGGATGATAAGATGAGCTATGAGCTAATTGAGTACCCAAACAAGAAAATAACTCCATCCAAAAATTTCCAGTAAAAATGGGATCTCTGTCGCTCACAATAACCCTTGGGTTTCCATGTAGCATTTGAATTGTGTCCATAAATGTAGTAGCAACTGTACTTGCTTTAAATGGATGAGATAATGCACAAAAGTGTGCATACTTGGTAAGTCTATCAACTACCACCATGATGACACTCTTTCCTTCAGACTTAGGTAAACTTGTGATAAAATCCATTGAAATATCCTCCAAACGTTGACTTGGAATGGATACAGGTTGTAGAAGTCTCGGGGTCTTAATTGTCTCAACTTTATTCTACTGGAAAACCAAACATTCCGCCACAAAATTTTGAATATCAGATTTAAGGCCATCCCAAAAAAATTATTTCTTCACCCTGTGGTAAGTTTTTAAAAATCCCGAGTGTCCTCCTAAAGGAGAAGTGTGCAGTTCCAAAAGAATATTTTTTTTTTTAAAGTTGGGAATTCCTACAAATATATAAGCGATCTTTGTACCATAAGGAATCAATTTTCCAACTAAATGTATCAGATGTAATAGGATCTTTCTGCAACTTTTGAATGAGTGTCCATACATATTTTTCCTTCTTCCATTCATCTCTTGCTTCGGTTATCCAATCTGGTTGGATAATAGAAATGGCACAAAGCAATGCTTCCACCTCTTCATTCTTTCTTGAGAGTGCATCTGCAACAACATTAAGCTTTCCTTTTTTTGTAGATTATTTCAAAGTCATAACCCAACATCTTTGTGACCCATTTTTGCTGCTCTTCTGAAGATAGTCTTTGTTCCAAAAAGTGTTTAAGACTATCATGATCAGTTTTTACCTTGAAGTGTCTTCCCATTAGGTAAGTTCACCATTTCTTTAGTGCATGCAGTATTGCTAACATTTCCTTCTCATAAATAGGTTTATGCAAATACTTTCCTTTGATTGGACGACTTTCAAAAGCAATGGGTCTTCCTTCCTGCATTAAAACCGCACCAATTCCATTTTCTGAGGCATCACATTCCACAATAAAGGTTTTTGTGAAGTCTGGCGTAGCTAAGACCGGTGCTAGGCACATTGCCTCTTTAAGATGTTCAAAGGCCTTAGTTGCTTCGGGAGTCCATGAAAATGCATCTTTCTTCAATAATGTTGTTAGAGGTGCTTCTATTCTCCCATAATTCTTAACAAACTTGAGATAATACCCTGTTAACCCGAGAAATCCTCGCAACTGCTTTATGGTTGTGGGGACTTTCCATTCCTTAATGGCTTTAATTTTGTTAGGGTCTACTTTAACACCCTCGTGAGATACAATATGACCCGGATATTCCACCTCTTGTACTCCAAAGAAACATTTGGATTTTTTTGCATATAATTGTTTCTCCTGCAATAGTTTGAGCACCCTGTCAACATGTTCAACATGATCCTTCCAAGACTTGCTGTAGATTAGCATATCATCAAAAAATACTAGCACAAATTTTCTAAGGAAGGGTTTGAAAATGGATTCATCAACCCTTGAAATGTAGAAGGTGCATTGGTAAGGCCAAAAGGCATGACCAAAAATTCATAATAACCCTCATGTGTTTGAAATGCTATTTTCGGAATATCTTTAGTCTTCATTCTAATTTGATGATATCCTGAATGAAGATCCAACTTGGTAAAATAAATTTCTCCATGTAATTCATCCAATAATTCATCAATCATAGGAATGGGAAATTTATCTTTAATGGTGAGCTTATTGAGATCCCTATAATCCAGACACATTTGCCATGATCCATCCTTCTTGTGTACCAATACTACATGTTACACCATTTTTTGGTCATCTAACTTTTCATCATTAGATGGACCCAAGTGCACCATGTAAGACCAGTTTTACCCCAAGTAAAATTGCTTTCACTATGTTAATTAGGAAACCCCAAAAGGAATAATTAATTAAACCATAATTTAATTATTATTCCCAGTCATGTTTAACCCAAAAACAAAGAAATTAATGAGATAAACCCATAGTTATCTTATTATTTTCTAGGAATAATTATTTAAATAATATTCCTTGTTAAATATGACAAAATCAACCACCATTAATCAAATAAATCATTATTTATTTGATTATATCCCAACCACTTCCTTAAAAAGATAAATAAATCATTTATTTATTTATTTTTCACTAATCAAGGGATTTGACCCAAGTCAAACACACTTTCCCTCCAACAAATAATAATAAAATATTCCATAGAGGTGGATCTAGATGTGATTAACATTATTTTAATCATGCACCAAGATCTAGAAGGACCCAATATTTTGTTATAAATAGGAGGGTTTTCCCCATCATTCTTCACCTTTTGTTGCCTATTAGATCACTCTGGATCTATAAACTTGGTCTCATTTTCTATCATTTTGCTCCCACGGAGCTCTACCTTCTACATTGGGTTTTGCCATCTACAAGAGAGGGAAAGCTAGGATCCTAAGTGTCCTAAGTGCTGAGGACTACAAAGAACCCATCCCATTGAGGAGATCCGGATACACCTTCTTGTTTTCCTCCCAGGTGCCCTGTAATATAAAAATTCTTTCAAAAATTGTGTTCTTGTCTTGTCTGTTGGATGCATGGAGCAAACCCTTTATTTTACTGCTTAATGTCTTTCCATACATAGATCTGGTGTTTTGCAGCTATTTTCTTGTCTAACTAATCGCAGATCTGAAGATATTGGCAGCCACTTTTGTTGTTAGGGATATTAGTTATGCGTAGCTAAATTGGTCCTTATTCGTACACTTCGACCAAGGATTCATACTAACACCACAGAACAAAGAAAGAACTTTGACTAGGTTGAATTATACCAGCCTCTAACATTTCTGCAATCACACGTTCAATTTCGCTCTTTTGGACATAAGGATATCTATAAGGCCTGATGTTTGGAGGAACACTTCCGGGAATCAAATGAATAGCATGATCATGATCACGAATAGGTGGGAGTCCTTTGGGAGTTTCAAACACCTTGGAATGATTGTCCAAGACTTGTTGGAGATCTACAGAAATAGATGATTTTGATGTTGGAACTTCTAGTGAGCATAATTGTGCAATTACACCTCATTGTTATTTATTTAGAATATTTGTCATGACATTAGAGCTTATTATATTTCCCGGCTTCCCCACAATACCCCATAATTCGACTTCCTTTCCTTCTGAAAAAATTTCAAGAAAAGTTCTTGAAAATTAAAAGCTACCGTCCCCAAAGATTGTAACCATTGTACTCCTAGTACAACATAAGCACCTCCCATAGGAATGGAAAGCATTAGACTAGTCAATATATATTCCCCCATGGTTAGCTTGATATTGTTTCATTTTCTAGAGAAATTTATAGTTCCTCCATTTGCAACCATCACTTGAAATTCTGGTGCTGGGTATAGGAAAAAATTTAATTCCTTGGCTACCTTACAATGAATAAAATTCTGGGTGCTACCTGAATCAATAACCACTATTACCTTTTTCTTCTTGATATGTCCTTCTATATTAAGAGTTTGAGGAGTGGTAATTCCTGCCAATGCATTACACGATATGGTCGGATTCATTTCTTCCCCTTCTATGGCTATTTCCTGGTGTATATCCTCTTCTTGTTCATTTTCTTCTTCCTCTTCGCAATCTATTTAAAATAATTTCTTCTCAGCACACTTATGACCTTTAGTGTATTTTCTATCACAACTGTATCAAAGCCCTTTTGCTCTTTTTTCTTCCAATTTTTGTGGTGTCAACCTTGTAGGTTGTAGAAATCTAGGCATAGCAACACTTCCTTCTTTATAGAAGTGAGTGGTAGGCTTCCTTGTCGCCATAATTTTACATTCAATTTTTCTTGCCAACCCGAATGCCTTCTCCAATGAATCAGGTTCCAAAACGCGAACTTCATGTTGGATGTTATCCTTTAAAGTGCCTATGAAGAGATCAATCCTGTGTTCCTCTGGAATATCAGTTACCCTTATATTCAATTTTTGGAAGTCCTGAATGTGCTCCCCCACTAAGCCCTTTTGTTTGAGATTTATCAATTGGCTAAAGAAGGTGTTGCTCTTTGTATCCTCATAATGTGCTATCATTTCCTCCGTAAAAATTGACCAAGTGACAATTTTTTTACGGGAGAAAAGCCATCGATACCATACAAATGTATTTTGTTCTAAATGTAAAGTTGCAATGCGTACTTTTTGTGTGTTTTGCACATTATGGAGATCAAAATATTGCTCCATCTGTAGTATCCATGTTACAGGATCCTTTCCATCAAACTTCCTCATATCCATTTTTGGAATATGGTGGTTCTTCCCGCCAACATTAGAGTTTATGAAATCACGATTAACATTGATTTTGTTCTCATCATGAGGTTCTTCTACTATCTTTTCACCATTAGGAAACATTTCTTTTATCAACTTTGTCAAACCTTCGATGTCTGTTTTTAGATCATTCTTCATGTTTTCCATGTTGTATTTCATGTCATCCATCTTAGCTTCCATGCTAACTTCCATGTCATCCATCTTAGCTTCCACGCCTTTCTTCAAAACTTCCATTTCATTTTTTGTTGCTCTTTGCGAGAGTGAAATTTGTTGCACTTGCTCTTGTAATTTTGATAGATCATGTTGCAATTCTTCATCTTCATGAGTCATAGTAGACCCTTCTGAAGGCTTAATAGGTGTTGAATTATTTTTACGGGGCATATTTTAGAACCCAATACTGATATCTATTCTACAATATGCCCTTGGAATCAATTCAAATTGATTCTTCAAACAAGACTTATGCAATTCGAAAAAAAATACACACCTTTTTATTGCTTTTGAGGAGCTCGATATTGAAATTGGATTATCTTTTTGATTGCATCACTTCAATATTTTAATTTCAGTACTAATGTAGCCCTCTAAATTATCTTTCAAATGCCATATGTCTGACCTAATTTGGATTCTCCAAGACAAAGTTGTGTCCAATCTCCCACAATGACCTAATTATGGACTAGTTCAGTAGAGCGAACTTGTACGAATTTCCACGTGTCACTTTTTCATCCTTCGGCTCTGAAATTGATAGCCAACAAACTACAGTCTGTGTACTTGCAATCAATTTTTATAGAACTCCAATCCGATGCTCAGAGAGAGAGAGTTATAAATCTTTTCCCACGATCACTTCTTTGAGATGAAATTCGGGAGCCTGAAAAGGCACTACCTTCCACAGATCATATCTCCAAAAATATTGCAAACCAAGATCTGAAATATTTTGATGAGTTTCCTCAAGATTTCAGCTTCACACCCTAAAAATTTTAGATATTGAACCTTCGTAGAAAAAATTTATAGCGAAAATGCCACGATGACCTGTTTAGAGCAGCGAAACCCTAGAATCCAAAGCTCTGATACCAAATGTTGTGAAACCAGCTCCAAAAAGAGAAGAAAAGAGATATATGTTAGGAATCTGTAATCAGCAAAATTGGCAAATTCTGATCATAGAAACAACATCGTTTCAACCAACTTTGGGATTCTAGGATCTAGCCCTCCTGAATCCGGAGAGGGATCTCTCTAGTAAGTGCAATGATGGATTTGTCTTTGAAATTTGGGGTAATAATATTAGGCTAGTTATGAAGGCCAAGGGTTTGTTTTGTTTTTGGATGGTTGAGCATGAATACTGTTTGAGACGGAAAATCCTAAGTGCAAAGAGTTTCAAAGGTGAGAAGTTTCAAGTGAATAGAACAACTAGGCTAAAAAGATAGATATAACGCTGGTTTTTAGTCCATTGGGCTATGGAGTCATAACAGGGTTTTAATTGAGCAACAACATTAAGAGTGATCCAAGGGGCAATTCATCTACATCACAAGATTATTGAGATTAAAATTATGGAATGGGAACAATAAAGTGTTGGAGAGATGGAAACTGATAATAATTTCTCAAAGGATTTATAGTCAGTCCAAACAAGAAAAAGCCTCTTAAGTAACTGTTTAAAACCAACCAAGTGTAGGGCTAACCATTGACTTCTTGGGCAAGTTTGTATTAAAGCAGCTTAATTGAAAAACAATCCAGTAATACACATAATTACCTTTAGAAAGTATGAAAACATATAAGAGAAGACAGAGTATAAACTTAAGATCAGATAAAGTACATTTAAACCTAGTCTGCTTTCAGTTAACACCAAGGGAAACTTTCAGAATCTACCTTTGGAGAATAGAAGCTAGAAACAGGGAAAACCATCACTTTCTAGTCTAAATTTTAATAAGCAAATAAGGAAAATAACTTTCAAGAACAATGTTTAAAGCAAACAGTAGGACGAGGGAACTCCAACATTCCTAACTACTTAAACTGTATTGAATCATTCTTAAATAAACAATTTGGAGGAAAACATTGAGATAAAGCTTTTTAGTTAGAGAAGGTTACTGATGTACAGCAGGTCCTAACTCTATAAATGTTGTTCTTTATCAGAGAATAGTGAACAATATGACATACATAAAGGAAAACAATAACAAAGAAGGGGCACTTCACCAGTGATATAGACTAGGATCCCAAGAAATAGCTTGTTTATTGATGTCAAACCAGTTACAGTACTCAGGTCCAATTTTTCAGTTCAGCAATCATCTTCACTATCCAGCCTAACAAAACTAACACAAACAGAGTTCTAAGGGCTAGTGAACACTATTTACAGTCATAATTTTAAGCTCAAATGTATTTCAAAGTTATGAAACCAATAGATTCTCATCTTCTGCAGAAGTATTTATAGAACGATGAGGAGGTGAGATCTGATAAAAGATCTCTCAAGGAAATTAATATAGTTTCAAGACTTCTTGGCCTTTTTAGGGGCTCGATGAAGAATTTTACAGGTGGATTGCTATATTAACTGTTTTACAATTATGAATAAAACTCGGTGGGAGCTTTTATTGACTTTGAGGCTCAATGTCATGTTTGGAGTTACTCTGCAGATATTTCTGCATTTATTTCCTTGCAGAAGTAACTCCCTGGCTACGCTGAGGAAAAATATCTGATTCTTCTCAATAAATTTGGCCTCTATTTTGAATGCCTTAAGGCATAGGTGGAATTTATGGTAGCTGAGGAATCAATTCGTCTCAAATGTGGTGGTGGAGGCCTTTTTGCCTGTTAAACACTTATGATTTTCTTTTAATTGTGTTTTAATTCTGAGAATTAGGATTTTGATAATCATTTTTAGCCGTAATTCCAAAATCTGTCTTCAATCTTCATTTTTCTGTGCTATGTCTTCAAAAATTGATACTATTTTAAATGTGATTTAACTCACAATGTCTTGTTGATGTGCAGGCCGTGAAGGTATCTTTATGGTATCAACGCTTCATGATGCGCCGACTGAGCGTGGTGTTTGAAACCTTTAAATTGATCCTTTTAATAAACAAATCCTGAAGAATCGTCATCCTTAGTTTTGATTTCCCCTTTAAAACATTCGAAATCCATCAGATCCTGCAAAAAACACACAAAAAATTATAAAATCCTGTGTTTATTTGGTAAACTGCTTCAGAGGGCGTCGAGAGAGAGCGTGGCCGTTGGATGCGACCAGACCTAAAAATATTGATGGTGGATATTAAATCGGGAGATCAACAATCGGGGCAAACAAACAAACGCGCCCGATGAACAAATGTGATGCAATCAAATGTGGACCGTCGATCTGCAGATCAGATCGACGGCGGAAGATGTATCGTAGGATCGCAATCGATAGTCGGAAGTGAAGTGGTGCGATCAAATGTAGACCATCGATCTGCAGATCAGATCTATAGGGGATGAAACATCGGAGAAATCGAAATTGAAAATCGAAGGTGAAGCAATGTGCGTGATCGGAGAAGGGCCGATGCGATGTGCGATCGGGCCATCACAATCGATGGTGGTAAACATTCAAACCGCGCCAAAGAAAAAGTTCCGATGCGATTGGGCGCCCAGTTGTGGGGCCTAGCTTTATATAGACCTTCAATAGGCCCTGGGCTTATGTATATAGGGCTAATCAGGGTCGGGCCTTCGGGCCTGGGCTTTTCAATCAACCCATTTGAAAAATTGCGATGCGAGTGAGTGCTTTGGGACTTCGACACTTGGTCCCGGGAAAAGTCATATGAAACAAAAAGGTAGGGGGGAGTTTTAATATATATAGGCCCTAATCGCATCGGAAAATTTCGATGCAGCCTTTTCAATCTACCCATTTGATATTTAAAACGTGATTTTGGCATTTTTAAATCAAAATTTGGATAAATGGGTTTTTGGGTTTTACAAAGGAAAAAATGGATCGGGAAATAATTTTCAATGTTTTAAGCGCGAAGGAGGGCCCACGGTATATTTATATATAAAGGCTAATCGCAATGATGCAAAGCTTAATCACATCGGAACTTCGGAATATGGCAAAGACTTGCGCGCTTAGATTTTTTGCAATGTGATAAGCACTGAGAAGGTTTTAGCGCTTGGTTCCAGGGTGTGGGCATGTGGGGGAAGTGGTTTTGAAACTTTAGCCCAAGGGGGCTCAAGGCCTTATGCAAAAACATGTATTTTTCATGAAATTTTTCAAGGTTTTCAATGGATTTGGGGGTTTCGGTAAGGTTAAAGAGTGAGTCTTTAACTTTGTAAAAGTGATTTTCATGAAGGGAAGAAGAGAAATCATGAAAAAAAAGGAGTTTTATGGAGAAAAAGGGGGAGAAAATGAAGGTTAGTTTTGAGTGGGAGAAGGGGGAAAATGATGGTTTTTTAGCAGTCTTTTCTCATGAAATCAGCAGAATTTCTAAGTATAAAATGGGAACAGAAATGAAGATTTTGGACAGAGGCATGAGGCCTTCCAGAGTCTTCAAGAGCCAACAATTTTTAGCAATGAAATTTGTTCCTTGAAGGCTCAAAAAAGTCTTAGTCACCTTTTGCTATAACAAATATTATAGGTGGCTAACAATATCAATGCCTTAGAAATAAGCCACTTCGAGGGGGAAACCTCCAATACATTACATGAATGAAAAATTCTTGGATGATACAACTTACAAGACCTCCTTTCTATATATAGGAGTCCATGGGGCCATAATGTAATCCTAGTGGGGCCACAATGTTTTCCTAGCCAACTTAACTATAATAATTTAAGGGCACAATAATAACAATATGGGGGTTACAAGGGTACAATAATAACAATAAGGGGGTTACACGAACAACAATAAGGGACTATACTAGTAATATAGGGACCTAACACCTACCAATATGAACCAATACACCTTCCTAATTCAAAAAACCGCTACTTCCACTAAATATTGTAGGTATCCATTTTTTCCTTTACATTTTTTATACCCGTTTATATTTTTTCATTAACTTTGAGATACATTTTGTATACCTGCCAATATAAAAACCTTTACCCCCTATATATCCCCCAATATATTATGTCATTTTTCATTTAAATATATCCCCCAATATGAACTCATGTGGTATGGTATTGCTCCCCCAGTGAAGCCCCTATGGATTTCTGAAACTCACAATATTCTAGGAATGTTGCTTCCAGAAATCTAGGATCAATATTTAGTCATCTTAAGATAGTAAAAATTATGGAGGACTAACATTGGCTCCACTTGGGGAGGGAAAATCCTTTTCAAGAGGTGTCCAAAACCTCAGAGCTCATATCTCTGAGTTTTGAAGAGCAGTTCTTTACTTGTACTTGGCATATCCTTCTTCCTTCATTTGCTGATGTTCTCTTGAAGCTATGATCTCAAAAATTTAAAAGGACATGATTGCTTCAATATCAGTTCTACCTACCCATCATACATTGCCTAACATTTTTTCTTCTTTTGGGTGCACTTGGACTGGAAAACCCTTGACATTCTTTTATTTTGAAACATAAAAACTATCTACTTCTACCCTTATCGCCTCCAAGAGTTCAGATTAAGCTAATGAACTCTCTTTATTCTCTACCTAGTCTACTCATTTGTCAATATTAAGATGTTTGACAGAATTTTATTCTCTAGCCTACTGACATGAAATTGAAAACATGACTAAACCAGGATTAAGCAATATGATTTTCCATGGACTGTGGCATTCGAACAAGCTACACATAGATATTATTTTTGTACAAGTGAAAACTAGGAACTTGAGGGCTGTGGTTTAGAGTTTGTTATGCATCCCTCTCATTTCTCTTTGGTTCTGAATTTTAGCTTTGGGAACTAGTATCTTTTATCCTAACCTAATCTACTGAAAAGTCAAGCTTAAATGGTTTTGACAAGTCTTATTTCACTAACCTATCAGCAGAAATTTAAAACATGTTCAGTCATGATTATGCTAGATGAATGAACAAGACTCTTTTCTCTCAAGTAGTGGCATTTAGACTTGCACACTTTCATAATTACTCTTTTTTGGTATGGGTCTATACCTCTTCTTTTCATCTGCCCTCTTTTTCATCTTTTCTTTGTTTTTGTGTTTTCTTTTTTCTAGATCAGCATTCTAAAACTAAAAACTAGAAAGATGCTCATAGTGCTGAGCTTATTTGCATACCTATCTATCCTAATCTAACCTATACATGATATATATTCATTTGGTGAACTCACTCTTCCAGTATAACCAGTCAAGTAGATGATTCGATGATTGATATTGGTTCATCTCTTCGAGTGTAATGAAGAAATCAAAAGGCCACTCACACCCCACTTGTTTTTTAATAGTAGTGCCTAAAACTTTCTTTAAAATCTATATCAAAGGGCTCCTAACATATTTTAATCTCTCATCAAATGTTTCTAAGAAATCAAAAAAGGGGTCTTGAAACAATACCTAGCTTAGATGATTCAGAAGATAAGCCTTATCCAGGACAACTTCTTCCTCCACTTGGCTATGCTTGGGATTCCTTTGAGCAAGAAACTTCACCTCTTCCTCATGATCATCTATGCTGGTAGCCTCATCATATATTGCAATATTATCCTCCAACAAACCTGATGTATTCTGATTGAGTAGGCTAAAATCTGTGTGAAGTTCATCATGTTGATGGGCAAGATCACCCTTTGGCAGAAAATATTCTTTAGAAGGCAGTGCAACAACTCTTATGTGATTGTCAATTTTCAAGCCCTCATCTGCAATTTTAAATTCAATGGGACCCAGTGGCTAAAAATCTGGAGCTGAGGAGAGTTCTATGTCATCAATGATTTCCTCATCCATTTCATGAAAAGGCTTCTCATTAACCACTTTCTCAAGAAGTTCTTCATCTTTCCCAACCTCAACATCAAAACTGAAACACTGCTGATTTCCAATCACATGAAAGTTATTTCTGATTGACTGAAATGAAGTAGAATAAAGAGTATGAGATTCTTTACATACTTCCAAGTTTTCTATACTGTCCTCATCAATGTCATAGCTGGCATGTATTGGTTGATTGCTGTTTTGATGAAACTAAAATTCCTCCCACAAACCAACTGCTAATTTCTCTGCAAGATTAGCTTCTGTTTGGAGAACATGACTATCATCATACTGATCAAACTTTGGAAAATCATCAAAATAAGTAATGTCACCAATCAAACATATTGGATTATCATATTTTTTTTTTCAAATTTATCTACACATCCACTTTCTGATCTGTGGGAGCTGGGACTAGCAGGAGAATGAATTGAAATGTTCTACTCATATGAAGGTTTAGAGGCTGGCTACATGCTTATAATATGATCTATTTCCTCTTTAGTTAAAATAGGAGGCATATTTCTCTTTCTTTGGACAACACTACAACATTTCTCTTTTTCTTGTAAAGGTTGGTTCTGATGTTGAATGTCTTCTTGAGCCTCATCTAGAAGAGATGATGAATCATCACTTGTCCCTTCAGAGAGATCTTGTGGAACTTCCTTTGTTTCTTGATTTATTTCATCCTCAACCAACTCCTCTTGGCTATCATGATAGATTTTTTGAGAATGAAATTTGTGAACTGCTTCTAATAGGCTTTCAGGATGCCAATTTCCTAAATCTTCATCAATTTTTACAAGGTATTGTATGAGATCATCAGATTGATCATGAAAATTTTTAGTTAATGACAGATCGACAATATTCTTTATAGTGTTCATAAAATACCTTGTGGAAATCCTTCAAAGAAAAAAAGGTGCCAGGGTCTAGGCCTTCATACCATTCTCTAGATTTTCCTTCTAATGTCCCCATGAACATTTTCATGAGGCAGTTTTCATGCCATTCAACTTTTAGCCTTCATATATGTATATGAATTTTGATGAGATGTAACAAAGGGTCATCAAATTTTTCATCTTGAAACATAGGCAGGTTTTAAAACCAATCTATCTGAGTCAATTTGTGTGGGAATCCAGGGATGTGATCTCTGTTCATAGCAGCATATCTCCTTTGTATCCTTGGATCTATGTTTGTAAATCAGAAAGAGGTCACTGCATATTTTCAACCAGTCTAGAGTTCTCTACCAGTGGAGTCTTTATGTCTATTGAGATTTGTGGAGTTTCCATGTGGAGGGTTTCAACTTTGCTATCCACCATCAGCATGATTAATGCATTTCTAGGGGATTCTATGAGAACTAGTGGGGTTAGTAGGCCTACTGTAGGCCAGTGGAGTCACCAGGTGGATGATGTTTACTATTTAAGGATGTATTTTTTTTCCACCATCAACAACTGAATACCAATCTAAGGATGTTTGTGGGTTTTCTGAGGTCCTAAGGAATACTTAGATTGTCACTGATGTAGAATGTCTCGCCGTGATCACCATTATGTTAGGTCCTCATAATTTTTCAGATTGGCAAGGGAAAATGTAAAAGGGTAACATCAAACCAGTCTTTGGAGTCCTAGGACCTAGGCGTTCTTGGACTCAGAGAGGGCTCTCTCTATACTTGTGCAAAAGATGTAACTTGATAGATTTTAGGGTTTTGGTTTTAGGCTAGTTATTAGGCTTAGAGTTTGTTTGTTTGTTTTGATTGGTTGGGTAGGTTTTCAAGGAAAACAGATAGAGTAGGAGAGGTTTAGACCAATGGGCTTTGGAGTTTGCAATAAGTCTAGAAAGGTACAACAATAGGTCAAGGATGCTTCGAAGGGCAAGTTAACAGGGCTGAATGGATCTTCAAAGCTTAGGTGGGTGAAGTGAACATTAAATTGTGAACAAAGTAGGGCAAAGGGAAATTAAGAATCCTTTTTCAAATACTTTAACAAGAAAGGCCTCTAAGAATACTATGCATGAAGAAAAAACCAAAGACAGGACATACCATATTTCTTTTACCTAACCCTAGCAAGAAAACATCAAGGCAACAATACAGTAAACCCTAGAGAGTAGGGAAATCCTAACCTCTCCAGCTAATCTCCCTTCAGAAAAATAAAACATGCAAGATGACATATAACATAGATCAAAGAAGAGTGAAATCCTAACTTCATTAATCAGACTATAGAGAAACTTCAAGGCAATTTTTTTCAGATGAGAAAAAGGGCATGGAAAATCATAAACCTCTTTAGCTAAACCTAATCAACAATACTTTGAAGTAAAGACCTTAAAAAGAATGTTCAAAGTGATGGAAAAGGGTAGGGCTAACCATTAAACCTATTTGACACTGACTCCATTGAATCATTCATGAGATAAAAAAGCAGAGTGGTTTTAGCGAGGAACTAAGAATTCTCTAAACTTACCTAGCAGAGGAAAACATGAAAGTAAAAGAAGCAGACAGACTTAATGAACTTTTGACAACATACCCTAAGTTAAAACTTTTGTTCTAATGCAAGGGAAGGATGAAAGAATATGTAAAACATAAGAGAATGAAAACAAAATGAGAAAAAATCACCATTAGCCATGTTCATGCATCCTGAAAATTTCTTGGCTCCATTATCATTCAGTCCAAAAGGATTACAAGGCTCCAAGGCCAAAAACTCTTTGCAACTCAGAGCCTATGCTTAGTTCAACAAGTGAAAACCAACCAACAACCAACATGAATAATGAAGCCCTCATGCAGTATTTAACTTGAAAATGAGGAGGTGAGAAAACCCTAGAGGCTTCTAGAAGCCACTAATTGCTCATAAATATCAATTTTGTCCTTTGTGACCATGCAAGGCCTAAGGCACAAAATATCTAATGAAATAAATGAAAAATATATTTTCAACCAAATTTGGCAAAGAAAACTGAGTTTGAGGCCTTAAAAAAATTCCAAAAATATCCCAGTGTGTTTTTTTGAATTTTTGTTTGCATGGGCACAACCTTGAGATTCAAGGATTCTTTGTCAGGCCAAGGGCGTAGCACCTGCATGGGAAAACTGGGTCACCTTGTAGCTGAATGTTAAGGGCCTTCCCTATGTCAGAATGAGCTCTGTGATAGCTCATTGGAAATATTTTCGAGTATACTTTCAAAAAATTATCTTTTTCTCATTTTGTGTCCATATTCCTGCCCAAAAATTCAATCTCCCAAGACTGCTAAGAGCGCAGCGCCAACCCTGAAAACAAGGCAAAAATGTGAATATTTGGGTGTTTTTTTACCCTTTTGGAGGACCAGTCTTGTTCCAAATGAGCTGAAACTTGGTGAGCATGATGTCCTTAGCCCAAGGAACCCAAAAATGCCACATTTTCCTCCAATGGACACATGACAAAAAAGCGCAGCACCCTTGGCCCTAAAAAACAGTAAAAAATTCATAAGCGTGGAAATTATGCCAAAACTTGAAATTGTTTTGTTGATTATTTTTGGAATGTATTTTAGGGGATGGATCAACAAGAGTTTCAAGGTTTCGTTTGTTCTTTTGTCTTCTTGAGGACTTTCCTTCATTATCACCTGACTCACTGATTTGTTCATTGCTTTTGTCTTCATTGGTTTCTGCTTTCCTTGTTGCCATTATTTTTACTACTTTCTGCATTATCAATCTTTGTGTTATTGATATCTGCCTCCTCACTTCACTGATGCCAAACTGATAGGAAAGAGGGCATGTGATGTAACTATGTTTTGTAATATAAGGGACTGAGTGTCATGTCAAGCCTTGATGGATGACAAAATTTTAAACCAATGCAACCACCTTGATGTCACCTCCTGTCTTGACTGATCTTCTTTATGTGTAGATGGAAAGAGGTTTAAGTAGTGACCTCAAGTTTTTAGTGTTAGGGTAGTCTCCTAGGTTTTCCTTATTATTTAAAAATTATCAAACATGCTTGAAGGACCCTTGGTGATTTCTTGGATCGATTTTGAGTTGATTGGGAGAGTTTGCAGGGTGTGGAAACCCCCCGGCCAAAGGCGTAGCGCCAACCCGAGGTGTCGGGTCGGCCAAATGCGCAGCGCTAAACGATTGTCGGGTCAGGCTGAACATGCAAGGGCAAAACACCCTAGATTTTTTTGGGCTTTTTGGGTGATTCGGGTAGGCGCAAAACACCTACCTTCAGGCGCAGAGCGCCGAAAAAAAATGAAAAGGAAAAAGTGGTAGGGGCGCAATGCCTATTTCCAGGCACGCAGCGCCACAAACTTTAGCCAAATTTCGACCTGAAACTCAAAAAATTTCTCTCCTTGAAGCTTAAAATTCTTTGCAAGTGCATCAATGTTCCTTATGAAAAATGAGTTTTAATGGGCTTATGAATTCAAATTATCTTTGCAGCCCACTTTCTAAGGTTTTCAAGTCTTTTTTCCCTTTTCACTGATGATCTTCCACACCTTTGGCTTGCAGGTTGATGAAGTGATAAATTTGATCTTTCTTTTGGTCAAGGAGGGAGGATATGTTCTTTTTCCATCTTTGTGATCTAATCCCATAGTGACACCTTCAAAAATTTCTATGGTATCCATCATGAAACCCAACTTAAACTTCTCAACTTTTGCTTGTATTTTGCAGGAGTTATGAATTCTGCTTTTCTCCTGATCCTGGAGATTTGAAATATTCATCTTGACAGAGCAAAAAAATCAAAATATTCCTTTGTTCCTATCATGGAATCCAACTCATCATCCCACCTTATTTGTGTTGTTTCTACAATTTGATCCTTGTGTTGGCACTCTGCTGTACTGCCAAGTGTAAAACCTTAGTTTTCCTATCTTCCTTGCTGCAAGATGTCATCCTTTAGGCACAAAACACTTACCTCATCAATTTCTTCTGCTGATGGACCTCTTAAATCTCCTACAAGAGTGTCAAGCTTGTTCATTACCTCATGTGCATACCTTGAAAATGAATGATAGTCTCCTTTGGAGATGATGACCTTAGAACACATGAAACCCTAATTGACCTAGTGGGATTGCTCTTTGACCTAGTCTTGACTGAAAATTGGCTTTGGAGGCTTCAAGTGAAAATAGAGTATTTGTCAAAATGTTGTATTGAAGATCCAAAATACAATGTACTTGATTTATCAAAAGAGCCTACAGAGATAGTTTTGAGACCATCAATGCTTGAGGAATTTTGGAATCATGGGAAATGAGTTGTCTATAGGAAACCCTCGATGAAAAATGGAGTTATGAGCAAGTGAAAACAGGGTAATGAGATAATAGGTAGGAAAGGATGGAGATGAGAGGCACAAGCCATTAAGGAGCCTTTTGGGAGTGGCAGGGTGACCATGGAAAGGAAAGCTGATGAAATAGTGAAAATTTTTCCTATTAGGATAATGAAGGTAGTGAGATTTCTGAAACTCACAATATTCTAGGAATGTTGTTTCCAGAAATATAGGATAAATATTTAGTAATCTTCAGATAGTAAAAATTATGGATGACTAATAGTGTTCCTACTCTCTGCAGAACACATACCTTCAAAAATTACACATTTCTAAAGAAGGGTTTGAGAGGAGGAGGTTGTCTTCAGTATTTCAGCTAAAGAACCAGTGAAGGATTTTTTCTATCACCCTTTACTTCAATACCAGCATTCCTGGAGCATCAATTTAGATCTGGCATCAGGCCAAACATTATTCACCTCCTATCAAAAGCATTCCCATCAAGGATTGCGCAGTCCATCATTGTAGATCTAGAGGAGGAAGGAAGTTTCTAGCACTTCAGTTAGGAATCCTGTGAGGGATCATCCCCTCACCTTGCCATCACTGTTTCCATCAGCCTGGAGCTTATTTGCAGCATATTTAAGCAGAATTGAGTCTCCCCTCTCTTGTACAATGCAGTTTTTCCAGCAACTGCATATTCAGTTACTGCATTTTGAGGAGGAGGAAGAAGAGACAAGATATCAATTGCTGCATTTTGAGGAGGAGGAAGAAGAGACAAGATATCAAGCTTCTAGCTTGGAGATCTTAAGGAGGGATCATCAAACCTCAAAGTTTAGATTTGTTTGTATAACAGATTGTATCCATATTTGGATTAGATATAGCTTCAAATCTGCATAACCCAACAGTGAAGGGATCAAACCCTAGGAGGGCGAATTTCCAATCTCATAGATCTGGAATTTCCTTTCTGGGTTATCTTGGGTTTCCATCATAGTGCCCAGATCTTGAATATTTGCATCATCATAGCTCCATATTTCCATAGTTCTGTGTTTCCCTTTTCAGCCAGCAGCCATATGTACATCATCTGATGAAGGGACATCGTAGTATTGCTTCCAACAGATCTCCAGTTATGCAGTGCCTACTTTGGCATGTTTTCAGGGTCATTCTAGCCTATGTATTTGGCTTGAATGCATCTATTTTATTCACTGTTGTATCTGAAATCCATCTCCAGTAATAATGAAAGGCTCACTTATTATGTATATTTCTGTGATTGTTAAATATTTATGCATACTTTTTGCAGTTTCAAATATTGTGTTTGTGTATCAATGCATTATTTCATTTTGGGATATTACAATAATAGATAGTAAGAGAAGGAATTCTCTAGAAAATATCAATGACACTTTATGGAGTTGGAAGTGTTATCACTCTATAATTTCTTAAGGATGTGAAATAAATGCAGAGGTAACCAAAAAACCACTTTTAAGTTTAGAAGCTAACCCTTCCAAACTCAAAGAGGGATCTCTCTATCAGATTTAGCTTTGTTTGGTTTGCACGATTTTAGGCTATATGTGAAATTTCAAAGTTTAGTTTTTAAAATGGTTTAGTTGGGACAAGAAGGGAAATACATTGGGAAATGGAGTCAAATAAGTTTCAATTTGATCAATTGCAGTAGTGATAGATAATTTTAACAGGGCAAGGTATGTATACTTATTAAATCTTATGAGCTTTGTGATATGGTAAAGAAGAAAAGATTAAGGATCCATAAAACATAAAGTAGTTAAGAATTCTATTGTTTAACTTTGTTTGAAAGCCAAAATTGAGTGTACTTAAAAAAATTCAGATTCTTATTTTTCTTAGAACAAAATAGATGAGATAAACATATGAATTAACAGAGAAAACATATTAACAAGAGAAAGATAGCATCACCAATAAATCTGACACAGGAATCCTAAAAATCCTTTTGTATTACTAAAAAAATTGTCGACTTGAGCTTAAGGAACAACTTTACATTTCACATTTTATTTCTTTGTACAAGTTACCACAACAATACTTTGAATTCTAAAATATTTATGCAAAATTATCAAAAAATATATTGAGTGAAAAACTCAAGGTTTTTTACAAAATATCCAAAACTGTTTTTCAAAGTTAAAACAAAAATATAGGAGATAAGAAATAGTTGTGTTAACCACCTATAAAAAATTTGTTATATCAAATGGTGGATAAATATTTTTTAAGCCTTTAAGAAACAATTCATTTCCAAACTATGAGTTCTTGAAGTCTTATGATGTCCTTGATCCTTGGTATTAATCTTCACTATTGTTTCACTATTAACCCTCAAGGACCTTTCTATTTACCAAAAGAAAAACTGCTCATGAGGCCCCATTTTTCATCATTTCACTCCTCCTTTTACTCATAAACAATCCCATTTTCATCCTTATTCCCTTGATAAATTCCCCCCGTTGACCTTCATTTTAACCTTCAAAGCATCAAAACCCTTTTAAAACCTTATATTTTCCCCTTATTTGGTTTTAAATTCCCTTCTTTCATCTATCAGAACCCCAATTTTGCCTTTAAAATCCTTGTTTTAAGCCTAAAAATGGTCTTTGGTACTATTAAGGTATTAAGCCCCCGAGAGCCTATAACCTTAAGCCCTTCCCTCATATGACCTAAAGCCCCACAGTCGGATGTTAAAAGGCCTAAAAAACCCCGTCATAACCTTACCTTTCCTCTATTTTCCTTTTCCCGACGTTATAGTCCTTAGCAAATCTGGACCATTGATCTCTACAGATCAACGGCCATCAGGCCCCCATCTTTCCACCCATTCACCTGCCTTTTCCTTTATCACTTTAAAAACCTCTGCATTCTCTCTTAATCCTGACCGTCCATTAGAAAGATCCGACGATTAGAATTAAACCCGATAACCCAGTTCTGCCGATGCCTACCATCCACCATATACCATGCCCGCCCAATATAATTATGACACCTAGCCCCCACTACATTCCTCGTCCGCGCAACTTTCCCATCGCACTCATTCTGTATCGTTGGATCTGGCACCTCCAATCCAATGGTTGACATTGCATATCGCAAAACTTCCGTGCCCAAAGTTTAACGCTCAAAATTTTTACGAAATAGGTGGTATTGAAAATCCACATGTCGACCGATGTATCGTATCGCACTCCATCCATAAAATACCACCTACCCCCCAAATGCAATGCAAAAACCGCTGCCAGTTTTCTGAAACCGCCCTTCTCCAATCTTGCGCCAAATTTAAAATTAAACCTGGTTAATTGTTTCTGCCAGGATTTCATCCTCCACCGCTGCATTTCATCCATCCTCAATCATTTCCACCACCTCCATTTAATCTCTAAAACGCAGTTCTACCACAAATCGCAGGTTTTTATAATAAGTTTTTGTGTTTTGTAGGGTTTAATGATATTGTTCTGTATACTTCCACAGTCACAGACAGGTAACCAAACGAGCACAAGGTGACGATTCTGTGGCTTAAAATCAATTAAGAAAGGAACCAGTGGGTTGCAAATTAATATTTAAAACGGTGGATCATGATCCCCGACCCTCGAAGAAACCCTCCTATGACGGACAACCACCTGTGCAAGCGAAAACAAAACAAAAAAGTGTATCAAAGTGAAGGCCCAGAAGTGAAGATCAAGGCTTAATTAAGCCCAAAATCAGCTCAAGAACAAATTAAAGTGTTTTAAACTAAAACAGAGAAAAATGTCTCCACTGCCACATCAAAGGGGCTAGTTGAATCTCCCAACTACTAAATTGACACCTACAGCCTTTTTTGCCTCAAAGGAATACACAGATTAAAGCTTAGTCAGTAACATTAAGGCTAAAGGCAGCTAAAAGTTATTACAAATAGAGGAACATATTTTAAACTGTCAGAAAAGTTATTTTAAAAATATAAAAAGAGCCTTAAAATCAATATTTTCATCCACTAAGCCTAAAAAGTAGAAAAATAGTTAATGAAACAGAGTTGTAAATCAAATGCTTTCCTGCCTTATGCCTTGCATGGTTTTCAAGGCTAGGAATTGCATTTAGTATGGAATTAATGATATCTAACCCTTGAAATCTTCCACATCCTCTTTCTTCTATAAATAGTTCTAAAGAAGACGAGTTGGTTGGTTGTTGGACTGTTGATGTAATAATTGCTGCTCGAAACTCTCTGTATGTAAATATTTTTCAGAAGTTGATGAAGCTCTGTTTGTAATCAAATAAGTTAGGCTGAGAAGAGAAGTTGTTGTTGTACTGAAACATTGGACTTGAAGTATGTAATTGGATTGACATCAATATACAAGTTGATTCATGGGATCCTGGTCTATACCATTGGTGATGTACCTCTCATTGTACTTGTTTTCCATAAAATTGTCCATTTTTCTCTGATAAAGAACAACAAATATAGAGCTAGGACTTACTCTTAGAAGTACCCTACTCTCACTGATAAGCTTTATCTTTATGTTTTCCTCCAATTGCGTATTTAAGAATGATTTAGTACAGTCCAAACCAATCAAGAAATGTTGGTGAGCCCATGTCTTGATGTTTAAAACTTTAAAACATTGTTCTTGAATGATTTTTTCATTACTTGCTAAGTAGAGTTGGACTAGGAAAGTTTATGGTTTGCCCTGTCTTCTAGTTATTTCTCCAAAGGTTGTTTGAAAGTTTCCCTAAGATTATGCTAAAAGCAGGCCATGATTTTAATGCATCTAACCTGATCTTAAGCTGCACTTTGTTTTCTTATCTGTTTTCATCCCTTCTGAAAGTAGTCTAGTGAGATTACTAGATTGTTGTCTGATAAGTTAGCTTTAATACAAGCTTGTCCAAAGAATTTTATGGTTAGCCCTGTCCTTTGGTTGGTTTCAGACAGTTTCTTAAAAAGGCTTTTCTTGTATGGTAAGTTGATAAATCCTTGTTGAAATTATTGGCTTTTTCCACTTTCTCAACACTTTTAATGTTCCACTCCATCATTTAATCTAAAGGATCTTTTGATATAGATGACTTGCCCCTTGGACCACTCTTAAAAACTGTTGTGCAATTAAAACCTTTTGTGACTCCATAGCCCAATGGATTAAGTGTTGTTTCATACCTATCCTATCAGCTGAACCTTTCTTTTTATTATTCACACCTTCACCCCTCTAAAATTCTTTCATTTTTAAGACTTTCCACTCAATTAAAGATCACACCCAACCAAACAAACAAAACTCTTGTTCTTAATAACTAGCCTAAAATCACACTAAAACCTTAAAATATAAATCAAATCTTTGCACTTATAGAGAGATCCCTCTCTGGATTTAGGAGGGCTAGATCCTAGAATCCCAAAGTGGTTTTTGATGTAGTCTCTGCAGCATTTAGTCTTGCCACTCTACTAAATTACAGAGGCCTAACAAGTTGCAACTACTGGCTCTTTTCTCGAGGGTGGATGTTGATGACTGGACCCAAAAATTTTTTGTCTTGTTGTCTGTCTATTGGAGGTGAAACTATTTTAGCCAAGAAATTCACATAACTTATCCCATTGGTCTTCACTTGGGATAGAAAAATTTATCAGTTTTCTATATGTCCCATCTACATTAGTATACTTTTGGAAAGTAGGCTTGATGACAAATATATGTTTGATCTCATGCCTCGTGAATACGTCAAAATATATAGCCTCCATAAAAGTTGTCCCTGTAATATTCCCTTTTATACCTATAAACTTTGATTTATCTCGTGCAAAAGTGAATAATTTTTGTTGATAGTATTGTAAGATAATCAACTTGTCTTCCATCCCAATTAATCTTGGTAGCCCTTTCCTATTTAGCACATAAAATGTTTTATGGAATATTTGAATGCTGGATTCCAAATTGTCACACTTATTCTCAAGTTTCAACATAAGGTTCCTTTTAGTATGGACCCTTTTCATCTCCAATATGGTTTATGTCATGTCTTAAATTCCAATCTCTTCTAATTCTTCAAGTTAATTTTAGAATTCAAAATTTTCGTCAGAGTTGTTGCTTCACCAAGTTTCTGCCCCATAGTTGCATTTATTTCTTTCACCACTTCTTTGGATCTCTATATTGACTCTTCCTATTCATAAATGATTTGGATTAAAGGCCATATTTCAGAACTGGCCTTATTTCTCTCTATCTATATATTTTCTTTTTCCTGTGCTAGAGTTTGTGCCATTGCTGATTCACTTTCCAAATGTTCAATCCTTTGAGTGAGCTTCTGAGTTTTCTACAATTATGCTACATAACAATTTTCTATTTTTAATTTCTTCTCCTTTAATGTCTTAAGTTAAGTCTTTAATTTTTTAATTTATTTCCCTTTAATGGAAAAGTTTTCCATGCCTTTGATCAACTCACTTGAATAATCTGTGGTCTATGCTTGTGCTGATGTCGATGTAGATGCTCCTGGTGTTGCTGAAACTGAAATGGGGACTGTTGTTAGTGGAACTAGAGCCAACTATGATGATTTCTCCTTTTCCTTGAGCAGTTTCTCCATTTACACTTCCTTGTCTCTGATTTGGGTGATTTTTTCAATTATTATTTTGAACATGTCTTCTTTCTGTTTTTATAGCTCCTAAACTTATTTGGCCTGTGGATTCTCTATAGAGGGTAGCTTGAGATGTTTCCTCAATGCTGATGTATCAACATTCTTCCTTCTTACAATCTCTTCAGTTGCCTTTATATCACTGGGATTGTAACCGAGCTTGATTACCAAGTCTTCCAGTGATTTGATTTTGGTGTCCTTGGCCAAAGATGAAATCCTTTCCAGCTTTAGTTATGACTATATATTGCAGACTAAGGACTGAAACCTAATAGCTGACATGGAAGCATTGGTCAAATAAAAGTATATCATTTCACTTGTCTTATTATGCATGTCCATCTGATCAATATGATGGATCTGGTTCATATCAAAGGAGAATTTGGACTCTTTATAATCAGCAGGTGTCTTTGGGGCTGGAACTTGTGCTTCAAGAAAAGCAATTTGCATTTTCCCTTTCTCTGTATCAAAGGCCGAAAGAAGCCTATGCTACGAGGTAGTTGTTTGCTTCTTGAATTGGGTGTATGTTGTCTCTTTTAGAATTTCATTCCTATGTTTGATTGCTTTATAATTTGAAAAAAAAAATTGTTCAACTATGTCCTGAGCCAATTTTGTTGTCTGAGCTGTATCTGGGGGATATTTGGAGGTTGAAGCAAAGGGAGATCCTATGAAAATATCATCTTCTCTTGTAGAAACATGAGGACCTGTCATAATTATAGTTTCTTGTTCTTTACCTCCTTGCTGAACGATTGGTACTGAGTTAGTCTTTTAATTTTTCTTATATATCAAAAAATAGTTGGCTCCAATTTCTGTTATTAGTGAAGATTCTTCTTCCCTTCCCTTTTTATCCTGTTTCTCTTGAGGTACAAAGGTCTGAGAGGTAGTTAAGGGTATGACATATTCCTCATCTCCCTACAATGTGTTCTCCTCCCACTGACTTTGGTTCATGAATTGTTCTATCTCTGGCCTAGGGGTGTGGGTGTAAGGAGTGGTATTCCGCTCCACTCTCAACTTGGAAATGATGCCGAAAGGATCATATGACCAAGTGAAACTTAATTTTAAATTCATTTTATTTAGGAGTAAATTTGCCTCTTTACCTTCTACTTTGGTATTGAAAATAAATGGTCAAATACGAGCCTTGATCTTGAACCATGTTTTCTTCTTAGCTGCAAAAAAGTGTAAATCATCCATGTGTATCATTTTCCTTATATATTCCAATGAGAAAATTATCATGGGAACAAATTTTGGGAGCCTGTACGGTAGAAATTCACACCCATAAATCCTGATCGCAGTATAATTTTGGTATAAATACTTGTTTACCTACTGCTCTGGTATTGTAAATAAATGGTCCAATTTGAGCCTTGATCTTGAACTCTGATTTCTTCTTAGCTGCAACAAAGCGTAAATCATCCATATGTATCATTTTCTTTATAAGTTCCATTCAAAAATTTCTCATGGGAACATATTTTGGGAGCATGTAGGTTGGCAATTCACACCCATAAACCTTGATCTCGGTATAATTTTGGTATAAATACCAATACCCTATCTTAGTTAGATCACTTAGATGTAGCACTCTTTGAATTTTTGATCCTATTCTAGGTTCTACATCACTCTTTAGTAAAAAAATCATTGTATAAAGTAACTGATCAACATAATCCACAAAAGTAAATTCAGTATAGCTTTTCCTCACCAAGGAGGTCTAATGAATGACGGATTGTGGATTACCCTGCTCATCTAAATTCTGCAAAGGGAATGAAAACTTTTCTACTTGATGATAAATGGAAAAATAAACTAATAATGAGGTATGCTTGAAATTTCCCTTAGTAGAAAACTTTAGAAATTCATCATGCATTACTTCTGTAATGAAATCACTGTGATTGAAAACAATAGGTTTTTCACCGAATGTAAAAATTGATAAAAAGGCCACAATGGCCTCATTGATCCATTGGTTATATGAATAGTAGCCAATTATGCCTGAAATAATGGAAATTACCTGTTTATTCATCTCAGGGAAGATAGAGGATGAGTATGGTGGATTATTCTTGGGTAATTGTGCATCCTTAGGGAGAAAAACCTCAATATCTTGGTTCTCTATGGGAAGGTCAGGTTTTTGTAGGGAATGTATTAAAAGTGGATTCAAGGAGTTAGGATTTTGGAATTGTAGCATCCGGGAAATAGATTCATTATTTATTGTTGGAACACCTAATCCTCTATGGGTAGGTGTGGAATGCGAAAATTCACAATGGAGTCCAAGTGACCTTGGAATGTGAAACCAAGAGTCACACCATTGTACTATAAATGTACATCATGTATAATGGAAAAATAAGAAAGCCTCGCGCTTATCCTTCATTGTGTTGAGTCTCTTGTGTGTGTGTGTTCATCCTTCTCATACACCATGTGTGTGCCCTAACATGGTGTTTAACATGGTATCAGAGCGGGCGATTGCTGGCCCTGCTCCAAATTGAGTGAGCCATTTGTGTTTATGGCCTATGCACATCTGAAAAAATTCTTGGTATTTTTGCAGCACTCAGAGTTTTTGTAGCAGTGATTTTCCAGCATTCAGAAATTGGCAGCATTCAGGCATTGGCTTTGAAGAAATGCAGCACTACACATCTGAAGGTTGATTTCTTCCCGCAATTTCTGCCTATTAAATTCTGCATTTTGAGCTGCTGGAAAATAGTTTAAAGAGGGTTTTTGAAGAAATTTCTGGGTTTTTACTGGAAATATTTCTGAGTTTTCATTGGAAAATTTCTAAGATTTCTGAGTTTTCTGCAAATCTCTAATTTTGCAAATTCTCCAATTTTCTGCTGCTATATGGCCCTCTGCAAATTTTTTGAAGAAAAATTTTGGGTTTTTTTTAAGTAAAGACTTCTGAGCTTTCTCTGCAATGTCTGAAAACTCTGCTACTGTTTTAAGGTTAATTTCCTGCTCTCTGCTCTTTAAAAAAATAAAAATAAATAAATAAATAAATGCCCCCTCTTACAGCGCTCTCTCCCCCTGCCCAACTATTCGCACACACCAACTCTCACACCTCACTCCCTTACCCCCGCTTGCACTTGGCCCTACTCTCACCTCACGATGACACTCACTGCAACGCTCCACTCTAAACCACCGCACCCCCTCACCACGACTCTCTGCCGTGCACACACCATACGCTCACCTTAAAAAATGATACCCCTACGCCAACTACCTACACGCTCTCCTTCTCTCACCTGTGAGCTACCCTCCCAACTCACGGCCTTTGGCCGACCCTTTTTTCCCCTCACTCTGCAACGCAACCGTCCGGCTTAACATCTCCTCCGCCCACGGGTTTTAACGCCGCCCCCTCTCTTCACTGTTATATGACCTTATCCCTCTAGTGCTCACCTCAAACGTTCCACGCCTGGCCCTCCTACAAACAGCATCATATCGCTCTCCCCCCATCTACGCACCTGTACAATTTGCACTATAAAAAAAAGTTGTTTGATTCAAGCGCTCGGCCTCCACGAAGATCCCAAAGCCTCTTGACCTCCCCCTCCTATGCTTAATGCATTCTCCCTTCTAAATTTTAAATTCAATTTAATATTTTTAATTTCAGTTTAAAGTCCCCTCTCCCTTTCAAGTTGGCCATTCGGCCCTCCTATTCTAAAAATTCTCATTCCCTCTCCCTTTTTAAAGTTAATCCCATCTCTTTTTTATTAACATTTCCTTTAGTTTTCTCACCTCCCATCTCTTTTTAATTTATCAAATTCCCTTCTTATAGCTAAATTCCCCCCATTTTTTAATTAATCCCAAATAAAAAAAAAATTAATTAATTTTTAATTAAGAAAAAAAAAACAGCAGAGAGAGAGAGGAGAGAGAGAAAATGAATAGCAAAGAGGAAGAGAAAATGACATATGAGGAGAAAATGGATTGAATACATAGACAAAATTGCAGATTTGCATTGTGATTTGTGGCATTGATTTGAGAAGTGATTTTCTGAAGAAATTGACATTTGAAGACAAGTTTGCCATCATTGCAAAACAACTATTTGAAGAAGAAAATTCAGCTGCCATAAAAATATTCGTGCACGTTTTTTCAGCTACACATTTACAAATAATTTGCAGAGATATGTATTGAGCTAACATTGTATTTTGAGTGGAATTTTCCTCTTCATTCATAGTTGGAATCAGCGAATTTGAGTTGTTGGATTGTTGATTGCCCTCCATCATTTGAGGAGCAGATTTTGTACTTTGAGATTTCCATAGTTGGAAATTCTTTTGAGTCATTTGTATTTCTTGTTGCATCACATTGTAAACGGGTGCATTTTCAGTTGAAGCCGACACCCTTTATTTTTTGAGCCTAAGTTGTCAAAATGGCTAAAATAAATGAGGCATTAGTGTTGTTGAATGACCTCATTCATTCAAATGTTGATGATGTGATAAAAATGAGCAAGGATGCTCTTTGTAATATTCAAAGTTGTTTACAAGATGCACAAGAAAAGATTGAGTTTTTGCAGTTGGAAACTCAGCTTCAACAAGACGAAATTCAACAAAAGAGTCACCATTCTGAACCTGTTTCTGTTCAGAATATTGTGAAGGACTCTCATCAGAAGAAAGAAGATAAAATTGCAGTTGATTCCCATTCAGTTCATTGCACAAGAGCAGATTTTTATGCAAATGCAGCAACTCAGCCTACACTTCCTAAGCCCATCATTAGACCTTGGGAAGAGCTTGTCCACAAAAAGCACAGAACTAGTCTTGGATATGACAAGGATGTGTCCTTTCGTATTCCAGACTACACCAAGCCCATCATATTTCAGAGTGTCGGATTCATGTATGACAGTTCCCCTGCAGCTGTTCCAGATCTTGCTCCACTTCCACAACAACAACATCAGATTGAAAAATGCCAACACTGTGATCGAGTTGGCCATATTAAAGATCATTGTTTTGATATTCATCCATGCAAGCACTGTGGTCGGCACACCCATTCTTTAGACAGATGCTTCATAAACAAGTCTCCTGCAAGAACCAAGATTCATCTTGGATGGATCGCTTCTTGGCAATGGGCATCAGCAACCAAGAAGATGTTTACGACACATTTTAGAACTTGTTCACGGATATTGAGCAAACTCACAGTTGAGTTTTCGCCATCATCTCACCTTGTCCCTGATAGGGGGGAAAATGGTGGTCATGTACAAGATTTGACGACAGATCAAGCAAGCATGAGCCACAATCTCTCATTCCATGTTCAGATTTGTAGCCAGCAGTTCAAGCGAGCCTGTGCCACAATTCGTCATTCTAGATTCAGAGATGTATCCAAAAACACGGATGCCCATGAGCATGCCTTCGGTTAGTGGACAACCTTAAACCATCATCTTTGGTTGGTGGATAACCTAAAACCATCACAGGTAGTAGACCTCCCTTCTTTTAGGTCGAAGGTCTCCCTTTCATATATGAGGAACACTTCCTCTAGCAGAAGCCTTCAGCTTAGCAGCCTTCAGCTTCTTGCCAGCTTTGGTTGAGTTCTAGGAAATGCTTCAAGCATTTCAGAGTTGTTGGTAATCCTAAAACCATCACAGGTAGTAGACCTCCCTTCTTTTAGGTTGAAGGTATCCCTTTTTTATGAGGGAAAATTGCTCTAGCAGAAGCCTTCAGCTCCTTGCCATTTTTGGAAGAGTTCCGGGAACTGCAACAAGTTTTGCGTTCCAGTGTTTGTGGTCATCCTAGAACCACCTCTTTTTTCCAACATTTTAGAGAGTTGATTCAGCCCAAGTGTTGCCATGTATACTTTGCAGATTTGTATTACAACTCTTTTCTTGGACTCACACATACCCCTTCGGATTAAGGGGGGATGTTGGAACACCTAATCCTCTATGGGTAGGTGTGGAATGCGAAAAGTCACAATGGAGTCCAAGTGACCTTAGAATGTGAAACCAAGAGTCACACCATTGTACTATAAATGTACATCATGTATAATGGAAAAATAAGAAAGCCTAACGCTTATCCTTCATTGTGTTGAGTCTCTTGTGTGTGTGTGTTCATCCTTCTCATACACCATGTGTGTGCCCTAACATGGTGTTTAACAGTTATGGTGATTATAATTTCACCATTTTGGCTAACAATTACTCTCTAGCTAGGGACATATTAGTTTTGGCACCCAAATACAAGTTTTGGAAATTGGTGGGTATATGGGAACATGAATTGGAGCATGGAGGATTCCTAGAGGCCCAATTCATCGCTGATTTCAAAACATTTCTGCTTCAACCAAATATGAAGTTCGTACAAGTCAAATTCACAATTTGTTTTAGAAACCTTGTATTGTTGGTCGACTAGTGGCCGGTGGTCAAGGTTGATAACAGGGGGTAGCATCAGATTGTCCTCAGGGGCTTTATATTTGTTCTTGGGGGTCTTTCCTTTCGGTGCCATTATTGAAACATAAATATTGAGGAATTTTTAGAATTACGTGGAATAGACAAGTGAAGACTTGGATTCTAAAGTGGGGTTGATGGCGATGGTATAGTTGTAGTGGAAAAATAGTTGATTGAGTGTTAGGTTAGCGTGGAGTGCCAAAAAATATATTTGGTCGTGAAACAATAAAAGGAGAGAGTTGAAAGGTGTTTCGGTGAATTATAAATAAAGGTGAATTACCATTGTGTTTACTATTTGAATTGGATCGGATCTGTTATTTGGAGTGATAATATTAATTACCATAATGGTTGTGTGACATGGAAGGGAGAGTGCCAGGTGGAAACATTTTATTGGAGAGAGATGGTGGCAAGAAACCATTTGATGGAAGGGAAGTCGGGTCCATAAAGGTGAGGTGGTAGGAAAACAATGGAGGAGGAGGGACTATGGCGAAAGTGATGGTGGGGTCAGGAAGTCCACGTGGCAGCAGTTTATTGGCGTGGAAGAATAAGAGTCCACAGTGAATGGCGTAATGCTTTTCAGAAGGGGGTGTGGGGTTAGATTAGCTGAAATTTTGTGGCACTGTTATGTTACTATTTAGGTCCTACCTTTTTGCCCCAACCCCCCCCCCCCCCCCCAAAAAAAAAAAAACATGAAGTAGTTCCGGGGGGAGGAGAAATATCCCCCGTCGTTGATCCGGGTAGGGTGGACCGTGGCCATCACAAGTGCTCTATTGTTTATTACATACAAATAAAACAAAAATTTATTACAATTTGCGATAATAAAAATATAAATTTTGTGATTAAACTAATCTAAAATGTACTTAATTATCGTCTAAAGCTACTTAATTATCCACTAGTGTTGCATTTTGATTTGCAATCCATTTTTTTTCCTTTTGATTTTTCAATTAACCATGTTTAAAAATTTGTGGTTAACTTCATCTTTATTTTAACCAGTTTAATTTAATCATGATTATACTGTGTGATTGATTATTCACTAACCTAAACTAATTTTATGTATTTCAGCCTAATCATGTTCAAACAATGTGATTAACCTAAATAATCTATTTTTTTCTATTACAATGTGGCATTTTAACTAGGAGCACATCTATTCAAAAATTTCTAAGTACTTATTGATGCATTTTTTCATTTTTTGAGTGACATTTAGGCTTGCTCACTTCTATAATTTTTTTTTTTTATATGGGGTATTTTATTCTTTTTCCTTTTCTCATGTTTTTTGATTTTTTTTTCTTTTCATATATATTTTGTATCCTTTTTTTTTCTTTTCTTTGTTTTTCATTTGGAAATAAATTTGTAGAATGGAACATTATTTACAACATATCATAGAAAAAATTACAGTTGCAATCAAGTCATCCTATAAAATATAGGACCCTAATAATGGCTCCAATGGGGATGGTACTCTCCTGGTGATGTGCCAAGAACATTGTAGATCAACAGCCTTGATCCATTGGGAATGGTGTCTTTATTTAGCAATTGAAACTGATCCACCTGTTGTTACTTATAAATGTGGGCAACCAATCATCATAATCATAGGGACTTCTCTTCGGGATTCAACTTGTGATGTGAACTACCCTCACTTTTGTAATAAAAAAGTAAAGTGGCATATATACAATGACTCTAAATGAAAATGATTTATTCTTGAAGAAAATAATGTTTAATAAGTCTACCATTAACAGGTCCACTAGGTAGTACTTTCTCATTTAATTCCTTCAAGGAAAATGCATTGTTACCTCCAATATCTTCAATTCTATATGGCCCTTTCCACAAACTATCAAGCTTCCCATGATTGCCTTTATCTTAATTCCTTGAATCCCATTTCATCACCATATATTCCATATGGAAATCATCACCTTTTGTCCTTCCATCATAAATCTTCTTGAAATTTTCCTGAATTAGAGGATTCTTATTGTAGGACTCTTCCCTAGATTTCTGCAATTGAATGGTCTAGTTTATTCTTCTTTGTAAATCATTTGTTTCCACTTGTGCTTCCTATAGTAATTTTAGTACAGGGATTCCTAGTGAAGTAGGAAAAATTGCATCAACCCCATATAATATTTGAAATGGAGACATTCAAATATAACTCTTGGTGATAATTTGGTCATCCCACAGGGCATTAATCAACTTTTTATGCTAGGAATTTTTATTTTCCTGCAACATTTTTTTGATAATGTTGAGTAGAATTTTATTTGAATACTCGACTAATCCATTTCATTGTGGGTAATAGGAAGTGGAGTGTCCTAATTTGATATGGTTTTTATCAGAAAATTTAACCATTTAATTTGATTTAAAGGAAAGAACATTATCAATGATAATTTTATGGGGACACCCAAAATTGGACATAATGTTTCCCTCTAGAAATTGGATAATGATAGTATCTGTGGTTTGTTTAGTTGGGATAGCTCCAATCCATTTTGTAAAGTAATCAGTGGCTGTCAAGATCCATTTATGTTGGCTTGAGGAGGCAGGATGAATTTCACCAATGAAATCTAGACCCCATTATTGGAAAGGGACTTCAACTGAAATAGTTTTTTGTGGTAAAGGTAAAAGATTTTTCTTTCCTTAACAAATTTGGCATTGATGACAAGAGGTGACTATATTATGCACATCTGGAAACAAAGTGGGCAAGTAAAAACCAACTCTTAAGATTTGATTTGCTGTGTTTTTCCAATATAAGTGTCCTACACAGTCTCCTTCATGAAATTCCTACATGACTTTATCTGCTTCATCTTTCAATAAACAATTTAGAAAGACACCTCCAACATATTTCCAATATAAAATTTGATATAAAATCCATAATTTCATGTTTTTTAATTATAGAAATCTAGCTTTAGTATTTGTTAAGAGGAGCTTGTAAATTTTGTAGTATAAAAATGATGTGTACATACCATACTGATGTAGAAAAGGATTTTGATACTTGTGGAGTCGCCAACTCTTCCTGTTCATCAAATGCAACAATAAAATTGATATCAAGAACATGAAAATTGGACTTAGCCATAGGTTTGGCCAATCCTTGGCTCTTGAAGAGCTTGGTTGGTTTTATTTCTATTTCATACTCTAGAATCACCACAATCAATTTCCCTCTCTTGCCATTTGGGTCAGCTTGTACTAGAATATCCTTTACCACAACATTTGGGAAAATACAGTGATGTGAGAATGTAAAATGTAAACTCTAAAGTACTTTAATGATTTCACCAAATGAAAGGCTTGCTTCTTAATGATGTTGTACGTTAGTGATGCATCCCTTAAAGCTTTTCTAAAAAAGGCTATGGGTTGTTCATGAGCTTCATTATTTTTCTACAATAAAACAACTAAAATCATATGTCCAGAAGAAAATGAAAAAATCATAAAATACTTAGTAAATTCAGTGCTTATCAAAACAAGAGCAATAGTTAAAGTTAATTTGAACTCACTAAAATATTTCTTGGCTTCAGTATTCCATTTAATCTCAATATGCCTTTTGAACATGGTTGTAATTGATCTTAGTATTTCAGCCAAATTAGGAATGAATCTCCTAAGAAAATTTATTCTGCCTATGAAGGATTGAACTTCTTTCTTGTTTCTAGGAGGACCGATATTTTGTATGGAATCAACTCTACTGGGATCAATTCCAATGCCTTCTTTGAAAATGATATGACCTAAAATTTCTCCCTCCTTTAAACCAAAAATAATTTTCTTAGGGTTTAAGGAGATGCCAATTTTTTTGCACTTTTCAAAAACTCTTCTTAAATGCAACAAGTGTTCTTCATATGTTTTTGAAAATATAGGGATATCATCTATGTAGATTACAATGAACCAATCAATTTCATCAACAAACCATATTTCCATTTCTCTTTGGAAAGTGGCCCCAACATTCATAAGGCCAAAAGGAATTTTTGCATACATAAAAGTGCTCCATAGTGTAGTAAATGTTGTTTTGTGTTGGTCATCAGGATGGACCAGAACCTAGTTGTATCCTGAAAGTCCATTTAACAAAGAGATTCTACTAGAACCAACTACCTTTTATAATATGTGATCCATTTTTGGCAGAAATTTTTTTTCTTTGAGTGAGACTTTGTTCAAATTACTAAAGTCAATACAGAGTCTAATTTCACCTGTTTTCTTCCTGGTTGGCACTAAATTTGAAACCCATTTTGAGAACCTGAAGGGTACTATGATTTTTGCATCGTATATTTTCTTCACTTCTTTTTGAATCAGAGGTAGTACTACTGGATTTATTCTTCTTAGTTTTTGGTTGAAGGGATTTTGGTCTTATTTAGTAGGAATGATGTGCTTAATGATAGAAGTATCATAAGATTTTAATTCTTCATAACTCCATGCAAACACATCAGAGAATTCCTTAAGAAGTTCAATATATTTATGCTTTTCTTTAGGAGGCAAGGATTTAGAGAGTTTCACAATTTTGGAATTTTATTGCATTCCAATGTTACAGTCTTCTGCATCGTTACTCGTGTTATCACTCCACCAGATTCCCAAGGCTGGAGAAGGAATCCCAACAGAGGTAACCACAGACCAAGATTTTGACTTGATAGCTAGCCCTATCAAGTCGGAGAGAGCTCTCTCTGAAAAGGTCACAACCAGGAGGGTGGAGAAATTAGGGTTTTTATGCTAGATATTGACTTCAGGGGGTTGTTTTGATTTTATTTTGGTTGGGTTATCACTGGATGAAAAAATTAGGTCAAGGGAGCTAGGTCAGGGAAAATGAGATAGGGTTGCAGGGATCAATGGGGCAAGGTAGGCACAAGGCTTATCACTTAAATATGATTGTGTTGGAATGGTGTTGAGACTAAAAAGAATCTAGGAAGAGCATGGGAGATCTATTCTTCCTAGACTGAGGAAAATGGAAAAACTATGATCAATTCCCCAAAACAGAGCATGAGCAAGCATGTGTTCTGATTATCAAACTTGAAAGATACCATACCATATAAATGAATTGAACATGAATACAATACATTCTAATATACGAAACTGAAGAAAATATAATGATAAACATAAATACCACAAGTATCCCATAAAATAGCCGCAACTCCTCTTTATTAACTAGCCAAACTGAGTACAATAGTTCCTTGATCAACAAGAAAACATACAAACTGATTCCAACCCTTTCTTAGTGTGAATAAAGGGGCTAAATAGACATGAAAACAATCTTCACTCATCCTCAGGGGTCTAATCCATGAAGTGAGGAAGAGATCCACTCATTTATGAACTGAAAAATGAAGTGTAGGATGGTCCAAGTGACTCACTCCTCACTACACTCAAACCGATTCATCTTGACTAAAGGATAATTTTACTTAATGAATCTACCCCTAGGTAACTTATCTTTGGCATAATTACATTTACCATGATGAATTAAATAGGTAAAAATATCATTTATTGAGATAAAATCAAAATTTACAGTGAAAAACCAAAAAACTTAGCAAATTATCATATGCGCAATTTTCCTGTCATATGTGCCCTCGCTTGAGGTTGTGCGCCCTCCATGTTCAATGTAACTTTTGAATACCCTGAAAATTTCCAAATCTGGCCCAAAATGGCTTGTTGGAAATCCCTACCTATCCTCTTTTTGAATATGTCTCAAGTTCTAAAAATGAAGCTGATTTGACCCTTCAAAATTACAATCTCCCAAGACTGCTTTGTGTGCAGCACCTATGCAAAAATATGGGCAGAAACATGATTTTTTGGTGGTTTTTTACCCTTTTTACTGAAGAGTTTGACTAAAAAAAATTAAAAAATGGACAGGGTGCATTTATTCATCATTTTGAACCCAATGGTGGTGACCTTTTACCCAAAAAGTGTCCCTATTATGACAAATTTTCTGTTAAATCCTTATTAAAAAAAACACAGTCAAACTCAGAATTTGCAAAAAAGTTTTAAATGCTTCAAAATTTGTGAGATAGTTGATGATGATATGTCTAGTATTGAAGGGAAAGCTTAGCAATAATGTCCAACTTTTTCTTTTCCTCCATGGTCAACTCTTCAATTTTTACATTGGCACTTTTGAGCTTGGCCAATGCAATTTTCTCCTTCATGGCATAGTGTTTGACCTTTCTCCTCAATAGGTCATTATCCTTATTTTCATTGGCTAGAAGCTTCTCCAAGTGATGATTGGCGCTATCAAGCCATGGGTTCTTGTTCTCACTGGTCACTATGACAAGCTGCTTATTTAGGGTTATCTGGTCAGCAAGCTCAACTTCCCTTTTCCTCTCTAGAGCTAGAGCTCTTTTCAGCCCTCTAGTTCTATGTCTTATGTCTTGGTACCTATTCTTATTCATCATAAAGTAAGCCATACCTTTCCACTGTTTCATCTAGCATGAATTTGGCCTTTTGAGCCTTCCTTTGAGAAGTGGCATACTTAACATCATCAATGACTTGTTTGGTTTTCAATTGGTCATTTTCTTGCTCAAGGAAGTGTATTACATATATTTCCCTGTCAAGATTAGTTTGAAGCTCCTTAATCTTGACTCCCTTACCTTTGATGACAACATTAGTGATTTGGTAATTATCATCCTCATCTAGGTCAACATGCTGAATTCCTTCTATGTTTCATGAGGGTCCTCCTCATCATGAATGATTGGCTCAATGACCTTCTCTTTGCCTTTTCTCACCTATTGTGTTGTTTTAGAAGGCATGGCCCCTTCCACTCCATGTGGAGAAAACACGTGTGTAGCCTCTCTAGTAGGATTTTAGAAATGACTCAACCTTAACCATACTAACCCACTTAGATTCAATATCCTCCATCCTATTGGGTGATCCAATGTTCATGATAAGATGGAGATGAAGGAGGTGAAGTGGACTAATCAGATGATGATTAAATATGGGATGAGATGGAGGAATGGAAGTGGATGGCTGGGATGATGAAGGAACATTTTGTGCATGCTGAGTAGGAGGATCTCTGAATATGTCATGGACTATGAAGGTGTCCCATGAAATGTTTAGTTGACTAAGATGGTGGAGGACTATGATCTTAATGAGGGAATGATGGAATAGAATTTTCATTTGAAGTTCATATTTCCTTTTCTAGACAATGAATTCCATATTATCCATGCTTCGGAAAAGGTATTAAGGTATGTTCAACATCTTTACCCTAATGAAATGCATCAAGAGGCAGACGTGATAAGGATAGAGTATTGAAAATATACCCTCACATGAAAAGTATTTCATGATTATCTTCATCATTGGTGTATATATGTCCTGGAGGTGGGAAAAAGGTAAGAACCTCTTTCTCTCATTCTTATATCTTGGTTTAGGAAATGCTCAAAGCATCTTTCCTCCAAATCACTCTTTTTTAACCACTTCTCCCCAACATTTGGGATCCTGGTGGCAGTTGAGATAGTAAAGGTGACTCCAGCTATAGTGACTTGGCTTTTGTGGAGGTTGGATATGAAGAGCCTGGTCAACCTGGCATGGTTCTGAACCCTCTAAACTTTTTCTAAAAAATCATAACAACCAACATATTTGAAACATGTTACCGTCATTGGAGAGGCTAAAAGCTCCCTAGTGTTTGCAAGTTCAAGTATGAGCACTCTTCCACCTCTATGTGGCCTCCTAACCTCTATTTCCTCTCCTTCACTGAATAGTATGTTTCCTTCCTCTTCTGCCATGGTGTTTTTGTCAAAACCCTAGGGATTGGGAATGATAATGTGTGTAAGGTGACTTTTTTTGGGATAGGAAATGGGGAAAGGGAAATTTGTTGGAAATAATTTTAGGGATATGAGAAATGGGGGAAGGGAAAAGGAGTGATAGTGTGATGGGAATTGGTATGGGGAATTGGGAATTGGGATGGAGAATTGGGAGCCTAGTTAAAAATAAGCACCTAGGGCTTACGTTTTTAGGTTTAAAAGCTTAGGGACAGGGATTGTACTAATCAGAGATTTGGGAATGAGTATTTGCAATATGGGAAGGGTATGAGAGTGCTAGGGAAATAGGTTTTAGGAGTTGTGAGTTTTAAGAAGGAAAACTAGGGTTTTGAGTGGTTAAAACACCAAATTATCAAGAAAATTACACAACACCAAACAAATAAAATTGATGGAGGTAAACGATGATTGAAGACACCTTTACTTGCTTGCTAGAGTCTCAAATACCTTTTGCAGAAGTTCTAGAGGTGATTTGGCTAAGTTTGGATGACTTCTTGGCTTGCTGGACATATGTGTAGCGCCTTAAGGCTGTGCACCCTCTCCTATGACTGTGCGCAGCGCCTTAAGGATATGCACCCTCTCTTTAGACTGTGCACATTGCCTTAAGGATATGTTCCCTCTGCTCAAATTTTCTCCAATTTTTCCCAGAAAATCGAAAAATCATTCTCTTCAAGTGTTCACTCAATGGAATAGGAGACAAATTAATTTCAAATTGATGTCTAGGAGTCTTTAATGCTTTAGCGAATTTAGATTTAAATCAAAACCCCACTTTTCCATTGTTTCCTTTCATGTTTTTGACATATTTGCTAATTACCCTTTTCTTTTGACTTTTCTCCTTTGCACGATGCAGTTGGTGGAGTTTGGCACTTTTCACTTTCAGTTGGTGGTCTTCAGTTTGGCCTATGTGATTTGATTTGGCAGCTAGGGAAATAACTTGTTACATATTATAAGCATAATATTACATAAAAAAATAAATCACATCTCTGTTTTCATATCAAATTTACAATTTTGATATGAAATTCAAACTTTAAAATCAAAATTACAACTTTAAAAATATCATATTTACATGCTGATAATCTATTGCAGATGATAATGAAATGTTTATTGAGTCACTCTCACACCTTTTTCTGACCTTATTGAGAAGAAATGGTGCATTTTTGGACCTTGAACAATAAAACCTAATGACCTAATGGGACCTTGAAAGACATGACTCCATGGTTGACTTTGACTGATAGAAGACATAGTGACATGAGCTTTTCAAAAGTGTTCTAATGCTCAGCAAGACATGAAGGTGGGCCAGCAAATGTGAAGTTTTGAGGGAGAGTGAGGTGTTATGACTTGGAATACCATCAGTGAATCAATTTTTTGCATGACCTAATGGAATGATAAAAAAATTCAGATTCGGATCCCGAAAATGAGTATAAAAAGAATAATTTTTATCACTGATGGAAGAATGCATATTTTGACACTAACAACCCACATGTTCATTTTTTGGATTTTTGGCCACATCATTGAAATAAAAAATCTTTTCCAATGGTACCAATTCTCTTGGAAACACATTGTATTTCAATTGTAAAACTTCTAGCTCTTCTTGTTTATCATTAGTTTCATTTAGTTCTATTTCTGTTTTGTTTCTATTTACATCATGATCACTATCATTATCTATGTAAATATTTACAAAGTCAAATTCATATTTTTTCTGTTTTTCTCATAATTTCCGAAAACTTGCCAATATCTTACATTTTCAGGGAAAACTGGCCTATGTTTGACTTCCACCACATATTTCCTATTGGGGTGAAAAGGAATTTTACAAGTACTCGCTGAAACAACAAAGGCATCAACTAAAATATTCTGACTTCTAGTGATAACAGACAAATCATATTCAATGAGACATTGCAGAAAGTATAAAACTACATTATTATAGGCTCTTAATCTAGGGTGTTTATTAGCATATTCACCCTTGATTTTTTTGATAATGAGCTCAGAATATCCATTTACAAAAAATCATTTTTATCCTGATCTCTTTAAAATTTTCAATCCTAAGATCAAAGCTTCATATTCTGCTATGTTATTGGTGCACTGAAAATTTAGTTTATAGCCATGTTCCTTTGACATATTGGTTGATGAGTTCATAATAAAAACACCAGCTCTAGTACCATCCTTACACACAACCCCATCAAAATTCATATTTCAAATAGCTTTTCCCTCCACCTCATGTTTTTCAGTTTCAGTTATTTGGTCTATTTTGTTGGGTTCAATCTCTTGTTGTGACACTTCATCTTCAATTGGTTATGCATCAATTTATGTCAAGTACCTCAATTAAGCATTGAGTTATGTAATATTTTGTCATGAATACTCAAGCTAATGTAAAAAGGTGGAACACTTCCATCCTGGGATTTTCCTTCGACCTCAGGTCCAAACAATAACTCAGGTCAGTCATCATTTAAATTAATTGTGTTTGTCCTTTCTGTTATCTTCAAAGCTTTCATGACTTGGGTACTATATACATATTTCATCACTAATTCAGTAAGAGGAATGGGAATTTTAACTTTGTATAATTCAGTTTAAATCCTAAAGTATGTTTGTGATTTGTCAACTTCTCTGACATTTGCATCTGGTTTTTTAGAAATTTCCTTTTGAGGATCAATTTTTGTTCAACTAGTTGAAGTAACCTCTAGTTTTTTAGAGATTTACTTTTGAGGATCTGTTTTTTTTTTTACTAGTTTAGGGATCATATTTTTGAGTCTTTCTGGGAGGATTTTCAACACCCTTCTTGCTACGTAAGTTATATTTCTTGTGTAATTACATCATTCCATTTTTATATCCTTGCTTGTATTCCTCTGATTCTAAAGGGTTTTTCCCTAGTTGTGACAACACAAATTGATCTTATTCTTATTTGGTAAACAATATTTGATCTATCTCATTTATTCCAAATAGATTTATCTATTTTTATTCAGGTTGTTCTGTTAATTCATTTTCTTAATCAACATTATTTTCTTGAAATGGAGGCCTAATTTGTTTTTGATCAGTAGGGCATCTTTGTTCTCTTTAATTAATTCGAGGGGGATTTCTTATGAAATTAGGATTTCTAATAGGATGAGCTCCTTGATTTTACCTTGGAGGAGTTCTATCAGCTAAGCTTATTCTATCCATCATTCTCTCCATATTTTTACTAAGGTGTCCAACTTGGTATCTGAAGAAGAAGGATATGGTTCTTCTTTGATTTGGACTTTTCATTCATTTTTAAACCTAACTCTCTTGGGTAAAATTTTTGCTTCTACACTAACTACATTCCTCTGCATTTCTTCTAAGGTGGCAGGGGTTCTTTCCCCAAGTTGATAGGCCATATCAATATCAAAACCATTAGGAAATTTGAGTAGGGATAGTTCAGGAGGAGGTTGTATTGTAGTTGGAAAAGAAATATAAGCATTGTTAAACCTAGTACATTAATCTTGGATGGATTCTCCTGGAGCTATTTTGATACTCTCATATTTAGATAAGATCTGGAGAGGTTTTTTCTTGACTTCTGACCTTCTAAGAAAACTTTCATCAAATTGAGTTAGATCTGGGATAGAGGCAACTCATAATGATTTAAACCATTTTTTAACTTGTCCTGTGAGACTTTGAGAAAATAACCTCATTCTAACATCATCTTCATCAAATTATTGTAAATCAAAATAATCATTCATTCGATCTATGTGCCAGTGAGTCGTAATTGGTCTGATGTTATCAAACTAAGGTATCTGAGTTTGATAAGCTTGTGGCATGGGATTAAGTTTCCCAGGTAAAATCATACAATCATAATGAGCATCCATATTGGGAATATGAGGATGTGAGGAAGATGCAGTAGTAAGGGGTGTGGGTATAGTTGGTATGAAAGGTGGAGTTATAACACTTTGATGTGTTGTAGTGGAAGTGGTAGGAATAGTAGATGGACTAGGTGAATAACTGATTGAACTGAGTGTAGAGATACTCAGAGGAACTAATGGAGGAACATGAATAACATGTGAACCTGGTTGTGTAATGTGAGATGATGTAGTGGAATAAATAATTGAGGAATTAGGTGATTGATGGCTCAAATATGCATGCACATTCTGATCTAACTTATAAGGTTTTAGCAGGATTTCATCAATAGTTGTTTTAGGCAAAATACTATCATATTTACTTATAAGAAGATTAAAAATAAAGATAAAAATTTATATCTTCTAAATTGAAAAAACTCCCAGGAATGGAATTAACCCTTGGCAGGAGACTTTTACTTGATTCATTCTCAATTACACTCCTTTTTCTGATTATTTTTTCTAGATTATTTACAATTTCCAGAGGGTTTGGATCTGGATGTTCTCTAGTGTGAATTATTTTAGAATCCATGTTGATCATGTCAGCATTCTGTTAAATTCTGTTAAATTCCGACAAGCAATCCCCTTTGAAGCCCCTCTGTTTGGCCTAAAAAATCATTTTTCCGCTTATCGTTTCCCCCTATAAACTCAAAATTGCATTAAAAAGGGCCAAAAACCCACATTTGAAAATATATAAGGTTTGGCACCTTTTGGCCCTGGCCCCTCAGTCCTTTTCTCCACATAACATGGGTGCTAGACCAAGCGCTAGCCTTGAAAGTGTTTGTTGCAGGCGGATATCGGACACAGTATTGTCCGTCGATCTGTACAGATCGGACGGCCTTCATTGATCACCATCGCGTCCGTGGCCCAACCCGTTTACCCCTCCGATCGCCTGTCCACCGTCTAATCAAACCATAAATCAACGATTCACAGCCCATCCGCCCTTGTGGTCCCCACGCCCAAAAACACTGTTCAAAACCAATGGTATCCATCGCACCGCCTTTGGAGGGCGGGCAGTATTTTCCATTTTGGAGCGATTCCACTCAGTGTATGACACGTGGCCCCATCACTATTTCAAAACCGCCCCCCCATCACGCGTTATTGTTCGGAATTTGACCCGGCGCAATATCCATGTCCACCGTCTAATCTGGGGCTCTTCATCCAACTGTCATCGCACTCCAAAGATGCGTGGAAGTTAACCCAAGGTATCCATGCCCCTGACCCGCCAATCCATCGCCCTCCAATATGTTTTCCACCGTCGATCTCCCTCGAGATCAGACGGTCCAGATTGCTTGCCTGCCCGCCTCCGACACGTGTCCTCCGCCACATCACCCTTTCCACGTAGTTTATCGTATTTCTTTCGTCTCTCTTTATATATTCAAAGGGTCAAAATTCAAAGGTTGTGCATTCAAATCTCTGCATTCCGCCAACCTTAACTAGAGCATTTTTCCTCCATCGCACTACATTTTCCACCATTTCACCATGCTGCGCTGCCATCCTCATTATCCTCGCTACATCCACCTTCTCGTGCATTTTTTTTCTTGAGGATTTTGTGTATTTTTCAGGGTACGAGTGGTGGTAAGCCGCCATGATTCACAGTCTCAATTATAGTAGAAGAGAACACCGTAACAGACCATTTTTCAGAAGCTAGAATTATGGAGAAAGGGTCTGGGAAGATGTTACAACATGACCGCCATTAAAGAAATAGGGTTAAACTCTATCAAACCCTCCAGAGTCATTCAAAGAGTAGATTTCGCGATCGGAGACATTAATGTTGCAGACAGAGAGTATCAGTGAAAGGAAGAGATTTAAAGGCACATAGTTGCAAATTTTCAAGTATTAACCTAACCATTTGGAGGCAGAGTAACAGATCAAAGACCCCGTAGATCACTCAAAAGGTCTATGCATAGAAAACAATACCCTCAAGGTTTCATTTTAGCAGAATTTTCTTTCCAGGGAAGGAAAAACTGCCCATGAGTTTTTTATTTCTCTACCGTGTCCCTGAAGAAACTTCCACCCAGTGCATTTATTTCAGAAAGCAGGCCACAGAGTACATACAGCACTACAGAGTCATCAAACAGTATGGGCATGGATGTTTCCGCCATCTTGTATTAATGAGGCAAATTAAATGTTCATCATCGACTTCATTTACTAAGTTTTCTTCTTCTTTTATAAAACCCTCGAAGAACAGATTATTGAGGGTTCCAAATTTTATCAAAAAATTATACAGTAAGAGGATTTTTGTATGCATTTTGTAAAAACTCTCATATGAATGTATAGAGCCCGTTGGGTTTCAGTGAGGAGGAGTTCCGTCTTTAAAGAGGATTCTGGTCTTTGATTTCTCACAGTGTGTAACTTTCTCTTATATGTGCTATTTTAATAGATCATTTCATTTCATCCACCTTTCCTGTATCATGTTTCTGGAATGCGAGTGGCTCACTAAATTTTGGTATGGATTTATCCTAGTTGATACCCATGCTCAGAATAGTCAAGTGCTTTAAATATGGCTCAGGCATGATATTCTGTTTCACTATTCACTTAAACCATATTTCTGCTATATTAGTTTCTTTGGGAGGTTATTTTTAAAACGCTATTGTCATGTATGGATTCTTAAATTGGTAAGCCCATTACATGGTAATATTGTGTATCTGGATATCATCTCAATGACAGCTAGTATTCTCTTAATCTTTCATACACACCCACACCTTATGATAGTTGATTTCTGTGACATATCATTTGAATCGGCCCTCTTTACAGTAAGCTACCTCTGAATTGTCTGATGCTTTTATATTGGAATTTTTCATCTTGTCTCTGTAGTGTTGCTCTCTCTGTATCTAGTTTCTGAAGGTCTTGGTCCCATTCAAATTAATATTTCTTGTTTTCAAGAGATAGCATGAGAGCTTTTTATTGATAACTTCCCCTGTTATACCCTATGCTCCTTGCTATATAAGATGTCCTACGCATTGGTCTTTCACAACTCAAGGCTGTATCTAGGAACGACAACATCTTTTTGGCGTCGTTGCCAGGGAACGAAGTTGAGAAAATTTAAATCCCTGGGCCTTGACAAAACCTATTTCACTCTTCAAGTAGGTGAGTATGGAGAGTTGAGAGTTGTAGATCCCTCACCTTGGCAACTCCACATTCGTTTATTAGATAAATTCACTTGCAGTCCTAGCTCCTCGTAAGCCACACCTGAGGTCAAATACGTCATAGCCAAAGAAACCTTCAGTGTCTGACCCAGAAAATATCATACATTGGAGAAATTGGAGGGAAAGGAAATCAGTCCACTCTGAAATCCCTGGATTTTTTGTAGAAAACTTTCCATCCTCTTCTTCTCAAGTAGCCCAAGTGCTAGTTCCCTACTCCACTGTGGGAGATACCGATTACTATTCAGATAGTCCACCCCGGGGAGGTGTCATAAATAAAGATAATTTTCACCCTACTCCTGAGGTCGAAGAGGTTGAGGAAGTCACCGAAGTATCAGCTATTAATAGACCATTGTTCCCCTCAACACCTCAAGCTATTGTTCACTACATTCCTATTGTTATTCATACTCCACTTCCACCTCCTCCTCTTCCTTTTACACACCGAACTATTGCAATACCTCCACCCCCTTCAATGGTCATTGTTCCAGGTTTCTTGTTGAATAAATATCCCCCCTTGCATTACCGCAAGTGTTGAATGATATGCCACAGGATTATCTAAAGATTTTACCCCGATTCAATGGGGAAAATGAGATTGATGCTCAAAAACATCTTGAGGTCTTCTACTCCTTTGCAGAGAATTTTAATGTGGAACATTTAGATGTCGTCTTAAGGCTGTTTGTCCAATCTCTTGATGGTGAAGCTCGAAAATGGTTTAAGACATTGGCAGAACGTTCTATCACCACTTGGGAAATAATGGAAGATACTTTCCTCAGGAAATGGGGAGAGAATAAAGATCATGGACATTGTCTTACTGAGTTCAATACACTCAAGAAAAGACAAAATGAAGGGGTGTCAGAATTTATCAAGAGATTTAATAAATTGTATTTGAGTCTTCCTGCTGATATGAAACCTCATCAAACCGTTGCTAAAGTTGTATTTGTAGCAGCCTTTTATTCAGAATTCGGTTTCTCTCTAAGAGAAAGAAAGCTTGCTACTTTGGATGATGCTCAAACAGATGCACTAGAGTTGGAGGCAAATTTCGCCTCCACCGGTAAATCAAAGGGAAAATCTGAACAAGATACTAGAAGAAGGGGCAAAGAGGAGGTATCTACCTCTAACCAAGACAGAGAATCAGCTAATGACAGAATTGAAGAAATGAGAAAAATGATTAAGAACCTTTCTGGTAAACTGGTCAAGCTCGAATTGGAGGCCAAGAATTCAGCCTCCAAGAATTTCCACAATGCTCCAAACAGAGGTTACAATCCTCAGTATAGGAAACCACCCCTGCAAATATTGCAAAGGGAACCAAAGGAACAACAAGATCAGGTACCACATCCATTGTACTTGGAAGGTCCAGTAGATGATCCTACTGAAGACACTACCTATGGACTGGAGGATGCAAATCTTGCTTTCTTGAATAGTGATGGAGAAGAATTCCCCTTGCAAGGAAGTAATGGAATCGAGTTCTCATTGCAAGAAGAAGAAAAGGCTAGAGACACAGAGGACTCAGAAATTGATCAGTATTGTAAGCAATTTTTTGATTTCATGCAAACACAGTTCAATAGAAGATATGATCTCAGATATTCTAGGAAGAGGGCTCATACTCAGGATCAAGAAGAAGAGCTATCCCAGAAGGAAGAACCTGCTCAGAAGGATTCAACAATGCAGAAAGTCACAGACAAAGGTAAGGGCCCTCTAAAAAAACCTTTGCAGTCTAATGATCAAATTCCTTCCTATTCAAAAGTAGTCATTCCCCCTAATACCAAGTCTGTGTCGAAAGAAGTCAAACCCTTAGTTGAAAATAAAGAATCAAAATAGGTTGTAATAGAGAAGTCCTCTCCTGCTTTCAGTCTGAAAAAAGAACTTGAGAAGGTCAAAATCCCAGTTCCCTTGACTGAACTGTTGAAATAACCTGCATATCAATCCCAAGTCACCTCTTTCATGCTCCCTCCAGAAGCACCTCTCATCCTAGATAGTCTCAACCTTCAAGAAGAAAGACCCATGGTTGTATTTGGCCCACATGTTGAGGAATTAGATGCTTCTACTCCTCCTTTCTATGTGTCTCTAGTGATTCATGACCTACTATTACATACCTGTATGTTAGATTCTGGAGCTTCCCATAATCTGCTGCCTCTGTCAGTCATGGAACAACTAGGATTACAAATCACCCATCCATACAAGGACCTCTATTCATTTGATTCCAAAAGAGTTAAATTCTTGGGGATGATCAAGGATTTGGTGGTCAATTTGGCCCAAATCCCAGCAAAAAGTGTGGTAATGGACATTGTGGTGGCTGACATCCCAGCTCACTTTGGCATGTTACTGTCAAGGTCCTGGGGAACAAAAATTGGTGGGTCAATTAAGTTGGATTTAACATATGCCACTATCCCAGTTTTTGGTGGCCAGGAGAGGAGGTTGTACAGGGAAACTAGATTTTTCAAGATGGTTACCAAGGCTGACAACTCTGTTAATTCACCAGTCTACAGTAAAGAAGGAGACTTCTCATGCTTGATGCTGGAAGAAGATCAAGATTATGTTCATGAACCATCCTTTTTCCAGATCAAGAATGAGAAGCCCTCAGAGAGCCATGAAATAGGAATCTGGACACTTCATTTTGATGGAGCAAATTCAAGAGAAGGTAATGGAGCTAGAATATTATTGATTTCACCTACAGGAAAATGGGTCCCATTATCTTTCAAGCTAGAATATGAAGCTACTAATAATGTAGCTGAATATGAAGCACTTCTGTTAGGGTTGCAGATAGCCAGGAGCATGAATATACAAAGTTTAAAAGTTTTGGGAGATTCAGAACTAGTGGTTAGACAAGTCAGGAATCAGTGTCAAACCAAACATCCTCGGCTGAGGGCCTATAGGAATGAATTTTGGGATATGGTAGAGAATTTTTTCTTGGCATTTAATATCTAGTTCATGCCCCGGGAACAGAATAGGATGGTTGATTCCCTTGCTGTGGCTGCTAGTACATTCCGTCCACCTCAAAACCCCCTCTTAAGATATGAAATTGAGGTACATTATCGACTGTCAATCCCAGATAACATCAAACACTGGCAGGTATTCGAGGATGAAGAACAGATGAAGAAATTCTTAGAAACAGTAGGGGAATTCTCTAATATGGAGATTGATGACGGTGAATAAGAAGAGACTGAAGACACTCCAGAAGGAAATTGGGAGAAGAAAATGGCAGGTAATAAAGTGTTGCAATTGAAGGGAAACATTATACCTAAAGGGCTGGTGCCTCTAGAAAGATTATTTGACACGAATGATGTCCCACTGCAGCCAACAAAAGTGGTAGAAGAAGATCAGGTAGAAGACCTAAATCTTGGTACTGATGCTGACCCCAAAATTGTAAAATTATCCAAGAAGATCCCAGAAGAATATAAAAATCTATACTAGAAATTATTTCAGTCTTATAAAGATGTGTTTGCATGGTCTTATCAAGACCTAAAAAATTTTGACATCAGTATAATGTAGCACAAAATTCCACTAAAGGGAGATGCAAAACCTCATAAGCAGAAGCTAAAACAAATAAATCCCCTACTGCTTCCCTCTATTGAGAAGGAAATTAAGAAGGTGTTAAAGACCAAAATAATTGTGCCATTGAGGTACTCTGAATGGGTGGCAAACCTAGTCCCTATCCAAAAGAATAATGGAGAAATAAGGTTGTGTGTGGATTTCTGAAATTTAAATAGAGCATCCTTAAAGGATAATTATCCACTGCCTAAGATGGATCACATCCTGTAGAAAGTGATTGGAGCTTCTAGGATGTCAATGATGGATGGATTCTCTGGTTATAATCAGGTGGCTGTACTTCCAAAAGATCAAAAGAAGACTTCTTTCACTACACCATGGGGTACATTTATGTATGCCAGGATGCCTGTTGGGTTGATTAATGTAGGGGCCACTTTTCAAAGGGCCATGGACATTGCTTTTGTTGGGGAGAAAGATAAGTTTTTGGTAGTCTACCTCGATGATATCACTGTATTTTCAAAGGATGATACTGAGCACATTGAGCATTTGCGTAGAAATTTTGAGAAATGCAGGAGGTATGGTATTTCTCTAAACCCACAAAAGTCTTTATTTGCATTAGAAGAAGGCAAGCTTCTGGGACATATTGTGACTAAGATGGGGTGAAGATAGATCCTAAGAGGGTAGAGGTTATAAATGGCATTTCTCTTCCTAGAAATAAGAATGAGGTGCAAGTGTTCCTAGGGCGCATTAATTTTCTGAGAAATTTTATTCCTAACTACGCTGAAATAGTTAGACATATAACCGACATGCTGAAGAAAAATAATGAAGTTAAGTGGTCCCAGGAATCACAAGAGGCCTTCACCAGAATAAAAAATGCTTTTGCAGAAGCCCCTGTGCTAGCTGGACCAGATTATGCTAAACCTTTCATGATCTTTTCTTTTGCATCACCTCATACAATAGCAGGAGTTTTATTGCAGAAAATGAAGAAGGGTACGAACAACCCATTTCCTTCTTCAGTCAGGTGCTCCGTGATGCAGAACTAAAGTATAACATATTAGAAAAGCAAGCATACACCCTAGTGAAATCCCTCAAAGCATTCCGCATGTATATATTGCAGTCCCATATCACTGCATTTGTGCCTACAACCGCTGTAAAAGATATTCTTATCCAAGGGGATAGTGAAGGAAAAAGGGGGAAGTGGATTGCCAAAATACAGGAGTATGAATTGAACATCTGCCCTACCAAGCTGATCAAAGGACAAGGGCTAGCCAAAATCTTATCTGAATCACACTATCAAGCTTTGGGCATAAATTTATCCATAATAGCAAGCGAGGAATCTGAGAAGAAATAAGAGCTACAGGGCGTAAAGATAACTACTCTGGAAACACAGATGAAGTACCTCACCAGTCAGTGGTACAAAGAAATAGTAGAATATCTCCTCACACTCAGCTACCCTCCAAGCTGTGATCAAGCTAAATACATAATGCTAAGATTGAAATCACAGAAGTACATAGTCGCCAATGGCTGGCTATATTGGTAAGATCCCTTGGGCATCCTACTCCTGTGTCTCACAAAGGATGAGGTAGAGAGTATAATGGATGAATTTCATGAAGGAATCTACGGGGGCCATTACAGTTGGAGGGCCACTGCTCATAAAATCTTGAAGGCCGGTTTTTATTGGCCCAAGCTTTTTGGAGATGTTTTCGCTCGGGTTAGAGCTTGTGAGAAGTGTCAAAGATTTGCTGAAAGACAGAAGTTGGCACCTCTGCCCATGATTCCCGTTCACATGGACGAACCATTTAGGCAATGGGGTATTGACTTTATAGGTGAAATACATCCTCCATCGAGTGGTCAGCATAAGTGGATTTTAATTTCCACGGATTATTTCACAAAATGGGTGGAAGCCATACCTGCGAGGAATGCAATAAATACAATGATAATAAAGTTCATGGAGGAAAACATCATATCTAGGTTTGGCTACCCTGCCATAATAGTAACTGATAACGCTCAGGCCTTCAAATCTGCAAATTTTGTGAGCTTCTATCAGCAGTATAACATTACACTAAGACACTCTATAGCCTATTATCCACAAGGAAATGGCTTGGTAGAGTCTTCCAATAAAACCGTGGTAAGGGCATTGAAGAAGGCTATAAATGAAAATCAAAAAAATTGGGATTCCCAGTAGAAATTTTCTCTGTGGGCCAATAGAATTACCAGCAAGAGAGCAATTGGGAAATCCCCATATGAATTATTATATGGGAGGGCAGCAGTATTCCCTATATATTTAGCCCTAACAGTAGCCTGATTCATGCAAGAAAGTCAAGAAGAGCCAGATGATATGACCAGGAGAATAAATCAGCTGGTGGAATTGGAAGAAATACGCAACCAGGTAAGTCAAAGGCTGACGGAATATCAAGAGAAGATGAAATACCTTTTTGATCAGCATGCCAAGGACAGGAAGTTTCAGATTGGTGATTTAGAGCTCATATGGGATATTCGAAGAGCTAAAAAGGGGAAACATGGCAAATTCGACCCACTCTAGTTTGGTCCTTTTAAAATCATGGAACAAGGGGGTAACAATACTTTCAGGCTGGAAAATCTACAGGGAAACTTGCTTGATGCCCCTGTAAATGGTTATTTCCTTAAACCTTAATTCATGTTTTGATTCAGGAAGAGATAGCCTGATGTATTATATTGTACATTAGTTTCATGTTTTCCATCTCTATTTGAATAACGTGGGTGTCCTACTGAATTATGAAAAGAAAAGTAGAAGTGCTGAAGAACAGTGCTCGCATAGAAGATTAACAAGTGGTCTGCGAAGTTCTTGACATGCCTAGGGATGAATGTGTCGTCCCCAGGTGGAGCCAATGTTGATCATGTCATCATTCTGTTAAATTCTGTTAAATTCCAACAAGCAATCCCCTTTGAAGCCCCTCTGTTTGGCCTAAAAAATCATTTTTCTGCCTATCGTTTCCCCCTATAAACTCAAAATTGCATTAAAAAGGGCCAAAAACCCACATTTGAAAATATAAAAGGTTTGGCACCTTTCATCCCTGGCCCCTCAGTCCTTTTCTCCACATAACCTGGGTGCTAGACCAAGCGCTAGCCTTGAAAGTGTTTATTGCAGGCGGATATCGGACACAGTATTGTCCGTCAATCTGTATAGATCAAACGACCTTCATTGATCACCGTCGCACCCATGGCCCAACTCGTTTACCCCTCTGATCGCCTGTCCATTTTCTGATCAAACCATAAATCAAAAGTTCACAACCCATCCACCATTGTGGTCCCCGCGCCCAAAAACATTGTTCAAAACCGGTGGTATCCATCGCACCGCCTTTGGAGGGCGGGCGATATTTTCCATTTCGGAGCAATTCTACTCAGCGTATGACACGTGTCCCCGTCACTATTTCAAAACTACCCCCCCATTGTGCGTTATTGTTCGGCATTTGACCCGGCGCGATATCCATGTCCACCATCCGATCTGGGGCTCTTCTTCCAACGGTCATCGCACTCCGAAGATGCGTGGAAGTTAACCCAAGGTATTCGTGCCCCTGGCCCGCCAATCCGTCATCCTCTGATATGTTTTCCACCGTCGATATCCCTCGAGATCGGATAGTCCAGATTGCTTTCCTGCCCACCTCTGACACGTGTCCTCTGCCACATCACCCTTTATGTAGTTTATCGTATTTCACCCGTATCTCTTTATATATTCAAAGGGTCAAAATTCAAAGGTTGTGCATTCAAATTTTTGCATTCTACCAAACTTCACTAGAGCATTTTTCCTCCATCGCACTGCATTTTCCACCATTTCACCATGCTGCGCTGCCATCCTCATTATCCCCACTGCATCCACCTTCTCGTGCATTTTTTTCTTGATGATTTTGTGTATTTTGAAGGGTACGAGCGGCGGTAAGCCACCATGATTCACAGTCTCAATTACAGTAGTAGAGAACACCGTAAAGGACCATTTTTCAGAAGCTAGAATTATGGAGAAAGGGTCTGGGAAGCTGTTACGACATGACCGCCATTAAAGAAATAGGGTTAAACTCTGTCAAACCCTCCAGAGTCATTCAAAGCGCAGATTTCACGATCGAAGACATTAATGTTGCAGACAGAGAGTATCAGTGAAAGACAGAGAGTTAAAGGCCCATAGTTGCAAATTTTCAAGTCTTAACCTAACCATTTGGAGGTAGAGTACCAGATCGAAGACCCCGTAGATCACTCAAAAGGTCTATGCACAGAAAACAATACTCTCAAGGTTTCATTTCAGCAGAATTTTCTTTCTAGGGAAGGACAAACTGCCCATGAGGTTTTTATTTCTCTACCGTGTCCCTGAAGAAACTTCCACCCAGTGCATTTATTTCAGAAAGCAGGCCACATAGTACATACAACACTACAGAGTCATCAAACAGTATGGGCATGCACGTTTCCGTCATCCTGTCTTAATGAGGAAAATTAAATGTTCATCATCGACTTCATTTACTAATTTTTCTTCTTCTTCTATAAAACCCCCGAAGAACAGATTATTGAGGGTTCTAGATTTTATCAAAAAATTATGCAGTAAGAGGATTTTTGTATGCATTTTGTAAAAAATCTCATATGAATGTACAAAGCCCGTTGGGTTTCAGTGAGGAGGAGTTCCGTATTTAAAGAGGATTTTGGTCTTTGATTTCTCACAGTGTGTAACTTTCTCTTATATGTGCTATTTTAATAGATCATTTCATTTCATCCACCTTTCATGTATAATGTTTCTGGAATGCGAGTGGCTCATTGATTTTTGGTATGGATTTATCCTAGTTGATACCCATGCTTGGATTAGTCAAGAGCTTTAAATATGGCTCAGGCATGATATTCTATTTCACTATTCACTTAAACCATATTTCTTCTATATTAGTTTCTTTGGGAGGTTATTTTTAAAACGCTATTGTCATGTATGGATTATTAAATTGGTAAGCCCATTACATGGTAATATTGTGTATCTGGATATCATATCAATGGCAGCTAGTATTCTCTTAATCTTTCATACACACCCACACCTTCTGATAATTGATTTCTGTGACATATCATTTGAATCGGCCCTCTTTACAGTAAGCTGCCTCTGAATTGTCTGATGCTTTTATATTGGAATTTTGCATCTTGCCTCTGTAGTGTTGCTCTCCCTGTATCTAGTTTCTGAAGGTCTTGGTCCCATTCAAATTAATATTTCTTGTTTTCAGGAGATAGCATGAGAGATTTTTATTGATAACTTCCCCTGTTATACCCTATGCTCCTTGCTATATAAGATGTCCTAGGCACTGGTCTTTCACAACTCAAGGCTGTCTCTAGGAACGACAACAATCCAGATCTACTTATTTTATATTTACACATGTAGAATATGTAAAATTTACAAGTGGAAAACAACCTTAATCAGATCTATTTCTTAGCCACACAACTAGAAATAGCTTTAAGCACGGAAACAAAAATTTCAGCAAGGAAAATATATTTTAATTGAAATTTGTTCTTCCTCGGTATGGTCGCTAGAATTTTATCTCTCTGTAATTTATTAAGGTTGTGAAAGTGTTTATGCCTTGAAATTTGCTGCAGCAAGATCGAGGAAAACCACTCGGTTGGGGACTTGAAAACTGTCCCTTATCTGTTTGAGATAGTGGCTCTGACTAGATTTACGAGACGAGTTTCCCAATGAAGTATAATTGAGTGGATGGGTGGTATTATAACTGACTGTGAATTGGTGAATGAGAGTGACAATTTTTTAAAGAAAATATATATCTATATACCTATCTCTATCCTGGGATGAATTCTCTTTCTTTTATATGTGATTTAAAAAGATAATATTTAAGTGAATGCAAATGAATATTTATCAAACACTCAGACAAATGCAAAACAATTTGATATATTTGATTTTATTAAATATTTAATCAAATCAATTGATTAAGTATATATCACATCTATTATTTCATGTATTGTATATGTATAAAAATGTAATATTCCCAAATTTGCACATCATATTTGGAATATTAGAGTCCTTGATTTTCTTAATAAATTAAGTAAATAAAAGGGTGGAGGGACCCACAAACTCAAAGATGAATAAAATCCACTTTTAATGTGTGTATGTGGATATTCTAGATCTATATCTAAAATCATGGAGTAGTGGAGTAGCTCCATTAATGGAGATCATGTCTCATTTATGAGATAGATTATGGAGGATGAAACAGTCAAATAAGATCATGGATCTTAAATATAAAATCATGAGGATATTTGATAAGGTCAACTGAGATCATAGTGCTTTCAAAGAAGATCATGAAGCACTTATGATAAGATAGTGGAGGAAGTGGTGATCACCCCATGTGAACATGATGGAGGACATGAAGCAGCAGCGCAGTCAAACATGGAGACTATGTCCACATGTACAACGTAGTTTTGGAGTGGGCCTAGGCTATGGAAGGCTCATGCATATAATGAAGGTAAAAGCACATTGGAAGGATGATTTGGATTATTCATTTCTTGATCTTTTTAGATCTAGATTTGTCTTAGGACATTTCTATATAGACTTGGGCTGTTTAGCAGAGTTTACAGTGTTGTTTATCACAGGGTGTTCCCAAGCAGGAATCCCACCTGTTTCTTTGAGTAGATTTGGAAAGAGGATTGTTATTCATTCCTTATCAGGCATTGGTGCCATCTTCGGGAGGTTTTTTCTAGCATTCATCTAGGAAACCAGTGGAGGATTCATCCTACCACTTTGTTCTTCACATGTAGCTTTTTAGGAGTAGCAGATATACATCCAGAATTCAGGCCATTGGGTTTAACCTCCATACAGCAACAGTCCCTTTAAGGATTGTGCAGTACAATCCTGTAGATCATTTGGAGGAAGGAAGTTTCCAGTATTTCAACTGGAAATCCTATGAGGGATCATCTCCTCACATTATATCTATTGTTTCCATCACTCAGGAGCTGATTTGACACATCTAGTAGTAGGCTATTGAACCTCCCTCTCTAACAGCGTATTTTTCTGAAGCTGTTGTTCATCCAGCAACGATTTTCAGTGGAGGAGATTGGAGGAGCTAGATCTTGAGATTTTAGCCCAAGGATCTACTCAAAGGGTTAGCCCTTCTTGCATATATCTGATTGTGCACCATTGTAGCCATCATATCATTAGATCTAGATTCAGATTTGCATTCCCAGCAACATATATATGAAACCCCAAGAGGGTGGTTTTCTTAGACTTACAGTTTTGAGAAACCCTTTCTGGGTTATCTTGGGAATCCATCATTGAGCCCAGATCTACAATTTTAGCATCATTGGAGCTCCCATTTTTCCTAGATCTGACTTTCTATCTTTCAAGCAGTTGTAGTCCCAACAGTTGTACCAGGGACATCACAGTTTACCTTCCATCAATTTAGCAGTTACGTAGTCCCTCTTGGGAAATCATTGCAGGGTCATTCTAGGCCACCCTTGTGGCTTGAGTGTCCCATATTTGAGCACTGTTGTACTTTCTTTTTCACCTCCAATATAATAAAATGGCTCAGCTATTTATGTGCATTCTGATGTGTATATAGATTTAGTGTTTCCAGTTCTTATATTGTGTTTCATTATTACTTCATTCTCCCTTTTAGGATATTACAGTGGTATCAGAGCATGATATTCGGCTCAGCTTATGGACACTTCATCTTTTGCATCAAAAGAAGAAGTAGATAGATGAGATTTATCATGGAGGAAGAAATTTTTGCCACTCATTTCTTTAGATCCATGCAAGATCTCTCCAAGGAGGTCTATCAAATGAAGAGAGAAAGGAAAAAATAAGATCCAAGAAGAAGATTTGATGAGGAAGGCCCAATCACTTCCTATCAGCAAAAAAGAAGAAACCTGGAGGATCATAGATCTCCTCATAGATCTACTATGCCCACTTTCTTTGGAGAAGGTGAAGGGTATAGAAATGAAGAAAGAAAGGAACCTGAGACTCATGAGACTCTCAGCCTATATCTTGAAGAGTACAAAGCACAGTCAAGAGCATTCAAGGAGAAGCTAACTCTCCAACAATTCTTCAAAATCAAAGAAGAAATAGGATCATATAGCAGCAATAGAAGAAAGAGGCATAATAGATTCTATTTTCCTACATTTGATGGATCTTCCTCAAGTACTGTTAAGGCTTGGAGGAAAGATTTAGATGCATTTTTTAGGCTACATCCTGTAGCTAAAGAAGAGGTTTTCCAAATTGCAGCACTTCATCTTTTAGGTGAAGCCAATGATTGGTGGTTTGGTCACATGGAGCATGCAAAGGTGACTAAATATTCATATTTCTTTCACAAGTTGAGGAAAAAATTTAATATTCCAAAATTTGCATGCAGCAAATTGGAATATTACATTTTGCTGATTTCACTTAGGAGATGAATAAATGGGTAAGGAGGCCCATGCATAGTAAAAATCTGAATAAAATCCCTCATAATGTGAAAGGGGATCAACATAAAATCTGGATTTCACACCTTCATGTGTGAACAAGGACTTTTGCATGTGGACAAGGTCAAGTTTGACCAGGTCAACAATGTTGGGATAGGAGGTGGAGATCATCTTGTGAGACACCACAGAGATAGTGGGAGGAATATTCCTTGGTGGAGGAAACCCTAATGAGTGGGGCCCAAGGAAAGAAGGCTCACACATGTTTAAAAGGAGGGCAAGGCAGCCATAGCAAGACATCTTATGAATGATATTTGATTTTTTTTCTTAGACTATTTTGCATTCTCTTGCTGTTTAGCAGATTTGATGTGCTGCTTAGCACAAGGTATTCGTGTTTAAGAATTCCTTCTCCTTTCTTGAGAGGCCTATTGAAGGAGCTTGTACTAATTTTCCTCACATTTAGGATTGAGGCCAAGCATCCTCCTTCAACTACAGAGTTATTTCTGCAGCATTATAACATTGTGTTGCAGGGTGTTGTAGTGAGGGTTCACAACATCACTTCCTGCACTCATTTTTCAAAGGAAGGAGCCTCCATTACTTTGGGAGATCAGTAAGGAAGGTTCAGGAGCATAATTTCATATCTTGGCACTTTTCCAAAGTACTCCCATCACCTACAATGCAGTCCCTTACAGGAACTGCGTCCTTTCTTGTAGAGTTGCAGTGTGAGGGTCAATCCCCTCAATCTTGAGTTTCTTACTCAGGAAAAGGGCCAACCCTTCTCCCGGAAAGACTTGTAAGAAGGATCCTCCTTCAATTCTTGTATTATTTAGTTGTATGTATACAAAGCTTCAATTAGACTGCATTTTTCAGATCCAGATCTGTAGATCTAACATTTTGTACAATGTGCTTTCATGAAACCCTTGCGGGGTTATCTTCTTGATGTGTAAAAGGGGCTAGATCCCTATTTTTCTTCATGTTTTGAGCAACAAAACTCTTGATATGATATTTGCAACATATTGTATCATAAACCCTCTTAACGTTACATTGTGCATGCTTCAAGAATTTTTTTTTTAGTCAAGTCATGGGATTTTAGTATTTTTGAGCCATATCGAGACCGAGAGATCTGTTTAAACAAGAAAAAGAGATTTGTTTCTGAATATTTTTTGGATATAAGTCCCATAATACGTGATCTAAACGATCCTAGATTTATTTCTCCCTAATATAACACAATTCTTTGGGAATAACGTTTTTAGGGCATATATTGCTGCTTTTCCCCACTTTTGGCCGATGTAATGGATCATAATTTTGTTGCTACAACATACATTTGATGGTTATGTGTTTTTAAAACATTTTAGGATTTTATTACTTACTTCTATTCTATTATTGTGCTTATGCATTGCTGCCTTCCCATTTTGGGATATTATAAGAAATTTGATGTGAGAAAACCAGAGATGTGTCACAAAGTGACATTTCCTAAGGAAACAAAGGAGGATGTCAATCTTGTCACTCTCGAAAAAAATTCACTACATTCACCACCAGCTGTAGAAGTACTTGCATCCAGAAAAGAGACACTTGCAACTTTGCAAGATAGTCTTGAGCTCTTGACACATAGAGTCCCATGCATGGTTCAGGAGATGTATGAGAAAGAGGGGGAAGATTCCAGTGCTGGTACACTTGGATAAGAGAAGCTATCACTCTTACCAGTAGTTGGAGACACTATTATTCCGGTTGGAGGAACTCTTGTTTTCTAGCAATAGGTTTCCACACATTAGTTGATCCAAGGTATGCATGAAATTTTATCACATATTGTTTCAATAGATCTTATTTAAACTTATAAGGACATGCCATCAAGGCCAATACATAACCAAGGGTTAAAAAAAAATGCTAATTTGAAGCAGCAACATATCACAGTGCAGAGGACTCTCGATCTAATCATGGAGGAGATTAAGAACTATCCCAGTTCATCATTGTTTAGCTACATTCAACCTTTTGAGTTGAAGTGTAGACTTTCAGAAAATGGGATGGATATGATCCTATGTACAATAACTGGTTATGAGATCAGTATTGTACCTTGCTTTGAGACAACACATGCATTACCATGCAGATCTACAGTGATGTCACTTAGTAGCTGTGAAAATGAAGAGGCCCCATCATTCTTGGAGCATTCTAAAGGTAGCTTCACTCATGAAGCAATGGAGGTAAAGATGACAAATGGTAGACATCTTGAGATGACGAATCTTTTCTCCTTTCTAGATGACACTTTCTCAATGAGCATCTCACTACTCAAAGAGAAACTTCTACCTATAGTAGATCCAAAAATTCTTTTTTTTTTTAGGGCCTTTGGTGAAATGAGAATCTCATTAAGAGATCTCATTGGAGGTGCACTGCAACATTTCATGAAGTAAAAATTTCTTCAACAGTTTCGGGAGGATGGTATTATACAAAGGGAGGATACCATGATTATGCAGGACATCATTCATCATCCACATTGAGATGAGTGGGTGAGGATGATAAGCAAGGGGTTGCATGACCACTTGCAGATATATGACATGGGCCAGCAAGCTTGGTTACATTCGTTTCTCTTGGGAGAGTTTTGTCACTACCCAAAGGCTCCTATTTCTTTTATCCATGCCTTGAAAAACACTTATGAAATGAAGAAGGAGGCATGGTCGTGCTGGCTGCTCTTGGATGAGTATGGTTACCACCCAATAGCTCATATTTTTCTAATTCATGCCTTGTGTATCAATGATAGAATGCAACAAAAGAAGGCATGTTCATTTTGGTTTCCCTTCAGATATTTTGGCCACCACATGACATCTCCTGTGTCTATGTGTTTTGTATTGGGAAGAACTTGGCATGATGCTCTCATGATTTGTGTTGATGGTGTTTTCTTGTATTGGGCTGATGTGACATTACACATGTCTATCAGTATGTTTTTACTCCATGATGCACATGAGGAGGAGAGAAAGAAACAAGATCTCTTGTTGCTTTGGCTACATTTGGGGGAGTTTGGCTTATCCATCTTACATGGAGGAGATGGAGGATGGCAGCAAAGGGCCTTACTCTGGTGGCTACTATTGGAAGAATATGGTTTGACATCTTTGTCTACTAATATATCTCCTTTTCTTCTTTGTCATAATGTTGGAATGATGCTTGGATCCAACAAGGCCAACAAGGCTAAGGTTGAGAGCATGTCAATGCTCAATAAAATTCATAAAGCATAGAATGAAGAAATGTATTGTGAGATGGAGCTTTTCCTTTGTGGAAAGAGCCACTTTATTTGTAATATCCCAAAATGGGAACTGTCAGCAACGCATGACTAGAAAAAGCATTTTCCAGGAATGGCTGCTACAGAATATGGAATCATCCCTTGGATACCTTAGATCCCAAGAGGAGATCAGAAACAAATCAAACTAGGTGGGTTAAACAGACCTCCCACACCTAGTAAGGCAACTGCCCAAAAAGGGACTGCAGCAATACTACTAAGAAAATAACGCAGTTTCAGTAGAGCAAGAGCCAGAGGCCAACAAAATATCCTTCAAAAGCATTTACAGCAGAAAAATAGATGTATAATGAAGTCCATGAGATGCATAGCTGAAAATACAAGACATATACAGAAGAAATGCCATCAAAAGAGGGGTTGCAACCACATGAATCACTGAAACTACCTTGAAAGTGTTATTTTATTAGGCTGAAAACTGCTATGGATTACATGTCAGATCTAGAGCAGATATGTGCATAAAAATTCAGATCCATGCAGTAGAAAGGCTCCTCTTTCAAATCCCCTTGTAATTTTAGGGTTTACACCAAGTATGAGCAGTAGATCTGAGATCTAAGAATGTAGATCTGCAGGATGATTCAGGAATTCTGAATTATTCAGACTTATGCAGATCAGATCTGAAAAGTACAATGTGTAGATCTCCTCCAATGGATCTCGAAGTGAAGGGCAGATCCCCAACACCTAGAAACCAACTCTCCAAATGGTGCAACCAAACTCCCTGCATCAACTCCTACAGGAATAACACAGATCTAGAGTAGAAAATATGTTGTAGGGTATAGTTATCAGTGGGCCACATGCCAAGATAAAGAATTGAAGCTCATGCACTCCAACACACTTCCTCCAATAGAGTAGAGGACTCCTCCACTTAAAAAGAGCATTGAAATGTCTTAGATCTGAATAGATCTAATCTCCACTTGTTGCAGCTTGCAAAGAAAACCAAACCCTCAACAGGATCTGAGTTGTAATTGAAATAAGAAGCATGGCCTTCAAGCCAGATAGTGGACTTTTCAATACAAACTCTCCCAAGAGCTACTCAATGGGAAGAGGAGGAACTCCTAAATAGGAAATTCCAATGTTAAACAACATTTGCAATCTAGGCTAAACAACCAAAGAAAGCTATATGGTCTAAATAGACAATATATCAAAATATCATATGATGAAAACCCCATCATGCTGCCTTCCACTTCCTTTTATAATATGAGAGTGTGCAAAACCCTAAACCACCTTCAATTTACTTATCCCTTTTCACACAAGAGATATTCAACTAGAATTACGATGTGCCTTATTGATGAGCACTCCTCCAATACAACGTTGTAGATTTGGTCAAAGTTGACCCAATCAAGATGATTAGCCCCTTTCACACCTAAGGGTACTTATTTACATAGCCAAGATTTATCCTTTTTCATATTTGGCATTGATTTATTCTTCATTAGGAGTTTGATTAACCTCGTTTTCACATTTATTCATCTAAACAGATTTTTAAAGAAAAAATAATATCCCTATTAGCTGCATGATAATTTAGGAATATTACAATCTTCCCCTCCCAAATGTTGCTTGTCCTCAAGCAACTACAAGGGTGCTACAAAATCTCCCCTCCTCTTCTCGTGGCCTCCTTATTCAACAGTCTCCACTGTTGCTTCAGATTTTCTGCGATAATTTTGTCTCCCAATGGTTCCTCCCAAATGTGCAAGTTTCCCTTTGGTAGATAAACCAAATGGCTCTCATCATAAAAGAAAGGAAGGTCTATATGGAAACCTGTTTTCTAATCAATGGCCTCCTCAAGATGTAAGTGATGAAAATCATGGGGAATTTCATCATCAATGAAGGACTCCCAGCTCAAAGCTATCATCCAAATGAAATGAATCACCTCCTAGCTGGGTATTTCATAGTAAAGATCCTCCCAATTTCTCATGAGAGGCATGCCCCAAGTGCTCCAATCAATCATATGGTCCACATCATAAAGAAAAAAGTGATCTACTATAGTGGCCATATAGTTTCCCATGCTCCCCTTAGAACTTGTAGTGCAGAAAATGTAGGAAATTTATTTCCCAAATGACACATCCAACAAATGTTTCTCTCCTCCAACCATGTTCCCAACAAAGATAAGAACATATTCAGCATATGGGATCATAATTAAGGTCATGCTAGCTTCCATATGCAATAAAGGAGAAGGACAATGGTCCCTCATGTGTAGCCAGTGCATTTTTACTCCTAACTGCCATAGAATATGATATGACAAGTGTTTTCCCCAACACTTGTTTACTGCCCCATCCTTCTTGCATGCTTGGAGAAGGTGTATAATGGTTGGTGTTAATGAATCACATCATGAAGAGTGCATCATCTCTCCAATACCTCACAAGGAATGGCCAACATCACCATTGTTCATGGCCCAAAGTGGCTCATGAAGCCCATAAGAAAAAGTGGCCCCTCTTGGAGCCAAGACCTGCACATGAGTGTTAATAAAATGCAAGTATATAATAAATATATCGTGAGGTTCAACAATACAATGTTTATCATACACTTGTTTCAAATCAGCAAGGTAGCTCGTGGATGAGATCCCTCTCACACTCAATGAATAAGGAGGTCGTAATGATAACTCTTCCCAAGAGCTATGTTCCTCCTCAACCAACAAATGATCCATGCACTTCCTCATATGAGAGTGAATATCCTCTTCGAAGCTTTTCTACATGAATACATCTAATATAGTATGATATGATATTATGAAACTAGGATCTCATAGGCTGCATTAAGTAGTTTCTCCTTAAGCTTGGAGTGTCTAGCCAAATAGATCTGATCATGGGAATAAATGACTCCCTAAACTACTTTATACCTCCCATCTATCACTTTCCCATCAAGAACCTTACATGTGAAAAGTTCCTTGGAGTATTCCATCAAAATTTGGGAATCCCAATAAGGATCTAGACTTCCCAACAATGACAGCGTTGTAGAAATCTGAAATGCAACCCCTGTGATAGCATGGCTCTCCTCCTTTACATGCTTGATGTCAAAGTCACATGTTGGAGTGCTATCAACTTCATTTTTCTACCTCCTTTGCAGTTTATCTTTCTCAAGACAAGATTGAAGTAGATGGAAGTCAACTTCCCCTTGGAAAGTCTCTATCTTCCAAAACTTCCTTAATGTGGCCCATGCATGCAAGAGTGTTGATATCCTCTTGTCATGTTCAGAAATATCCTTTGTGAGTGGAAGTATCATTGGCTGCCCCAAATATGTGGAGTTTCCATATGACATCATGTCTATGTCATCATAGACTTCTGAATTCTCCTTTTTCAGTGCAAATAACTGAGTGGGACATAGCAATGTCCAATTCAGAAAATTGCTAACCTCTCTTTTGAATCCATGAAAGATTCTCTACGTTGTGCTAGTTTCTCCCAAATCTCCCTCCTTAGCCAAGTAAGCATATACTGCCCATAGTTGAGAGAAAAATTTAGTTTTCCTCCCATCAGGAGGTCTCCCCGGTGGAATGCCTCCATGTAAAGAGACATCAAGGAGTAGAGCAGGATGTGTATGTGTGTGGACAGATTTGTCCTTGCCTTCCTTGCATAGATCCTCTTGCCTCCTTTGTGCATCAAACTTCTGAAACAAAGAGGGGTATTTGATCCTCATCATTTGATTCTTTTCCTCCTCTTTTCCTTCTTCTATCTTCAAGTTCTCAGCCTTTGATGATGATGGCACATGCTACACATGGATTGTGCCACAATCTTCATATGTGAGATTCTTTGGAACTCCTTGCAAGAGTGCAAGAGTTTCTTTCCTTGGAGAAAGTGCTCCATCTTCCTCTTCACGAGTTCCTATATGTGCTCTTGTCATGATTGCATTATCATCTTCAGCCTTTTCTTCCATAATTGAAAATACCTCATCATCAATAAGAGACCTTAGATCTTGGTCTTCTTTTGAAGGAGGAATCTCCATGTCTTCTCCTTGAGAAGGAAGATCTTCATGCAATGGGGACTTTGCCCTTGGAAAAAAATCATACAAATTTCCATCCCTTTCAAATGGAGCTGAATTTAAGGACCCTTCCAATCCATGCAAAATTTTTGTTTGATTTCGTTTGATAGACTCCATAGAGGGTATTTCATGAGATCCTTCATCAAACCTTTCCACTACTCTTTTAATGAAACTTGCATAGGTATAAGTATTTTCATTCTTTAAGGAAAAAGACTCAAACAACCACCAAGCATAGGCCTTACCCTCAAGATTCAGTGCTGCTACTTTGATGGCTTCCTTTTCTGAGGCTTGATGTTGCTGCACATAGGTGTCTAGCTCCTTCACCCAAGCCCGAGCTGGACATTTAGGTGATCCTTCAAAAGTAGATAAGAAGAATCTACTCACACCATGCTACTTGCTTCTCCCTTCCTCCTCAATCTTGCAAAACCCTTGGAAGTTCAAGTGATATTTAAACTTCTTATATTGAGCCTCATACTCCAAAAAATCACCAAGAGTCTTTCTCTTTGGCACATCTCCTTTCTTCTTTTTCTTCTTCATGAAAAAGTGGCTGATAGAGCATTGTAAATCTAATGATGTGGTTGAATTATCACACCCATCATATGAAGTAGTGGGGCTCCATTCATTTGCAAACCTCCTCAAAATATCTATTTTTCTTTCATTCTTGATTCCCCGGATTTCTTCTTTCAGTTCATCTAAAGCTTGAGAGAGAGTTTTAGAGAACTCTTCTCCTTAAAAACTTTTAGTTAAAGGAATCTTACCATTTTCTTTTGTGTCTTCAATGTAACCACATTTCTTCATTGGTCTTTTCTCTCCATGAAAATACATATTGGCTTTCCAATAAGCAAAGAACAGGCTGTGCCAAGATAGTTTCTCTGATACCACTATAATATCCCAAAATGGGAACTATCAGCAAGGCATGACTGGAAAATGCATTTTCCAAGAATGAATGTTACAGAATATGAAATCATCCCTTGGATCCCTTAGATATGATAATCTAAGACCCAAATCCAAGAGGAGATCAGAAACAAATCAAACTAGGTGGGTTAAACAGACCTCCCACACCTAGTAAGGCTTGACAACTGCCCAACAAGGGACTGCAGCAATATTGCTCAGAAAATAATGCAGTTTTAGTAGAGAAATAGCCTAAGGCCAATAAAATATCCTTCAAAATTATTTACAACAACAAAATAGATGTATAATGAAGTCCATGAGATGTATAGCTGAAAATACAAGACATATACAGAAGAAATGCCCTCAAAAGAGGGGCTGCAACCACATGAATGACTGAAACTACCTTGAAAACATTATTTTATTAGGTTGCAAACTACTGTGGATTACATATCGGATCTAGAGCAGATATGTGCATAACAATTCAGATCCATATCAGATCCATGCACTAGAAAGGCTCCTCTTTCAGATCCCCTTGGAATTTTGGGGTTTACACCAAGCATAAGCAGTAGATATGAGATCTAAGAATGCAGATCTGTAGGATGATTAAGGAATCCTGAAGTATTCAAACATATGCAGATCATATCTAAAAATTACAATGTGTATATCTCCTCCGATGGATCTCGAAGTGAAGGACACATCCCCAACACTCAGACACCAAATCTGCAAATGATGCACCCAAACTCCCTACAACAACTCCTACAGGATAATGCAGATCTAGAGTAGAAACTATGTTGTAGGGTATATTTATCAGTGGTCCACATACCAAGATCAAGAATTGAAGCTCATGCACTCCAATACACTTCCTCCAATAGAGAAGAGGACTCCTCCACTGAAAAATAGCACTGAAAATGTATTAGATCTGAATAGATCTACTCTCCACTTCCTGCAGATTGCAAAGACAACCAAACCATCAACAGGATTTGAGTTGTAATTGAAAGGATAAGCTTGGCCTTCAAGCCAGATAGTGGAATTTTCAATACAAACTCTCCCAAGAGCTACTCAATGGGAAGAGGAGGAACTCCTAAACAGGAAATTCCAATGCTAAACAACATTTGAAATCTAGGCTAAATAGCCAAAGAAAGCTATATGGTCTAAACAGACAATATATCAAAATATCATATGATGAACAACCCCATAATTCTACCTTCCCCTTCCTTTTATAAGATGAGAGTGTGCAAAACCCTAAACCACCTTCAATGGACTCATCCCTTTTCACACAAGAGATCTTCAACTAGAATTACGTTGTGCCTTATTAATGAGCACTCCTCCAATACATTGCTATAGATTTGGTCAAAGTTGACCCAGTCAAGATGATTAGCCCCTTTCACACCTAAGGGTACTTATTTACATAGCCAAGATTTATCCTTTTTCATATTTTGCATTGTTTTATTCTTCATTAGGAGTTTTATTAACCTCCTTTGCAAATTTATTCATTTAAACAGATTTTTAAAGAAAAAATAATATCCCTATTAGCTACATGCTAATTTAGGAATATTATAGTCTTCCCCTCCCATATGTTTCTTGTCCTCAAGAAACTGCAAGGGTGCTGCAAAATCTCCCCTCCTCTTCTTGTGGCCTCCATATTCAACAGTCTCCACCATTGCTTCAGATTTTCTACAATAATTTTGTCTCCCAATGGTTCCTCCCAAATGTGCAAGTTGCCCTTTGGTAGATAAACCAAATGGCTCTCATCATAAAATAAAGGAAGTTCTATATGGAAACCTCTTTTCTGATCAATGGCCTCCTCAAGATGGAATTGATGACAATCATGGGGAATTTCATCATCAATGAAGGGCTCCCACCTCCATGCTATCATCCAAATGAAATGAATCACCTCCCAACTGGGTAATTCATAGTAAAGATCCTCCCAATTGCTCATGAGAGGCAAGACCCAAGTTCTCCAATCAATAATATGGTCCACATCATAAAGAAACAAGTGATCTACTATAGTGGCCATATAGTTTCCCATGCTCCCCTTAGAACATGTAGTGCAGAAAATGTAGGAAATTTCTTTCCCCAAGGACACATCCAACAAATGTGTGTCTCCTCCAACCATGTTCCCAAAAAATATAAGAACATATTTAGCATATGGGATCATAATTAAGGTTATTATGGCTTCCATATGCAATAAAGGAGAAGGAAAATGGTCCCTCATGTGTAGCCAACACAGTTTTACTCCTAACTATCATAGAATATGATATGAAAAGTGTTTTCCCCAACACTTGTTTGCTGCCCCATCCTTCTTGCATGCTTGGAGAAGGTGTATAATGGTTGGTGTTAATGAATCACACCATGAAGAGTGCATCATCTCTCTAATACCTCCCAAGGAATGGCCAACATTACCATTGTTCATGGCCCAAAGTGGCTCATGAATCCCATAAGAAAAAGTGCCCCCTCTTGGAGCCAAGCCCTGCACATGAGTGTTAAGAAAATGAAAGTATATAATAAATATATCATGAGGTTCAGCAACACAATGTTTATCATACACTTGTTTCAAATCATCAAGGTAGCTCATGGATGAGCTCCCTCTCACACTCAATGAATAAGGAGGTGGTAATGATAACTCTTCCCAAGAGCTATGTTCCTCCTTAACCAACAAATGATCCATGAACTTCCTCATATGAGAGTGCATATCCTCTTCGAAGTTTTCCCACATGAATCCATCTAAGATAGTATGATATGCTCTTATGAAACCAGTGGGTTTTGAAAGTAGGATCTCATAGGCTGCATTAAGTAGTTTCTCCTTAAGCTTGGAGTGTCTAGCCAAATAGATCTAATCATGGGAATAAATGGCTCCCTCAACTACTTTATACCTCCCATCTATCACTTTCCCATCAAGAACCTTACATGTGAAAAGGTCCTTGGAGTATTCCATCAAAAGTTGGGAATCCAAATAAGGATCTAGACTCCCCAACAATCACAGCACTGTAGAAATCTGAAATGCATCCCACGTCATAGCATGGCTCTCCTCCTTTACATGCTTGATGTCTGTTGAGCTCCAAAAATGTTCTTTCTTCTACCACATTCCACTCCATTTCTTTTGTCCATTATTAATCCCAAGCTCAAATGATCAATGAAATTAGTTAAAATTTCTTTAAGAATGAATATCATGGCTAACTTGCTATGTTTTTATGATTTTGTCATTGTAGTACTTTTTGAACTGAAACTAGCTACAAAATGCAGACATTCTGTAGCTAGTTGCCAATTCTACAACCGTCTTCATGTTTAAGCAGGTTCCAGATGTCCTCTCAGAGAAAAACACACATGGTCGTATTCCACATCATGCCTTTAGCATTTGTTGCTCTCCATGAAGATTGAATGGAATTCTGTATGTGGTTATGCACGTGGGAACTGAAACTAGGAGATAGACTCCTAATAGGACAAGGACAGTCCAGATGTCCTTTGTCATATTACGATGTCACCTTTAGAGTTCTAGTTCGATTTTAATATGGAAAGACAGTAATCCTTGTATTATCTCAAGTTCTGTTATGTAAATTTGCTATAAATGTAGCTCGGGAAACCGAGAGACAAGGTTAGATTTTGGTTAGATTTTGTGGTTGACTGCTAGATTTTTGAAGTCCGAGAATACTCTGTTTTGAAGTGATTCCTCTTTAATGAAAGAAGCAGCATTTCCTTGAACCTGTCGACTCGATCTTGAACTAGATTTCATGCTACTCTGGTGGCATAGGGCCCCTGCCTCCTGAGCGGCCTTGTTTATACAGTAGATAAGTATTTTAGTCTCATTTTTATTTCTAGTTTAGGCAAGTTTCTGAAGTTTATGTTCATACTTGTTTACATTAATTATCACAACTAGAATTACTCTAATAAGCTCTTCCAAAATATGATTACGATGAATAAGGCACAGCTGTGGTATTGTAGGTTTTAATTGTATTTTCTTTCGTTAATTATCACAGTTGGACTTACTCTAATAAGCTCTTCCAAAATATCATTATGATGAATAAGGCATAAGTGTGGTATTGTAGGTTTTAGTTGCTAGTTTATACTAAGTGTCACAGCCGGTCTTACTCTTACAAGCTCTTCCAAAATATCATAACAATGACTAAGAAATAGCTGTGGTGTCTTAGATTTTAGTTGCATTTCCTTTTGAATTTCTGTTTACACTAAGTGGCATAACCAGTCTTACTCTTACAAAGCTCTTCCAAAATATCATAACAATGAGTAAGAAGTAGCCGTGGTGTCTTAGATTTTAGTTGTATTTGCTTTCAGTTTTGTGTTTATGTTCAATTGCATTGAATAATACAGTCATACTTGTTCTCACAAAATCTTCCAAAATATCATTCATACTAAACGAGACGGGTTGTAGAATTCCTTAGGTTAGTTGCATGTTAATTTAGTTATAGCACTCCGGAGGTAGAATGCATGTGGTTCAGCTCTGTCATTTCATTTCCAATTTGATAATGGCTTTTCAGTTTAACATTGTTCATTGTACTTCAAATAGACTAGTGTCACTCTAGTTTAGTTTTAGCGCACTGTATTAGCACTCCAGTTTAGTTGTCATCCATTGCATTTTTAAATTATATTAGTTGTTAAATTTAAATACCACGGTCTTCATTATTTACAAAACTTATTTTGTTCCAACCTCATATTAATACATAATCATTTGGACAGAAGTTAGTATCAGTCTAAGACCTAGAGTATTTTGCAACCTTTTTTTACCATTTCACAAACAAGCCTTTTCTCAAAGACCATTCTAAAAAGGAAATCTATAACTTCTGAGTGAGGCCTAGTGGTGTTAAATTGAGTTGCAGAATAGAATTAGAAGCTAGTTTAGGGTAGAAATCTTATTATGCTACAAATTTTCTTTTCCAAATATATTCCAATAAACCTTTAATCATGGATGAGATGTTGTAACATTGTAAGATGATTGTTGATTTTTTAGTTAGGATAACTTCATTTACACTTAACTTTTCCATTTCCCAAGCTCTTCCAACACATCTTTAATGAATGAATTGGATAAAGTTTAAGCTCATGTTGTGATTTATTTCCTTGAAGTCATTATCAAGCTTTGCATTTGTTGTTTGCTAGCCATAGTTTAGGCTTTGTTCTGTTTCAGTATTTGCATTTTTCATTTGCCATCCATAATTTAGGATTCACTCTGTTTTGTAACCAATAACTTCTTCTCACCAGCATTTAGTTCTTTGCCTTGTGAACATAAAACCATAAAAACCAAAAACATCATAAAACACTAGACACAACATAGTGAGAAACAAATACCTAGGCACATATAGTGCACCACACTTCAGCAGTTTACCAACCCTGGTTGACAATTAATGAACTCAATTTAGGAGACTAGGTTGAGCACAAACATTTTGGCGCCGTTTCCGGGGAAGTGTAACTAGGTAGCCTTGTTTCTTAACTCCCAAAAACAATGATATGCATAGAGAGAGAGACTCAAGGGGTAGATTCATAAGAAGTAGAAGCAAAAGTTTGATTCCTAGAACACCACTTGTTTCATCAAGATCTAGAACCAACACACCTCCAACTCAGACCCACATTCCATCCCTTACTAATCCTAGACTCCCAGAGGACTTAAGATCAGATATTCCATTAGAAAGACCTTCCATTTCACCCACTGAACCTGTCTTAGAAGAAGATTCAAGGACCCCTACTAGAGACACAAACTTTTTCACTTCCACAGAAGAATCAACTATGGTAGAAGAAGGGGGAGGAGGAGTCTTCAATGGAGAACACACATTATCTGGAGGGGGTATAGGTAGAGGTAGAGGAGAAGGAATTAGAGGTGCAGAAGGAGAAGGAGGTAGAGGAAGAGGTAGAAGAGAAATGGGAATATCTTTTGGGTTTCTTATAGTTGATGAAGAAACCAATACAACTATGAAAAAAATTTCACCCTTTGTCCTTCCAAACTTATATGGACTTAAAACTGAAGATCCTGAAACCTTCCTATTTGAATTTGAAGTCCTATGTAGAACTTATGACTACTTACAAGATGCTCAAAAACTTAAACTATTTCCTTCAACATTGAAAGGAGCAGCATTGAAGTGGTTTATGAGTTTGATCAACAGTTCTATTAGGACATGGGAAGACATGAAACAAGAATTTATAGAGATGTATTTGGATTATTGTATGCTATTCAATCATAAGGAGGAAGTGTTTAAGATGCTACAAAAAGAAGGTGAAAACTTGGAAGATTTGTTGGAGAGATTTCATTACAACATCAAAAGAGAAAAAATGGAAAACTTAGATCAAGACACCTTAAAAGCTCTCTTGTTGAAAACAATTAGGGATGAATGGTTGGATATCCTTAACATGATGGGAAAAGGGGATATATCTTAGCTCACATTACCTGAAATAGCTGAGTTATGTATCAACCTTTCAAGAGGGAAATCTAAAACTGTAAAAGGTCCAAGAGACCCTGCTCTTGCAAGGGTAAGTAAGTTTTCTTCTGGGACAGTAAGTAGGGAAGAGATAGGGCATATGCTTGATGAATTAAAATCTGACATCTTAGGGAGTCTTAGTGAACAAATAGACACCCTTAAGTTACAAAACAAGCAACAAACTGAATCTTATGCCTTAGCAATCTTTTGTCCCAGATGTAGAAAGAAGCATGCCCTGAGAGAATGTCCTTTGGATGCAAAATTTGTAGAGACCTGTGTCATTTGTTCAGAAAAACATGAGACCAAGAGTTTTCCTTCACTTCCTGGTCTTAAAGCTGTCTTTCAAGAGGAAATTCCTACAAGTTCCACAGAATCTCTCAATTTTGTCTGTAGAAGGCCTTGGCAAGGACCTCAAACACAAGGATTTCATGATCAAATGTATAATCAACCTCCACCAAATTGGAATTCTTGGCAGCAACCTTGGCCCCAATTTTAAAATCAATCTCAAGCTTGGGCACAAGGGGCACAAAATCCAAATGGAAGATACTCTCAGTACTATCAGTATCCACCATCCTATCCACCATATCCACATTTTCCTCAACAACAAAATCCTCAAAAAAATCCTCAAAATCCACAACATAAAAATCAACCACTTCCATTACCATTTCCTCAAAAATCAAATCAGTTGCCTGCTCAACCCATACCAAACCCCAACAATAAAAATCCTCAGAACACATATATGATAGAAGGCCAACAGTTTCCAACTTATTTAATTACTCCTCTATACCTTAGTGATGTTCAACTTAGGTCTGGAAGAATACTTGAAAAGAGGAAAACTTCTATGATTATACAAGAACAAGACAACTCTGAGGAAGATTCTTTATGATAAAATAAATTTTTTGAAGAAGACACATCTTTTCAGGACCTAAACATTGAAAAATCAAAACAAAAAGAACCAATAATTTCAACTCCTGTATTAGAGTAGCCATCAACGTCCACTCCTACACCCCCCTTTCCAGAAAGATTACAAGTTGATAGAGGTGTAAAAAAACAAATTATGGTGCCTAATTATGATTTCCTAGATGAGCTAAGAAATGTTTGCATTAAGATTCCATTATTACAAGCCATCAAGGAAATCCCAATTTTAGAAAAGACAATAAAGGAGTTGAGCATGAAGAAAACAAGAAAAAGAATAAGAGAGACAAAGAAAATTCAACTGGCAGGAAAAATAACAGACATTATGATGGGTAAGATTGCTATTCCAAAGTATCTAGACCCAGGAAATCTAGTTGTTAAAATTCACATCAATGGAATTGAGATCCAAAATACACTCATTGATTTAGGAGCAACAATCAATATCATGAGTAGACAAATCACGGATAAACTGAAACTTCCTAATCTTCTCTTTACACCTACATTATTAAAATTAGCAGATAGATCTATGATCAAACCTGATGGGGTAATAGAAGACATTCCAGTGTCCCTAGATTCTTAGGAGTACCCTGTGGATTTAATGATCCTAACTCCTAAGAATAATCTAGGAGGACATCCTATTATATTAGGAAGACCTTGGTTAGCTACAGCTGATGCTTTCATTAGTTGTAGATCCGGTGATATGTACATCTTTGATGGTAGTTCAACTAAGAAATTCACTTTGTATCCTCCAGCAAGGAAAATTACAGATTTATATGATACTCAATGGATAGAGGATGAAGAAGACTTACAACCTCTCTTCACAATTTCAGAAATTAGTGAAGATAGTCAAATTCTGAATACTTTAGAAAACTTTGAATCCTCTTCAGAATGCAAACATGAACCATTTCAAGAAGGATCCAACATTGAGTTTTTGTCATCAAGACAAATGTCTCTTCATTCTATGGATAAATTTGGCAGCTCTACAAGTGAGATATTTCTAGGCAAAACTTTAAACATAAACAAGAACCTAGAAAAATCTCAACAAGAAGAGTTAGTCAAGATATTATAGAGACATTCTTCTGCATATGCATGGGAGTACACTGATATTAAAGGGATAAGCCCTAAGACTTGCACTCATCACATCTACATAGAGGAAAATTGTAAACCAATCAAACAACCTCAAAGAAGGATGAATCCAAATCTTAGGGAGATTGTTAAAGAAGAATTGCAGAAATTGTTGAATGTCAACTTTATCTATCCTATTTCAGATAGTCAGTGGGTTTCTCCTTTGGTAATTGTCCCAAAGAAAAATGGTAAATGGAGGGTATTTATTGACTACCAAGAATTAAACAAAGCTACTCTTAAAGATCATTTTCCCTTACCTTTCATAGATCAGGTGTTAGACACCTTAGCTGGCAAAAAGTACTTCTCATTTCTAGATGGGTTTAGTGGTTATAATCAAATTCAAGTAGCACTTGAGGACCAAGACAAAACCACATTTACCTGTCCTTGGGGTACCTATGCTTACCGAGTATTGCCATTTGGATTATGCAATGCACCTGCAACATTTCAAAGGGCAATATTAGTAATTTTTTCAGATCTAATACATGATTGTGTAGAGGTATATATGGATGATTTCACAGTTTATGGAAACACATTTGAAGAAGCTTTAGCAAACTTGGAAAAAGTCTTAAAAAGATGTAAAGAAGAAAATCTTTCACTTAGTCATGAAAAGTGTTTCATGATGTTTACTGAAGGTATTGTTTTAGGACATCACATTTCAGGGGATGGGATTAGAGTTGATGAGTCAAAAGTTGAAGTCATCTCTAACTTATCTATTCCAAGTTGTCAAAAAGATGTTAGGATTTTTCTAGGATTTACAGGATATTATCGGAGGTTTATAGAAAACTTCACCAAGATAGCATCTCCACTCTTTAAATTGCTTACCAAAGACTGTGAATTCAAATGGAATTCTGATTGCTAGTTAGCCTTTGAGACCCTAAAAACAAAAATTTCTGAAGCACCTATTTTAAGGGGACCTAACTGGAAGTTACCTTTTCACATTTCAACAGATGCCTCAGATATAGCTCTAGGAGCAGTATTGGGACAAAAAGACCTGATTCCTTATGCCATCTACTATACCAGTAAAAATTTGACTCCTGCAGAGTTAAACTATACTGTAACTGAAAAAGAGTTTTTAGCTGTTTTTCATGCCATAAACAAATTCAAACACTATATAACATGCTATGAAACTTTTGTTCACACAGATCATTCTGCAATTAGATACTTAATGAACAAATCAATTACTAATGGCAGAGTTATAAGATGGTTATTGCTTTTACAAGAATTTAACATTACCATTCTAGATAGGCCTGGAAAACAAAACACAGTAGCTGATTTCCTATCTAGACTCCAAAACATCAAAGATGACACTCCAGTTGAAGATCAATTTCCCGATGAATATCTTTTTGCAATTTCTACTCAGACTCCTCGGTTTGCTGACATTGCTAATTATTTAGTTTCAGGGAAATTTCCTTCAATAATGAATGCAAGAGAGAAAAGAAAAATCATTTATGACAGTGCAAAATATTCATGGGTTGCTAATGAGTTGTACAAGACAGGTCCAGATTTGATCATTAGGAGATGTGTTCGGGAAGATGAGATGCCCGAGATTCTCAAAGCATGTCATGATGAACCTTGTGGCGGACACTTTGCTGATAAGAGGACAGCCTATAAGATCCTTAATTTAGGATATTATTGGCCATCCTTGTTTAAATATGCTAAAGAGTATGTCAAAAGGTGTGACAGTTGCCAAAGGGTAGGGAAACCTTCTCCTTCAGGTGAGATGCCATTGCAGCCTCAGGTACATATTGAACCTTTTGAAAAATGGGCTCTAGATTTTGTAGGACCTATTAGTCCTCCATCAAGACAAAAGAGATATATATTAGTTTGCACTGATTATGTTACCAAATGGGTAGAGGCCAAGCCATTACTTTTTGCTAATGAAGCATCTGTAGTTAATTTTCTTTTTGAGGATATTTTTACTAGTTTTGGTGTCCCAAGGGAAATTTTTACAGATCAAGGAGCTCAATTCACATCAAGGCTAGTGGAACAAATGATGGAGAGGTACAAAATTAGACACAGAAAATCTACTCCCTATCATCCACAAGCAAATGGTCAAGTGGAATCTACTAATAAGGTTATTGAAGGGATCCTAACAAAGATTGTCCATTTACATAGAAAATATTGGGTAGATAGGCTTCCTAAAGCCTTGTGGGCCTATAGAACTACATGGAGAAGCACAAAAATCCATACTCATTATGAACTTGTTTATGGAAAGCAAGTTTTGTTTCCCATAGAGTTACAGATCCAAACTTTCAAAATGGCAGTTCAGCTAGGACTTGATCTATTAGAGGCACAAAAGCATAGATTGGAGCAAATTAATGAATTGGATGAGATCAGACAAGATACAGTTTAGAAAACCAGTATAGTCCAACAATAGAGGGCTAGATGGCATGACAAGTACATCAAGGAAAAGAAGTTCAAAGAAGGTGACTGGGCTCTCTTGTTTGATTCAAAGTTCAAAGACTTTCAAGGTAAATTTCAAACACATTGGCTTGGGCCATATGAAATTGTGAGAATTTTTTACAATGGAGCAATAAAAATCAGGACAATAGATGAAGAAGAGGTTACTTTTCTTGTGAATGGTCATAGATTTAAGCTGTATCACAAACCACTCTCAAGAGAAGAATTTGTCAAGAAATTCCAGGAAAAAAGTGATGTGAAGTTAATGAAGAAGAATCTTTCTTCTTCATCAAATTAATTGAATTTTCTGAAGTCAGACATATTAAATAATAATAATAATAATAATAATAATAAAATAAACAAATAAATAAATAAATAAAAATAAAAATAAAGTATAGACATGAAAACCAATCACTGATTGGCATGTTTATATAGAAAAGATAGAGTGAAAATCAGAATCTTTCTGACACTCTAACTTTTCCATTTTGTTTTTTTTTGCAAGCAGATGTTACAAAATCATAAGTGCAGATCCATTTCACTTATGATCCATCTGATTTCACTTCATTTCATTCCATAATTCATTCATTTCATTCCATTAATTCAAATCATATCTTATTCCATTTATTCATCCACACTTCATCCATTTCACTTCATGGTCCACTTCATTTCCATTTCAGATATTTAAGTTTGATATCCTTTCTGCAATTGAATAATACACAGCAGAAATTGCAGGGCACTTTTTCACTCCATTTCATAAGTTGTGATCCATTCCACTCCATTATTCATTTCATTCATACTCCATCCTACCATATTTCATTATTCATTTCATACAACCTTTCATCATTCCAGCTTCAAACCATATTTCAAGTCTTCTACAGGTACATTCTGCAATCAGTTGGACATTCTGCAGCTAGTCAAACATTCTGCAGCCAGGCAGACATTCTGCAGCCAGAGAGCCTGAAAGCACTGGCTAGTAATCATTTGATTTGCAAAAAAATGATCCTGCATATCTACGAACAAGAAAAATCAAGAAGGTTATGAAGACTCAAAAAGTAATGATTTTCAGGGGAGAGAAAAGCATATGAAGATCACAAGAAAATCAAAGCAAAGGAAAAGGTATGAAGTGATTATAATGACATATCATGAAATTTTTTAGCGTATTTTAGTTGTATATTATTCAAAAAGTGTTTTAATTAATTTTTGTTGATCTTGCCTAACAAACCTCCCACAAAAACTTTGAATAAAACTCCTTCTGTTCCACCATTTCAAAACCCATATCCGATTATCATTTCAAAATCTAAATGGTTAAAGTGCTGAAGTGATTGGATTAGTCACGTCACTAAGCATTTAATGATGATTTTTGAATTTGTTACAAAATATCTCCGCGGTATTTTCACTCATTGATTCGTTTTCTTCACCTCACCTCATTAATTCATTCCGTAACCACTCGATATCACTCTTTCCCGTAACCAACTCTTAACCATTTCATTCTGTAAAACATAGGTATCTCTGTAACAACGATTGTCACCGTGAACAGAGGAAACATTTGGGGAGCAAAAACAACTTGTTAATGACCATTCTCACCGAGAGCATAAGGCTGGTGAATTGAATATTGAAGAAGAGTTATGGGCCTCATCGTGAGAACAGAACCAGTTGGCACTAAATACTTGGAAGGATATCCCCAAATTCGAGAAATATTACAACAAGTAGGATGGTTGCAATTCCTTGAAAAATTCAGTGGCTTCCACAAAGAGGTTACTAAAACTTTTGCAAGATATTTTAATGGGGCCGAGGTTGAAGTTGGAGATATTAAATTCACTGTCACAGAGGCTTTTATTGCAGAAGCAACAGGACTACCTAGACAAGGAGAAAGGTGGTTTAAGAACAGAGAAATCCATAACGAAGCATGGAAACAGATACTCAAGTCACCAAGTATGGATGTCACTATTTTTAAAAAGGGTATCCCTAGTTCTGCATTAAAGAACAAATGGAGGAACATGTTGCTTATCCTGCAAAAAATCATCACTTGTGAAGGTATATATGGTACTTTCTATGTTTACCATATTAGGTTGATAATGCATTTCCTAGAAGAAGAACTTAATTTGCCTTATTTCTTGCTTCAAAGTTTAAAGAAAATGGCTTCAAGTGTTCAAAAGAGAATTCAATTTCTGGAGACAACCTTATACCACCATGGTTTAGTCAAGATTTGATTGAACATCATTTGAGAAAAATAGGGGATAATTGGAAAGAATTCTTGGTGAGAAATCACTTTGAGGAACCAAAATAACCTTCACCTGAACATCAACCTACAAAAATAAGTAGAAGATGGAAATCCTCCAAAACTGAAACTCGTAAAACAATACAAGAAAGCAGTGAAGAAATGATCTCTGAAAAATTAGTTCAGATTAAGAAGCAGCTTAAGAAAGAGAGGATCATAAGAAAATTTTCCAGAGAAAAAGGAGAAGGGCCATCTCAACCGAGGAGGAGCCACAGACTGAGGGGGATACTAAAGAAAACAAAATTTAAAAAAACTGGAGTCATAAACATAGAAGATGAAGAAACACCTGCTGAGGAGGATTTTGATGAAGAAGTTCCAGAAATTTATCCTGCACAGCAAGAAATTTACAACTATGTTGAAACATTGGAGAGAAAAGCTTCAGAGAGTAGAGACAGAACCCCTAGTCCTCCACAGTCCGAAATAGATGTGCTAAGAAGAGATAAGTACGAGCTAGAAGTACTTAATAGACATATCAGGACTGAGAATGATATTCTGAGGGAGCAAGTTAAACTAAAAACTAGTATGAACTCAACCCTGTCTCTACAAATGGACAAAGTAGAAAAGGCCAATGAAAAGTTGAAAAAGAGAAACAAAAAGTTAATCAGGGCACTTACCAATTTAAGGTTAAGCCCAGAAGGCCTTTAACTACCAGGAAAATCAGAAGAAGAGGGTTGGATGTTCTTGCAGAGGTCTCTGAGTTCATGGAATAGTTGCATGAGGACATGCAAGAATCTAGCAGTGGGGGTATGTTGAGCTCCAAAAATGTTCTTTCTTCTACCACATTCCACTCCATTTCTTTTGTCCATTATTAATCCCAGGCTCAAATGATCAATGAAATTAGTTAAAATTGCTTTAAGAATGAATATCATGGCTAACTTGCTATGTTTTTATGATTTTGTCATTGTAGTACTTTTTGAACTAAAACTAGCTACAGAATGCAGACATTCTGTAGCTAGTTGCCAATTCTGCAGCCATCTTCATGTTTAAGCAGGTTCCAGATGTCCTCTCAGGAAAAGCCACACATGGTCGTATTCCACGTCATGCCCTCAACATTTTTTTCTCTCCATGAAGATCGAACGAAATTCTGTATGTGGTTATGCACACGGTAACTCAAAATAGGAGATAAACTCCTAATAGGACAAGGACAGTCCAGATGTCCTTTGTCATATTACGATGCCACCTTTAGAGTTCTAGTTCAATTTTAATATGGAAAGACAGTAATCCCTGTATTATCTCAAGTTCTGTTATGTAAATTTTCTATAAATGTAGCTCGGGAAACCGAGAGACAAGGTTAGATTTTGGTTAGATTTTATGGTTGACTGCTAGATTTTTGAAGTCCGAGAATACTCTGTTTTGAAGTGATTCCTCTTTAATGAAAGAAGCAGCATTTCCTTGAACGCGTTGAGTCGATCTTGAACTAGATTTCGTGCTACTCTGGTGGTAGAGGGCCCCTGCCTCCTGAGCGGCCTTGTTTATACAGTAGATAAGTATTTTAGTCTCGTTTTTATTTCTAGTTTAGGCAAGTTTCTGAAGTTTATGTTCATACTTGTTTACATTAATTATCATAGCTAGACTTACTCTAATAAGCTCTTCCAAAATATCATTACGATGAATAAGGCATAGCTGTGGTATTGTAGGTTTTAATTGCATTTTCTTTCGTTAATTATCACAGTTGGACTTACTCTAATAAGCTCTTCCAAAATATCATTATGATGAATAAGGCATAACTGTGGTATTGTAGGTTTTAGTTGCTTGTTTACACTAAGTGTCACAGCCGGTCTTACTCTTACAAACTCTTCCAAAATATCATTATGATGAATAAGGCATAACTATGGTATTGTAGGTTTTAGTTGCTTGTTTACACTAAGTGTCACAGCCAGTCTTATTCTTACAAACTCTTCCAAAATATCATGAACAACGAATAAGAAACAGCTGTGGTGTCTTAGATTCTAGTTGTATTTGCTTTCAGTCTTATGTTTATGTTCAATTGCATTGAATAATACAGCCATACTTGTTCTCACAAACTCTTCCAAAATATCATTCATACTGAACGAGATGGACTGTAGAATTCCTTAGGTTAGTTGCATGTTAGTTTAGTTATAGCACTCCAGAGGTAGAATGCATTTGGTTCAGCTCTGTCATTTCATTTCCAGTTTGATAATGGATTTTCAGTTTAACACTGTTCACTGTACTTCAAATAGACTAGTGGCACTCTAGTTTAGTCTTAGCTCACTGTATTAGCACTCCAGTTTAGTTGTCATCCATTGAATTTTTAAATTGTATTAGTTGTTAAATTTAAATACCACGGTCTTCATTATTTACAACACTTATTTTGTTCCAACCTCATATTAATACATAATCATTTGGACAGAAGTTAGTATGATTCTAAGACCTAGAGTATTTTGCAACCTTTTTACCATTTCACAAACAAGCCTTTTCTCAAAGACCATTCTAAAAAGGAAATCTATAACTTCTGAGTGAGGCCTAGTGGTGTTAAATTGAGTTGCAGAATAGAATTAGAAGCTAGTTTAGAGTAGAAATCTTATTATGCTACAAATTTTCTTTTCCAAATATATTCCAATAAACCTTTAATCATGGATGAGACGTTGTAACATTGTAAGTTGATTGATGATTGATTAGTTAGGAGAACTTCATTTACACTTAACTTGTCCATTTCCCAAGCTCTTCCAACACGTCTTTAATGAATGAATTGGATAAAGTTTAAGCTCATGTTGTGATTTATTTCCTTGAAGTCATTATCAAGCTTTGCATTTGTTGTTTGCTAGCCATAGTTTAGGCTTTGTTCTGTTTTAGTATTTGCATTTGTCATGTGCCATCCATAATTTAGGCTTCACTCTGTTTTTAACCAGTAGTTTCTTCTCACCAGTATTTAGTTCTTTCCCTTGTGAACATAAAACTATAAAAAACCAAAAACATCATAAAAAACTAGACACAACGTAGTGAGAAACAAATACCTAGGCACATATAGTGCACCACACTTCAGCAGTTTACCAACCCTGGTTGACAATTAATGAACTCAATTTAGGAGACTGGGTTGAGCACAAACAATGTCAAAGTCACATGTTGGAGTGATATCAACTTCATTTTGCTGCCTCCTTTGCAGCTGATCTTGCTCAAGACAGGATTAAAGTAGATAGAAGTCAACTTCCCCTTGGAAATTCTCTATCTTCCAAAACTTTCTCAATGTGGCCCATGCATGCAAGAGTGTTGATATCATCTTGTCATGTTCAAAAATCTCCTTTGTGAGTGGAAATATCATTGGCTGCCCCAAAGATGTGGAGTTTCCATATGATATCATGTCCATGTCATCATAGACTTTTGAATTCTCCTTTTTTAGTGCAAATAACTGAGTGGGAGATAGCAATGTCCAATTCAGAAAATTGCTAACCTCTCTTTTGAATCCATGAAAGATTCTCTATGCTATGCTAGTTTCTCCCAAAGCTCCCTCCTTAGCCAAGTAAGCATATGTTGCCCATAGTTGAGAGAAAACTTTAGTTTTCCTCCCATCAGGAGGTCTCCGTAGTGGAATGCCTCCATGTAAAGAGACATCAAGGCATAGAGCAGGATGTGTATGTGTGTGGACAGAATTGTCATTGCCTTCCTTACATAGATGCTCTTGCCTCCTTTGTGCATCAAACTTCTAAAACAGAGAGGGGTATATGCTCCTCATCATGTGATGCTTTCCCTCCTCTTTTCCTTCTTCTATCTTCAAGATCTCACCCTTTGATAATGATGGCACATGCTGCACATGGATTGTGCCACAATCTCCATATGTGAGATTCTTTGGTATTTGTTGAGTCTCAATTTTGCATCTTTTCCATACACTTTTCTATACCTTTTTCACTCACCTGAACCTCCCAAACTGTCAATATCATTGTATGTTAATTGCAAAAGAGCATCTAACATGGTTTTTAACTATATTTTTGTGTCTGCTGTTTGATTTAGATTTTGTTCATTTAGTTGCGGAATCTTGCCACTTTCCGCAGCTGCTGCAACTTTCCGCAGCCATTTTGTGAAACTCTATGTTACAGGTGTCTACAGGAAAAACGAGCCACATGGGCAAGTCAGAAATGATGTGGACATGGTTCGTGTCCTATTGGTTCGAGCAAACTCATCTAAAGAAGTCGCGGTCAAAGGCGTCCACATGGAAGTCAACCATGGAGTCTCACGGTGACAGGACTCTATTTCGTGTCACGTGAAGGTTCATATGGCCGTTTCTGAGCTTGCGGAGGACAAGTCGACATCTGTACATGGCTCCATAGCCGAATTCAAGCATCCACTCCTCATAGATTTACTTTCCAATACGGCCATGATCCTAGATCCGTGGACGTAATGGTCTACGTGTTCTCCACCAGCATAAACTTTAGGAATTAGTTATGTTTCTTTTGTTATATATAACGCGTTTGCATACGCATATGAGTTAGTCTCAATTAGTCTCTGTTATCTTTTATTAGTTTGCTCTGTAATATAATTACGCTGCCTTTGTGCCATAATACTACCATACTGTTATGACTGCATTTTAATATAAGAAGACTCTATTTTCCAACTTAATTCATACTTGAAGATTGTTGCCAAGGTTGGTGTAGAGGGCCCCTGCTCAGCTAAGGTTTTTTGCATTAGTGTATAGTTCTTATTTCATTTCTTTAAAGCTCATTGTGCCATAATCCATTCACATGTTCATACATTGCATTTTTCATGATACATATGCTTCATTTCTGTTTATAAACTTTCATGCTTTCCATTTCACTTCTGTCTTTCATGTTTTATGTTTTTAATCACTGATCAGTGTTCTTGTTTCAGGTTATAGATAGGCAGCCCGAGCATTTTCATGGCTTTTTGACTAATGACATGGAATTAACATTGTTCTGCTGCTAATTTGTTTTTCTTAGTTTCTGTTTAATTTCAGTACTGCTTTGTTTAATTCAGTTTTGCTTATTTGCTTTAGTAGTTAAATTTAGATATATTAAACTGCTCATAACATCTTCAGTTGCCTCCGAAAGCCACAGCTGGACTAATGGTGAGGGATTGTATTATGAAATGTGTAGTTTAGTATTAGTTTCCTTTCTACAAATTTAGATATATTAAACTGCTCATAACATCTTCAGTTGCCTCCGAAAGCCACAGCTGGACTGATGGTGAGGGATTGTATTATGAAATGTGTAGTTTGGTATTAGTTTCCTTTCTGCAAAATTAGATATATATTAAATTGTGCATGACATCTTCAGTTACCTCCAAAAGCCACAGCTGGACTCATGGTGAGGGATTGTATTATGAAATGTGTAGTTTAGTATTATTTTCCTTTCTGTAAATTTAGATATATTAAACTGCTCATAACATCTTCAGTTGCCTCCGAAAGCCATAGCTGGACTGATGGTGAGGGATTGTATTATGAAATGTGTAGTTTGGTATTAGTTTCCTTTCTGCAAAATTAGATATATATTAAATTGTGCATGACATCTTCAGTTACCTCCGAAAGCCACAGCTGGACTGATGGTGAGGGATTGAATTATGAATGTATGGTTTAATATTAGTTTACTTTCTGCAAGTTAGATGTCAGTTACTCATGTTGTTTATGGTTACTTCCGAAAATCATAGCTGGACTAATGATGAGGGATCAGAAGACAAGTTGATGTAATCTGATTTAGATTTACTTTGATGCTATTTTGGATTTCTTTCAGCATAATTTATTTTGTGTTTAGACAGCAGCAAGAATAGTTTGGTTTCATGCTCACTAGTTCACTGTTTTGATTCATTAGATTAGCAGCATCTTTTCATTTCAGCAGCGCATTTTCATTTCCTTTCAAGTTTTGTCATTGTAATTTTCAAATTCCTTTTTAAGTTTCAAGTTGGTAAATCATTATAGAGGATATCATTTTCTTGAACAAACATAACCATACTTGTTTTCATTTTAGAATTTCCATTTCATCTTAGAAAACCAAAAATGACAAAAAGTTAAGAAATAGGTTATCTTGCACATATAGTGCGCCGCACTTCATCAGCTTACGAATCCCGGATTGAAAAATTAAATGCAGCAATTTAGGACACACTAAATTGACCAAACAGTATTCCTTGCAAGAGTGCAAGAGTTTCTTTCCTTGGAGAAAGTGCTCCATCTTCCTCTTCATGAGATCCTATATGTGCTCTTTTCATGACTGCGTTATCATCTTCAACCTTTTCTTCCATAGTTGAAAATACCTCATCATCAATTAGAGACCTTAGATCTTGGTCTTCTTCTGAAGGAGGAATCTCCATGTCTTCTCCTTGAGAAGGAAGATCTTCATGCAATGGGGACTTTTCCGTTGGAAAAACATCATACAAATTTCCATCCCTTTGAAATGAAGCTAAATTTAAGGACCCTTCCAATCCATGCAAAATTTTTGTTTGATTTGGTTTGATAGACTCCATAGAGGGTGTTTCATGAGATCCTTCATCAAACCTTTCCAATACTCTTTTAATGAACCTTGCATAGGTAGATGTATTTGCATTCTTTAAGGAAAAAGACTCAAACAACCACCAAGCATAGGCCTTACCCTCAAGATGCAGTGCTGCTACTTTTATGGCTTCCTTTTCTGAGACATGATCTTGCTGCACATAGGTGTCTAGCTCCTTCACCCAATCCTGGGCTAGACATTTAGGTGATCCATCAAAAGTAGATAAGAAGAATCTACTCACACCATGCTGCTTGCTTCTCCCTTCCTCCTCGATCTTGAAAAACCCTTGGAAGTTCAAGTGATCTTTGAACTCCTTATATTGAGCCTCATAATCCTACAAATAATCACCAAGAGTGTCTCTCTTTGGCACATCTCCTTTCTTCTTTTTATTCTTCATGAAAAAGTGGCTGATAGAGCATTGTAAATCTAATTATGTGGTTGAATGCTCACACCCATCATATGAAGTAGTGGGGCTCACTTCTTGTGCAAACCTCCTCAAAATATCTGCTTGTCTTTCATTCTTCATTCCCCGAATTTCTTCTTTTAGTTCATCCAAAGCTTGAGAGAGAGTTTTAGAGAACTCTTCTCTTTGCAAACTTTTAGTTAAAGGGATCTTACCCTTTTCTTTTGTGTCTTCAATGTAACCACATTTCTTCATTGGTATTTTCTCTCCATGAAAATACATATTGTCTTTCTAATAAGAAAAGCACAGGTAGTGCCAAGATAGTTGATCTGATACCACTGTAATATCCCAAAATGGGAACTGTTAGCAAGGCATGACTGGAAAGCACATTTTCTAGGAATGGCTACTAAAAAATATGGAATCAGCCCTTGGATCCCTTAGATCTAATAATCTAAGACCCAAATACAAGAGAAGATTAGCAAAAAATAAAACTAGGTGGGTTAAACAGACCTCCCACACCTAGTAAGGCTTGACAACTGCCCAACAAGGGATTAGAGCAATAATTCTCATAAAATAATGCAGTTTTAGTATAGCAAGAGTCGAAGGCCAATAAAATATCCTTAAAAAGTATTTACAGTAGTGAAATAGATGTATAATGAAGTCCATGAAATGCATAGCTGAAAATACAAGACATATATAGAAGAAATGCCCTCAAAAGAGGGGCTGCAACCACATGAATGAATGAAACTGCCTTGACAGCGTTATTTTATTAGCCTTCAAACTATTTTGGATTACATGTCAGATCTAGAGCAGATCTATGCTTAAAAATTCAGATCCATATCATATCCATGCACTAGAAAGGCTCCTCTTTCAAATCCCCTTGGAATTTTGGGGTTTACACCAAGCATAAGCAGTAGATCTGAGATCTAAGAATGCAGGTCTGCAGGATGATTTAGGAATCTTGAAGTATTCAGACATATGCAGATCAGATTTGAAAAGTAAAATGTGTAGATCTCCTCTGATGGATCTCTAAGTGAAGGGAAGATCCCCAACACTCAGAAACCAGCTCTCCAAATGGTGCACCCAAACTCCCTGCAACAACTCCTACAGGAATAATGCAGATCTAGAGTGGAAACTGTACTATAGGGTATGGTTATCAGTGGGACACATGCGAAGATCAAGAATTGAAGCTCATGCACTCCAATACACTTCCTCCAACAGAGAAAAAGACTCCTCCATTGAAAAAGAGCACTGAAATGTCTTAGATCTAAATAGATCTAATCTCCACTTGCTGTAGCTTGCAAAGACAACCAAACCCTCAACGGGATCTAAGTTTTAATTGAAAGGAGAAGCTTGGCCTTCAAGCCAGATAGTGGACTTTGCAATACAAACTCTCCCAAGAGCTACTCAATGGGAAGAGGAGGAACTCCTAAATAGGAAATTCCAATGCTAAACAACATTTGAAATCTAGGCTAAACAACCCCATCATGTTGCCTTCCCCTTCCTTTTATAAAATGAGAGTGTGCAAAACCCTAAACCACCTTCAATGGACTCATCCCTTTTCACACGAGATCTTCAACTAGAATTATGTTGTGCCTTATTGATGAGCACTCCTCCTATACATCACTATAGATTTGGTCAAAGTTGACCCAGTCAAGATGATTAGCCCCTTTCACACCTAATGGTACTTATTTACATAGCCAAGATTTATACTTTTTCATATTTGGCATTGATTTATTCTTCATTAGGAGTTTTATTAACCTCCTTTGCACATTTATTCATCTAAACATATTTTTAAAGAAAAAATAATATCCCTATTAGCTGCATGCTAATTTAGGAATATTACATTATTTTATGCATCTCATGTATTAATGATGATGTTGGACATCATATGGTTGTCACTTGGTACTTCATGGTAGAAGGATGACATATAACCATACAATTAGAGGTCATTATATGTATTTTTGAAAGAAAACTTTGGAACCAAACATGCATAACACATTGCAGCAAATGGAGGAAACCTTCCTTATGTGGATGCCATTTGGAGGGGAATAGATGGCTTTGCATCTACTTTTGGAGTTGCTTGAGGACAAGAAAAAATTTGCTTGGGGGGGACTGCAATATTCCCAAATTTTCACATCATATTTGGAATATTAGAGTCCTTGATTTTATTAATAAATTAAGTAAATAAAAGGGTGGAGAGACCCACAAACCTCAAAGATGAATAAAATCCAATTTTAATGTGTGTATGTGGATATTCTATATCTAGATCTAAGATCATGGAGTAGTAGAGTAGCTCCATTAATGGAGATCATGTCTCATTTATGAGATAGATTATGGAGGATGAAATAGTCAAATAAGATCATGGATCTTAAATATAAAATCATGAGGATCTTTGATAAGGTCAACTAAGATCATAGTGATTTCAAAGAAGATCATGAAGCACTTATGATAAGATAGTGGAGGAAGTGGTGCATTTAATGCACCCATGATGGATAGGGTGATCACCCAATGTGAACATGATGGAGGACATGAACCTACAATGCAGTCAAACATGGAGACTATGTCCACATGTACAATGTAGTTTTGGAGTGGGCCTAGGCTATGGAAGGCTCATGCATATAATGAAGGTGAAGGCACATTGGAAGGATGATTTGGATTATTAATTTCTTGATCTGTTTAGATCTATATTTGTCTTAGGAAATTTCTATGCAAACTTGGGTTTTTTAGCAGATTTTGCAGTGTTTTTTAGCACAGGTTTTTCCTGAGTAGGAATACCACCTCTTTCTTTAAGTAGCTCTGGAAAGAGGATTGTTCTTAATTCCTTATTAGGCATTGGTGCCATCTTCAGGAGGTTGTTTCTAGCATTCAGCTAGGAAACCAGTGGAGGATTCATCCTACCACTTTGTTCTTCACATCCAGCCTTTCAGGAGTAGCAGATCTACATCCAACATTCAAGCCATTGGGTTTTACCTCCATGCAACAGTAGTCCCTTCAAGGATTGCGCAGTCCAGTCCTGTAGATCTATTGGAGGAAGGAAGTTTCCATTATTTCAGCTGGAAATCCTATGAGGGATTATCTCCTCACATTGGATCTATTGTTTCCATCACTTAGGAGCTGATTTGACACATCCAGCAGTAGGCTATTGAGCCTCCCTCTCTGACGGTGCATTTTTCTAAAGTTGTTGTTCATCCAGCAACTATTTTTGGTGGAGGAGATTGGAGGAGCGAGATATTGAGATTTTAGCCCAAGGATGTAGTGAAAGGGTTAGCCCTTCTTGCATAGATCTGATTTTGCACCATTTCAGCCATCATATCATCAGATCTAGCTTCAGATTTGCATTCCCAGTAGCATATATATGAAGCCCTAAGAGGGTGGTTTTCTTAGACTTAAAGATCTGATAAACCCTTTGTGGGTTATCTTGGGAGTCCATCATTGAGCCAAAATCTACATTTTTAGCATCATCGAAGCTCCCATTTTTCCTAGATCTGACTTTCTATCTTTCAGGCAGTTGTAGTCCCAACAGTTGTAGCAGGGACAGCGCATTTTACCTTCTAGCAATTCAGCAATTACACAGTCCCTTTTGGGAAATCATTGCAGGCGTTAGTTTCAGCCATTGCAGCTTTTCTTCAGTGATCAAACATGCTCTTACAAAGTGATTTTAAGGTGTCAAAGTCAAATTTTGTCATTTCAATGAGTCTTCAAGAAAAATTTGGTCACTAGGCATTAGGTCTAAGGTTTGTTTTCATGCTTTTCAAAGTTGTCCAAATGTCGGTCCATGTCACCATTCAACTGAGTGTGCCATCATTCAGAGGGTTTTCATCATCATTTCAAGTTCCATTGGGTCATTTTACATCTTTTTCATGCTTCAGTTGTGCCTTGGTAAGGTCCATTTCCCTCTCCTAGGGTTTTGGAGGTAATTTCTCTTGGATGGTCAAATCATCGAAAAAAATTGTATCCTGATGTTCACACACCTTCCCCTATCCTTAATATACTTTATTAAACACTTCCCATCACTGAGATCCCCCAAATTCCTCATTTTTCACAAACCCTAGTTTCTTGCCACAACTTGGCAATTTTCTAGGCTAGGCCTGTGTTTTTCCATTTTGGACCTCTTCCCCTCACTCAATCTCTGAGATTCCACTTTCCCCTGCTTCCTAACATCCCCCCCTACTTCCCAAAAGTTTCCCAAGAATTTAGAAGTCCCTTATCCCCTTCGTTTCGCTTCATTTTGACAAAATCCCTTGTTCCACACATCGGGATAAGTTTCACTCAAATGCTATTTCAGAGCAATAAAAGATGAATTTCGGAAAACTGAGAGAGTTTTTTGTCCAAAACATGCCAAAGACTAAAAACCCCCCTCACTTTTTACACAAGTATCATTTTTTTAGAGAAATATCAAAAATACCGTTGCCTCAAGAGAATTGAATGCACCTCTGAAGTGACCTTGGGAAACTCAAGATTTCTCCTAGCATGGTTGGCTAAATGACTTTCTTGATGAGTCAAAGGATAACTAGACACAAATATATTTCCAATGAGCTATCATTAGCTTAATTTTGAGTTGAGGAAGACCTTCAAAAGTTGACTGCAACAGCGCTCTTCCTTGAGGTAGCCTCATTCTGCTCATTTTAAGAAGTTTTGGGAGATTTGATTTCTGACAAGGAAAATGAAGTCAAAATTGAAAAATTCCACTTGGGTTGGAAATTAGACTCCAATATCTTTCCAACGAGCTATCACACGCTCAATTTGGACACTGGGAAGACCTCCAAAAGCCTCCTGCAAAATGCACTATGTAGCGCGCTACGCATATAGGAGGCACGCTACGCATATAGCCTCCCCAGCCTGTGTAAAATAACAAGGCCGCTACGCACATGTAACGCACTACGCATTGGGTGGGCGCGCTACCCATACAGTATCAAAGCTAAAAAAAAATTCCCTTGCATCCAGTTTCACACCAAATCGGCACAATCAGCTTGCAAGTAGGTTTTTAATGGTTGCTCAGTGATTTTTAAACAGGATTGTGCTGTTTTTAAAGTGGGGAAATTAGTGTATTTGATGTGGAGAAAAGTGAACCCTACGTTCATAGAAGATTCATTTATTAGGGTTTTGAATACATGTTGATGGTCTTGTGAATAATTTCCCAGCTTGTATTGTTGATATATATACCTATGCATCTATTGTCAAAGTGTCACTGCCCTCACGCTCTTAGTTTGTCGTTTCACCGCTATTGTCATCGCCATTGTATTACCACTGTCATGGCTATTTGTTTCACTGTGGTAATTGTCACATTGTTTCTCATTTCCCATTGAAAAACACAGTCTCATACTCATTTTCTCCTTTGACAAATTCTAGCCAGCATTACAAAGGCTGCACACTACATTTGCACTTGGTACTTATTTGTCAAATTCACTTGTGATCAAAGCAGAGACTATTTTTATGCCAATCCACTAAAACAGAGCTATTACCACTGTGACTTATTTTCTTATGATGTTTCGGTACATATGCAACATATTTGGGTTTTAAGCATACATTGAAACTTTTGACTTCACTACACCTATATCAGCATCCATATTGCAGACATCTTGTTTTCAAAGCCATGTCAGAGACGGATTCAGTTTATGAGCAGGAGTATGACAGTGATTCCACAGCAGAGGGTAATGTGCCACGGAGGTCTCACAAAAGTGGCAAAGGTGGTAAGCATCTCAGGGAAGAGCCTACTTCTTTGGCTCAATTGCAGGCTTTCCCGCTTGCAATGGATTGTTTTCAGCGTCAGTCATGTTTCCAATACTGTGATATGATTTCACAAACCCAGCATCATCGTGAACTAGCTCGTCTATTTGTTCTACATTTACATGATGGCTGTGTAAACCTCGCCAGATTAGATTTCATTCTGTCACCAGAGACTATTTCTCAGGCCACCGGGATACCAAATATAGGAGAGGAATGGAACAAACGTCAGCAGTTAGAGAAATTCCACTATGAGCCATACATCAAACCTGGGTATATGAGGCACCTGAGCAGGGTTTTTCCTTTCAGATTCCTGAAGGATGAGTTTGCGCCACTGATGAAACTCATCATTCGGTATTTCAGTTGCGAGGGCAGATTCTCGCGTCTCTATGCGTACCATGTCCGTTTGTTGATGCATTTCACGAGTGTACGTATGATGAACATTCCGTACTTCATGTATCGCAACATAGAGAGGATGATGATTTTTGTACAGAAGAAGACCCCAGCACAGCAGCATAGAATTATATATCATTACGCGCTGATCAAGATCGTAGTGGTACATTAGTTGACACAGCAGGGCATCACTTGGGAGGATTTCATCTCTCGTGACTTATTTACAGCGCCACAGCCGCTTCTCGAGGTAGTTCATGATGAGGGAGAGCCTTCACACCAGCCTGAAATTCCTGAGATCGAGCATATTAGTGCTCCATTGTATGTGACATACCAGCGAGGCCACAAGACCTTATTTGCAGCTACACGACGAGTATTATCTCCACCCGGGGTGGAAGGGGTCTCGTTGACTCCATCAGCAGAGCGAGTATTATCTCCACATGATGTGGAAGGGGTCTCACCTTCTTATTCATCACAGGTACAGATTCAGGACAGGGGCAAGAGGCCCATGCATGATGAGGGCCCATCAGGAGGCCGGGACATGAATTTCATGATCATTGATGTTGATGCGAGCTCTCCTAGCTCGAAGCGGAAAGAGATCATCCAGGAGCAAAAGGCCGAGAATGACATGCTGAAAGAGAAATTGCAGAGGGCTCAGTGGGTGATAAACTACCTGGAGCAGCGTAAGAAACAGCTAGAAGATGAACACACACTTTATGAGCTGCGGCGAATCCGTGAGGATCGACAATTGGCCCGGAAGAGACCTAGTGATATGACACCGGCTGATCGAGATTCTTGCCCCACGCATGTTAAAATTCATCTGGAGAAATTTTTGGCAAAGGCCAATAGAGAGAAAGACATGCTTCGTCACATGAAGGGTCATTATTGGGCTCGCATGCATGTCTGCAAAGCAAAAATGAAGATTCTGAAGAGGAGGTTGAGCAGAGCACTAAAACGGTGGAAAAGGCCTGATCCACTCCGGATTTTGGCCAAGGCTTCGTTGGCTGGACATGATACATGATGGAGGGTCTTCGCTTCGAATTTGAGCAAATTCGGAGAAATTTTTGTCATTTTGAAATATTTTGGTCCAAAAACAGATTTTTCAGCTATACGAGTAGCACGTCGACGTGCTCGCTTTTGTTTGGGACACTTGCTGAAGGAAAAATTTATATTTCTAGGTTTGTAATGGTACGTTATGCATGCTCAAGTATTGCCTAAGAATTTCATCAAGTTCTGGATGATCAAAAGGCCCAAAAACACCATGAAAACCACCTTGCTGCCACCTTTTGCACCAGCAGGAAGTACTTCTGGGAGAATGAAGTTTTGGAGGGGCAAATGAGCTCAAAATTGGGAAATTCCACTTGGGTTGGATAGCCAACATCCAGGGATTTCCAATGAGCTATCATGAGCTCAATTTGGATGCTGGGAAGTGCCCCAAAATCAGGCTGAAAGGCGCGCTATGCGTATGGCTCAGGGGCGCTACGCATATGGATTTTTGGTCAATTTTTCACCTTCCAGCTCAGAATTTCGGCCAGTTGAACCAGTTTTGCTTGTGGATGAAATTTTTGAGTTATCATGATGTAAATTGATGGTTGGCATGTAACTTTGACTCACTTTTACCTATTCTATATGATTCACTCCTAAAAAAGTAAAAATCAGATGTAAGAATCAGTTTCCTCCCTTTTAGAGGCAAGTTGTTTAGATGCCTATATTCTAGTTCTTTGTTTAGAATTAGTTGGAACTGCTCCTAGAAGGAGGAATTCGACCCCTAGAGGTGTGGGAAGGGGTTAGGATGGTCTATATGATGTAATTTATCAATCATTTTCAGAGGTTGGATAGGTTGGACTCTTGGGAAAAACTTTGGCACACTATTGTACATATTTTTCATATTTTGGCTAAGGAAAGATTTGAGGTTTTGCAGCACCTGTTGGGATTCTTGTGGCTTTCAGTTCTTGATGGTGTTTTCTTTCAGTTTATTGTAATTTATTTCATGTTTAATGTATGCCATTCCCTTCTTATGCTTCTGAAACTAAATGAATGAGTAAATGAGGTTGAATCCATTGTTTCAGTGCTCTACCTTTAAATTTGTTTAGTTTTACATGCTTTCGCCAGTTTGGAGAGGATCCATGTTCTCCCTTGCCCTCTTCAGCTCCTTTTCGTTCTGATCCATCCATACATCTGATCAAAAGCATCAAGACTATTGCCTACCTCGCCCCAACTCGAATTCTGCAAAAATCTGGCCTTATCCCCGAACCCAAAATTGTTTTTTCCCATTTCTCCAACAAAAAACCCAAAAATCAAAATCAAACTTTCCTATCTCTTTACTAGCCTAAAATCAGTATTCATTATAAGTCATCTCAGCCCCTTTGAAGACCTTTTGCCAAGATAGACCCGGAGAGAGCCCTCTCCTGTCCTCGTAGGGCTAGCTACGAGGCTGAGCGTGGTTTGATGTAGCCTTGAGTTTTACCTTATTTCAGCCTAAGGTAGATTTGAGCGCTAACATAGTGGTGACCATACTGGGGAGAAATTGGTTTTTTGGTTAGTGTTGTTTGATTTATAGCTACAGACGGAGCCTGAAGTCACGCCAGGTAGCTTTCGAACTGCTCTTGCTCTGCGAGTGCATAGTAGATAAACGCTGCTTCAGTCGATCTCCGGTCTAGCTTGTAATCGTAACACTTAACTTATAAATTGCCCCAGTACATGTATCAAGTTCAGATCTGATGGTTGATGGTGGACAACGATCAGACATAAGAAGGTTGAAATCATTCACCTAGCGACTTCATTCACTGAAAAATCCAGAAATCAATGCTTCATGGTGACTTCACTGTAGGGAGATCAGTAGCTGTGAGATTTTCAAGATGGACCAAATCACGAGAAGATATGCTCCCATGAGCTGAGATCACATTCCCAGGTTTCCGAATAAGATGCCCAAGGTAGATTGGTCAAGGAATCTGCCTACGTTTAACGATGATGGTAAGAAAGATGCTGCTTTACTTTTGGTTAGATTTCACATGCATATTCGCAAGTTGAAGGTGGATTTTCTTGAAGATTGCTTGATGAAGATATTCCTGGCCACTCTGGAAGGTGAAGCCCAATCTTGGTATGAAATTTTGCCGCTGGCCTGTATTTATTGTTTAAAGGATTTTCATGCCCTGTTCATTGAAAGATATCAAGTATCTTATCCATCATTAAATTTAGTTCATGATTGTTGCAAACATGCTTCTACTTTTATTGAAAGCCTTGAGAAATATTATGAAGACGATAATTTCATGGATGATGAGATCATGGAAGCCCTGTATGAAAATCCATTTCAGCAGCATAAAGATGATCATGAAAATTTGCAGCAGGATCAAGATTTTAGTGTGGTGGAAGATGAAGGAATTTTGCATCTTGACAGTCAACAGGAATTATATGAAATGGATCAGTAGTATGAGGAAAATCTGTACACTCCTTCACTTGAAATCAATGAAGACAATCATTGTTTGAGCCAAAGAAAACAAAAGGTATTATCTCCTCTGTCTGAAGATGAGATAGATCAGCTATTGAAAGGTCATTTTCCAGCTCAAGTTAACGCAGATCCACAGTGTGCACATGGTCAAGAAGGTGATGGTGGAACTTCTTCCTCTTCTGAAAAGGATGATAGTCCTATAAGCAGCTTTATAGATCAGCAGGTTGAAGATTTCTATATGGCTGAAAGTGATGAAAGAGAAAGTCTCATTTCAGATCTGCCCACAGAAGAAGACAACATGCCGGGAACTCAAGTTTCAGTTTCAGATTGTGATAATGACCAGCCAGCTATTTCCGACCTACATTCAGATTGTGATGACCAAGCATATCTTGTGCTGAAACCCATCAAGGAGAATTCTGCTGTTGAGATCATCTGGAATGCAGAAGACAACAGAGGTATGGATCCAAATGTTCTCATTTCATTAGAACACAGCCTTCATGATGAGGTAATTCAGTTAGTTCATGAAAAACAAGATGGGATCTTCATTCAAGTAAGTGAAACAGTTTTTTTGGATGAATTTATGGTAGATTATAGAGATATCATGTTTGAGCATCAAAAAACAGATGAAGTTTCTTTCCTTATGATTGATAATGAAAATCCGGCTGTCCTATCATATGAAGATGACCTATCATATTTTCAGACTACAAAAGATCAGATCATTCAAGATTCCCTTTCAGTTTCTTCTTCATATGTTTCATGTGTTGAAATGTTTTTACAAGAGGAGATCTGCTCATCTACCTGTTCAGAGTTTTTTGAAGCCCAGGAGCATACTTTTACTGAAGTACATGATAAAGATAGATCGGAATCAGGAGAGAAAGACACCTTGTTTCTTTAGCAGGAGGTAAATCTTCATGTTTTTCAGGATCCAATGGAAGATTTGTTGCAGTCAGCTGTGAAAGTGTTTATTGCAGTGTTCAGTGATGAAGGAGATCATGGTCAATTATGTTTTTTAATGCCCAATTATCAGTTTGTATTGTTGACCATTAGATTTGATCGGGAGAATCAGTCAGCAAGGCATCTTCTTGATTGGTTACATTGGCATTATGATATAGTTTGATGGTATGTTGTTTTGTAAGAAACACAGGCGGTTATGTACTTCCAGCAAGTTTTAAGTTTTAAGTTCAGGTCTTGAGTTAGTTTGTTAGAGTCAATTTTTTTCAAGTCATTTCAGTTTGCCATCGAGTCGGTTTGAGTCAAGCTTTAATCAAGTTCCAGTCAAATAAATTAAAGTCATCAGTCTTTTGTCAAATAATGGATTACATCGCCCAATGGATGGAGGCACTGTCTGCTCTCCCAAAGATCTGCAGATTCTTGGCACCTCCAAGGAGCTACCATCCCCATTGGAGCCAATGTTAGTGTCAGCCTTTGCAGCTTTCCTTCAGTGATCAAACATGCTCTTACAAAGTGATTTTAAGGTGTCAAAGTCAAATTTTGTCATTTCAATGAGTCTTCAAGCAAAATTTGGTCACTAGGCATTAGGTCTAGGGTTTGTTTTCACGCTTTTCAAAGTTTTCCAAATGTCGGTCCATGTCACCATTCAGCTGAGTGTACCATCATTCAGAGGGTTTTCATCATCATTTCAAGTTCCATTGGGTCATTTTACAGCTTGTTCATGCTTCAGTTGTGCCTAGGTAAGGTCCATTTCCCTCTCCTAGGGTTTTGGAGGTAATTTCTCTTGGATGGTCAAATCATCGAAAAAAATTGTATCTTGATGTTCACACACCTTCCCCTATCCTTAATATACCTTATTAAACACTTCCCATCACTGAGATCCCCCAAATTCCTCATTTTTCCACAAACCCTAGTTTCTTGCCACAACTTGGCAATTTTCTAGGCTAGGCCTGTGTTTTGCCCTTTTGGACCCCTTCCCCTCACTCAATCTCTAAGATTACACTTTCCCCTACTTCCTAACATCCCCCCCTACTTCCCAAAATTTTTCCAAGAATTTAGAAGCCTCTTATCCCCTTCGTTTCACTTCATTTCGACAAAATCCCTTGTTCCACACATCGGGATAAGTTTCACTCAAATGCTATTTTAGAGCAATAAAAGATTAATTTTGGAAAAATGAGAGAGGTTTTTGTCCAAAACATGCCAAAGAAGAAAAACCTCCCTCACTTTTTACACAGGTATCATGGTTTTAGATAAATGTCAAAAATACCGTTGCCTCAAGAGAATTGAATGCACCTCTGAAGTGACCTTGGGAAACTCAAGATTTCTCCTAGCATGGTTGGCTAAATGACTTTCTTGATGAGTAAAAGGATAACTAGACACAAATATATTTCCAATGAGCTATCATGAGCTCAATTTGGAGTTGAGAAAGACCTTCAAAAGTTGACTGCAACAGCGCTCTGCCTTGAGGCAGCCTCATTCTGCTCATTTTAAGAAGTTTTGGGAGATTTGATTTCTGACAAGGAAAATGAAGTCCAAATTGAAAAATTTCACTTGGGTTGGAAATTAGACTCCAATATATTTCCAAAAAGCTATCACACGCTCAATTTGGACATCAGGAAGGCCTCCAAAAGCCTCCTGCAAAATGCACTATGTAGCGCGCTACGCATATAGGAGGCACGCTACACATATAGAGCGCGCTACGCATATAGCCTCCCCAGCCTGTGTAAAATAACAAGGGCGCTACGCACATGCAGCACGCTACGCATTGGGTGGGCGTGCTACCCATACAGTCTCAGAGCTAAAAAAAAATTCCCTTGCATCCAGTTTCACACCAAATCGGCACAATCAGCTTGCAAGTAGGTTTTTAATGGTTGCTCAGTGATTTTTAAACAGGATTGTGGTGTTTTTAAAGTGGGGAAATTAGTGTATTTGATGTGGAGAAAAGTGAACCCTACGTTCATAGAAGATTCATTTCTTAGGGTTTTGAGTACATGTTGATGGTCTTGTGAAGAATTTCCCAGCTTGTATTGTTGATATATATACCTATGCATCTATTGTCAAAGTGTCACGGCCCTCACGCTCTCAGTTTGCCATCTCATCACTGCTGTCATATATTACCACTGTCAATGCTATTGTTTTACTATGGTCATTATCACATTGTTTTTCATTCTCCATTGACGAACAGAGTCTCGTATCCACTGCTCCCTTGACAAATCTAAACTACCATTGCAAAGGTTGAACCCTACACTACAATATTTTCTACTCATTAGTCAAAACCTTTTATAATCAAAGCAGTGACTGTTTTTATGCTAATCCACTCGACAGAGCCATTACCACTGTGGCTTGTTTTCCTATGATACTTTGATACATATGTGACATATTTGGGTTTTGAGCATACACTGAACTTTTGTCTTCACTACACCTATATCAGCATATATATTGCAGACATCTTGTTTTCAAAGCCATGTCAGAGATGGATTCAGTTTATGAGCAGGAGTATGACAGTGATTCCACAGCAGAGGGTAATGTGCCACGGAGGTCTCACAAAGGTGGAAAAGGTGGTAAGCATCTCAGGGAGGAGCCTACTTCTTTGGCTCAATTGCAGGCTTGCCCGCTTGCAATGGATTGTTTTCAGCGTCAGTCATGTTTCCAATACTGTGAGATGATTTCACAAACCCAGCATCATCGTGAACTAGCTCATCTATTTGTTCTACATTTACATGATGGCCGTGTAAACCTCGCCGGAGTGGATTTCATTCTGTCACCAGAGACTATTGCTCAGGCCACCGGGATACCAAATATAGGAGAGGAATGGAACAAACATCAGCAATTAGAGAAATTCCACTATGAGCCATACATCAAACCTGGGTATATGAGGCACCTGAGCAGGGTTTTTCCTTTCAGATTCCTGAAGGATGAGTTTGCACCACTGATGAAACTCATCATTCGGTATTTCAGTTGCGAGGGCAGATTCTCGCGTCTCTATGCGTACCATGTCCGTGTGTTGATGCATTTCACGAGGGTACGTATGATGAACATTCCGTACTTCATGTATCGCAACATAGAGAGGATGATGATTTTTATACATAAGAAGACCCCAGCACAGCAGCATAGAAGTATATATCATTACGCGCTGATCAAGATCGTAGTGGTACATCAGTTGACATAGCAGGGCATCACTTGGGAGGATTTCATCTCTCGTGACTTATTTACAGTGCCAGAGCCGCTTCTCGAGGTAGTTCATGATGAGGGAGAGCCTTCACACCAGCTTGAAATTCCTGAGATCGAGCATATCAGTGCTCCATTGTATGTGACATACTAGCGAGGCCACAGGGCCTTATTTGCAGCTACACGACGAGTATTATCTCCACCCAGGGTGGAAGGGGTCTCGTTGACTCCATCAGCAGAGCGAGTATTAACTCCACATGATGTGGAAGGGGTCTCGCCTTCTTCTTCAGCACAGGTATAGATTCAGGACAGGGGCAAGAGGCCCATGCATGATGAGGGCCCATCAGGAGGCCAGGACACGGATTTCACGATCATTGATGTTGATGTGAGCTCTCCTAGCTCGAAGCTGAAAGAGATCATCCAGGAGAAAAAGGCCAAGAATGACATGCTGAAATAGAAATTGTAGAGGGCTCAGTGGGTGATAAAATACCTCGAGCAGCGTAACAAACAGCTAGAAGATGAGCACACACTTTATGAGCTACGACGAATCCGTGAGGATCGACAATTGGCCCGGAAGAGACCTGGTGATATGACACCGACTGATCGAGATTCTTGCCTCACGCATGTTAAGATTCATCTGGAGAAATTGTTGGCAAAGGCCAATAGAGAGAGAGACATGCTTCGTCACATGAAGGGTCATTATTGGGCTCGCATGCATGTCTGCAAAGAAAAAATGAAGATTCTGAAGAGGAGGTTGAGAAGAGCACTAAAACGGCGGAAAAGGCCTGATCCACTCCGGATTTTGGCCGAGGCTTCGTTGGCTGGACATGATACATGATGGAGGGTCTTCGCTTCGAATTTGAGCAAATTCGGAGAAATTTTTGTCATTTTGAAATATTTTGGTCCAAAAACAGATTTTTCAGCTATACGAGTAGCGCGTCGACGTGCTCGCTTTTGTTTGGGACACTTGCTGAAGGAAAAATTTATATTTCTAGGTTTTTCATGGTAATTTATGCATGCTCAAGTATTTCCGAAGCATTTCATCAAGTTCTGGATGATCAAAAGGCCCAAAATCACCATGAAAACCACATTGCTGCCACCTTTTGCACCAGCAGGAAGTACTTCTGGGAGAATGAAGTTTTGGAGGGGAAAATGAGCTCCAAATTGGGAAATTCCACTTGGGTTGGATAGCCAACATCCAGGGATTTTTAACGAGCTATCATGAGCTCAATTTGGATGCCGGGAAGTGCCTAAAAATCAGGCTGAAAGGCGCGCTACCCACTTAAATTTTTGGCTGAATTTTCAACTTCCAGCTCAGAATTTCGGCCAGTTGGGACTAGTTTTTCTTGTGGATGAAATTTTTGGGTTTTCATGATGTAAATTTATGGTTGACATGTAACTTTGGCTCATTTTTACCTATTATAGAAGATTCACTCTAAAAAAAGTGAAAATCATGTAAATGAATCAGTTTCCACTCTTTTAGAGGCAAGTTGTTAGCTGCCTAGATTTTAGCTCCTTGATTAGAAATTGGTTGAAACTGATCCTTGAAGAAGGAATTCGACCCCTAGAGGCATGGGAAGGGGTTAGGATGCTCTATATGATGTAATTTCTCAATCATTTTCAGAGGTTGGATAGGTTGGACTCTTGGGAAGACTTTGGCACACTATTGTACATATTTTTCATATTTTGGCTAAGGAAAGATCAGAGGTTTTGCAGCACCTGTTGGGATTCTTGTGGCTTTCAGTTCTTGATGGTGTTTTCTCTCATTTTATTGTAATTTATTTCATGTTTAATGTATTCCATTCCCTTCTTATGCTTCTGAAACTAAATGAATGAGTAAATGAGGTTGAATCCATTGTTTCAGTGCTCTGCCTTTAAATTTGTTTAGTTTTACATGTTTTCGCCAGTTTGGAGAGGATCCATGTTCTCCCTTGCCCTCTTCAACTCCTTTTCGTTCTGATCCATCCATACATCTGATCAAAAGCATCAAGACTATTGCCTACCTCGCCCCAACTCGAATTCTGCAAAAATATGGCCTTATCCCCGAACCCAAAATTGTTTTTTCCCATTTCTCCAACAAAAACCCAAAAAATCAAAATCAAACTTCCCTATCTCTTTACTAGCCTAAAATCAGTATTCGTTATAAGTCATCTCAGCCCCTTTGAAGACCTTTTGCTGAGATAGACCCGGAGAAAGCCCTCTCCTGTCCTCGTAGGGCTAGCTACGAGGCTGAGCGTGGTTTGATGTAGCCTTGAGTTTTACCTTATTTCAGCCTAAGGTAGATTTGAGCGCTAACAGCAGGGTCATTCTAGGCCACCCTTGTGGCTTGAGTGTCTCATATTTTGAGCACTGTTGTACTTGATTTTTCACCTCCAATATAATAAAATGGCTTAGATATTTCTGTGAATTCTGATTTTTATATAGATTTATTGTTTACTTTGCTGCAGTTCTTTTATTATGTTTCAGTATTACTACATTCTCCCTTTTGGGATATTACAAAAAAATGGCAATCAAACATGTTCACAAGTGAGTTAATGCAAGATTGTGTTAAAAAAATACATATATAAAAAAATCATAAGCAAATTTAATTATTTCTCATTTGAGATAGAACATAAACATAAATATAAAATTACCATATATATGATAACTCTTCTCATTTGAAAAACAGTCTCTGGTCCAACATTTTCTATTAAGAAAAAAATTTAAGATTACAAAAGTGCAACTTTCGTAAAGTCTCCTTTTTAAAATTTTAGGACCCTTTCTTTAAAGACGTGAAAGGGTTTATATAAGAAAATAAAAATACAAAAATAGAAAATACATAAAGAGATTAGGAGGTTTAAAAAAATCTCGTTAAGTTAAGTGAAATAAAAACAGAAATAGATTTGGGTGGGATGACTTGCCTCAGGATTGTGTTGTTGTCTCTTTTTCCATTCATTCCTTGAGTTGAAGGATGTCAATCATAGGTTGAACCTCAAGAGGTTGGCTTGGCTTGACGCGCAGTTGTTTTGTGTACACCATATCTGGTGGTGGAGGCATCATGTAAGAGGAAGTGTCGGTTAGACAGTGCAACATTAGTCATTCGCTATGTGGCTTGACTAAGTGCTTCCAATACTTGTCCCAATCAAGCTTATCCACTTTTTGGATGCTTTATTCCTTCATCTTAGAAATTTTCTATCACTTCCTTATCAAATATTTTACAATAGGTAGAGAATCAGGTGGGAATTTATCGATTAGATTGGAAAAAATGAGGTTTTGGCTGACTATTTCAACAATGTTGTTGGCAACATCCCTAGCCCTGAAAATTTCCCTTTAAGATTTCTTTAATTGTATGTCCCAATTAGTGAACAAGATTTCTTTTTTAGAATATTCAATCCTGGGAAGATTGGCCTTTCAGCTTTCAGTGGTATTTTTCTAGGTGACATAATGGGAGACTTTATCATCAATTTAATCAAAGATGATTCTATCGTCATGTACTTGGTTCATCAGCAAATCACTCTTTTCACACAACTCAATTATGCTAGACAGTTTTTGACAGAAAAAAATAAAAAAATAAAAAAATTGTTGTTGATCCAACAAAGTGTTTAGTTTTAAAGCTTCCTTTTTAAATTCATCCACTTTAGGATTATCTTTCAACTTTTCAACAATTAATTGTAGTTGGTGTGTTTGAGAAAATTTAGCAACAACATCAGATTGGTGCTACAACCTTAGTTGATTCATTCTCTGTTGGAGCTATGAAACTTGTACTTGTATGATTAGGAGATCATGTCCAAGTTAAAAAATGCTCAAAAACAAAAGTGCTCAAAAATGTTTGCAACCTGAGCGACCGGAAAGGTATCATCGCTACGATTCTGGGGCCGTGAATAGTTCACAAAATAGAGGTCATATGCAGAAGTTATTAAGGTTTTAAAATGCCTAGTAAACTCCAAAAATAGACCTTTAACTCAATTTGACTTATAAATTTTTTTAAAAAAAAATATATGAGTCAAAAAATGATTTTTTTAATGTTTTTGGAGGCCAATCAATGGGTGCCACGTAGCCTACCCGGAGGCTGCCACGTGGCCCTAGGCCAGAGGTGTTAAGAGCTAGCAAAATTTTATGGGTCAGTAGGTTTCAAACCCACGACCCGAATGTGCATGGAGAAGGACCCGACCGACCCAGCTATGGAAAAGGACTTGACCTATCGTGCAAACATCAACGAGTTTTCGGGTCTATTTGAAATGAGAAGAAAAGGTTGGGGAGATAGCCCCTTATAACTAGCCCCATCATCAAATTGACCAAGGTGGAGAACCCTGGCAGAAGAAATAACCGCAGAGTGGAGCGGTTAATAAGCCACGTAATGTGGCAGGTTGGTAGCAATAGTTATTGTGGCTTATCCACGCAGGTTCGGTGGTGGTTCGAGCGGAGGCACCATGTGACCGCCCCACTTGACATTTAATGCCACATCAAACAATTTCCGCAATTTTGGAGCGCTTTCTGCCTATTATGGAGATTCCCCATTTTTAGCGCTGCTAACTAGAGTTCCTCCAGTTTTGGAGGAGGTTTTCAAGGGACACTGGGAAAATTTTTGTTTTGGCCATAAATCCTTCAATGTTCAACCAAATTGGATGCAAAAATAGTCAATTTTGGGTATTCTTGACATTCTGAACACATTGGCATAGGTTGCAGATCCATCAGAGGTCATCTTCAGCGGTTTTAGCTTCGGGAAAGATCAAGTAGCCACTAGGGCCACCAGGGAGTGGGCAGTGTATTGAGCATCCTTTGTCTATTTTCTACAAATGAATAGTCATATCTGACTAATTCAAGCATTCTGAAGCTTTTTTTATAGAGAGCACAGCCTATTGAAGCTTTATTTCAAATTTAATTACCATTTTTAGCGATAATATATGAGGGACATGCCCTTGGGAACTAAACGAGCAGATGTAGCCCAAGAGGGGTGAACTACTTCATCAAATTTGCTGAGTATTGTGCTATGTGATGTTTATTTCTCTATTATTTACTGTTTTACATTTTTATACAAGCAAAAGTACATGCTTTAACCTCACACAGAAATATGTTTAACTATGCTAAAACCATTTGTTCAACCTACAAACTTCAAAGAACCTTATGCACACATTTTAATTACTGTTTGGATACTTAGCACAGAAAAACTAATACATTCCATTCATATTAGGTTGGTATTAGAGCTAGAGTTTTAATCTCTATATTGTTCTTGTGAAAATTTTGTTTAACTGTTTGCAAGGTTTTTCATGCTTACTAGGCTGAAGCCTAAGAGAGGAGAAGGTCAATTGGTGAAGACTCTGAGTAATCCGCAACCAAGGAGGGCAAGAGTGCCATTATCTCCATGTTCAATTTTTCCTCAAAGAGAAGCAAAAGAAGCCATAAGCATGTCTTCAAGGGAAGGAGAAATCCATGAAGAATTTGATCCCAAAGAGGAAGAAAGGGTGTTCAGAAAAGCATTCCTTGACTTGACAAAAATGGTGAGAGTCCTTTATCAAGAAAGGAATGAAAGACTAGAAGGAGAAGGATCCAAAATTCACAAGGAAGGAGAGGGATCGTTAGGAGGCCATAATGATGAGGATAAATCCAAGAAGGGTAATGGAGGAAATGGAGACAGTGTAAATTTTCCATCATCACCCTCATCTTCAGTACATCAATCTCACAAAGTCAAGAACAAGGGTAAAAGTCCTTTTCTTAAACTTGATGTTAAGTTTGAATTGGAAAAGTTTGATGGTGAAGTTAATGCATAAAATATAGATAATTGGATTAGGCAATTAGAGGTCTATTTGAGAATTCAAAATTTTAATGATGACGAAACAAAAATTCAGCTAGCTTCATTGAGAATGGAAGGTGCAGCTCTTGTTTTGTGGGAAGCGAAGACAAAAGAGGAGATCAAAAAATATGGTAAGATTATCTTATCATGGTCTGATTTCATTTCTACAATAAAACAACAGTTTTATCCATTGGCTCACATGTAGAAAGCCATAATGGATTGGAAAAATTTTAAACAGTTGAAAGGACAAAATGTTAAAGTTTATACCCAAGAATTTAGAAGAATATCTCTTTCATTAGGAGTATATTTACATAGCCAAGACACTTTACTCAAGTATATAGGAGGTTTACATACTTACCTAAGACATACCATTCTCATGTTTAACCCTACAAGCTTAGATGAGGTTTGTGTTCAAGCCACACATTTAGAGGCAAGGGGAAAACAAAAATTAGAGGGGGATGAGGAAAGTGAGTTTAAAGGCAAATGGAAGAAGAAGAGAAATGTAAATTCTAGAAAAGAGAAGGGAAATTTTTTTTGCAAACACTTCTAAAACAAGCCATGATGAGGACCATTGTTAGAAACTTCATCTGGAGTTGAAACCAGAAAGTTGTAAAGCCAAAGATAAAGCCAAGGAGAAAGGTAAGATAGTTGCAATAGTTGAACAAGACCTAGAGTCAGAATCAGGAGATGAAACAAAAATCATAGCTATGGCACTAAATAACTTGAAGGGGAAAGAGAATGAAACTAAACTCATTTCTAGTATTTCTAACTATCACATAGAAGCTCCAAGTAAAGAGAAGAGAATTGAACTATTTCATGTGAGGGTCATTTCCAAACATACCAAGGTTGACACACTATTTGGTAGTAGGTCACAAGAAAACCTTATTTCTGAAGACTTAGTCAAGAAAATAAATCTTGAAACCATTCCACATCCGAAACCATATCCTCCTGGTTGGATTTGTAATGATGCAAATTTATAGGTTTCAAAGAAGTGCATGTTGCAGTTTGCAATAACAACACATTTTATTGACGCAGTTGAATTAGATGTTGTTCAGCTTGATATTACAGGTGTGGTGTTGGGCAGTCCTTACTTTTATGACAGGAAATATATCTTCCATCGCCATGAGAACAAGTACCATTTATTCAAGGATGGCAAGGAGTTTATTGTGAGAGCTCATCGTGAAAAACTAGACTCTTCTTTAGTGAATGCAGGGCAGATGAAGAGGCTCGTCAATGCAAGTCAAAATTTGACTTTGATGTTGATTAAACAAAGGGAAGTTGTACATAATCCTTTTCATGTAAATGCTGATGTAAATAATGAGTTGTTTCAGTCTGAAAGCAGGTTGTCCTTGAAAGAAGATGACAAGAAGTTGTAGCAATCGCCTTTGGTGTCGATCGGTGCAGAAAACAAAGTGTCAGTGCAAGAAGATGCAAAGTTCGAAGAGAGGAAAAATTAACCTAGCAAAGAAGGCACAAAGTTCAGCAATGATCATTGATGGTTTCAGAAAGGCATGGTACTATGGCAAGGAAACTTGTTCAGGAATTGACACAAGTACAAGGCTAATTCAACAAAAAATCACCATAAGGACAAGATGCAAGGTGAAAGTAATTTTCAGTTTCCTTTGAATATAGACCAATATAGAAAAAATATTTTTACTGCAAAGTTAAGTTGTTGTTTTGCAAGTTTCAAAAATGTGTATCATGACAAGGTCAAAGTTAGCAACAGTTGGTCAATGGATTCAAGGAAAAATTTGTCATTTCATGAGAAGCTCCAATTAATGAAATCAGGGAAATTTCAGTGGAATAATATTGGAAGAGTGGGGACACAGTCTCCTCATCTCCAGGTTCAGTAGTCCAGAAAGCTTCTAGGGTCCAAAAGCTTCTGAGTAGAGAGGTGTGATCAAGAGATCATGTCCAAGTTCAAAAATTTTCAAAGACAAAAGTGCTCAAAATTTTTTGCAACCTATGTGACTGGAAAGGTCTCGTCGCTGCGATTCTGGCGCTATTAATGGTTCGCAAAACAGAGGTCGTATGCAAAAGTTATTAAGGTTTGAAAATGCCGAGTAAACTCCAAAAATGGACCTTTGACTCAGTTTGACTTACGAAATTTTTTATAAAAAAATATATGAGTCAAAAAATGATTTTTTTTAATGTTTTTGGAGGCCAATCAATGGGTGCCATGTGGCCTGCTCGCAGGCTGCCATGTGGCCCTAGGCCAGAGGTGTTAAGAGATAGAAAAATTTTATGGGTCAGTAGGTTTCGAACCCATGACCTAAATGTGCATGGAGAAGGACCCGACCGACTCGGCTATGACAAAGGACTTGAACTGTTGTGCAAACATCAACAAGTTTTCGGGTCTGTTTGGAACAAGCAGAAAAGGTTGAGGATCTAGCCCCTCAAGACTAGCCTTGTCATCAACGTGATCAGGACAGAGAACCCTGGCGGAAGAAATAACTATGGAGTGGAGTGGTTAATAAGCTGTGTAATGTGCCAGGTTGGTAGCAACATTTATTGCGGCTTATCCACACAGTTTCGGTGGCGGTTCGAGGGAAGGCACCATGTGATCACCCCACTTGACATTTAATGCCACATCAAACAGTTTCCACCATTTTGGAGTGCATTCTGCCTATTCTGGAGATTCCCCATTTTTAGCGCTGCTAACTGGAGTTCCTCCAGTTTTGGAGGAGGTTTTCAAGGGACACTGGGTAAAAATTTGTTTTGGCCATAAATCCTTCAATTTTCGACCAAATTGGATGAAAAAATAGTCAATTTTAGGTATTCTTGACAATTTTAACACATTGGCATAGTTTTGAGAGCCATCAGAGGTCATCTTCAGTAGTTTTAGCTTTTGGAAAGATCAAGGAGCCACTAGGGCCACTAGGGAGTGGACAGTGTATTGAGCATCCTTTGTCTGTTTTCTACAAATGAATAGTCATTTCTGACTAATTCAAACATTCTGAAGCTGTTTTTATAGAGAGCACAACCTATTGAGTCTTTATTTCACATGTACTTACCATTTTTGAGCAATAAGATATGAGGGACATGCCATTGGGATGTGGACCAGCAGATGTAGCCTAGGAGGGGTGAACTCCTTCATCAAATGTTTTGAGTATTGTGCTATGTGATGTTTATTTCTCTATTATTTACTGCTTTACATTGTTATACAAGAAAAAATACATGCTTTAACCTCACACATAAATCTGTTTAACTATGCTAAAACCATTTGTTCAACCTGCAAACTTCAGAGAACCTTATGCAAACATTTTAATTACTGTTTGGATACTTAGCACAACAAAACTAATACATTCCATTTACATCATTGTAATTGTTGATTAATGCTTTTATTTTATGTTAGCAATTCTTGTTCTAATTGAAGGATTATTTCATCCTTATCTTTAACTAGTTGTTGAACTTTAGTGGCCCTATGAATGGTGGTATATGCATAAGCACCTACAAACTGAGCTAACCATGTTAGATAATGAGATGGATATTCTTCTTGTGTGTCTTTCCAAACTACTTCCATTCAGACATCCCCAAGAATGAGAGCCTATGCTTGTTTTGTTCTTCTACTCTTACTATATCTACTCATGACAACCTTATGCTTTGGGTTGTAAAATATATTCAAAGGACGTATTTCCTTGATTCTCAACACAATTTATGATGTTGGGTAGGCCATGATAAATTCAGTTTCTTTTGTACTAAAAATTTGTCAGTTGACCCAACAATAAACAGGTTCTGACTTTTTCCATGAGGTGTTCCAACTGGTTCTTGATGATCAATGATCACCACTTCTTGATCTCCATTAATTTTCCGATCAAATTCTTTCCATAATTCATCTAAGTCACTGGAAAATAGTGGATCCTTATTTTGAGTTCATGTAGACTTATCTCCTTTTGTTCCACTAAGGACTTGAGTATACTTAGGGGGTTGTTCATATCCCTATTATTTCTTCTGTTGCTTCTGTTCTTCTATTTGCTGTTCTTTTTGTGAGATAGGTTGGGATATGTTGGAGCAGGGTCCCTTGGGGTATTTTTTTGAGTAATTTTTTGTATGTAATTTTCATATGCGCGCTGCGCGGAAAGGTTAAGGGGATTTGGGGTGGGTCAAAGTCCATCTTTTATGTAAATGGGTTATAAGGGTAAATTGTGGGCCTCAAACTATGGTTTAAGACCATAGGATATGCACGCTATATGAATATAAATAGAGATAGATCGAGTTTAAGTAAGAAATCATGTAATTTTTTGGATATAAGTACGTTTATGCGTCTTTGATACATTTTTTAAGTCTAGGTTGGCTATAAAGGCTCCCGTTGGCTGTGTGCATGGAGACCTAGTCTTGGTTGTGTGCAAACTTCACTGGTGATCTGAATTTACACAAGAACGTAATAAAATACAGAAATAGACATAAACACAGAGATGTAGTGGAAATAATACTTCATTTCATTAATAGCAAATAACTGAAATATGTTTATAGACATAATGGAAATAAAATGGCTAAGGCGATGGTAGCTTATCTATGAGAAGAGATGTGGTGGCTACTTGCCTTTGAACTGTGTTACAATAAGGCTCGAAGGCCTATTTATTGTTGAGAAACAATGCAAAACCCTAAACATCCAAAAACCTAATTGTAGGAGATGAAGCACCAAAACTATGGTCCCCATTTAGGTAAATTGGTGTTTCAACTTCCCGGGGTCGTAACTTTGGCATACTATATTGGTTTGACGCATATGATACATCATTAAGAAGATCTATCCGAGGACTACAACTACTGACCGCGAATATTGATTCCAGAAGTTTAGGACTCGAAAAACTGCTGAAAATAGTAAGTTGGGCTGAAACTGAAAAACTAAAAGAACTAATGGTGGGGGTTCAAATGGAATAGGTGGGTGGCCACCAATGTCCCTATGGCTCATTAGGGCCTCCAAACGGCTCTGAAAGTTCAGGAATCGACAACTTGCTAAAAATAGTAAGTTGTGCTGAAAGTGAAAAACTGAAAGAACTGATGGTGCAGGTCCAAATGGAATAGGTGGGTGGCCACGAATATCCACCTGGATCATTCCTCCCTCCTTAGGAAGAAATGGTCCCCATTTCTTTAAGTTCCTCCATGAGAGGCAAATTATGATAAAATTGGTATTGGATTTGTCCAGGATGTCGTGGACTTGTTGACCGACATGATGGATGCGTTCAATAAATTTGGTTTCCTCAGACAATACATGTGTGGATTTCTTCTGTGTAATCACATGAGTTATGGCAATATTAGGTGGCGGTGCTTTAGGGTTCATATCAATGGAGTGCTTGTCCGGACATTGTAGAGGAACCTTTGTGGGTGAGGAGAAAATGTCTTCGTATTCCTCCACACCTTTTTCCATCTGTTGCTGCTGTGCAGGGGAGTTATGTTTTGAGGCTGTGGCCACAATCTTCTTATTTCCTTGTGGGTGAATGGTAATACAAATAAATTTCCTTGTTTGGGAAACAATCTTACTACGTTGTTTTGCAGTAATCAAAGAGATGGCAGGAGGCGGTACTACCTCCGGTATCCTATACAAGTTATTTCCGAAATTAATAATGAAAACATGAGGCCTAGATTCATACACAACATGTTGCATCCACAAGTATGGTTGGCCCAATAATACATCAGCTACATCAAGAGGAGAAAAATTACACAATACCTCATCCGTGAATGGCTTGATGTTGTACGGAAGGTGACACTGCTGGTGGACGTGGAGATCTCTCCCTGGGTGAAGCCACCCAATGGTATATGATTGTGGGTGTGCTATGGTCGGTAGTTCAAGCCACTTCATGACCTCTATTGAAATGAGGTTCTTTTGGCTTTCGTTATTGACAAGAAATTGTAGTGGAGAACCCTTCACCCACATCTGCGAATGGAAGAGGCGCTCCCCCTCCTATGGATCCTCGGGATCCTCCCTCTGGATATTGGCGGTGGAAAAAATGGTACTTGGGTCTACATCAATGATCTTCTTCCATTTTTTATCTCCCTTATCTGGTTCTGGATCAGGATCAGAACATGCATCTGATTCAGGTGCCTTCAATTCGGCCACCAGCGATTGTTTGGCCTGACACTCTGTTGTGCTGTGAGTGGGGCTGTTATGGAATTCACACCACTTCCCTGTGTCTTTATTTGGATTTGTGGTGGTGTTCTGAGTCACCCCTCTTTGGCTATACCCCTTATTCTGTGGTTCGGGGGTGCCTTTCCCTGGTTTAGGATTCGTGGATCCAAAATCTCTCTTCTTCTGCTTAAATTTCTGCTCAATCTTGGCGGCATAGCGATATGCCGTGCCAAGTGAGGTAATGTTGAGAAACTAAATTTCCTCCTAAATGTGTCTATGCAGACAACTATGATACTTGGGCACCAAATTTCACTTCGAATATTTAATACCCAACTTTGTGTGTAGGGTATGGAACAAATTTGTTAGTTCGTGTACATCTTAATCCCTTTGCTGCCGCAGTGTGGTCCGTTGGATGTACTTGTCCTCATAGCTCCCCATCGGGTAGTATTTATCCTTTATCCCATCTCAGAATGAATTCCAAGTGGGTGCGGCCAAGAACAGAGAGGGTTCCCCCTCATCCTTTTTCTCACAGTAGGTTTCCCACCAGTCTTTGACATGAGGGGCGGATTTGAGGAGTGCAAAAACAATATTTTCTCGGTCAGATAAATCATGGACCGAGAAGTTCCCTTATATAAAATTCAACCATCTATCTACGACGTCTACATCTATATGGATTTTAAATACAGGAATTTTAAATTTTACATGTACCTTGAAGGGAGTGGCACCTCCAGAGTGGTTTTTGGATGTAGATGCACCATAGGTGGGCAGCGGTTGAAGGATCTCAGCAAATTTATCCATCATTGTGTTCCTTTGTTTCTCGAGAGCCTCCTCGAGCAATATTTTGATAGGATCTCCTACTCCCTTGTCTTTATTTTCTTCCACCATGGGAGGTCCTTGGGGTTTGTGAGGCTAATCTTGTAAGGGTTCAACCAGATCAAGCCCTCATTAGGGGAATTTTAAGGTCTAAAATGTGCCTCGTAAGAAAAATGTACAACAAAAATAAACTTTATATGAACTAATAGGATTCAAAATGATGATGTCAACCATGGGGGATGATTCACCATTTTTTAAGTAAAAGGGTAAAAGGATTAAAAAATAATAAAATAATAAAACTACTTTTTTCAACTCGTATTTTCAACTTATCTCGCAAATTTTTTACTAAAATTTCGAGTGGGAGTACTCATTGGATGCAAAATTTAATTCCTCATGCAAAGAGTACCCATGTTGCATACTTTCAATGGACCTTGCTACACGAAAAATGGGAAATACATAAAAACACGTGATTACAATCATGTTTTTCATGTATTTCTAATTTTTCATGTAGTGGGACCCATAAAAAGTATGCAACATGGGTACTCCTTGGATGAGGAATTAAATTTTGTATCCAACGAGTACTCCCGCTCAAAATTTGAGTAAACACTTTGGGAGATAAGTTGAAAATATGAGTTGAAAAAGTAGTTTTTTCTTTTTTCCCTCTAAAATTTGATGACGTAATCAAATCTTATTATATTATTTCCACTATTATTTTGTAATTTCCTAAGGAGGCCCATTTTAGACCTCAAAATTCCCCTAATGAACTCCTTATACCCTGACCGCATTGGGGACATGCAAATAAAAATAGAGAAAGAGCAGACCGCTCTGATACCACTGATCCAGATTTACACAAGAACCTAATAAAATACAGAAATAGACATAAACATGGAGATGCATCAGAAATAATACTTCATTTCATCAATAGCAAATAACTTAAATATGTTTACAGATAGAATGGAAATAAACTAGCTAGGGCGATGGTAGCTTATTTCTGAGAAGAGATGTGGCGACTACATGCCTATGAACTATGTTACAATGAGGATCAAAAGCCTATTTATTGTTGAGAAACAATGCAAAACCCTAAACATCCAAAAACCTAATCGTAGGAGAGGAAGCGCCAAAAATATGGGCCCCATTTGGGTAAATTGGTGTTTCAACTTCCCGGGGTCGTAACTTTGGCATACTATCTCCGTTTGATGCACATGAGACATCGTTAGAAAGATATATACAAGGAATACAACTACTAATCAAGAAAATTGATTCAAAAAGGGAATTGAATCACATTTTCTGGAGGCGCAATGCCAAAAAAATGTCGTTTAGGGCCTCAAAATGGCTCTGGAAGTTCAAGACCTGAAAAACTGCTAAAAATAGTAAGTTGTGCCGAAACTGAAAAACTGAAAAAACCGATGGTGAGGGTTCAAATGGAATAGGTGGGTGGCCACCAATATCCATGTGGCTCATTAGGGCCTCCAAATGGCTCCGAAAGTTCAGGAACCGAAAACCTGCTAAAAATAGTAAGTTGTGTTGAAAGTGAAAAACTAAAAGAACTGATGGTGCAGGTCCAAATGGAATAGGTGGGTGGCCACCAATATCCACTTGGATCAACTGGTTGTGCATGAAAGGGTAATTATAAGGGGAAATTCTACTATACTAAACTATTTGGATCTAATACAAATATTGGTTTTGGTGAAGCACTGTGTTATTTGTTTACTGCTATTACTTTGAGATCGCTTTACCTCTATTATATATGCGCGCGTAAATCTTCTTTTTATGCATGAATATATTTTGAAGATTGAAAACATGAATAAGTCTAATTAAGTTATTGTGCATTGCAAAGATCTAGTTTTTTTATCATTTATCTGGGATGAAATTGATTTGTAATCCATCTGTATATGCATTATCTATGCCTGTGTGTAATATTCCCACTTTAACACACAGCTAACTAGAAAATTAAAATTTTTTTTTTATCACCTAGCAGCTAAATAAATGGGTAAGGAAGCCCATGCATATTAAAAACATGAATAAAATCCCTCAAATGTGAAAGGGGATAGTCATAAGAGCCAAATTTTACACCCTAGGACATTTGCATGGAGACAAGGTCAAGTTTGACCAAGTCAACAGTGCTGGGATAGGAGGTGGAAAACACTTTGATAGACAGCGCAATATGAATGTGAAGAGGGTTATTTGGTGGAAGAAACCCTAATGAGTAGGACCCATGGAGAGAGGGCTTTCACTTGTTTAAAAGGAGGGCAAGGCAACCATTGTTATTCATGATTTAGATTATTGATTTCATTGTCTATTTAGACTTTGTGCATTCTCCTGTTGTTTAGCAGATTTGTAGTGCTGCTTAGCACAAGGATTTCCTGTTTAGGAATCCTTATCCTTTCTTTAGATGCCTCTTGAAGGATTTGTATTAATTTTCCTCACATCCAGGCTTGAGGCCAAGCATCTACCTTCAACTACAACTTTATTTCTGCAGCAGAATAATGTTGTGTTGCAGGGTGTTGCAGTGAAGGTTCACAACACCACTTCCAACACTTTTTTTCAGATGAGGAGGCTCTATTTCCTTTGAGAGATCAGTTTGGAAGCCCTTAGAGCATATTGTAGATCTTGGCACTTGTCCAACTCTTTTTCTTACACCTACAACGTTGTATCCCTCAGTGACTGCATCATTTTCAGTTGGTATTTGGAGTGAGGGATTGCAGTGATTGTTGGAGGGTGAGATCTTCAGTGTTAGGATCAGCCTTTCACTTGGAAGATCCATTGGAGGAGGTATTTTCATCGGATGCAAAATATTCATCCTTCTCCATCCATTTCTAGTTCTTGAGTTGCAACTGCTACCCTGCAACTCCGACATTTTGTAGTTTTGCATATTTCAACCAATCCTTCCAAGATTGTATTGAGGTAGTGATTGGGATCATAGATCTTCTCTCCCAATATTGTATGAGTCATATATATGCAGATATATGATATTTTTCACTTCCTGTAGCAGTACTCCATCTATTACTACACAGTTCTTGTTCATAGACACTCTTCCATGTAGCGTTATTCTACTTTTAGCATGTGTATTGATGGGAGGCTTGTTTTCCTTGATCCTTTGAGTTGTATTTCTATTATTTGCTGCTGATTCATAATAAAATGGCTCTATGGTTTCCATACATTTTGGTATGATTTTTATTCACTGCTATTTCCAGTTTATGTTTATGTATTGCTAGATCTCCACATTTGGAATATCTTAAGTTATTCCCAATAGTGTAGAATTTGCCTATTTTGGGATATTACAGTGGTATCAAAGAATAATCTTGGCTCAGCCTGTGGATCTCAGCCATGATGCTTTCAAGAAAAGAGAAGATGAATACTCCATTATGTGGAGAAATAAAGGAAGATAGGCTTTCACAGATTCTTCCAAAATCTGTACAGAGCATTCATGAATATTTCAAGAAGATAAGGAGGGAGATGAGTACATAATCTCCAAGAGGGTTTGAAACTGAGTCAAACTCTAGATTTTCTTATGGGGAGTGTGAGCATGCAGCCACACCCTATGATGCATAGCGTAGTCACATGCCCAGTTTTTCCATGAGAGAGAGGGAGGAAGGAGGAATGCCTAAGAGGGGAACTCTTAGTGGTTTCTTGCATGAATATGATTCTCAAACTCAGAAGTTTAGAGATCATATCACTTTCCCAAAGTTTTGCAAGATCAAGGTGAGGAGGAGCAAGCAGCATAATGTGGATATATTTCTTCTGTCTACCTTTTATGGTTCACCTACATGTTTAGCTAGGGCTTGGGTGGAAGAGCTAGAGACCTTTTTGCAGCAGCGTCAAATTTCTGAAGATGAAGCCATCAGAGTAGCAACGCTACATCTTGGAGGTATGGATTATGCGTGGTGGATATTTGAGTCTTTCTCTTTAAAAATGCAAATACTTCTTCTTATGTAAGGTTTATTAAGGCATTGATGGGAAGGTTTGATGGAAGACTTTCTACAACACATGTGGAGAAGTTAAACAAACATAAACAAACAAAACCCTTGCATGTGATGGAGAAAACTATAAACTTAGATCCACTTTAGAAACCCATGGAGGAAGCTGACATCTTGCAGCATACCTTGTTAGAGGCAAAGCCTCTATCTCATATTCCTGAACAAGAGGGCATGGAGATCTCTTTTTCAAGAGAGGATCCATTTCTTGAGAGGTTGCCCATACATGTTGATGAGGAGGAGGGCAATAGCACTGTCATGTCTAGAGTTCATCTAGTACCTCGTGCAGAGGAAGGAGGAGCTCTTGCTCCAACTAGAGGGATTCTTACATCTTTGCAAGGAAGTCCCCAGGATCTCATGTGTGGAGATTAAGGCACAAATCATGTTCTACATGTGCCATTTATGATGAGGTGTGGACCTATGGAGATACAAGGAGGAGATAGGGAGGATGTCCTACATCAGGTGATAAGGACCACACACCCCTGTCCATTTCATGAGGTTGATGCACCTGAGAGGAAGACTGGATTGAACGGTGAGAGTAGGGACAAGTCTGTCCATTTATGTATGCAGTCTACTCTTGATGATGATGTCTCATTGCATGGAGACATTTCACCAAGGAGACCACCAGATCAGCAGATGATGAGAGGTGCTTACATTTTGAGGCACCATTCATTGATTTCAGAGGAGTGGAGACATTGGGAGGTCATTGTACAGCGCTAAGAGTCTTGGGTAGACTCAAGGAGGAGAGAGGAATTCTCTCAACATCATCTTTACCTACTCTCATTTCAGATTCTGCGTTGTGGCAGAAGTAGCAGGGGAAGGATAGCAACCTTCCAACTTGCATCTTTGGCATGGGAGATGTCAGAGGAGAGGATAACCATATGACAGATGTTCTTCATGAGAGATCATCAACACTGTCACTATGGAGGATAGATCCATGTTGGAGCTCCCAGCTGTTGGTGAAGTATTCCAAGGATCATTTTTCTTGCATGATATTGGATGATCAACATATTAGGAGATGCATGGATCATGTGAAGATGGAGGAGATACATAACTCTTTGGAAGAGTTAGCACAGCCACCTCTTTTCTCTTTGAGGATGAGAGGAGACTCATCTATGAGCCACTCCATTTGCATGAGCAATACATATGGTAAGGGTATTGTTTGTTTGCGTAATGATTTGTATAATGTATATATGCATCCCTTAACCATACATGTGCCGGATGTTGCTCCAAGGGGGAGCATTCTTTTTTCTAGACTTCATGGTCTAATTGAGGCCATGAGTAGTATTGGTGACCACTCCCTAGGAGGACTTGGGGAGGAGATGTATTTTGGAGAACATGCTCACTTTGCACCGTACATCATTCACTTTCTCCAAACATATGAGGAGAGTGGGACAACAAGCAGGTGATTGAGAAACCACAATTTTTGTCACTCTCTCTTGCAGTTGAGGATCAAACTATGTTGGTTACATTTGAGGGACCATTGTACTTATCCCGTGCTACATATGGCAGCAATTATGGTTCTCATTATGGTTCCTTATGTTGTTGTTGTTATTTTTTTTTTATTGGGAGCATGATTGGGGGAATGACACATTGGTTGGATGTGTCCCTTGGGGGAGAGATTCCCCACATTGTTTGCATTGCATGTTCTAATGGGAGCATGAGAGGTAGTATGGCCAGCATAGCCAAACATTTGTTCTTATATGAGGTGAGCCATGGGATTGATTGGATTCCATATGATGGTGACTTCGAACTCATCACATATGAGATGATTTGGGCCAACATGTTTCATAATGTTGGAGGAGAGATCCTTGAGGATCTAGTCTTCTTCTTACCACCTGAGGGTAACATTATTGCAGCCCAGGATCACCAGAAACTCTACACTTATCTTAAGTGGAGAGGAGGACAACGTGGGGTAGGCTATTTTTTCTACCAAGATCAGATTTTCAGCCCACCTACATTGCAGGAGCCAAAGGTGGAAGAGGATTTTCAGGAGTTGCCATGTTGGGAGGTAAATCATTTTGTATGGATGATTGCTTGGGGGATGGAGGATCCACATGGGGAATATGTTCCTCAACACATTTTAGACTCCATGCCTTGGGAGGATACTTTCCAATTATATCCTTGTAGTTTCTTGAGGACAAGTAACATTTGTGAGGGGAGGACTGTAATATTCCCACTTTAGCACACAGCTAACTGGAATATTAAAATTTTGTTTTTATCACCTAGAAGCTAAATAAATGGGTAAGGAAGCCCATGCATATTAAAAAAATGAATAAAATCCCTCAAATGTGAAATGGGATAGTCATAAGAGATGGATTTCACACCCTTATGTGTAAAAGAGGACATTTGCATGGAGACAAGGTCAAGTTTGACCAAGTCAACAGCGCTGGGATAGGAGGTGAGAAAACTTTGATAGAAATCGCAGTATGAATGGGAAGAGGGGAGACGGTGGAGAAACTCTAATGAGTGGGAACGCATGGAGATAGGGCTTAATGCTTTTAAAAGGAGGGCAAGGCACGTATTGTTATTCATGATTTGATTATTGATGGTTATCGTTTGTTTGTATACAGGCATTCCACCGTTGTTTAGCAAAGTTGTGCCGCTTAGCAATAAGGATTTCTTGTTTAGGAATCCTTATGCATCCTGATTTATGCAGAACGCAAATGTATCAAACATATAAACATAAAATACAGAGATGCAAATGTAGGCAACACTTCATTTCATTAATATCAAAGAACTAATTGGCGATGCATTTAATGGAAATAAAACTAGCTAGGGCACTGGTAGCTATCTCTGAGAAGAGATGTGGTGGCTACAGGCCTCTGAACTGAGTTACAATGAGGCTCAAGGGCCTATTTATCATTTAGAAACAATGGGGAATCCTAAACATCCAAAACCCTAACCCTGGGAGATGAAGCGCCAAAACTATGGGCCCCGTTTGGGTAAATTGGTGTTTCAACTTCCCAGGGGCGTAACTTTGGCATACGATCTCCGTTTGACGCGTACCATACCTCGTTAGAAAGATCTATCCGAGGATTACAAATTTGGAACGAGCAACATCGGTCCATGGACCCATGTTGCCCTCCGTTTTCCCAAAAAACGTCGTTTAGGGCCTCAAAACGGCTCCGGAAGTTTAGGACCCGAAAAACTGCTAAAAATAGTAAACTGTGCCGAAACTGAAAAACTGAAATAGACAATGGTGGAGCCCAAAGTGGAATAGGCGGGTGACCACCAATATCCACCTGGATCATTCCTCCCCCCTTAGGAAGCAATGGTCCCCATTGCGTTAAGTTCCTCCATTAGATGAGGAAATTTCTGCTGAACTTGGTCCCTGGTGAACCACTTTCCTTGGTGCAGGAGTTGGCCAGCTTTGACAACCCGATATAGTTGGATCTTCTGCTGGCGAGTGTTCTTGATTTGCATGTCCATGATACAATCTATGGTGGCCTATTCCATGTAGTCTGGATCTAACTCTGTTGGTGTGAGTTGTTCTGCAATGTCCGAGGTGTCCAGTAGAGGTGGGAAGTAAGGACGAAGGCGATCCACATTGAAGACTGGGTGCAGACCAAGGAATGGTGGAATACCGAGCTCGAATGCATTGTTCCCTACAGCCTTGGTGATGGTGTACGACCCGTATCGGAGCGGGCGAAGCTTGCGGTGGGGTCCAGTGAGGCGCTCCTTCTGCAAATGTAGCCATACTTTGTCACCCACCTGGAAGTTGTGTGGCACCTGGTGTTGATCATGGTGTTGCTTGTACTTGGCATTGGCTCTGTCCAATATATCATGAACCTGTTGGCGGATGTGTTGAATGCGCTCGATGAAGCTACTGGCTTTGTCAACTTCAGACTGGACATGAGCTGAATTGGCCTGAGCAGCTGCAAATGGCATGGCTACGTCAATGGGACATAGTGGCTGGAATCCCAAGCCCACCCGAAAGGGGCTATGGCCGATTGAACTGTGGAGAGACCGATTATAACTATGTTGTACATAGGGGAGGCTCTCGTCCCATGTGCGTGGATGCTTTGAATTGTACATGCGCATAATGTGTACAATCATTCTGTTGACAACCTCTGTCTGGCCATCTGTTTGGGGATGGAAAAATGTGGACTTGGTGAGCTTGGTATCCAACATCGACCAGAGGCTGGACCAAAATGTGCCGAGGAACCTGCTATCCCGATCTGATATGATAGACTGTGGGATCCCAAAGTGCACCCACACTCGTTAAAAGAAGAGTTTAGCAGTGGCTTCTGCTGTGATATTCTTCTTGCAGGCCGCCATAATGGCCATCTTCGAGAATCTGTCGACGACCACAAAAACACAGTCATTTCCCTGCTTAGTAGAAGGCATGCCCGACATGTAATCCATGGATATGGATTCCCAAGGTCGACTAGGGGTAGGTAGAGGAGTATATAGGCCTTGCTTCTTGATGGTCGGTTTGGCAATGGCACAAGCAGTGCAGGATCTGATGTGCTTCTCGACATCCTTTCGAAGGTTCGGCCAATAGAAATACTTCTGCAGGATTGCTACCGTTTTCTCGACCCCGAAATGCCCAGCGACTCGACTGTAGTGTGCTTCCCATATCATCTTGGCACGCTCGCTTGAAGGAACACAAAGGTGTCCCATGTGACATAAAAGTGCATCTTGGAGGTGAAAATTTGGAACTTGCGTACCCCCCAAGAGTGCCTTGTAAGTTTGGCCGAATTCTAGGTCACTCTCATAGAGAAGCGGCCAATCAGAAGTCTCGTGCCCACAAGAGTTGAGCACAATGGTGAGCGCCACGATCGGTGGCCGGATGAGGCAGTCTGCAACATGATTGGTGCTACCCTTCTTATACTTGATGTTCAAATGAAACTGTTGCAGATATGTAGACCACTTCTGATGGCGATCATTCTACAACTTCCCTTGTGTCTGTATGAACTGCAGGGGCTTGTGGTCTGTGTGGATGATTGTTTCCTTCCCCAAAATGTAATGCTTCCATTGTTGACAAGCTTGCACAATGGAGTACATTTCTTTGTCATATGTGGGGTACTTGCGAACTGTGTCAGACAATGTCTCACTGTGAAATGCCACTGGATGTCCCTGTTGAGTAAGAACCACCCCAATAGCATAGTCAGAGGCATCTGTCTCGATCTCAAATGGCTGTTGCAAGTCTGGTAAAGTGAGCACTGGGGCAGAACAGAGGCGGTTTTTCAGTTCTGTGAACGCCTTCTGTTGAGGTTCCGACCAAATTTTTTTTTCTCTCGCTCCTCCCTTGGTAACTTGACTCAAGGGCCAAGTGATATGAGAGAATCCCAACACGAACCTCCGATAGAAATTAGCAAGACCCAGAAAGCTGCGAAGCTCTGTTATAGTGGTTGGGGCTGGCCAATCCCGAATGACTTGTATCTTGGCTAGATCCACATGCACCCCCCTTTCATCAATAATGTATCCCAGATATTGAACCTGGGTCATGCCAAAAGTGCACTTCTCCAAATTGGCACACAACTTGTGTTGCCGTAGTGTTTGGAGGACTTGTCGGATGTGGTGAAGGTGCTCTTCTCAAGTCTGGCTGAAGATCAGAATGTCATCCAAGTACACCACTACAAATGAGTTGGTGAATGGCCGCAAGATGTCATCCATCATCCTCATGAAGGTGGTGGGAGCATTCGTCAACCCGAAAGGCATGACCAACCATTCGAAAAGGCCTTCCTTAGCTTTGAAGGCAGTCTTCCACACATCGGAGGGTTCAATTGGTACCTGGTGATACCCAGACTTCAGGTCGATCTTGCTAAAATGTTTTGCACCTTTGAGTTGGTCCAGAAGGTCATCAATCCGTGGGATTGGGTACCTATTCCGGACAGTGATCTTGTTCAGCGCCCGATAGTCAATACAGAGTCTCCACGTCCCATCCTTCTTCTGTACCAATACGATCAGGCTCCCACAGGGTGATGAAATTGGTCTGATGTGACCTTTCTGCAACAGCTCCTGAATCTGCCTCTTGATTTCATCATTCTCCATAACAAAGCGCCGATAGATCGGTCCATTAGGTAGCGGCGCACCGGGGGTCAGATCAATCGGGTGCTTGACCTGACAGTGCAGAGGAACCCCTGTGGGTGAGGTGAATATGTCCCCGTACTCCTCCACAACCTTATCCATTTGTTGTTGTTGTGCGGAGGAGCCCTGTCTGGAGGTCGTGGCCACAGTCTTCTTCTTGCCCTGGGGGCGGATCATCAGGAAAACGAATTTCCTGGTTTGGGAAATGAGCTTACTACATTGTTTTGCAGTAACCAAAGAGATAGTCGTAGGAGGTGGTACCTCTGGTATCCCGTACAACTTATTTCCCAAAGTAATAATAACAGCACGAGGTCGAGACTCATACACAGCATGACGCTTCCACAAGTATGGTTGTCCTAATAATACATCATAAACATCAATAGGAGCAACGTCACATAATACCTCATTCGTGAAGGGCTTGATGCTATAGGGAAGGCGGCACTGCTGGCTGACGCGGAGATCTCGTCCTTGGTGAAGCCACCCGATGGTGTATGGATGTGGGTGAGCCGTGGTTGGCAAGCCCAACCGCTTCACGGCGTCTGCTGAAATGAGGTTCTTTTGGCTCCCATTGTCGACAATGAACTGTACAGGGGAGCCCTTTACCCACATCTGGGAGTGGAAGAGACGTTCCTCCTCCTCCGGATCTTCCGGTTCCTCCTTCTGGACCTTTGTAGTGGCAACAGTGGCGTTGGGCTCCGCATCAATAATCTGTTTCCCTTTTTCATTCCCCTTTTCAGGTTCTGATTCGAAGTCGGAGCATGCATCTGACTCAGAAGCCCTCATCTCGGCCACTAGCGATTGCTTGGCCCGACACTCACTTGTGTTGTGAGTGGAGCTCTTATGGAACTCACACCACTTTCCCGTGTCCTTCTTTGGCTTTGCGGTGCTGTTATTTTCTTGTGGCTTCGATGAGTTGTCTTTAGCCGCCATGCCTTGGCTCGGTCCTTTGTTCTGCGGTTTGGAAGCACCTTTCCCTTGCTTTTGATTCACAGATCCAAAGTCTCGCTTCTTTTGCTTGAATTTCTGCTCAATCTTGGCAGCATACCGGTATGCCGTACCAAGCGAGGAGATGTCAAGGAACTCCATTTCCTCCTGAATGTATTTGTGCAGACAGCTGCGATACTTTAGCACCAGATGTTTCTCTGAATCTTGGATACCCAACTTTGTGCGCAGGGTATGGAACAGATTCGTCAGCTCATGCACATCTTGATCCCTTTGTTGTCGCAGCGTGGTCCATTGTATGTACTTGTCCTCATAGCTCCCCACAGGATAGTATTGTTCCTTGACGGCGTCTCGGAAAGAATTCCAAGTTGGTACGGCCGAGAACAGAGAGGGTTCTGTCTGGTCCTTGTTCTCACAGTAGGTTTCCCACCAGTCCTTAACATGGGGGGTAGCTTTGACGAGTGCAAAAATAATCTTCTCCCGGTCTGAAAAGTCATGAACAGAGAAATATCCTTCTAATAGATTCAACCATCTATCTATGGCATCTGTGTCTATTTGACCCTCAAATATGGGAATGTCAAAATTTACTTGTACCTTAAAAGGAGTCGCACCTCTAGAGTGGTTGCTGGATGCAGATGCGCCGTCGGTGGGCAGCCGTTGAAGGATCTGAGCAAAGTTATCCATCATCGCGTTCCTTTGTTTTTCGAGGGCCTCCTCGAGCAATATTTTGATAGGATATCCTCCTCCCTCATCTTTCTTTTCGTCCCCCATGGGCGTCCGTCGAGGTTTGCGAGGCTGATCTTGCAAAGGTTCCACCAGATCGAGCCCTAGCTCCTTATACCCCGACCTCGTTGGGGACATGCAAAGAAGGATCGAGAAAAAGTAGACCCCTCTGATACCACTGATCCGGATTTATGCAGGAACGCAACAGAATAAACACATAACCATAAATACAGAGATGCAGCGGAAATAACACTTCATTTCATTAATATAAAAGAACTGAAATTTGCTTACAGACAGAATGGAAATAAAACTAGCTAGGGCGCTGGTAGCTATCTCTGAGAAGAGATGTGGCGGCTACAGGCCTCTGAACCGAGTTACAATGAGGCTCGAGGGCCTATTTATCATTTAGAAACAATGGGAAATCCTAAACAGCCAAAACCCTAACCCTAGGAGATGAAGCGCCAAAACTATGGGCCCCTTTTGGGTAAATTGGTGTTTCAACTTCCCAGGGGCGTAACTTTGGCATACGATCTCCGTTTGACGCGTACCATACCTCGTTAGAAAGATCTATTCGAGGACTACAAATTTGGACCGAGCAACATGGTCCATGGACCCATGTTGCTCTTCGTTTTCCCAAAAAACATCGTTTAGGGCCTCAAAATGGCTCCGGAAGTTTAGGACTCGAAAAAATGCTAAAAATAGTAAACTGTGCCGAAACTGAAAAACTGAAATAGACAATGGTGGAGCCCCAAGTGGAATAGGCGGGTGATCACCAATATCCAGCTGGATCACCTTATCCTTTCTTTAGAGGCCTCTTGAAGGAGTTGTATTGATTTTCATCGCATCCAAGCTTGAGGCCAAGCATCCTCCTTCAACTATAACATTATCTCTGCAGTAGAATAATGTTGTGTTGCAGGGTGTTGCAGTGAGGGTTCACAACACCACTTCCAAAACTTGTTTTTCAGAGGAGGAGGCTCTATTTACTTTGAGAGATCATTTTGGAAGCCCTTGGAGAATATTTCAAATCTTGGCACTTGGTTAACTCTTTTTCTTGCACCTACATGTATCCCTCGATCAAGGCTTCTTTTCGGGCTTGGTAGTGAGGGATTGCAAGGTTAGGATAAGCCTTTCACTTGGAAGATCCATTGAAGGAGGTATTTTCATCGGATGTAGCATCTTAAACCTACTCCATCCATTGCCAGTTCTTGAGTTGCAGCTGCTATCCTACAACTCCGACATTTTTCAATTTTGCATATTTCAGCTAATCCTTCCAGGATTGTCTTGAGGTAGTGATTGGGAGTATAGATCTTCTCTCCCAATATTGTATGAGTCATATATATGAAGATCTATGATATTTTACACTTCCTGTAGAAGTACTCCATCTATGACTACACAGTTCTTGTTCATAGACACTCTGCCATGTAGCAGTATTCTACTTTTAGCATGTGTATTTATGAAAGGCTTGTTTTCCTCAATCCTTTGAGTTGGATTACTATTATTTACTATTGATTCATAATAAAATGGCTCTATGGTTTCCATACATTTTGGTATGATGATTATTCACTGCTATTTCCAGTTTATGTTTATGTATTGCTAGATCTCCACATTTGGAATATCCTAAGATATTCCCAATAGTGTAGAATTTCCCTATTTGGGGATATTATACTGTGACTAGCCGATATGATAAGTATTGTTCTTTATATGTGTGATATGTTTCCAATCTACAATAAGTTTTTCATTAAACCTATTTATGGAAACCACATTAATTTCTTCCTCAGGGTGCGGAAACCTGGTTCAGCACCCCCCATACTACTTCGGGTGAGACTTTGATCTACAAAAGTAGTTCATTGCTAAAAGGGCCAGTAGTTGGAGAGTTTGTTGGTTGCACAATAAAATATGAATCTGGGAAAGGACCACTCAAGCCAAAAAATGGTTCCATTGCTAGGGTCAGGATCATTTTGAGGGAGATTTAAAGTTGTGGCACCCTACGCAGATCGAATTGCAATATTGGGTGGATAGAAAGATACTTGAATTCACAATCGAAGAGAATCGAAGTTCTAAGATATCCGCTGATAAGTGGGTTTAGAAGTACATCTATATAGAAGTTCACGAGATATTATTTTGTTCATTTGTGACTAAGTTGCATGAGTGGTTATCATGATTGAATGAATTTAATACCTGTGCAAAGGATGATGTAGTCACTGAGTGGACTCGTGAATTAATTCATCAATTAGAAAAGATAAGCAAGAAGATCACCCACACGATAGATCATTGGATCGATTATGTCTTGGGAGGATTTGTGACTGAATTTTCCATTGATAAGTTTGTGTCTTATTCTGAAGCAGAAAGAATATTTTTCAAAGGTCCTAGAGGTAATTTCCTACACTATTTGAAGTTATTGCTGAAGATGCTATTATGTGAATAGGGCTCTCTGTGCCAACATATTGTGTGAATATCCTGAAGAGGCCTGACTACATGCAGTGGAATAATTTAATGCGCAAACCCAAAAAAAGGATATATTTATAGTCCTCTCAAGTGCTGACGCAACAACACAGCTGAAAGTCACCCTGAGGAGGGATGGTCAACCGTCATCGTGGCTGTATCAGCTTTCGCTTGTTTGACCCCGTTCTTTCTCTTGGTATTCTACTTTCTCTTTTATTGAAGTTTATTTATCAAATTCGTGGAATTTGATAATTAAACATTATAACACAATATTGAGCTTTAAATTATACTCCCAAACTTTATATTATGCCGCCAACCTTATATCCAACGTTTATACCTTTCGAAACTTTGTATTAATACTCCACGCGTTTAAAAAAATAGCATATTTCGCATCACAAATCCCTTGATCGCACCATCGCAATTAATTGCGATGTGATCAATCGCACAACTCCGATCACATGTCTTGCCACTTGCGATGCGATCAATCGCACAAAATCCGATCACACAAACCTCCGATTGCGATTTATGTGGTTTTGAACAGTGATTCACCAAAGGTTAAGTCGCGTTATTCTATTCCTAGGTTCTTTAACTCTGGTCAGGATTTCAATGGTAAACAAATTTATCTCATTATGAAGCGGGAATTCTACAATGAAACGGAATTCACAATGACGACCTTTCTACACAGACCTCGCCTGCAGTTGGGAGTTAAATTCATAGAGTTTCTCGAATAAATTGTGAGAAACAATAGATAGAGATAAGTGGAATTCATGCAGGAGTTCAATTATTCATGCACAGAGTTCATCACTTCGCAATTAAACAATCTCTTCACAATTAAGGATGCGAACTACTCTATGGTGAATGCGCACAGAAACTATTTAATTGGAAGCAACTGTGAACAAATTTTATTGCAGAATCTCTCTTCTCCCTCCCCCTCTGCTTATCCGAGGGATTACAATTTATATACAGAACATATGACTCTTCGGTTCCTCTGAGAGGACCGTTCAGGAAAATCAAACGCCTAAGTACAATTATTCAATTTACAGAACTGTTCAACTTCTACAACTCTATCTACTCTAATAATACAATTAGCTAAGGTATTGACACCTAGCTGTAACAATTCAAATGCTTTCAAACCCTCCTAGCCACAACATGTGGAAAAAACCTCCTACATTGCTGGCTAGTGTCTAATGCTTCTGCATCAGACTCCCGAGGGCAATCTTCTTCATGGGCTCCTGTCCATGAGATCTTCCACTGATCTGCCTATCTTTTGCAACATTCCTTCAGTCATCCAAGTGGCATCTTCCTCTGGCTTATCCTTCCATTCGATCAAGTACTGAAAGTACTCTTGTCCTCTGGTCCTTCTGAATGGTCTTTTACCCAATATCTTCTCTGGTTGCAATGGCTGTGTTGGAGGTAGCTTCTCTTTCCACTCAATCTGTTCCTTGTCTGCTAATCCTTCTTCTGCACCATCATCCTCATACTTATACAAATCTGCAACATTAAAAATGGGAGATATTCCAACATCAGGTGGCAATTCAATCTCATAAGCATTTGCAGAAAACTTCCTAAGTATCTTACATGGCCCAATCTTTTTGAACTTCAATTTGTTATACTGCTTCTTTGGGAGTCTCTCCTTTCTCAAGTGTGCCAAAACCAGATCTCCTACTTCGAAATGAACTTCTTTTCTGCTCAAGTCTGCTCTGGTTTTATATTTGATGTCGCTGCCTTGTAGCTGTTGTTTCACTTGTTCATGTATGGCCTGGATCTCTGAAGCAAAATTCTTCACCATCTGCACTCCTTAACTCTGCTCTTCCCAGATTCCTTAACTCAAATATTCCTCTGGGGTGCATTCCATAAACAATACGGAATGGACTCTGCCCTATGATCCTGTTTGGTGAGTCATTGTATGCACATTCTTCCTGGGGAAAAATATGATCCCACTGCTTGGGATGCTCTCCTGCAAGACTTATCAACGAATTTCCCAGACTCCTATTCACTACCTCAGTTTGTCCATCAGTCTGGGGATGATAAGCTGACCTGAAACTTAGTTGGGTGCCAATTTTCTTCCACAGTGTCCTCCAAAAGTGCCCCACAAATCTAGTGTCTCTGTCTGAAACAATGCTCCTGGGTAACCCATGCAATCTAACAACTTCTTTGAAAAACAAGTTAGCAACATGGGTGGCATCACTAGTTTTATAACATGATAAAATGTGCCATTTTGGAGAATCTGTCCACCACAGCAAAGACTTCATCATTCCCTCTCTGGGTCTTGGGCAATCCTAGAATGAAATCCATACTCACCATGTCCCAAGGCCTGTCTGGAATAGGCAAGGGAGTGTACAATCCTGCATTCTGGCTCCTTCTTTTAGCATACTGACAGATTTTGCAATTCTTCACAAACTTGTCTACTTCTGCTCTCATCTTGGGCTAGAAATAAAAGTAACTCAGCTGCTCATAAGTCTTATCAGTACCAAAGTGTCCAGCAAGTCCACCACTATGCTTCTCTTTGATCAAATTTTCCCTCATGGAACATTTTGGTACACACAATTGGCTTCTTCTGAATAGTAAGTCCTCCTGCAAGACGTAATCCAGCCACTGGCTTCTATCTATTAAAACAGGGTTACTACATGCCTCAAATGCTTCTTTAAAATCAAGATTTGTTTTATACAATTCTTTGAGAAAATAAAATCCTACAACTTCAAAATTATTTTCCTGAACAAGCAAGTGTCTCCTACTCAAAGCATCAACTACTTTATTGGCTTGGCCACTTATAAGTTTCAAAAAAAAATTAAAGCCTTGGAGATATTCAACCCATTTAGTATGCTTATGTTTCAACTTGGGCTGCTGTACAATATACTGCAAAGCGTGATTGTCAGAATATAATACAAATTCCCTGGACATCAAATAATGTCTCCACTTCTTCAGTGCCTGAACAATTGCATAGAATTCCTTCTCATAAGAGGAATACTTTCTTCTGGTATCATTCAAATTTTCACTTAAATAGGCCATAGGCCTATCATCCTAACTCAACACAGCTCCAATGGCTTCCCCACTGGCATCACATTTTACTTGAAATGGTTTAGTAAAATCAGGCAGAATCAAAACAGGCCTCTCTGTTATCTTTTGCTTCAATAGTTTAAAACTTCTTTCTGCTTCAGCAGTCCACTTAAATGGTTGTTTTCTCTTCTTTATGGTCTCAATTATGGGTGCATTAATCTTACTGAAGTTTCTTATAAATTTCTGTAGAAACTGGCAAGTCCATGGAAACTTCTTACCTCAAAGACATTCCTGGGTGAAGGCCACTCCACAATTTCCTTAACCTTTTCTGGGTCCATCTTCAATCCTTCTGTAGAAACAAAAAAACCAAAATACACCAACTCTTCCTTCATGAATGAGCATTTCTTCAAATTTACCAACAGTTTCTCTTGGTGCTGCTTCTTCAAGACATGATTAAGATGCCTTAAATGTTCTTCTTTAGTTCTGCTGAAAACTAATATATCATCTAAATATACTATCACAAATTTCCCAATAAATTCTTTCAATACTTCATTCATAAGTCTCATAAAAGTGCTTGGTGCATTTGACAACCCAAAAAGCATTACCATCCATTCATACAGTCCTTCATTTGTTTTAAAGGCAGTTTTCCACTCATCACCCTCTCTTATTCTAATATGATGGTATCCACTCTTCAAATCTATCTTTGAGAAACATTTAGCACCACTCAAACAGTCCATTAAATCTTCAATTTTGGGCAAAGGGAATCTATACCTGATTGTGATCTTATTAATTTCTCTGGAATCAGTACACATCCTCCAGCCTCCATCTTTCTTTGGGCTCAAAACTGCTGGTACTGCACAGGGACTCAGAATTTCTCTAATCAGTCCTTTGTCCACTAACTCCTGCACTTGTCTCCTGATTTCCTCATTTTCCTTGGGAGTCATTCTGCAGGCTACCTTATTTGGCAGATTTGAACCAGGGATAAAATCTATCTGATGGCTGATCTTTCTCATAGGTGGCAGCTCATCAGGTAAATAATCCACAACAATGTCACAGTAATTGTCTAACATCTCTTATATCTCTACTGGTAAATCAGAAATCTTCGTAGAAGTAAGAACTACTTTAGGTTTTCAAACTAAAGCAAAGCTTACCTCTTCTTCTTCTATCTGCTGCAGATATTCCTTCCTGCTCAGCAACAAGGTCTTTGGATCAATCACTCTACTGGATGGCTCTCCTTCTTCCATGGGTATCAATGTATGATGTACCCCATCCTTGAAGAACTTGTAAGTGTTCTTCTTGCCATCATGCACTGCTACTCTATCAAAATTCTAAGTTCTACCCAGCAGTATATGACACACATCCATGGGCATTACATCGCACAAAACTTAGTCCTTGTATTTGCCCATTTGCAGCTCTATCTCACACTGTTCTTTTACAACCAGCTGGTGCCCTTTATGCAGCCAGGACACCTTGTAGGGAGTTGGATTCTCCCTTGTCTTCAAATTCAACTTCTCTATCACCTCAGTGGAAAACAGATTGTCTGTGCTGCCACTATCAATGACTAGCTGGCAGCATTTCCCTTGGACTTTGCAGACGCTCCTAAACAAATTTTTCCTTTGTGCAGGCTCAGTGACTTCTTTAGCTTGCTTCAACATGACCTTGTTTACCACCAAGGATTCTCCCCTCTCTGGAAGAATTTCTTCTTCAATTTCTGCCTCTTCTCCAGCCTAGGCAACAACAACATTTCTTGGACCAGCACCCACATTCTCTGGACACTCATAGTTCTTATGTCCCACCTGCTGACATCTATAACACCTAAATTCTCGACCTCTGCCTCTATCTCCTCTTCCTCTTCCTCTGTAAGAACCCCTTCTACCCCTTGCATCATCCTCTGTAGATGCATTCTGAGGTGAGCTACTGTCAGCTCCATTCCTGGGTGTAGGCTTTCCTCTACCACCCTGACTTCCCTTCCCACGAAAAGTACCTCTCTTCTTGGCAGATTGTTTTCTCAGGAGTTTCTCCTCTGATTTCAAGGCCATCTGATAGGCCTCTTCCACTGTCTTAGGATACAGAAGACCAATCTCATCTTGGATCTCCAGCTTGAGACCATTCACATATCTGGCAGTCTTCTCTGGTGTGTCTTGAAATTGCCCAGCTCTTATGCTTACTCTGTAGAATTCCTCTGTGTATTCCTTTACTGTTAGCAACCTCTGTCTCAGGTTCTGCATCTGTCTATACAATGTCAGCTGGTAATCACTGGGCAAGAATTTTCCTTTTATTTTAGCCATCATTCTGGTCCAGCTTTTAATAGGTTGCTTGCCAACTCCCCTCCTTTCTTCCTGCACTCCATCCCCCCAAAGTGCAGCATGTCCTTTCATCTTTGTCACTGCAAACTTGACCTTTTTATCTTCGCTTATTTCTTCATAATCGAAGCACTTGTTCAATTCATTTATCCAGTCCACCAGCTCCTCTGGATTCAGCCCCCCTGCATAGCTTGACACTTCAATTCTAGGCTTAACTGCAGACCCCAGAACAGTTCTAAGGAGCCTCATGTCAGAAGGAATTTCAACATTTTATTCAGCTTCTTCTACCTCAGGTTCACTGGTGTCTTCAGGATCTCTAGTTTGTCTTCACTCCACGGCATCCATCCTAGCCTCGATCCTCTGCAACATCTCCAACACCTCTGCGTTGGCTACAGGTCTCCTTCTGCCAGCACCTCTACCAACTCGGATTGCCATGTCAGCAAAACAACTTTAAGCTTGGTTCTGATACCACAAATGACGCAACAACACAGTTGAAAGTCACCTTGAGGAGGGATGGTCAACCGTCATCGTGGCTCTGTCAGCTTTCTCTTGTTTGACCCCGTTCTTTCTCTTGGTATTCTACTTTCTCTTTTATTGAAGTTTATTTATCAAATTCGTGGATTTGATAATTAAACGTTATAACACAATATTGAGCTTTAAATTATACTCCCGAACTTTATATTATGCCACCAACCTTATAGCCAACATTTATACCTTTTGAAACTTTGTATTAATACTCCACGCGTTTAAACAAATAGCATATTTCACGTCGCAAATCCCTTGATCGCACCATCGCAATATACCCCAATGAGCCCATCGTAATTAATTGCGATGCGATCAATCGCACAACTCCGATCGCATGTCCTGCCACTTGCGATGTGATCAATTCCACAAACTACGATCGAACAAATCTCCGATTGTGATTTATGTGGTTTTGAACAGTGATTCACCAAAGGTTAAGTCACGTTATTCTATTCCTAGGTTCTTTAACTCTGGTCAGGATTTCAATGGTAAACAAATTTATCTCATTATGAAGCGGGAATTCTACAATGAAACAAAATTCACAACGACGGCCTTTCTACGCAGACCTCGCTTGCGGTTGGGAGTTAAATTCACAGGGTTGCTCGAATAAATCATGAGAAACAATAGACAGAGATAAATGGAATTCATTTAGGAGTTCAATTATTCATGCACAGAGTTCATCACTTCGCAATTAAACAATCTCTTCACACTTAAGGATGCGAACTACTCTATGGTGAATGCGCACAGAAACTATTTAATTGGAAGCAACTGTGAACAAATTTTATTGCAGAATCTCTCTTCTCCCTCCCCCTCTGCTTATCTGAGGGATTACAATTTATATACAAAATATTACTCTTCAGTTCCTCTGAGAATACCGTTCAGAAAAATCAAACGCCTAAGTACAATTATTCAATTTACAGAACTGTTCGACTTCTACAACTCTATCTGCTCTAATAATGCAATCAACTAAGGTATTGACACCTAGCTGTACCAATTCAAATGCTTTCAAACCCTCCTAGCCACAAAATGTGGACAAAACCTCCTACATTGCTGGCTAGTGTCTAATGCTCCTGCATCAAGTGTAGATTTGATAGTGATGGTGAACCAAAGACTAAAAACTCTAGTGAATCTACGCACTCTAAAGAAGAGGAAGTCTCCCGAGAAGAAGTTTCACCAAATTAGAACAATTAGAGAACCTTGAGAATATTTCAGATCCCGTCCACTCCACTTCCACACTCATTTCACAAAGCATCCACTCCACCTCCACCTCCCCCAGGTGCACTCCACCTCCACCTCCCCCGAACGTACATATGGCCTCATCTATGAAGCTACCTACTTTCAGAGGTATTGGAAATGAATATACTGAGCACTTTTGGTTTGTGAATGAGGCTATATGGAGAGAAAAAAAGGTTAATAATGATGATGTTAAGAAAGCGCTGTTAGCCATTTATTTCCAAGATCGCACATTGGACTGGTATATCAGATATGCCCAAGCAAAACCTAATGCCATCCTGGATGAAGTGAAATATTCCCTAAAATAACAATTAAATAAGCCTAAATAATATGTGCAGTTGGTTATAGAAATGAAAGAGACTCACCAAGAGATAAATGACTCTAAATGGGAGGGAGATTAGAGGTTGAATCTCACTATTAGAGATGGTGGATTCACTATCGATGATACCCAACACAAGGAGTGTTTTATCACTATGCTGCTCCCACATCTACGCCAGCCATTGGGTCAATAGAATATTTCCATGCAAGCTAAGGCTATGGAGATTACGATGAAATTAGAAGCTATGCCAACACCTGTTGTGCTTGGAACCCAATAGATTCAGAGTTAGCTAGAAGTAATGCATTTGGAGATTCAGAATCTATGTAAAGATAAGGGCAAGGAGTTATGCATGGAATTTTGGTGCATATGATGTAAAGTTGTTGGGCATCATAAGGATCAATGTCCTGTCTTCAATGATTATCTGAATCCTGGAGGACCTAGCCCACTAAAGAGCGCATCTGGTCCAGTATGGTGCATGATCTGTCAAGTGTTGGGACTGCATGCAAGATATTTCTGTCCCAGGGTCAAAAAGTGTCAGCCTAAATTGAAGCAACTATTTTGTAAATTTGGTTCGTCACTGGGACATGATGAACAACACTATCACACTTTTGACATGATGTTGGAAAAGGATGAAATATATATAATGCAGGCCAAACCTACCTCACCAGCATCCCTCTCTGGGTGTGATGGATTTTAGAATAGAGGACGAGGAAGAGGAGGTGGATCAGCTGGTCGAGGAAGGGGGCAGGTTATTTGCTACAACTGCGGAGATTCTGGTCACTATGCACATGAATGTCCAAATATAGCATGAAAATCATGCAGGTATTGTAGATAGTTTAACTATGTAATAGAATATTATCCTATTTTATTTGCTAATATGTAGGAGAAAAATATGTAGACTCTGACGCAAAATATTTAGATGATTAGAGCATAAACCTATGAGGAAGATCCTAGCGTGAATGTGGTCACTAGGATCAGTGTAGCCACTGATGACGATAAGGGAGAGAAGCCAGATACTGACCCTTAGATCTGTAAGGCATCTGAGAACAAATATGGATTTGATTTACAATGCACAAATGAGACTTTTTTTGAAGTGCGAAAGGGGTTTGCAGAAGGAAGCACATTGATATTAGATAAACCCATAAAGGAGGTAGGGGTAGATGATGAAATCAAGCCATTTATACAATCTTGCATTAATTTATTGCGCAACAAAAAGGCGGTAGATAATATTCAAGCCCTGATAGATAACTATGAAGAAACGTAACAACCGATGGTAGAACATAAAGATGTCAACAAAATATATAAGAACAAGAAGAGGATGGGGCGAGAGATGCGTATGACCGCACAGATCAATGCTTATGAGATGAATCAGTTTATTTTAGATCTGGGGTTCGATGCAAATGTTTTACCTAAGAAAACTTGGTATTGCATGGGAGAACCTAAGCTGGAATGGTCTACCATTCAATTTCGCATGGAAAATCAATAGAAAATCATTCCATTAGGAAGGTTTTCACAGGTCGTAGTCAGTATTGAAGGTGTTAAGGTACTTATCGATTTCAATGTGATACAAATTGTGGATGATAGTGATCCTTTTTTTCCTCGAGAAAAAAGCGTAATTTTATTACTGCAGGTGAGTATAAAATTACAATGAGAAACACATAGTTGTGTGTTCAAAGGGGCAAACCCAGAAGTTTGTTTACAAGACAGATTCATAGAGGACCTATGCAAAACCAATAGCTGGCAAATAACAAGGTTGTTCGTAAAAAAGCACAAGCTGTTCATCCTTTGGAGAACAGGTAGAACCTTAAAACCGGAAGCACTGCAACTCTATATACAATCCTTCAAGAAACTATGCCTGGAAAAAAGAAAATAAATGTTCTTCATGATACAGACAACGATCATTCATTCAATTAGAAGAATCGAGCCAGCAGAATGTACCCAACAATTACGCTATGTCCAGCCCACTTTTGAAGCCCAACCAATGTGAAATCCAGCAAAAAACATATTCTTCAAGCGCTATAGAGAACAGAGGATGCGCTTTACCAAGAGCACATTCCAGAAAAATCAAAATACCAATGAGCAGTTCGGTCCATTGCAGTCTGTCCACCGATCAGAAAGAACCAAATAATATTCATTGAAGTTCACGACCATTTTCAGCAAATTGTAGTTGAGTAAGAATGCACACCCTGTGTATGCATCCAAAGGCAAAAGGTTGACCAGTCATCCAATGTACACAAAAACCTCTCAGCCTATAAAATGTGCATTTAGACTTTCTCTGGTCCCCCTGAAAACTGATTCTACAGGAAACCCTCTCAAAAGCTCGATCAAAAAAAGCAATCCTCAGAAATTATTCCTGTAGAGGAAGCACATCTTTTGTGAATGAACAAATGGCATTTTTTTGACCTACCAACAAAGGAGAAAAGTTCCATCCATCCCCATAAAAATGTAGAGACAACACACTGTTTGTTTGAAAGCTGTTGGCAAATTTTGACAGGCCACTATATAAACCAAAAACCACTTAATCAAATAAATAAGGATGGAAGTATTCAGAAGTAACACCATCCAAGTGTTCTCTGATCCTCCAAATACCTTCGTCCAGAAACAAACCCCTCTTTGAAGCTTGATCAACCTCTTCATTATTTTCACAATAGATATGCTGACAGGAGAAAGAGACTAAAGAATGGAGGATCTCCCCGATAGAGCGAAACAAATTTTGTAAATGATGAACCCTGCAGATCTGTGTTCCTTTTATCCAATTTATCACATTCAGGGAATCCCCAAAAACATTTAATTGCCTGCAACCTTTCTCCACAGCGAAAAATAGAAGAATCTTGAGGCTCAGCAATTCAGCAAAATTATTAGTCCCTTCCCCAAGCCCAGCAGAGATCTCGAACCAATGAGATTCCGAGAGAAACAGCAGAGCTCCACCCCCACAAAAGTTTTGCTGCATGGCACCATCAAAAAAACCCCAAGGGTTCCTCCTGTTAATCTCCAGCATGAGGACCTCCCTCTTATTGGCAGCACGGATATGAATAGGGAAAGCAGAGTGAAAACCAATAGTCATGGCACCAAAAATCTCTGGAGTACTGACAGAACCATCAAAAAGAAGCCGATTACGCGCTAACCAATAGCCCCAAATAACGAGGAGCGGTAGAGCTTTAAGATTCATCTCAGCAGTAGACACCCACCACGAATCCCAGGCATGTGATACAAAATTGCCCTCCCATCTGCACCGGATACCCAATAACCTGGAGCACTCCAGCCAAATACCTTTGATGAAAGGGCAGCTGAGGAAAAGATGGTTAACTGATTCAACATCAGATTTACACAAGCAGCACCAGCCAGGACCCTGAAAACATCTGTTTTGTAGCACATCCCAGGTAGGGACTTTATTTTCAAGGACACACCACATAAAAATTCGAGTCTTAGGAGGACAATTCAGTTTCCAAAGTTTCTTCCACCACCACCGCTCCTCTCCCAGGACAACCCCAACACTAAGTTTTGTATATCCAGCCCAAGGAGAATAGATCCCTGAAGGATCAAAATCCTAGGCAATCTTATCCTCCCTATCCAAGAGCACAAGATGTGCCTATTTTAAAGCACGAATATAAACCGCCAGAGCCCTCTCATCAAAAGCCTCCAACCCAAAGGAGGAGGCTAGTAACCAAGACTGTATGCCCAACCTTCTCTGAACCAGATCAGCAAGTTGGGAAAGAAAAGTAATCCCCTGTTGCCTTAAGGCCTCAACCGTACTCCAAGGAAGAAGGTGTTGAAGAGAACAACCCATCCAAGGATCCTCACCAACCCGGAGCTTCCTGCCATTACCCACAACCCAAGCCAGGCTAGATTACAGAATGTGAAATGATTTGACAAGAGCCTTCCAAATCACCGATCCCCCAACAAAGGATTTCCCAGGATTCCTAATCCAGTCAAAAACAGAATAAGGAGAAATATACTTCTGAGATATCACCTGAGTTCAAAGGCTATTACCGTTGATGAGCCTCCATCCACCCTTAGCAGCAAGAGCCTGAGCAAAAAGGAAGATATTTTTCAGCCCCCACCCACCCAACGCTTTTGGGACAACAATCTTCTCCCACCGAACCCAAGGGGTCACCAAAGAATCCTGTTTCCCACTCCACAGAAATCTGAAGCCAATCCTCCTGGCAGCCTCCAAAATACCCTTAGGGATCCAAGACAGGGACAACCAATAAACCGAAACAACCTCCAAAACTGACTTTACTAAAGTCAACCGCTCAGCTCTAGACAGCCATTTGTGAGACAAAACTTTTAAATGTTTTTCCAGCTTTTCCAATAACCAGTTCCAATCATTTTTCCTATAATCATTGGGTTTTAAGTGGAACCCCAAATAATTCAGACCAGCATCCAGACCAACAGTATTATAGGGAAAGATCCTCATGAACTCACGCCTCTCCTCATCCCTCAAAGAATGTGTAGAGATGGAAGACTTCCCAGCATTCACTTCCATTCCCGTAGCCTTGCCAAACAAATCCAAAATCTCACCAATGGAGATAGCATCCCGAACCGACCCAGAACAGAAAATTAAAACATCGTCAAAAAAAAGAAGGTGAGTAATGAAAAGGTTTGGAGCAACCTGAATGCCCTTCAAAGAACCCTGTCTCCTAGCCTCATGTAGAGCTCTACTCAAACCTTCAGCAACCAATAAAAATAGAAGGGGAGAAAGGGGGCAGCCCTGGCGCAACCCCCTTTCAGCATGAAAAAATGGAGATGCAGCCCCATTGAGCAGAACAGAAAAAGATACAGTTGTAGGATGATAGTGATCCTTATCTTGCACTATTGGGATTTTATTGGGCTATCGATATGGATGGTATCATAAACCTGAAGAAAATAAGAATGGAATTTGAAAGCAATGGAACTAGAGTCATTATTCCCCTAGATCCTTCAGAAGGAGTGATATACACTGAAAATGTGCACGTTGATGATGATATCGACCATATCTATAATCTTAGTTTGCGCAATGAAGATCGGATCAACCCAATGGCTCATGGAAGTCTTGATTTGGAAAAGGACAACTCTTGCTTCTCATATTCTAATGAAGAATTGGAGAACTAGCATAATCGGTTGCATGAAGTATCTATGTTGCAATGCAACTAGAGGTACGTGAATTACCATATTATGATGGTTTAACTGATGTAAATATTTTTTTAGGAGAGCTTGAAAGAGATATCCTAGAAGGACAAAGATTCCATGCCTTGTATCTCGGACTGCATGCTACTCTAGCACGATGGTGGGAGAGTCATAAAGAAAACATGGGAAACTAGGATGAATGTGTTTGAATGATGACATTACGCTTCGAATGTCCAACTATGAAAATGGAAAAAGTCTACTCTAGAAAAGATGATCCGTGCAGAAATTTGGCTAAATGGAATTAGGTATGGGGTGTAGAACCGAGACCTGAATGGGTGCACATGTTCATTCATACATTAGGGAAGTTACATATTGATTGGTATATTGAGAGAGAGTTGCACTGAGGTACTAATGAATGGTCTGCGTTGACAGAGAGTTTTATTCTAACATTTAGTTTTGAAAGTGGGTTTGTCAAGATTGGTCAAGAATTGAATAACATTCAAGAAGTTATATTTGACACAACAAAGATGATGATAGAGCACGCTTCACCAACATGGGATGCACAGATGAAGGATATTCTAAATTGCATAAATCTGACAATTAAAGATAATAAGACGATCCAAGGAATATTAGCATTCCAGAATCTGAGGGACATCACGCAGTTGCTAAGCCCTCGATCAGTTCACTATATGTCAAAAAACCTCTAAAGATTCGGTAGGTGAATATTGGATCTGAAGAGAAACCAAAGTTGATGAAGATTACTGACTATTGGATGATGACACAGTATGAAAAGTTTCTGAGATGTTGACAGAGTATCAGGACTTATTCCCTACAAATTTCTCAGATTTGAAAGGAATGTTAGTTCCCTGTAATTCTAGCAAATTGGTGAGACTAAAGATGTAGGGAGAACATTTGAACCACTTTGGGATTCTAGGATCTAGCCCTCCTGAACCCAGAGAGGGATCTCTCTATAAGAGCAAAGATTGATTTATCTTTAAGGCTTTTGAATGTGATATTAGGCTAGTTATGAAGAACGAGGTTTTGTTTGGTTTTGGTTGGGCACAGATATGTGAAGGTGAAGGAAGTCTAAATGAAGGGTGAAGGTGAATGAAAGTGAAGAGTAATTCAGCTAACAAGATAGGCAGGAAACAACCTCAATCCATTGGGCTATGGAGTCATAGTAGGATTTAATTGAAACAACAAGGTTTAACAGTGGTCCATGGGGCAAGTCATTTATGTCTAAGGATTTATTTAAGTTGATTTTATGGAATGGAATGAAATAATAAGAAGGGGAATCAAAAAAATGAAGAATAAAGAGCAGACTAAGATCAAGTAAGTACTTTGAAACTATCCTTCTTTTGGCATACACTTAAGAAAGACATAAAATTAATCTAAGATCAGGTAAGTACTTCGAAACTAGCCTGATTTTGATGCACTTTCAATAGAAAACATTTAGAACACAAAAAAGAATAGCTTAAGATCAAGGACTTTGAACCTATCCTTCTTTCAGCATATTCTAAAGGAAACTTTTCAAAGCAACTGTTGGAGAAGAAACTAGAGGACAGGGCTCCCCATAGACTTTCCTAGTTCTGCTTTACTTAGAAAACTTATCAAGACAACACTTAAGATAACAAATAATAGTCTAAGATCAGGTAAGGACTTTGAACCTTGCCTTCTTTCAACATACCCTTAGGGAAACTTTCAGACAACCTTTGGAGGTAAAACTAGAGGACAGGGCTAACCATAGACTTCCCTAGTTCAACTTTACTTAGCAGACACTGAAAATAACATTCAAGAATAATTTTTAAAGCCTAGATAGTAAGAGAAGGGAACGCCAACATCTTGACTTCTTGGACTGTATTAAATCATTCTTAAACAACACAATTGGAATAAAACATGTAGATAAAGCTTATCAGTAAGAGCAGGGTGCCTTTTACAGTAAATCTTAACTCTATAATTGCTATTCTTTATCAATGAAGATGGACAGAATGGAAACAGAAATAAAATAACAATTTAAAATAAGAAAAAAATCACCGTTGACATAGACCAGGATCCCATAAATCAGCTTGTATTTGATACTTCAATCAGTTACAATCTTCAAGTCCAATGGTTCTCTATAGCTTCAAACTTCTCATCTCAACTTAGGTATCTTCAATTACAAACAGAGCTTACAACAGCTTCAAAAAACTATTTACAGGAAACATATATGCAGTGACCAACATTATCTCATCTTCTACAGAAGTATTTATAGAAGAAATGAGGAGGAGTGATGAGAGAAAAGATCTTTAGGTTCAATTAATACAATTTAATGCTTCTCAGCCTTTGAGGGGCTCAATGGACAAGATTTCTGATATTTATCTGTATTAATTGATTTTCATTAAGTATTTAATCTTGTTGGGAGATTTTGTTGACTTTAAGGCTCTTTCTTATCTTTGTAATAACTCTGATGATAGTTTACAATAAGTTCCTTAGGTTGAATTAATTGTTCAACTATCTTAAGGAAAAATATCACTGACTGGGGCAATAACTCTGCCTTCTTCGTTTGCTGCGAGGCTGTAGGTGGCTTTGGTAGTAGGTGAGGATTCAATTAGCCTCTGGTGTGGCAATGGAGGCTTCTTGGACTGATGGATTTCATTTTTATAACCTAAAACAGTGTTAATTTGCTTTTGATATATGTTTTAGGCCTAATTTGGCTTAATATTTGTCTTCAGGTCTTCAACTATCTTCAATTGTGTGGATTCAACTTTTGATAATCGAGTTTAGGCCGTAATACTTAAAAACTTTCTTTTTAAACTTTTAAACATTGATATTTATTTTGATTTTATCCCTGGATACAGATACTCTTTGTCTGTGGAATTCGTTATGTTTTCATTTCTTTTGCAAGCGCGCAGAGGGTTTTAAAATAGCATCAATGCTCATGAGGCATGGATGAAACAAAATATGGAACCCTGCAGAGTGATCCTGTTCATGAATAAAGGCCTAGGGGATCATCATCCTTGGCCTTTGATTATTTTTAAGATAATGGAAAAACTATTAAAAACCTGCATAAACAAGAAAAAGTTATAAAAATCCTGCACGGATGGGTTAAAACTTCTTTGGAGGCTGAGGCTAGATCGTAGCCGTTGGATGAAAGAATCCAACAGCAAGGATTTCTCGCTGGGATCAAAAGGAGAGGCAGTTGGATAAACAGTGAGGAGATTAAGTCCAAGCCATTAGATCAGATTGATCAACGACTGAGATTAATCGGGTTTATATAATGTAGAGGGGGCACCATTATAACGAAATGGAAGAAATTGCAATGAAAAGGGGCAAAAAACTTTGGCAGAAGGGAAATGGGTTAAAATGAAATTTGGGGTTTCGGAAAGACTCTAGGCCGTCAGATTAGATTAGCCACAGAGATCAACGACGGAGATTCACTTATGAATTCCTTTGAAGGATGGGTGGAGGGCGAAGAACTAAAAGGCAAGATTGAACTGGGACCGTTAGATCTCAGAGATCAACGAGAGAGATCTATTATGAGGAAATGTAATGGAAATGGGAATGGTGGTTTCGGCTGAAGAAACAGATGGTTTCACGCGATGAAAAGGGGGAAAGGCGATATTTCCTTTTTGAACGTGATATGCTTTAGCGCTTGACACGTGGCTTTTTAAAACCACCCATATCACGTAAATTTAAAACATTAACCTCCATATCTGAAATCACGTGAAACCGCGCGCTGGCCGTCAGATCTGGGGAATTAGATCGGACGGTTGTGAGGAGAGCGTGATGGAGATAAGAAGTGTTAGGAATTTGTAATTTTAGTAGATTGGTGAGACTAAAACTACAGAAGCAACATTATTTCAACCAACTTTGGGACTCTAGGATCTAGCCCTCCTGAATCCGGAGAGGGATTTCTCCAATAAGTGCAAAGATGGATTTGTCTTTGAAATTTGGGGTAATGATATTAGGCTAGTTATGAAGGCCAAAGGTTTTGTTTGTTTTTTAGATGGTTGAGCATGAATATCACTTGAGGGGAAAGTTCTAAATGCAAAACAGTTTCAAAAGTGAGAAGTTGCAAGTGAATAGAGCAGCTTAGGCTAAAAATATAGATATAACGCTGGTTTTCAATCCATTGGGCTATGGAGTCATAACAGGGCTTTAATTGAACAGCAACATCAAGAATGATCCAAGGGGAAAGTCATCTATATCATAAGATTATTGAGATTAGAGCGATGGAATGGGAACAATAAAGTGTTGGAGGGGTGGAAACTGATAATAATTTCACAAGGGATTTATAATCAGTCCAAACAAGAAAAGCCTTTTAAGTAACTGTTTAAAACCAACCAAGTGCAGGGCTAACCATTGACTTCTTGGGCAAGTTTGCATTAAAGAAACTTAATTGACAAACAATCCAGTAATCCACATAATTACCTTCAGAAAGTATGAAAACACATAATGGAAACAAACTGTAACCTAAGATCAGATAAAGTACTTTTAAACCTAGTCTACTTTCAGTCCACACCAAGGGAAACTTTCAGAATCTGATTTTGGAGAAAAACTAGGACCAGGGCACACCATATCTTCCATAGTCATCTTTAATAAGCAAATAAGGAAAATAACTTTCAAGAACAATTTTTAAAGCAAACAGTAGGACGAGGGAACTCCAGCATTCCTAACTTCTTAAACTGTATTAAATCATTCTTAAATAAACAAATTATAGGAAAACATTGAGATAACGCTTTTCAGTTAGAGAAGGTTACTAATATACAGTAGGTCCTAACTCTATAAATGTTGTTCTTTATCAGAGAATAGTGAACAACATGACATATATAGAAGGAAAACAATAACAAAGAAAGAGGCACTTCACCAGTGATATAGACTAGGATCCCAAGAAACAACTTGTTTATTGATGTCAAACCAGTTACAGTACTCAAGTCCAATGTTTCAGTTCAGCAATCATCTTCACTATTCAGCCTAACTAATCTATCACAAGCAGAGCTCCAAGGGCCAGTGAACATTATTTACAATCTTAAGTTTAAGCTCAAATATATTTCAAAGTTATACAACCAACCCCTCAGTCATCTTTTGCAGGAGTATATATAGTGTTGGGAAAAATACTGAGAGGGGAGGTGAATCAGTATTTAGGGCTGACAATTTTTACTTTTTCTTTCTCTTAAAACCATATGCTATTTTACAGAATCCAACGTGTATGTCTATAGATCTTATTATGTCTTTACTTAGATCATTGCATCATTCATTCATCAAATGTTTAGTAAGCAGTAAGTATGAACAGAAATAACAGAACAAACCATCAAACATAAGCCACACATATGAACACCAGTATTTAAGGTGGAAACCCAATTTGGGAGAAAACCATCGCTGTTGTTATCTCAGTCTTCAATATTTATTATAAAGAAAACTTCTTACAATTTATGCTGACGCGGACTTATACCAGCACGCATGCACCTACCTACAGAAAGGCTACAACCTTCTCTCGTTTACCAGCTACCACTAGAAGGGAGCTACAACCCCCTCACTGAAGGCTTCGACCCTCAGATCTAATACTGAGAACCACGTTCCATCAATTTTCATACTGGATCCATTAGTTTCCACACAACATACCTTGTAGGTCACCAAATTTATTCATTTTCTTCAGTACACTCGCACTAGTTCTTCATGATTTCATCAGTCGATCAAACCAGAGATTCATCATCGTCAGATTATTATATCCATGGGTGCATCGTATATTCAGATTTATCAATTAAGAACAGAGTTTGTCAATGCAGATATTCCTTAGAGAAATTTATTCATTCACCACCCTTATGCATGCACCACTTGTACTCTATTTCTATTCTCCTTATATAGTTTTTCCTTTAGTAAAACCATGAGTCAAAACCACCAAACTGCTAATGGTATTCATTCTTTTATTGGAATTTTATTTATCAAATTCGTGGAATTTGATAAATAAACATTATCCACACCCTTTGGCAATTTAAAATATATAATAGAACTTTATATTAATAACCAGTGCTTTTAAATCGACCTTAACAATGAACAATATAAATTAAATTGGGGCCTAGCACTAACAATTGATCCGATCGGAGGGCTCACGTTTCATCGCGCCACAACATCCAATCTAACGGATATCGCTCGGGCAACTTGAACGTGCAATATTGTGCGATGGCACGTTGTACATGTGTTATTCTTCGCGCACCTTCCGAACACAGCCACCGTTCGATGGCATCTTCCCAGATCAACGGTATATATCAATATCGTTGGGCATCTTGGGTCGAATGATAACACGCGATGGCACGCAATGGTAAGCGATTTTGTAAAGTCGTACAGGGATGCGTGTCACCTGTTCTATGGAATCGCTCCCCACCTCTTGAATACTATTTTCTCGTCGAAAGCGGTGTGATGAAAACTGGAAACCACTTGTACTGTTCCTCCTTCGTGGTTCTGCCCTTCACTCAGGGTTCTGTCCATCCTTCCTTTGTTTATGGTCTACCCTCTTTCCTTCCAGGTTCCATTCATGATTCCAAAGGGTTAGTCTGGGTTTGCACTATCCTTCTTACTTGGTCTATCTTCGGTAGGATTTCCAATAAACAACGAACGAATGTAGTTCTCTTCCGACGGAATTTTCACTACCACTAGGATAGAGTTAGTTATACGCAGGCTTCCTTTATGAGGGGAATGAATTCAACAGAGTTTCAGGGCATTCCGTATGAGAATTGAACCAATCAATACCCAAATACACTCGGTATTCTCCACACATCAGAGTATCACCAAAACACAATCATACACAGGATTTCCTCCATCAGGATGCATACATATAGTGAATAAAACTTCTCATATGATTTAATTTCACAAGGACAAAAATATCCTTCCTACTGAATTTAAGTTGCTCCTTGACTGATACTGCTCTCTGTAGATGCACTCTTTCTCTGTTCTTCTCTGTTGACCTTTGTCCTCTGTTATGTTTCTTTTCCAGGTTCTTAGTTACTGTGTCAGATGCCAATTCCTTTGCCACTTCCTTTGCCATCAATGAAAATATTTCCAACAATCTCCCCCTTTGGCATTGATGGAAATACTCTTCCTCTGATTTTCTTATAGAAGCCCTTTGTTCTGTTTCCTCCCCCTTTGACATCAATGGCAAAGAGTTGATCAAGATCCTTTGAACCGACAAAACCATGCTCCCCCTGAGATCATGCTGCATCTTCAAACATAATATAAAAAAATGACTTATAAATGCCAACAATGCATCCTTTTCATATGACCAATGCTCCCCCTTAGCCTGTGCATTCAGAGATGCCCAACAGCACCTCACAACCAATTTAATATTTTGTATTTAAGTAGATCTGATCCTCTGCATGGCAGAGACTACTCCCAGTTTCTGTCTGAGATATTCGAACGCTTCCCTGGGTAGAGGTTTGGTAAATATATCAGAAAATTATTCTTTAGAGGGAACATACTCCAATTTCACCTTTTGTTCAAGCACTTGTTCACGTAAGAAGTGATATTTTATGGGAATGTGCTTGGTCTTGGAATGCATAACACGATTCTTTGAGATACTGATGGCACTTTTATTGTCACACATAATGGAGATAGGAGGTGAACATTTGATTTGAAAGTCTTCTAAGGTTTGCATCATCCAGAGAAGTTGAGTGCAACATGATGCGACAGCCACATATTCTGCTTCTGCTATAGATAAGGCAATAGAGATTTGCTTCTTGCTAAACCAAGATACTAACCAGGGCCCCATATAGAATGCACCACCACTAGTGCTTTTTCGATCATCAACACTTCTAGCCCAATCTGCATCAGTGTATGCATGAAGATTAAGATCAGCATTCTTTGGATACCATAGTCCAAAGTCTTGAGTTCCTTGTAGATATTTGAATATTCTTTTCACAGCCTGAAGATGAGACTCCTTTGGATTAGCTTGGAATCGTCCAACAATCCCAACTGCATGCATGATGTTTGGTCTTGTCCCAGTGAGATAAAGTAGACTTCCTATCATGGATCTGTATTATGGTTGATTCACCATGGGGGAATCATCATTAGAACTAAGATTACATCCGGTTATCATTGGTGTACTTACAGGTTTGCAATCTTCCATGCCATACTTCTTCAAGATTTGCTTGAGGTATTTTGATCGTGATAAGAATATGCCATCTGTTGCTTGTTGCACTTGCAGGCCAAGAAATAATGTTAGTTCCCCAAGTAAAGACATTTCAAATTCTTGCTTCATATCAGAAGCAAATTTCTAACTCATAAACTCTTCATTACTTCCAAAAATGATATCATCAACATATACAACCACAATCAATAGTTTGTCATTTTCAATTTTTGTGTATAAGTTGTTATTAGCAGACCCCTTTGAAAATCCTTGTTGATGAAGATATTTGTCAAGAAGATAGTACCATGCCCTTGGAGCTTGTTTGAGACCATATAGAGCCTTTTTAAGTCTACAAACAAGTTTTTCATCATTTCCCAAAATTAATCCTTCTAGTTGTTCTATATAAACTTCTTCTTCTAAATCACCATTGAGAAAAGCAGATTTAACATCCATTTGATAGACTTTGATTTGTTGGAATCTTGAAAAAGCAAGAAACATTCTTATGGCTTCAAGTTTGGCTACAGGAGAAAAAGTTTCTTCAAAGTCTATACCTTCTTGTTGAGCATACCCCTTGCAAACAAGTCTAGCTTTATTTCTTATAACATTCCCATTCTCATTTAACTTGTTTTTGAATATCCATTTAGTTCCAATGACATTTTTGTCATGAGGTCTTGGTACTAATTCCCAAGTGTGATTCTTTTCAATTTGATCAAGCTCTTCATTCATGGCTTGAATCCAACATTCATATTTGCTAGATTGACTGGCATTGTGAGGTTCAATAGTGGATAGAAATGCCAGATTGCTAGAAGATCCCACAAGAGTCCTTCTTGTTTGTACACCTGATCCCTTTTCTCCCAAAATTTGAGATTCTAGATGATTCTTTTGAACATATCTGGATGGAGCCTTTTCAAAAAAATCATCTTCGGGTTCTTCATTGGGTTCATTGTTTGTATCATTACTATTTGATGTAGAAGGATATATGTCATCATCGTCGTCTTCATTTTTTGTTTGTTTTTCTTCTTTTGGAGCTGTTGGAGACTCATCAATAACAACATCTATACATTCAACAATCTTCCAAAGTCTTTTATTGTAAAATTTATATGCCCTACTCCTAGAGGAGTAACCAAGAAATATTCCTTCATCTACTATGGGTTCAAACTTGCCAAGTTTTTCATCATTATTTTTTATTAAACATTTGCTTCCAAAAATTATAAAATGCTTTACAGTAGGAGAATTACCATACCAGAGTTCATATGGAGTTTTATCACTATTTACACGAACATGTGCCTTGTTAAGAATATTTACTTCTGTATGTGTTGCTTCTCCCCAAAAAGTGTCAGGTGTTCCGGAATCATCAAGCATAGGTCTAGCCATTTATTGAGCTGTTTTGTTCATTATTTATGCTACGCCAGTCTGTTGTGGAGTGCCAGCTACATAAAACTGTATTTTTATGCCATGTTTTTCACAAAATTCAAAGAATTCATTGGATGTATATTCTCACCCTCGATCAGATCTAAGACACTTTATTTTTAGATCTAATTCATTTTCAACGAGTGATTTGAAGATCTGAAATTTCTCAAATGCTTCATCTTTGTGTTTAATCAACCCAATCCAACACATTCTAGAGAAATCATCAATGAATAAGATATAGTATTCTTCACCACGTGGTGACTTTTTCCTCATAGGTCCACATATGTCAGTATGAATGAGTTCAAGAGGCTTACTTGATGATCCTTCCTTGGCATTAAATTGTACTCTGGTTTTCTTACCGAATTGGCAAGATTTGCATATGATGTTTCCAGGTAGAGTAATATTGGGAAGATCACGAACAGCTTTAAGTCTGCTTGATTTTTTGATTTGAGAGAAGATCAGATGCCCCAACCTTCTATGCCAGAGCCAGTTTTCTAAATATTTACTCAAGTAACATTGTTCTTTGCAGTTCTTTAATACATACAGGTTGCTTGGAGTTCTTTTTCCTTTTATAATTGTTTTACCTGTATCAAGATCACGTACCACACATTCTTTTGAACTAAAGACAACTTCAGTTCCTTGATCACACATTTGACTTACACTCAACAAGTTATACTTTAATCCATCCACATACATGACTTCATTAGCTTTCACCTTTTCTTTTAGAAAAACAGACCCTTTTCCCTTAATGACCGCAGGAGTATCATTTCCAAATGTAACATTCTTTTCTTTTTCTAGAGCATTATATGCAAGAAGTTTGTTTTTATCACCTGTCATGTGTCTTGAGCATCCACTATCAATGTACCATTGGTTTTCTTCATCTTCTGCAAATAATGCTATGCCACAATTTTCAACCTGTAATTCCTTTTTTTTCCATACTTTGGAGCTTGAAGGAACATGTTCTTTTGGCTAAACTTTGCTCCTACATTCAGATTCTTCATGGCCAAAGTTATTGCAATAAGCACATTCAACTTCATTTTTAAGAGGAGAAAAGTTGTTATAGGTATTCTTCTTTGTTTCACTATCAATCCTTTTCTTTCTTGCTTCTCTTGTCATGATGGTTTTATATGCTACACATTGAACAACTTTATGACCAAAATTGTGACATGAGAAACATTGTCCATTGAAGAAGAAATTTCTACGATCATAAAATCTCCTTCTTGAATCTACCTGTTGATTGGTGTTTCTTTGAAAGATATTCCTGTTAGTGTTCTTTGAATTGAGATGAGCATGCTTTACCTGCAAAGATTCTTTCTTCCCTTGCTGAGTGGCAGCATGTTGTATACCAGTAGTAGTTGCTTTTAGATAATTTGGTGCTGAAGCCTAAGAAGAGTCTCCGATATATCCAAGACCTGTCTTTATAAGGAGAGAATGTTGTACCTTGATAATCTCATCTAAGATTTCAAATCCTTTAGCAAATCTAAGATTCAGAGTCTTTACTTTCTCAAGATCTTTTCTTAGACTTACTACTTCACATTCTAATTTCTCATTGTGTTTCTCTTTTTCTTCAAGCTGATTTTTCAGAGTTTCTATGATTATTTTACTCTCTTCTAAGAAAATTTTGAGTTGATTGTTTTCATCAAGAAAATCAATGTCTTCTAGAGCATCCACAAAAGTATCCTTTTCTTCTCTAGATTCTTTTTCAAATGCCATGAGAAGTCTAAGATCTTGTTCACATTCTTCCTCACTATCAGATAACCCATCACTGTCTTCATGAGTATAGTAACTTTTTCTAGTGCTATAATGATTCTTATTCCTTCTTACTACTTCCTTCCCATTTTTATGTGTTTCTTTATGAGGACACTTAGCAGCATAATGATCAATTCTTCCACAATCAAAACATTTGAAAGGAAGCTTACCTCTGAACCGTCCTGTGCCAAGTTGAAGTTTCTTTACAAAGTTTATCTCATCTTCTTCTGAGATATATCATGATCCTTCTGTTTTTTGTACTTCCTTCCCTTTTGTAGAAGTTCTAAAAACTGCTTCTTTGACTTCAGATGGTCCTCCTCTTCTCATTTCATATGCAGTTAGTATGCCATGAAGTTGCACCACAGTAAGATTTTGAAGATCCTTCTTTTCTTCAAGAGAAGAAACTTTTGACTTAAATTTTGTCGTTAGTGATCTTAAAATTTTCTCAACTAGAGTAGATTCGGTTATTGTTTCTCCCAGATTTCTCATACGATTTACAATATCATCAAGATATAAAAAGAATTTTGCAATGCTTTCCTCATTATCCATTTTTAGATTCTCATATTGAATTCTGAGAGTTTGGAGTTTAGCACTTTTTACCTTTGCATCACCTTCATAACTTAGAATGATTTTGTCCCATATTGTCTTTGCTGTATTCAGCTGCATGACTTTGAAAAATTGCGATTCAGTCAGACTTCCCAATAGAGCATTGACCGCCTTTGCATTGGTTTCATAATTCTTTCTTTCCGTCGAATTTGTTGGTACTACAGTTGGATATTGATATCCTCCTTCAACAATTTCCCATACATCTGCTCCCAGAGACTGAAGATAGGATCTCATCCTTTTTTTTCAGAAGATTAAATTGTTTCTGTTGAAGAGCGGAGGCCTGATAGATGTTGTTCCATCTTGATTACTCACCTAGCTTGATCTTCCTTCTAGCGGCTAAGCCTTTTCAGAAGGACCTGCTCTGAAACCAATTGTTGGGAAAAATACTGAGAGGGGGGTGAATCAATATTTAGGGCTGACAATTTTTACTTTTTCTTTCTTTTAAAACCATATGCTATTTTACAGAATTCAACGTGTATGTACAGAGATCTTATTATGTCTTTACTTAGATCATTGCATCATTCATTCATCAGATGTTTAGTAAGCAGTAAGTATGAACAGAAATAACATAACAAACCATCAAACATAAGCCACACATATGAACACCAGTATTTAAGGTGGAAACCCAATTTGGGAGAAAACCACCGCTGCTGTTATCTCAGTCTTCAATATTTATTATAAAGAAAACTTCTTTCAATTTATGCTGGCGCAGACTTATACCAGCACGCAGGCACCTACCTGCAGAAAGGCTACAACCTTCTCTCGTTTACCAGCTACCACTAGAAGGGAGCTACAACCCCCTCATTGAAGGCTTCGAACCTCAGATCTACTGCTGAGAACCATGTTCCATCAATTTTCATACTGGATCCACCAGTTTCCACACAACATACCTTGTAGGTCACCAAATTTATTCATTTTCTTCAGTACACTCGCACCAGTTCTTCATGATTTCATCAGTCAATCAAACCAGAGATTCATCATCATCAGATTATTATATCCATAGGTGCATCGTATATTCAGATTTATCAATTAAGAACAGAGTTTGTCAATGCAGATATTCCTTAGAGAAATTTATTCATTCACCACCCTTACGCATGCACCACTCGTACTCTATTTCTCTTCTCCTTATATAGTTTTGCCTTTAGTAAAACCATGAGTCAAAACCACCAAACTGCTGATGGTATTCCTTCTTTTATTGGAGTTTTATTTATCAAATTCGTGGAATTTGATAAATAAACATTATCCACACCCTTTGGCAATTTAAAATATATAATAGGACTTTATATTAATAACCAGTGCTTTTAAATCAACCTTAACAATGAACAATATAAATTAAATTGGGGCCCTGCACTAACAATCAATCCGATCAGAGGGCTCACGTTTCATCGCGCCGCAACATCCAATCCGACGGATATCGCTCGGGAAACTTGCATGGGCAATAATGCGCGATGGTGCGCCGTACTTGTGTTATTCTTCGTGCACCTTCCAAACACAACCATTGTCCGATGGCATCTTCCCAGATCAACAGTATATATCAATATTGCTGGGCATCCTGGGTCAAATGATAACGCACGATGGCGCGCAGTGGTAAGCAGTTTTGTGAAATCGTACAGGGATGCATGTCGCCCGTTCTATGGAATCGCTTCCCGCCTCTTGAATATCGTTTGCCCGTCGAAAGCGGTGCGATGAAAACCAGAAACCGCTTGTACTGTTCCTCCTTCGTGGTTCCACCCTTCACTCAAGGGTTTGTCCGTCCTTCCTTTGTTATTGTCTACCTCTTTCCTTCCAGGTTCTGTTCATGATTCCAAAGGGTTAGTCTGGGTTTGCACTATCCTTCTTACTTGGTCTATCTTTTGCAGGATTTCCAATAAACAACGAACGAATGTAGTTCTCTTCCGACGGGATTTTCACTACCACTAGGATAGAGTTAGTTATACGCAGGCTTCCTTTATGAGGGGAAAGAATTCAATAGAGTTTCAGGGCATTCCGTACGAGAATTGAACCAATCAATACCCAAATACACTCAGTATTATCACCCATCAGAGTATCACCAGAACACAATCATACACGGGATTTCCTCCATCAGGATGCATACATACACCGAATAAAAATTCTCATATGATTTAATTTCACAGGGACACAAATATCCTTCCTACTGAATTTAAGTTGCTCCTTGACTGATACCGCTCTCTGTAGATGCACTCTTTCTCTGTTCTTCTCTGCTGACCTTTGTCCTCTGCTATGTTTCTTTTCTAGGTTCCTAGTTATTGTGTCAAATGCCAATTCCTTTGCCACTTCCTTTGCCATCAATGACAATATTTCCAACATATAGAAGGATGAGGAGGTGAGATCTGAAAAAAGATCTCAATTACAATTAATATAGACTTAATGGCTTCTTGGCCTTTGAGGGGATCAATGAAGAAACTTACATACATATCCTCTATATTAAATGATTTACATAAAGATTTAAGCTTGGTGTGAGCTTGTGTTGACCTTTGAGGCTTTGTGTGGCGTCGAAGTAACTCTTCAGATGTTTGTCATTTAATTTTCGTGTAGAATTTCCTCTTTGGCTGCATTTTGAGACAAATATCTGATCCTGATCAATAAATTTGGCCTCTGATTGAATACTTTGAGGTACAGGTGGCGTCGTGGTAGCTAGAGGGATCAATTTGCCTCAATTTGTGGCGGTGGAGGGTTTCTTGTCGATAAAACACTTCAGATTTTCTTTAAAATGTGTTTTACATCGGGGATTAGGCTTTTGATAAAAATTCTTAGCCGTAATCCCCACAAAATCTGTCTTTAATCCTCTATTCTGATAAATTTTGGTCTTCGTCACTGATACTCTCTGACTGCACCCGATTCATGGTTTTTCGCTGGTATGCAGGGCTGGGCAGGGGCGATATGGCATCAATGCCTGAAGAAACACTGATGAAACTTATTTTTAACACCCTGTGATGATTTTCTATGGTGAATCGAAGGTAGGAAGACGTCATCCTCTGCCCTTGAATTTTCTCCAAAAATGGCGAGAAAACCATTTAAACCCTACAAAAATACAAAAAAATATTAAAAAATCCTGCATATATAGGTTTATTATTGCAGAGGACACGTGGAGGAAGCATGGTCGTTGGATGGCATCATCCAACGGTCGAGATTGATCAGAGGAATCAAAGAGAAGGCAGAAGAAACGTTTAAATCTGAGCCGTCGATCGCGCAGAGATTGATGGTCAGGAATGGGCAATGGAAAGTCAAAACGGGAAATTTTGACTGGGCAATGGAAAAGGGCGATGGAATATGCACCGTCGATCTATAGATCAGATCGATGGTAGAGATTTATTGAATGTCGCGCCGTAGCCCGGTTAACTGTCAGGCAACTTCGGTGAGCGATAGTCGTCGGATGGGCAGCCTCAGATCGGACGGTGTACGACGATATTGCGTGGCATCTTCGTCCGAACGTTAACACGTGATGGATGGTGGTTTTTTGAATAGTGGCTAGGCCACGTATCAATCGATGAGTGGAATCGCTGGCGATCGAGAAAAAACCGCCTTTGCCCAAAGGCGGTGCGATGAATACCGCGCGGTTTTTGGGATGGGTTAGTGGAATGTGGGGACCACCGGGAGACGAATTCCGCACTGTCTGATCTTCAGATCTGATCGACGGTGCAGAACGATTTAAAACTTGTACTGCCGGAAAATTTAATAAAATGATAAAACGTCGGAAAATTAATATAAACAGAGGTTTTATATATATAACCAAAGGTTTTAAACTTTCGCGGGAATAATTAAAAAATGGCTTGGCGCCCGATTGCGGGGCCGTGGGGCATATGGGAAAAAATGTGACCGGGGTTTTTAAGAGGAGGGGCTAAAAACTTAGCCCGAGGGGGCTTAAGTCCATAATACATTAAAATATTATTTTTATGAATTTTCAATGGTTTTCAAGCGAATCTGAGGGTTCTGATAAGGCAAAAAAGGAGTCTTCAACCTTGTCAAGAGGCTTTGATGAAGGGGAATGGGAAAAACATGAAAATGGTTGATTTTCATGGGAAATAGAGGGATAGAAAATGAGGTTAGTTTTGGAAAAAGGGGAAAAGGAAAAAGGTGTTTGCAGCAGTATTCTGACTTGGAAATCAACAGGATTTCTAAGTGTAAAATGGGAACAGCAATGAAGTTTTGGACAGAGGATAGGCATGAGGCCTTCAAGAGTCTTCAAGAGCCAACAATTTTTAGTAATGAAATTTGTTCCTTGAAGGCTCAAAAAGTGTTAGCCACCTTTTGATATAATAAAGTTTATAGGTGGCTAATAGTGGCTCCACTTGGGGATGGTTCCTTCTTGAAGGCATCAAGAATTTTAGACCTGCATTCTCTGGGAGGTTGACCTGTGCCACATCTATTGTGTTCTCTGGGAGGCTGAATTGTGCCTGATCCATTGGGTTGCCTTTCTTTCTCTAGATGATGTGCTCTGAAAACATATTAGCGGTCATAAAAGCAATGGATATTCATCAATACAAAATTTCTACCTACCCAATCCTACTGATCTAACATTTTTTCTTCATTGGATTTCACTTGGATTGGCAAACTCTTTTCTCAACATTTTATTCTTTTGAAAGCAGGAAAAATAATCTAATTCTACTCCTTATTTCTCCCTGAACTCAGATTAAACAGTTGAGTTCAGATGCTTCTCTACCTATTCTACCATCTGTTGGGATTAAATTGTCCAACATATTTTTATTCTCTAAATTCTACAACATAAATTTAAAAATAGTCAAGTCAATATTAAGCTGTTTGACTTGCTGTCATCTATGTCATAAAAACAAGTTGCACATAGACATTTATTTTGCAGAAAATTAAATCAAAATGGAAGGCTTAAGATCTGAAAGTTTCTCATCATGGCCTTCTCTTTTCACAGCTCTATTTTGAATTTGTTTGAGTTGTTATTCTTTGTTCTTTGGTTCAGATTTTGAGTTAATTAGAACCATATTTACATCTTTTTTGACTCAGAAAATAAAACATATTTGAGTCATCTCTTTTTGGAAATTTAGGTTCAGATTTTGAACATGTTTGAACCTTTAATTTCTATCCTAATCTATCTACTGATAAGACAAGATTAAACAGTTTGGCAAATCGATTTCACTATCCTATCATCAGAAAATTTAAAGCTAATTAGTCAAGATTAGACAGTTTGACTAACCAGAAGTGTGTTATTCAAGAGTGGCATTTAAGCTTGCAATCTTTCAGATATGTTTCTCTTTTTTGGTATGGGGCTATACCTTTCTTGTTTTCACAATCTGCCCTCTTTTCTTTCTTTCTTTTGTTTTTGTATTTTTTATTTTTACAACTTTGAATGCAATGGTGGATGAAATATTTATAGTGGAAAAAAGATAAAAAGGCTTTTGGAACATAACATGGATCAAGAGAAGTAATGCTTAAGCATCCTACCATTGACAGGACCCCTAGACAATTTTGCTCCATTCAACTCCTGCAAGAAAAATGCATTGTTACCAGCAGCTAAGTGAATAGAGTAAGGGCCAAGCCATAAGTTGTCAAATTTTACATGCTTGCCCTCCTCTTCCCTCATTGAGTCCCATTTTAAAACTTTGTCCCAAATTTTGAAATTGCTGGCCTTTGTTCTTTTGTCAAAAATATTTTTAATGCTGATATGTTTCTGCAATGCTTTGTTATAAACTTCCTCTCGGGTTTGTTGAAGATGGATGGTCTGATTTATCCTTCTGATCATGTCATTTTCTTCAGTTTGTAACTCTTGAATCAAATTCATCACTGGAACACCAAGGCTGCTTGGAAAAATTGCATCAGTACCATACACTAGCTGAAAAGGTGACATGCCAATGGATTTCTTCAAAGTCAATCTGTCATCCCATAGTGCATGGACCATCTTTGTGTGCCAAGACTTTTTGTTGTCCTCCAAAAGTTTCTTGATTATGTTCACTAAAATTTTGTTTGAGGATTTTGCAAGTCCATTACCTTGAGGGTAATAGGCCATGGAATGCCCCAATGTTATCTGATATCTGTGACAGAAATCAACCATCTTGTTTGATCAAAATGATGCTGCATTATCAATGATAATCTTGGTAGGACAACCAAACCTGGAGAGAATGTTAGTCTCCATAAATTTTATAATAACTGAATCATTGGCCTGTCATCAAGGTATGGCTTCTATCCACTTATTGAAATAGTCTGTGGCAGTGAGAATCCATCTATGCTGGGCAGAAGATGGGGGATGGATTTCTCCTATGAAGTCAGGTCCCCACTATTGAAATGGGGCTTCAATAGTAATAGGATGCAGAGGTAGGGGTAGCAGTTTTCTTTTGCCTTCAAAAAGTTGACATTTGTGACAGGCTATGATCATCTTGTGTATATCAGGAAAGAGAGTAGGCTAATAGAAACCAGCCCTCAAAATTTTGTTGGTTGTTGTCTTCCAGTACATATGACCTCCACACTCTCCTTCATGGAACTGGTATTTAACCTTCTCTGCATCAAACTCAGGCAAACATTTAAGCAATACACCAATTGCATTTTTCCAATAAAGACATCTATCTATAATGCAATAGTTTACAGTTTTCAATTTGAGGAATCTTGCCTTTGTTTTTGTTAAACCAGGAGGTGTATTCAAATTAAACAAAACATAAACAATATCAGCATACCAAGGGGAATTCATAAAATGATCTTCAACTATAGGAGTTGAGAATTATTCTTGGTCATCCAAAGCATTAATCATATTAATATCAAGAACTTCAAAATTTGATTCAGCCATTAATCTAGCTAGACCTTGGCCTTTGATGAGTTTAGTGGGTTTTATCTCTAAATCATTTATAAGGATAACAACAATCCACTTACCTCTCTTACCATCTGGGTCCTGTGTTAGAATGTCTTTAACAACTGAGTTTGGGACAAAGGCAATGATGTGTGAGTGAAGGGTGTACACTCTGAAGTCTTTTAAAACTTTAAACAAAGAAAAATATTTATTTTCCATAATGTTATACTTCAAAGGGGCATCCCTCAATGCCTTGCTAAAGAAAGAAATAGGCTGCTCTTGTCCTTGTGGATTTTTCTGCAAAAGGACAACAGCTATGGTATGTTCCGATGCAAATGAAAAAATATAAAAATCTTTTGAAAAATTAGGACTTATAAGAACTAGTGTTTTGGTTAACGCTTGTTTCACCAGTTCAAAGGATTTCTTTGCTTCCAAGGTCCATTTTACCCCTTGTTCCTTCTTTAACATGTTTGTGATATTCCTCAGGAGCTCAACCAAGTTGGGGACGAACCTTCTCAAAAAGTTAATCTTTCCAATGAAAGATTGCAACTCCTTGATGTTTCGAGGATGAGAGATTTGCAATATGGCCTCAATCCTCTTTGGATCTATCTTAATACCCTCTTCTGAAATAATGTGCCCAAGAATTTTACCTTCTTGGAGACCAAATAGTGTCTTCTTAGGGTTTAAAGATATTCCAAACTTTCTGCATTTCTCGAAAACTTTTCTTAAATGTTCTAAATGCTTTTCATCTGTTTTTGAAAACACAGTGACATCATCAAGGTAGATAATTATGAAGAAGCCCAGTTCTTCTGAGAATTCTATGTCCATGGCTCTTTGAAAAGTTTTTCCAGCATTCATTAGACCAAAAGGCATTTTCACATACATGAAAGTGCCCCATGGTGTAGTAAATGTTGTCTTTAATTGGTCAGCAAGGTGAACTAAGATCTGATTGTACCCTGAATAGCCATCCAGCAAAGAAATTCTTCTAGACCCTACCACCCTTTGTAAAATATGGTCCATCTTAGGTAAAGGGTAGTTGTCTTTGAATGAAGCTTTGTTTAAGTCTCTAAAGTCTATACAAAGCCTGATTTCTCCAATTTTCTTCCTAATTGACACCAGATTAGACACCCATTCAGAATATCTAATAGGGACAATAATACCAGCATCGTACATTTTCATGATCTCCTTATGAACCAAAGGCAACTGAACAGGGTTTATTCTGCGCAGTTTCTATTTAAATGGCTTTTGGTTTTCTTTGAGGGGAATTTTGTGTTGTATTATTTCAGTGTCATAGGATTTAAGATCTTCGTAACTCCATGCAAAAACATTAGAAAACTCTTTAAACAACTCTATGCATTTAAGTTAATGTGAGTTGGTAAAGTTTTAGATAGTTTAATCATCATAGGTTTAATTTCACTACCTATATTGCACTCCTCCACTTCAGTCTCTACAGGTTCCAGTTTTGGTTTATTTGCCACATTGTTAAAATAGAACAACTCTTCTAAAGGGGCCAGACCCTTAGGCAAACTTTCATCTTTAGAGTGCAGAGTTTCTAACTCCTCTGTTTCTAACTCTACATTCAATTCTATTTTGCTTTCAAGTTTTCTAGATAACAGGTTTATGTTAGTAGGTTTAGGAGACAGTTCTTCTTCATCAAGAAAATTTTCTTCCTTGCAATCTGTTTCACAGTCTAAGTCTGAACTGTTTAGTTCGAATTCATTTCTGAATTGCATGAAGTCTTATATTTGTTTGTCATTGTAAAACACCTACCAATATTTCTCATTATCAGGTACATCTGGTCTAAATTTTATCTGAGTTGTGCAGTCTTTGGTGTTATATGGTGTTAAGCATGTTCTAGCTGCAAAGGCTAAATTGTGGGCCACAATATTTCTTTTTCTTGGGACAAAAAACAGTTCAGACTCCTCAAAGGTTTTCAAAAGGTCCATGACATCATTTTGGTAGGCTCTAAGTCTGGGATGATTTGCTTTATACTCCCCATTGACTTTCCTAATGACTAACTCTGAATCCCCATACACATTAATTCTTCTGGCTCCTAACTTTTTCAATAGGTGTAAGCCTAAGAGAAGGGATTCATATTCTGCTATGTTATTGGAACACTGAAATTTTAGTTTGCAGGAAATGCTTTCTATGTGGTTTTTTTCAGTGTTAGTAATCCAAACACCTGCACCATCATTGTTCTTAGTGCAGGATCCATCAAAATACATACTCCACAGAGGACTAGTTTTAATTTCATCAGTTTGGTGAATGTCCTCTTCAACTACTGTGCTTTCTGATTGTTATGGGATCTCAACACTTAGTTGTATTTGTTTTGATTCCCCAAGATTTTCATTTGTTTGAGGGTTGTTTTCTTGATTGCGAATGTTTAAGAGCAAAGGACATCTTCCCTGTAGCTCAAGACCTCTATTTAGTTTGCTATTGTTTTCAACTGCAACAAACTGTTTCGACACTTCTACGTTGTGTTCCTCTTCCTCCCTGTCGGCCATTAATACTGATAAAGTGACTTTTTCACCAAATGTTTCATTATTAAACATAATAAAATAATCTAGGCCTGTATTTATAGAATACAGGGGATAGTTTTGTGGTTTGTCTTGACTTGTAACTGTGAATTTCATATGGGACTCCCTGTAAAGTCTTCTAGTTTGATTGAAAACAGGGATAGTCACATAGGTCATGTCCATTTACATAGTCCCCTGTAACTTAGCCCCCCAAGATCTTGATAATAACATTCCATATTTTGGGGGCACATCAACCACAACAATATCCATGACTAAACATTTGGCCGGAATTTGGGCTAAGTTAACACAGACGTTTTTGATTAATCGTAAACATTTTACTCTGTTGGAATCAAAGGAGTAAAGGTCTTTGTAAGGTCCGGTGATTTCTAAACCTAGGCTCTCCATTACAGCTTTTGGCATTAAATTACGAGAAGCCCCGAAATCATGCATAGCGTTGTGCAAAATTTTTTCATGAACGTTTAATCTCACATAAAAGGGAGGAACATGTCCCTCTTGATATCTACCTTCAATATTAGGACCAAAAATCAGATCTGGTTGGTCATCATTAAGATTGACTGTGTCCTCATTTTCTTCTATTTTCAAAGCCTTCAAAATTTGGGTTCTATATACATGTTGGGTAGCTAACTCAGTGAGGGGAACAAAGATTTTGATCTTTGAAATTTCTTGCTCCAGGATGAAAGGAATTTGACTCTTTAAAGTGTTGGTTTCAGTCTTATTAGCTGTCACTCTATCATCAATATCAGATTGCTGATTTGTTTTATTTACGCTTGAAAAAATTGTTTTCACAGGAGTACTAGCTTAAGTGTTATTATTACTAAGGTCTGCACTCTGTTTTTCTTTGTTTTGAGTGCCTTTCTCTTTATCATTACCAGAATTTACAGCCACTGTTTTATCCTTTTGTTTTACAACTTTAGGCTTGGTTGCAGTGCTGTTTTGTGAAGATTTTTCAGAGGTTTTGTTGTTGGGGGTCTATTGACTAGTTTTACTTCTAAGGTCATATTCTTTTTGAGGTTCTATGATGACATTTTCCATGTCTTGATAATAATTTTCATCATCATCTCTTATGTCATCATAAGGTGTGTATAGACCTTGTTTTCTATCATAATGAATCTCACAGTCATCATTGTCTATCCCCAGCATGTTGATATCATCCTCCTCTTCTATTTCATATGTTTCCTCAACCTCACTTACATAGTTTTGCTGAAAGGGAGGAGTGATTTGTTGATCATCTTCCCTAGGTCTGTTTGGAGGTTGGTTTCTTCTAAAATTATGGTTTTGGTTCTGGTTTCTATTTTGAGGAGAATTTTGGTTTTGGCTTGTTTGTGCTCTCTTAATTATGCTCATTTATTTCATCATCTCTTCCATCATTTTTTCCATCTTTGAGTTGGAATTAGAAGGTGTGGATTCCTCTCTAAAAGATACTCTCTTTTCATTTTTCATTCTTGCTCTCTTCTCCATTAAGTTGACTTCCACAGAAAGAGCACCTTTTTTCATATCTTCAAGAGTTGCAAAATCTCTCTCTCTCTCAGCTGATAGGTCATGTCAGAGTAAAATCCTTCAGGAGACTTGTTTAAAGTTGAGCCTTGTGGAGGTTTTAGTTCTGTGGAAAGTGCATTATACACACTATTGAATCTAGTGCAATAAGCTTGCACACTTTCCCTAGTGTTTCTATGGTTAATCAGAAAGGACTTGGAGAGGATTCTTATTTACTTCCCATTTGTTTAAGAATGTTTGATGGAAGGCTTGGAGATCATTAATACTATGGGGGGTTAAAACTTTAAACCATTTTCTTACTTCTCCCCCTAAGCTCTGAGCAAATAATCTAAGTTTGACAGAATCATCATCAATTTCATTTCTGTCAAATTAGTCATTCATCTTATCCACATGTTGTGATGCAGTTGCAGCATTGCTAGCATCATATAATGGAATTTTGTACTGATAGTCCTGTGGAATATTGACTAATGGTGCATGAAGGACTAAGGGAGCATACCATGTTGCCATGATATGTGGTGGGGGTGGATTTACAAGAGGTGGATTAACAAAAGGGAAAGTGGGCTGAAGTGGAATGGTTTGAACAGTGGATGTAGGGTGAGCAGAAGTGGATGGACCAAGAATATATTTCTGAGCTGATCTTGGATGAGAGACACCTAAATTGTGAAGGAAATGCAAATCAGGAGGTTTTGTTTCTCTGCTGCCAAGATGTTCACTTGTTTCAGGAGATGAAAGTGAAGACTCAGAATCTAACTGATCTAAACAACCAAGAGACCTAGTTCTAAAAGGATTTACTAAGTCAACTTGTGATTGTTGTAGAGCTGAAAGATTTTCAGGGACTGAATTAGCTCTCAAGGGTGATTTGAAAATAGTTGATAATTTAATCCTAGGAGACTTCCTAAGGATACCTTCTGGGTTATCAAATAACTCAGGTGGATCAGGGTCAGGATAGGCTCTAGTATGAATATTTCTAGGAGCCACTATGCTGTGTTTTTCAGACCCAAATAAACAAGAAAAGTTCAACCAGGTATGACAATCTTTGAGAGGTTAACTAATCTGTTTGAAATTCAGTCCTACAGTCCTCTAACTGAGTTTGAAAGATATTACAATGATAAGGGTTATTCCCAGTGGATTCTTAAGGTCTGTTAAGGATTGTGGAGTCGCCAAGAGGAAGTTTTTAGCTCTTTTCATAGGTAAAAGGTTTTATGGTCCACCACCATGTTTATTGGATACCAATCTGAAATATTTTTAGGTTTTCTGAGTTCTTTTTCAATTGTGTGGTTTCTAAGAATATCCTAAATTTGTTTCAAAACTTTGCTACGGTTAAGAGACAAAGACAGTCTACTCTTATGGCTAAGCCAACTGATTTTTCAAGGTTAGATAAAGACTTATGGGAATCCTAGGGCTTACCTAGTTTGTCACTGATTCAGACAAGTTCTATCATGATTACCATTCTTTGGTAGTGCTTGAAAAAGCTACTTTTGACTCACAATTTTTGTATGAAAATTTTAAGGGGAACCAGAGATTACAATTAGGTTCTTCCCCAGCGGAGTTTCCAAAAATGTTAGGAATCTGTAATTTTAGCAGATTGGTGAGACTAAAACTGCAGAAGCAACATTATTTCAACCAACTTTGGGATTCTAGGATCTAGCCCTCCTGAATCTGGAGAGGGATCTCTCCAATAAGTGCAAAGATGGATTTGTCTTTGAAATTTGGGGTAATGATATTAGGATATTTATGAAGGCCAAAGGTTTTGTTTGTTTTTTGGATGGTTGAGCATGAATATCACTTGAGGGGAAAGTTCTAAATGCAAAACAGTTTCAAAAGTGAGAAGTTGCAAGTGAATAGAGTAGCTTAGGCTAAAAAGATAGATATAACGCTGGTTTTTAGCCCATTGGGCTATGGATTCATAACAGGGCTTTAATTGAACAACAACATCAAGAATGATCGAAGGGGCAAGTCATCTATATCATAAGATTATTGAGATTAGAGCGATGGAATGGGAACAATAAATTGTTGGAGGGGTGGAAACTGATAATAATTTCACAAGGGATTTATAGTCATTCCAAACAAGAAAAGCCTTTTAAGTAACTGTTTAAAACCAACCAAGTGCAGGGCTAACCATTGACTTCTTGGGCAAGTTTGCATTAAAGCAGCTTAATTGAAAAACAATCCAGTAATCCACATAATTACCTTCAGAAAGTATGAAAACACATAAGGGAAACAAACTATAACCTAAGATCAGATAAAGTACTTTTAAACCTAGTTTGCTTTCAGTCCACACCAAGGGAAACTTTCAGAATATACTTTTGGAGAAAAACTAGGACCAGGGCACACCATATCTTCCATAGTCATTTTTAATAAGCAAATAAGGAAAATAACTTTCAAGAACAATGTTTAAAGCAAACAGTAGGACGAGGGAACTCCAACATTCCTAACTTCTTAAACTGTATTAAATAATTCTTAAATAAACAAATTAGAGGAAAACATTGAGATAAAGCTTTTCAATTAGAGAAGGTTACTGATATACAGTAGGTCCTAACTCTATAAATGTTGTTCTTTATCAGAGAATAGTGAACAACATGACATACATAGAAGGAAAACAATAACAAAGAAAGAGGCACTTCACCAGTGATACAGACCAGGATCCCAAGAAACAACTTGTTTATTGATGTCAAACCAGTTACAGTACTCAGGTCCAATGTTTTAGTTCAAAAATCATCTTCACTATTCAGCCTAACTAATCTATCTCAAGCAAAGCTCCAAGGGCCAGTGAACACTATTTACAATCAGAAGTTTAAGCTCAAATATATTTCAAAGTTCTACAACCAAGCCCTCAGTCATCTTCTGCAGAAGTATATATAGAAGGATGAGGAGGTCAGATCTGAAAAAAGATCTCAATTACAATTAATACAGACTTAATGGCTTCTTGGCCTTTGAGGGGCTCAATGAAGAAACTTACATACATATCCTCTGTATTAAATGATTTACATAAATATTTAAGCTCGGTGGGAGCTTGTGTTGACCTTTGAGGCTCTGTGTGGCGTCAAAGTAACTCTGCAGATGTTTGTCATTTAATTTGCGTGCAGAATTTCCTCTTTGGCTACGTTTTGAGACAAATATCTGATCATGATCAATAAATTTGGCCTCTGATTGAACACTTCAAGGTAAAGGTGGCGTCATGGTAGCTAGAGGGATCAATTTGCCTCAATTTGTGGCGGTGGAGGGTTTCTTGTCGATAAAACACTTTAGATTTTATTTAAACTATGTTTTACATCGGGGATTATGCTTTTGATAAACATTCTTAGCCATAATCCCCACAAAATCTGTCTTTAATCCTCTGTTATGATAAATTTTGGTCTTCGTCACTGATACTCTCTGACTGCGCCCGATTCATGGTTTTTTGCTGGTATGCAGGGTTGGGCAGGGGCGATATGGAATCAATGCCTGAAGAAACACTGATGAAATGTGTTTTTAACACCCTGTGATGATTTTCTATGGTGAATTGAAGGCAGGAAGATCATCATCCTCTGCCCTCGAATTTTCTCCAAAAATGGAGAGAAAACCATTTAAACCCTCCAAAAATATTAAAAAATATTAAAAAATCCTGCATATATAGGTTTATTGCTGCAGAGGACACGTGGAGGAAGCATGGCCATTGGATGGCATCATCCAACAGTCAAGATTGATCAGAGGAATCAAAGAGAAGGCAGAAGAAACGTTTAAATCTGAGCCGTCGATCGCGCAGAGATCGACAGTCAGGAATGGGCAATGGAAATTCAAAACAGTAAATTTTGACTGGGTGACAGAAAAGGGTGATGGAATATGGACCGTCGATCTACAGATCAGATCAACGGTGGAGATTTATTGAATTCCGCTTCGTATGCTGGTTAACTGTCAGGCAACTTCGGTGAGTGATAGTCGTCGAATGGGCGGCCTCAGATCGGACGGTGTACGACGATATCGCGCGACATCCTCGCTTGAACATTAACGTGCGATGGATGGTGGTTTTGTGAATAGTGGCCAGGCCACGTGTCAATCGATGAGTGGAATCGCTGGCGATTAGGAAAAAATTGCCTTTGCCCAAAGGCGGTGCGATGAATATTGCACTGTTTTTGGGATGGGTTAGTGGAATGTGGGGACCACCGGGAGATAGAATCCGCACCGTCAGATCTTCAGATCAGATCGACGGTGCAGAACGATTTAAAACTTGTACCAATGGAAAATTTAATAAAATGATAAAATGTCAAAAAATTAATATAAACAGAGGTTTTATATATATAACCAAAAGTTTTAATCTTTGGCGGGAATAATTAAAAAATGGCTTGGTACCCGATTGCGGGGCCGTGGGGCATATGGGAAAAAATGCGACTGGGGATTTTAACAAGAGGGGCTAGAAACTTAGCCCGAGTGAGCTTCAGTCCATAATACATTAAAATATGATTTTTATGAATTTTCAATGGTTTTCAAGGGAATCTGAGGGTTCCGATAAGGCAAAAAAGGAGTTTTCAACCTTGTTAAGAGGTTTTGATGAAGGGGAATGGGAAAAACATGAAAATGATGGATTTTCATGGGAAATAGAGGGATAGAAAATGATGTTAGTTTTGGAAAAAGGGGAAAAGGAAAAAGGTGTTTGTAGCAGTATTCTGACTTGGAAATCAGCAGGATTTCTAAGTGTAAAATGGGAACAGTAGTGAAGTTTCGGACAGAGGATAGGCATGAGGCCTTCAAGATTCTTCAAGAGCCAACAATTTTTAGTAATGAAATTTGTTCCTTGAAGGCTCAAAAATTCTTAGCCACCTTTTGATATAACAAATTTTATAGGTGGCTAACAAGAAGCATGGGCGAAAAATGGTGGGCAGGGTAAAGGTGGTTTTAATCTGGGCCATTGGATCGTCGGAATGGATGGTCAGGATTGATCAAGGGGGAAAGTAGGTCCCAAAGGAGTTGGGCCTTTCAGGTTAAATATGGACCATAGGATCTAATAGATTAATGGCTCAGATTTGATCTTGGAGTCAATGAAATGGAAAATGACGCATGAATCGGGCGGAGAATGGGTGATTGTGGACTGTTGATCTACAAAGATCAACGGTGGGTATTCACCAAAAAGACTTTACACAGCGAGGTTTATGAAATAAAAAAGGATGTAAGGTTTGATATGGACTGTTGGATGAGTGAAATGAATGACCCAGATGTGATTGCAGGATCACCAATTGGCAGGGGAGAGAGGAAAGGCGCAATGGTTTTTTGCGATGCGATTACACGAGGTTCGTTAGATCTTAAAGAGATCAATGGTCGGGAATGAATCTGTGCGTTCAAATGTCGGAGGGCTATGGCAGAGGGAGATTTAATCTGGGCCATCAACTCTTATGGATTCGATGGTCCAGATTGAATCACAATATTTGCAATCAGAGGTGGAGAGAGGAAGGGCGCAAAGAAAATTTGCGATGTGATTGAATCGGAGCCGTCGATCTCAAAACTAGATCGACGGTCAAGAATTAACTGCGAAGGTCAAAGGCGGAGGGGCGGGATTTGGAACGGGGCGATATGGACCGTTAGATCTAGGTATGGTGGAATAGATCAATGGTTGGGAAACCATTGGAAGGTTTCAATCGGAGGTAGGCAATAAATCTTCGCAATGCGTCCAATGAAAAAATCTGATGCGATGTGCCAACGCTTGTTGATTGGCTTTATATCAACGTCTGATATTTTCCGATACCACAAATTGTCGGGCTTAATGGAAAGTCGGGTTTTACAAATTTACAAAGGGGAAAATGGTTTTTGGACAAGTCTTTTTGTTTTAGTGGCCAATTGCGGGGCTCTTGATTTTACGAAGGAAGCAAGGGATCAGGGTTTAGAAGAAAAGGGGCGAATCGCATCGAAAACTTTTTAAAAGTAAAGGAAACAAGAAAAATAGAGAACCCGATGGTGATTGCATGATTAGGCCTCAGCGCCTAGTCTTGGTGTTGGTTTTATGCTGGAGAAAGGAGTTGGGGCTAAGGCCAAAAGGGGCTTAAGGCCTTAGTTAAAAAATGGGTTTTTTAGGCCAAAATGACAGATTTTCAAGGCTTTTTTGGCTTTTGGTAGAAGGGGAAAAAGGGGTTTTTAAGCCTTCAAAGGTAATTTTCAAAGGTTTAAATGGAATTTCGAAGAAATGAAAGGTAAATGAAGATTTTTATGAATGAAATGGAGAAGAAAAAGGAGAAGGGAAAGCGAGGGAGAATGAAAATTTTCTGCAGTATTTTTCCTTTGGTAAACAACAGATTTTTTTCAGTGTTATGAGGGACACAACAGTGAATGTTTTCTGAAGTTAAAAGAGACATCATGAGACTTCAAGAACTAACAATTTTGAAATGAATTGTTTCTTGAAGGATAAAAAATATTTAGCCACCATTTGGTATAACAAATTTTTATAGGTGGCTAACAGTGGCTCCAACTTGGGATGATGCCTTCCTGAAGGTATTAAGAACCTCAGACATGTCTTTCTCTGGAAGCTGATTAATGCCTCATCCATTGGGCTGCACTTTCTTTTTATGCTTATCTTATTTTTCTCTAACAATGTTAGCAGCCATTGAAACCAATGGAATTATATCAAAACAAGCTTTCTACCTACCCAATCCTAATGATCTAACATTTTTTCCTCTTTTCAGAGTGAATTTGGATTGGCAAACTCTTTTACAAACATTTTATTTTTTTGAAAACATAAAACTAGTCTATTTCTACCCTTATTTCTCCATGAACTCAGATTAAGCAGCTGAGTTCATAAGCTTCTCTACCTAACTACTATCTGTTAGGATTAAACTGTCTAATAGATTTTTATTTACTAAATTCTAAAACAGTAAATTTAATAAGCAAACAAGTCATGATTGAACAGACTAACTTGTTGCTAATCTATGGCATGAAAACAAGATGCACATAGATAATTATTTGCAAAAAATTAAACCAAAATGGTGAAGGCTTAAGATCTAGAAGTTCAAGAACATCCTTCTTTTTCTTCAGCTCTGTTTTTTACTTTGTTTGAGATGTCTTACTTTTATTTCTGGTTCAGGTTTTGGGCATATTAGAACCAGTTTGCTTCTGTTTTTGGCTCAAGATTAAAATAGATTGGATCCATGCTTCTTTTGAAACTCATAGGTTCATATTTTTAGCTTGTTTGAACCTTTATTTTCCTATCCTAATCTACCTAACTGATAAGCCAAGATTAAGCTATTTGGAAAATCTAATTCACTAACCTATCAACAGTAAATTGAAAACTAATTAGTCATGATTAGAATGTATGACTAACTAGGAGTGTGTTTTTTAGGAGTGGCATTTTGAGCTTGCACACTTTCAGCCTTTGTTTCTCTTTTTGGTATGGGGTTGTACCTTTCTTATTCTTTACAATCTGCCCTCTTTTCTATCTTCTATTGTTTTGGTATTTTTGATTTTTCTAACTTTGAATGCAATGATGGATGTAATATTCACAATGAGAAAAAATAAAAAGGCTTTCAAACTCATGTGGTCAAGAGAAATAATGTTTGAGCATCCTGCCATTGACATGGACCCCAAACAGTTCAGCTCCATTCAATTCTTGCAAGAAATAGGCATTTTTACTAGTAGTAGAATGAATGAGATAAGGTCCAAGCCATAAGTTATCAAATTTCCCGTGCTTGCCCTTATCTTCTCTCCTTGAATCCCACCTTAAAACTTTGTCACCAATGCTGAAATCACTGGCATTTGTCCTTCTATCAAAAAGCTACTTGATGCTCCCTTGCTTTTGTAATGCTCTGTTGTAGACCTCCTCTTTGGTTTTTTGAAGATGTATAGTCTGATTAATCCTTCTGATCATGTCATTGTCTTCAGACTGCACTTCTTGGACCAGCTTCATGACCGGTACACCTAGGCTGGTTAGAAAAATTGCATCTATTCCATACACAAGCTAGTAGGGTGACATTCCAATATATTTCTTAAGTGTTAATCTGTCAGCCCATAGTGCATGTACTAGCTTTGTGTGCCAATATTTCTTATTTTCCTCCAACAAATTCTTGATTATGTTTACCAAACTCTTGTTTGAGGATTCTGCTAGCCCATTACCTTGAGGGTAATAAGAAGTAGAATTCCCCAATGTTATCTGATATTTGTGACAGAATTCAACCATCTTCTTGGACCCAAATGTAGCAGCATTATCAGTGATGATCTTCCTAGGACAGCCAAATCTAGAGAGGATATGAGTCTCAATGAATTTTATAATGATAGAGTCATTGGCTTTCCTAGAAGGGATGGCTTCTATCCATTTGGTAAATTAGTCCATTGCAGTGGGAATCCATCTATGTTGTGAGGCAGTAGTATCACCACTGGCATCATACAAAGGTATCTTGGACTGGTAGTCCTGTGGAAGATTGACTAGAGGTAAAGGAAGGACTAGGGGAGCATACCATGTTGCCATGATAGGAGGTTGTGGAAACAGTGGGGGGTTTACAAGTGGTGGATTGACAAGAGGGAAAGTGGGCTGGAATGGAGTGGTTTGGACAGTGGATGTATGAAGAACAGATGTGGAGGGACCAGCAATAGATGGTTGAGCAGATCTAGGATGAGAGAAACCAAAATTATGAATGAAATGTGAATCAAGTGGACTAGTTTCTCTGCTACTAGGATGTTCACTTCTGTCTTGGGATGAAAGTGAAGGCTCTAAATATATCTGATCTATATCATCAAGTGACCTAATTCTAAATGGGTTTCTTAAGTCAACTTGTGATTGTTGTAGAGTTGCAAGGTTTTCAGGAACAGAACTAGCTCTATGGAGTGATCTGACAATAGTTGAAGATTTGGACTTAGGAGACTTCCTAAGTATTATTTCAAGGTTATCAACTATCTTAGGAGGGTTTGGATCAGGATAGGCTCTAGTATGAATCTTTCTAGGAGCCACTATGCTGTGTTTTTCAGACCTAACTAAACAAGAAAATTTTTACCAAATATGACAATCTTTAAGAGGCTAACTGATCTTTTAAGCAAGAAAAATTTAATCCTAAAGTCCTCTAATTGAGTTTATATGATGTTATTATGATAATGGGTCTTCCCAGTGGAGCCTTAATGTCTGTTTAGGATTATGGAGTCACCAGGTGGAAATTTTTAGCTCTTTGGGAGATAAAATGATTTATGGTCCACCACCATGTTTATTTGAATACCAATCTGAAATATTTTTGGGTTTTCTAAGTTTTTTTAGTCCTATGGGTTCTAAGAGTGTCCTAAATCTATTTCAACACTTAACTACGGTGATGAGACAAAGAAATTTTACTCTTATGGCTAAGATAGCTGATTCCTTCAAGGTTTGATAAGGTCTTATGAGAATCCTAAGGTTTCTTTAGTTTGTCACTGATTCAAATAAGTTTTATCATGATTACCATCTTCTTGGTAGTGCTTGAAGAGGGCTACTTGTACTGCACTGAACACTGAGTGTATTGTTTTAAGGATTTTACTCAGAATCCCCAGTGGAGTCGCCAGAAATGCTAGTTCCCTATAATTCTAGCAGATTGGTGAGACTAAAGCTGCAGGGAGAACATTTGAACCATTTTGGGATTCTAGGATCTAACCCTCCTGAATCCAGAGAGGGATCTCTCTATAAGAGCAAATATTTATTTATCTTTAAGGCTTTTGAATGTGATATTAGGCTAGTTATGAAAAACGAGGTTTTGTTTGGTTTTGGTTGGGCACAGATATGTGAAGGTGAAGGAAGTCTAAATGAAGGGTGAAGGTGAATGAAAGTGAAGAGTAATTCAGCTAACAAGATAGGCAGGAAACAACTTCAATCCATTGGGCTATGGAGTAATAGTAGGATTTAATTGAAACAACAAGGTTTAAGAGTGGTCCATGGGGAAAGTCATACATGTCTAAGGATCTCTTTAAGTTGATTTTATGGAATGGAATGAAACAATAATAAGGGGGATCAAACAAATGAAGAACAAAGAGCAGCCTAAGATCAAGTAAGTACTTTGAAACTATCCTTCTTTTGGCATACACTTAATAAAGACATAAAAGTAATCTAAGATCATGTAAGTACTTCGAAACTAGCCTACTTTTGATGCACTTTCAATAGAAAACATTTAAAACACAAAAAAGAATAGATTAAGATCAAGTAAGGACTTTTAACCTATCCTTCTTTCAGCATATTCTAAGGGAAAATTTTAAAAGCAACTGTTGGAGAAGAAACTAGAGGACAGGGCTCACCATAGACTTTCCTAGTTCTACTTTACTTAGCAAACTTATCAAGACAACACTTAAGATAACAAAGAATAGTCTAAGATCAGGTAATGACTTTGAACCTAGCCTGCTTTCGACATACCCTTAGGGAAACTTTTAGACAACCATTGGACGTAAAACTAGAGGACAGGGCTAACCATAGACTTCCCTAGTACAAATTTTCTTAGCAGACACTAAAAATAACATTCAAGAATATTGTTTAAAATCTAGACAATAAGAGAAGGGAATGCCAACATCTTGACTTCTTGGACTGTATTAAATCATTCTTAAACAACACAATTGGAAGAAAACATGTAGATAAAGCTTATCAGTAAGAGCAGGGTACCTTTGACAGTAAATCCTAACTCTATAATTGTTGTTCTTTATCAGAGAAGATGGACAGAATGGAAACAGAAATAAAATAACAATTTACAATAAGAAAAAAATCACCATTGACATAGGCCAGGATCCCATAAATCAGCTTGTATTTGATACTTCAAACCAATTACAATCTTCAAGTCTAGTGGTTCTCTACAGCTTCAAACTTCTCATCTCAACTTAGGTATCTTCAATTACAAATAGAGCTTACAAAAACTTCATAAAACTATTTACAGGCAACAAATATGCAGTGACCAACATTATCTCATCTTCTATAGAGGTATTTATAGAAGAAATGAGGAGGTGTGATGAGAGAAAAGATATTTAGGTTTAATTAATACAGTTTAATGCTTCTCAGCCTTTGAGTGGCTCAATGGAGAAGATTTCTAATATTTATCTGTATTAATTGATTTTAGTTAAGTATTTAAGCTTGCTGGCAGAGTTTGTTTACTTTAAGCTCTTTCTTATCTTTGTAATAACTCTTCTAATAGTTTACAATAAGTTCCTTAGGTTGAATTAACTGTTCAACTAACTTAAGGCAAAACATCACTGACTGGGGCAATAAATCTGCCTTCTTCATTTGCTGCGAGGCTATAGGTGGATTTGGTAGCAGGTGAGGATTCAATTAGCGTCTGATGTGGCAGTGGAGGCTTCTTGGACTTATAGATTTCATTGTTTTAACCTAAAATGGTGTTAATTTGCTTTTGATATATGTTTTAGGTGCGGTAATCCTTCAAAACTTTCTTTTTAAACTTTTAAACATTGATATCTATTTTGATTTTATCCCTGGATACGGATACTCTTTGTCTGTGGATTTTGTTGTGTTTTCATTGCTTTTGTAGGCGCGCAGAGGGCTTTAAAATAGCATCAGTGCTCATGAGGCATGGATGAAACAAAATATGGAACCCTGCAGAGTGATCTCCTTCATGAATAAAGGCCTGGGGGATCATCATCCCCAGCCTTTGATTATTTTTAAGATAATGGAAAAACTATTAAAAACATACACAAAAAAAGAAAAAGTATAAAAATCCTGCGCGGATGAGTTAAATTTGCTTTGGAGGCTGAGGTTAGATCACAGTCGTTGGATGAAAGCATCCAACGGTGAGGATTTCTTGCTGGGATCAAAAGGAGAGGTGGTTGGGTAAACGTTGAGGAGATTAATTCTGAGCCGTTAGATCAGATTGATCAACGTCTGAGATTAATCGGGTTTATATAATGTAGAGGAGGAAACATTATAACGAAATGGAAGAAATTGCAATGAAAAGGGGAAAAAACCTTTGGTGGAAGGGAAATGGGTTAAAATGAAATTTGGGGTTTCAGAAAGACTCTGGACCTTTGGATTAGATCAGCCACAAAGATCAACGGTGGAGATTCACTTATGAAGTCCTTTGAAGGATGGGTGGAGGGCGATGAACTAAAAGGCGAGATTGAACTGGGACCGTTATATCTTAGAGATCAACGGTGGAGATCTATTATGAGGAAATGTAATGGAAATGGGAATAGTGGTTTCAGCTGAAGAAACCATTGGTTTAGCGCGATGAAAAGGGGGAAAGGCGGTATTGCCTTTTTGAACGCAATATGCGTTAGCGCTTGACACGTGGATTTTTAAAACCACCCATATAGCATAAAGTTAAAACATTAACCTTCGGATGCGAAACTGCGCGTTGGTCGTCAGATCTGGGGCATTAGATCAGATGGTTGTGAGGAAAGCGCGATGGAGATAAGATTCACGGGTGAAAAATGGTGGGCAGGGTAAAGTCAGTTTTAATCTGGGTCGTTGGATCGTCGAAATGGATGGTCAGGATTGATATAAGGGGGAAGTAGGTCCCAAAGGAGTTGGGCCTGTCAGGTTGAATATGGACCATAGGATCAAACAAATTAATGGCTCAGATTTGATCTTGGAGTCAATGAAATGGAAAATGAGGAAGGAGTCGGGCGGAGAATGGGTGATTGTGGACTGTTGATATGCAGACATCAACGGTGGGTATTCACTGAAAAGACTTTACACAGCGGGGTTTATGGAATAAAAAAGGATGTAAGGTTTGATTTGGACCGTCGGATGAGTGAAATGAATGGCTCAGATGCAATCGCAGGATCACCAATCGGCAGGGGAGAGAGGAAAGGCACAATGGTTTTTTGCGATGCGATTACACAAGGGTCATTAGATCTTCAAGAGATCAATGGTTGGGAATGAATCTGTGCGTTCAAATGTCGGAGGGCTATGGCGGAGGGCGATTTAATCTGGGCCGTCAGTTCCTGTGGATTCGACGGTCCAGATTGAATCACAATATTTGCAATCAGAGGCAGAGAGAGGAAGGGCACAAAGAAAATTTGTGATGCGATTGAATCGGATTCGTCGATCTCAAAACCAGATTGACGGTCAGGAATTAACTGCGAAGATAAAAGGCGGAGGGGCGGGATTTGGAACTGGGTGATATGGACCGTTAGATCTAGGTATGGTGGAATACATCAACGATTGGGAAACCATCAGAAGGTTTCAATCGGAGGTAGGCAATAAATATTTGCAATGCATCCAATGAAAAACTCCAATGCGATGTGCCGACGCTCATTGATCGACTTTAGATAAACGGTTGATATTTGCCGATACCACAAACTGTTGGGCTTAATGGAAAGTTGGGTTTTACGAATTTATAAAGGGGAAAAGGGTTTTTGGACAAGTCTTTTTGTTTTAGCGCCTGATTGCGGGGCTCTTGATTTTACGAAGGAAGCAAGGGATCGGGGTTTAGGCCAATCACATCAGAAATTTTTTAAAAGTAAAGGAAACAAGAAAAATAGAGAACCCGATGGTGATTGTGTGATTAGGCCTCAACGCCTGGTCTTGGTGCTAGTTTTATGTGGGAGAAAGGGGCTGGGGCTAAGGCCAAAATGAGTTTAAGGCCTTAGTTAAAAAATGGGTTTTTTAGGCCAAAATGACATATTTTCAAGGCTTTTCTGGCTTTTGGTAGAAGGGGAAAAAGGGGTTTTTAAGCCTTCAAAGGGAATTTTCAAAGGTTTAAAGGGAATTTTGAAGAAATGAAAGGTAAATGAAGATTTTTGTGAATGAAATGGAGAAGAAAAAGGAGAAGAGAAAACTAGGGAGAATGGAAATTTTCAGCAGTATTTTTCCTTTGGTAAACAATAGATTTTTTCAGTGTTATGAGGGACATAGCAGTGAAGGTTTTCTGAAGAAAAAAGAGACATCATGAGACTTCAAGAACTAACAATTTTGAAATGAATTGTTTCTTGAAGGCTAAAAAATATTTAGCCACCATTTGGTATAACAAATTTTTATAGGTGGCTAGCAAGGAATAATTGGGGATCTTGGAGTCATGAAGATCACTTTGAAACCTGATGTGCACTCGGTGAAGTGATGCCCATACAGATTGAATCCAAAATATAAGCAGAAGGTAAAGGAAGAATTGGATACGATGGTGGATGCAGGCATCATAGAGCCAGTAGAAGAGTCTGATTGGGTGAGTCCCATGGTTGTGCAAGAAAAGAAGAAAAAAGGAGAAATCAATATTTTTGTAGACCTGCACAAGTTGAATGATGCATGTGTGCATGATCCATTCCCAACTCCATTCTTTGATGATATCCTGGACAATTTAATAGGACCAGAAGCTTATTAATTCATAGATGGTTTCTTAGGGTATCATCAAATTAGGATTGAAACTAATTGAAGCATTTACAGAATAATTCCAAATTCACCATCAAAATAGCACTCCATATCACCCACAGGTGAATGGTGTTGTGGAAGTGTTCAACAAGATATTGGAGACTTCCCTAACCAAGGTTTACAATGCTTACCAGAATGATTTGGCTGAGCGTGTACCTACAGTCCTCTAGGCATATAGAACCACATGTAAAAATTTTATTGGAAGGGGTGGTTCAAGATGGTATATGGGCAAGAAAATGTGTTGCTGATGGAATACATTGTTCCCAATCTCTGCATTGCAAAGTTCACAAATATGGAAGAATAAGATATTCTGGAGGAACGATTGTCGTAGTTGGTCACACTTGAAGAAGACATCTTTATTGAAATTTTCCATCAGCAATTTTAGAAGGCGCATGAAAATTCCTGGCATGATAGGCACATCAGACAAAAGGTGTTTAAGGAAGACGACCTGGTCTTGTTGTATGACAATAATTTTGCGCGCCACCAAGGAAAGTTGAAGATGCATTGGCTAGGGCCATATATTGTTAAAGAGATCACTGATGGAGGTGTTGTGTTCCTGGACACACTAAGCAGAGAATATCCTCCTGGATATGTCAATGGAAGTTGATTGAAGCCAGATAGGGATGACCATCTCCCTTCGCTTATGTGTGAAGCCGCATGGTATGCCACACTATGGAATTCCTCCGTCTCTGTGCGCATTATGGAAAATGAGATATTTTGGTTCTTGCTCGATGCCTCACTCATTTAGGAAGTGAAATCCAAGCCAAGGATCTTTACAACCTTTTATGAGAAGTACAAGATGATCATATTTTTTAAGCCCACCTTCCACAACATTCACATCCGCACAAAGGGCACAGTCAAAGGAGTGTGGTACAAATTTCCCTATCTCGTCACTAAGGACGATTTTTTGCATGTCACTGAAGAGTGGTCGCCAACTTGGATGGAGCCAGGTGCATCAAATTCTGTTCAGAAGACGCCTACCAAGCCTTGCACTGGTATTCACACTATTGAAAAAACCACAAAAAAAGAGGCCACGCTGACTACAAACGACAAAACGATTGATCTGGAAACATACACTGCACCAAAGAAGAATGGTGCTATGCCAAAAGAGAGAGAGTAGTAGGTGGAAGTTCAAACTTCCAAGGGCACAAAGCACAGTTCTCAGGTCATGGGAGGATCTAGGAAAAAAAAAAGGCCTCTAAGTCCATTGGAAAGGAAGAGTTGACATTAACCGAAGATGATTTCAATGAAATAGAAAATATGTTCATGACAACAAAAAAGGATGTGGACTGACATCAAAGCGTAGTACAACGTTGTGCTCAATGGGGTAGATGTTGGTATTCAAGAGCTCAAAGTTCAATTGATCCTGATTCAGGAGAGCGTTGCACAAGAGAGCCAGATGCAAGGGAGTGTGCATGCAACCAGTGCGCAACTGCTTAATACAGTCCTACCTACAACCACGAATGCTCATCTTATTTGAATCCTAGATCCTACCATCCATGTAGAATCATCCAACCGGCACATGCAGCTATAAGGTTGTGGTGATATAAATGTTAACCTATCTATTTTTATTGTAGGGAAATTTCATCTGATCCACAATATGATTGTGGATGAGCTCCAGTTCCGTGAAGCCCATGCCCATACCACTGCAGTAAAGTTGCATTAGCAAGCTACTGAAGCGCACCAAAAACATTAAACCACGGAGGAAGCATGCCACGTCGGAGAGGCTTAACACGATTCATTAGAGGACAATATTAGTCAAGTATGCAGTGACGTACCAGAAGTATCTGCAACAACTACCCCAAAAAATAAGTGAGAAGGGATGGCTGCTACATTAAAGGCCTCATGTGCAGAATTTAAAACTATCAGAGCTGAATTTGAACACTAGATTGCTGAATTTCCCTGTAAATTAGCAGCTTGAAATCCCGTCGGAAGTCAGAGCGAAGAGAGCTTCCAAAGTAAAACAAGCTACATATAGAATTTTTGCTGCAGTCACATAGTGCGGTCAACTATTAGACAAGGCCATGGGTGTCTGGAATTTAGCTCAGAATGATCCTATGGTCTAGCAGCTACACAATGAGTTACACATTAAGGATCAACAATTTGTGGATATTGTTGGTCCCCCGTGTTTTGATAGTTTGGCAAATCAAAAGACAAGGCAACATCAGAACCAATCTTTAAAGTTACAGGATCTAGTCCTCCTGCTCTCAGAGAGGGATCTCTCAAATTATTTGTTTTTTTTTGGCAAAGGTTCATCTTGTGTTCTTTGAGTATTGGTTTTAGACTAGTTATTAAGTGCAAGTGTTTGTTTGCTTGTTTGGTTGAATTGATACAGAAGAACATAAAAGGTCTAGGAAAGATAGATAGAAAGGGGAAATGTCAATTTCATTGGGAAATGGACTCAAAAAGAGGTTATGACGCACTTATCAATGGATATGGGATATCAAAGGGAAAATCTAACTTGGCCACATGATCCTTTAGTTTATGAATGAGATGGACATTAATGGTTTAGAAAAGAGAAGTTCAATTCTCAACAAATGGAATTTGAAAGCACAACTTGAACAATAAAGAGTTGTTTGATAGACAGGGCTAGCCATGAATTCTACAAACCACACTTTAAGCAAATATTGACTTCAAAACAACTTTTAAAATGAAATCTAAGATTCAGGGAACACCCTATTTCCTCAAAGATTTTATTTTAAATGAATTTAGAAAACATAAAAGATTCACTGATAATTACGGTCATAGAAGAGGGAACACCTAAATACATCTATGATCACAACTATAAAGACCTTTAAGACCACTATTCAAGCAAGGACAAAAGGCATGATCAGAAAAAACCTCCTTGGCTCACTGTAAACAAAGATACTTCAAAGGGAGACTTCAATAACACCCTTTAAGTGGCAGCAGACAAGCAGGGAGAACCATAAATCATGCTGAAACCAACTATTCAAACTACTAGAGAAATAAACAAGCATGAGGACTAAAGAGAGAGATTAAAGACTCTAAAATACCTTAGCAGAAGAAAACATAAAACAGTGAAGGATAAACAGGTCTAAGGTGCTTCCAAGAGTCATTTCTTAGCCTAAAACTTTCATCCTACTATAGTAAGAATTTATGGAACATAATGAAAATAGGGGAAAACATTAAACAGTTCAGAATACTTCACCAACAACCAAGCTCATGGATCCGATGATAGAGCCTTCTCAAGAACAAGCATGCAACAACATCATCAGGACTTCCAAGACTTCAATTTCTTCTTCAACTTCAATAGACTATGTATTATTTCAGAGAGTTTTAGTATTACAACTAGTGATCAACCAATCCTTTACAATGGACTCCTCAATAAGTTTTTATATAAGGATGAGGAGGTCGAAAGAGAGAAAATATCTTATGAGTTTAATTAATACAGTTAATGCTTCTCAGCCTTTGAGGGGCTCAAGGGAGAAGTTTATAGATATTTTCTTGTATTAATTGGTTTATATTAAGTATTTAAGCTTGCTGGAAGCTTTTGTTGACTTTAAGGCTTTGTGTCATCTCTGTAGTAACTCAGTAGATATTTTGCAATAAGTTCTTCGGTTGAATTAACTATTCGGCTATCGTGAGGCAAATATCCTCTGTTCTGGTCATTACTCGGCCTCTGTTGAATTCTTTGAGGCTACAAGTGGCAATCCGGTAGCTGAGAGGAAGAAATTAGCCTCTGATGTGGTGGTGGAGGCATCTTTGTGTGATAGATATTTTTGATTTTCTTTAAATGTGTTTAATTTAGTGGATTAGGCTTCTGATTTTTGATCTTAGCCGTAATCCACTCCAAACTATATAATCAATGTTTAATTCTTCATCTATTTTTTGTTGGGTCTTCGAAACCGATACTCTCTATTTCAATTATGAATTTCTGTGTCTTGTTGATGTGCAGGCACGTAGAGGGTCCTTATGGCATCAGTGCTCATGATGCACTGATGAAACATGGTATGGAACCTCGCAGGTGGATACTCTTTAATGTATGAAGACTAGGAGGATCGTCATCCTTAGCTTTCACTTTTCCTTTAAATTATTTGAAAAACCTTTAAAACCTGCATAAAACAATAAAAATTAGAAAATCCTGCATATATTTGGGTCAAACTACTTTGGAGGTTGCGTATTAGGTCGTAGCCGTTGGATGAAAGCATCCAACGGTGGAGATTCGCTTGTGGGGGTTAGAAGGAGGTAGCTTGGAAGAATGGTGTAAGATCAAGTCCGAACTGTTGATCTGTGTTGATCAACAGTCGAGATCAACCAAATTAATACAATGGAGAAGGGCCACTTTTGATGAAAACAGAAGAAATACAAAGGAAATGGGGTTAAAATCCTTTGGTAGAGAAAAATGCATTGAAAGGGAAATTGGGGTTTCCTGGATGAATCTGGGTCATTGGATGAGATCGGATCCCAATATCAATGGCGGAGATTGCTCGTTGAAGGCCCTTGGTGCAGGTGGGGGGCGATAGTGTATGGCCATATTAGATCTAAGCCGTTGATTTGTAGAGATCAACGGCGGGGAGCGCATGCGATAAATGATAATGCAAATGGGGGAAAGAGGTTTCAGGAGGGAAAACCAGCAGTATCGCGCGGAAAAAAGGGAGAAAGGTGGTTTGACCTTTTTTAACGTGATATGCATTAGAAGGTGACATGTGGAATTTGAATACCGCCCATATCGCGTAGCCCTCTGAGAATTAACGTTCATGCTTGAATCTGCGCGAAAATGTGTGCTGGCCATTGGATCTGAGGTCTTAGATCGGATGGTGGGGAGTGAGCGGGATATCGGCAAGATGCGCGGGCAGATAGCATGGTAGGGTGGTTTTATTACGGGCCGTTGGATCAAATATTGGACAGCTGAGATCAAATCTGGAGGGAGGCAGGGCCCACAAGAGTTGAGCCTGTCGGGATAAATCTGGGCCATTGGAACAAGGAAATGGATGGTTTAGATTGATCTTAGAGGTTAACGAAATAATATACAAGGCGGAGAAAAGCTTTTAATATGAGTTGTTGATCTGCGGAGATCAACGGTTGAGATCTGCTCGGAAAACATTATGAAGCGGGGGTGTATGTTTTTAACCAAGGTCGGGAGATGCAATCTGGATCGTCGCATCTGGATGTATGGATGGTACAGATCTAATCGAAAGGTTCACGATCGGTGGGGCAATGGAAATGGGAGCGCCGAAGTGATTGAATATGGGCCGTCGATCTACAGATCAGATCGACGGTAGAGCTTTGAATCGAAGGAGTGGTCAATCGGAGGGGGAGCAATAAAATATTATAATGCGCCAATGGAAATCTCTGATGCGATACAACACTGGCCGTTGATTGGTCCAAGATCAATTGTGGAAAAGGGTTTAACCAATGATTGGTGGGCCCCTTTATAATATAAAAAGGCATAATTTTATTGAATACAAAGGTTAAATGGCTTTGGGGCGGGTTATATATAAGGCTTGGCGCCCGACTGCGGGGGCCTTTGGATATATGAACAAGTGAACGGGACTGGGGCTTAAATACAAAGAGCCAATCGGCATCAGAATGAAGGAGATGGGATTTTCAACCTACCCATTTATAAAATCTCCGATGCGAGATTATATGGACCGTTGATCGGGGAAATAAATCAATGGTCTTTCCATTAAAAAAAATTGCGCCAGCACGTTTAGTTAAAACCATAGGAAGAGGGGTTTTTATGTATTTACAAAGGAAAAAAGCATAAGGGAAATGGTGTATATGAATTTTTAAGCGCCCGATTGCGGCCCTTGTGGTTATATAAGGTGGTAATAAGATCGGGGGTTTATATACAAAGGGCTAATCGCATCAGAGGCTTTTAACATGGTAAACAGACTTGCGTGCTCCAATTATTTCCGATGCGATAAGCTCCTGATGGGTCTAGCGCCTGGTTCTAGGGCGTGGGAACATGTGGGGAAGTGGTTTAGGACTTAGCCCAAAGGGGCTTGAGCCTATGGTTAAAAAAATTATTTTTTATGAATTTTTTCAAGGTTTTTGATGGATTTGGGGGTTTCGGTAAGGTTCAAAAGTGAGTTTCAAACATTATAAAAGGAATTTTTTGAAAGGAAAGAGGGGAATACATGAAAAATGAAGGATTTTCATGGGGAATAAGAGAATAAAATGAAGGTTAGTTTTGAGTGGAGGGAGGGGAAAAATGGAGTTTTTGCAGTAGTATTTTCTTCATGGAAAACAACAGAATTTCTAAATTTGAAAGGGAGAAAACAGTGAAGATTAAACATAGGGCATGATGTCTTCATAAGGCTTCAAGAGATAACAATTTTTTGTAATAAAACTTGTTTCTTGAAGGCTCAAAAAATGACTTAGCCACCATTTGATATGAAAATATTTATAAGTGGCTAATAGTGGCTCCACATGGGGATGGTGCCTTCTTGAAGGCATCGAGAACTTCAAACTTGCATTCTCTGGGAGGCTGATCAGTGCCTCATCCATTGGGCTGCAAATTTCCTTACTTGGATGATCTTCTTTTGTTCTAAAAACATTAGCAGCCATGAAAAACAATGGATCTTAATCAACACAAGATTTCTACCTACCCAATCCTACTGATCTAACATTTTTTCTTCTTCAGAGTGCACTTGGATTGGAAAACTCTCTTACAACATTTTATTCTTTTGAAAGCAAAAAATCTAATCTATTTCTACTTCTTATTTCTCCATGAACTCAAATTAAACAGTTGAGTTCACATGCTTCTCTACCTAATCTACTAATATGTTAGGATTAAACAGTTTAATAGACTTTATTCTCTAATTTCTAAAATAGAAATTTAAAAGCATACAAGCCAGGATTGAACAGTCCAACTTGTAGCTAATCTATGGCATAAAAAAAAATCTACACATAGATATTATTTTACAGAAATTAAATCAAAATGGAAGGCTTAAGATCTGAAATTTGAAGCATGGCCTTATCTTTTCTCCATCTCTGTTTCTTTAGTTTATTCGAGTTGTTTTTCCTTGTTATCTGGTTCAGATTTTAAGCTGATTAGAACTAGATTACCTCTGTTTTTTACTCATAAAATAAAACAGTTCATAGGCATTCTTCTTTTGGACACTCAGGTTCAGATTTTGAGCTTGTTTGAACCTTTAATTTCTATCCTAATTTACCTAACTAATAAGCCAAGATTAAGCTGTTTGGAAAATATGATTCACTAACTTATCAACAGTAAATTTAAAACTAATTAGTCATGATTAAGCTATATGACTAACTAGAAGTGTGTTTTTTAGGAGTGGCATTTGAGCTTGCACACTTTCAGACTTTATTTCTCTTTTTTGGTATGGGGCTGTACCTTTCTTGTTTTACAATTTGCCCTCTTTTCTCTTTTCTATTGTTTTTGGTATTTTTCTTTTTCTTTCAAGACAAAAATCAATCAACTAACTAGATGCTCAAAGTTGAGCTTTATTGACATTCCTATCTAACCTAATCTAACTTGGAATATTTACATGTTTAGCTAATGAACTCTCTTTTCCAGTACAACCAATCTAGTAAGTGATTCCACGATTGGTCCTTCTTCATCTCCTTGGGAAGGCTGGACAAATAGGGCCACTTCCATTCCTTTTGTTTTCTAGAAGCAATGCTAAATAATCTTCTTTCTTTTGGTAATCCAATATTTTTAATAACCTTTATTCCTTCTTCAAATCTCTTCAAGAAGTGAGCATAGGGATCTTGAAATAATGCCTGGCTAAGAGTATTTGGAAGACATGGTTCTCCCAAGATCATTTCTTCTTTCTCCACTAGATCAAGGAAAAAAATTATTTTCAGAAAGAACCTTTTCTTCATCTTCATTATTATCTGAACTGGAGGACTTTTTAGCCCCTTATATTTTCCTTAGCAAGCAAGGGGATAATTTGTTTTATAAGTCTGCAAGGAATTCATTTCCCTTGTAAACACATCATCCTTGCAGCCTTTTCAAATTCCCTACCTTATGACTACTTTCCCTCTGCTGATTATGAGTAACTAAGCCTGCTGATAAGGAAATATGCCCCTAAAGGTTTTGTTCTGCCCTTTGCACCCTTGCAAATGCTTCAGTTTCTCCCTTTGTTCATGTCTAAATTCCCCCTCATTCCCCTATCGTTACCCTTGGCCGGCTTCAAAATGTATTAAAATGGGCCAAAAATCATATTCTCTTCATAGTCCAGGCCTAGCCCCTTTCGGCCTAGCCTATGCACCTTTTCCTCCCACAGAACCCAACGCTGTGACCAAACGCTGGCCTGAAAGGCGCTTGTCCCTTGTGTTTATCGGGCGCTTTCTCAACCGTTGATCCATATAGATCAAACAGAGATCATCTAAACCCGCAACGCTTTTGATTCACCCGTTCAGACCACCGATCACGCCATCGTCGTCCATTCACTGCCAGATCAACGGTTCAGAGTGTATCCGCCACTGTGGTCCCCACTGCACACCATACCATAAAAACAGTCTGGTTTTCATTGCACCGCTAACAGGGGTTGGGTGGTATTTTCCCATTGCCCAGCGATTCCATACAACGATCTACGCGTGGCTCCTGTATGATTTCAAAACCGCCTGCTCATCGCGCATTAACGTTCAGTACAGGATGCGCAGCGATATCGCTGTTAGCCGTCTGATCTGGGATCGCCCATCCAACGGCCATCTCTCATCGGAGCTGCACGCATTTTAGCCCACGGCCACCATACCCCTGGCCCACGATCAATCGCCTCTGACGTGCTTTCCACCGTCGATCTCCTTCAAGATCGGTCGATCTGGATCCATCTACATGGTCCACCGTTGACCGGTCCTGCCATGTCTTTGTCCACGTGTATCATTGCATTTCTCGCCTATCCTTGTGTATATATGCATTCAAAGGTTAATTTTAATGTTTTGAATTAAAATCTCTCTGTGTTTCACCACCTCCACCAGCGTTTTCCTCCACCGTAACCTCTGAATTCATTATCCTCGTCCATGCCATGCTGCCTATCACATTCATCCATGCCACCACCTCCATACGTGTTTTTGGTAACTGTTCTTCTGTTTTGCAGGTTTATCAGGTGGTAAAACCCGCCATGGTGCATATACGCCATTGTAATGGTGCAGTTCACATAGGGGTTGAATTTAGAGCCTAATTTCATAGAAGACTATCCGGAAAGGTGTCCGCATCATAGATTTCATCCAAGGACAGAGTTTAAACTCTACAAACCCTATCCGGTGCCATTAAAAGCTCGAATTTCACAGACAGAGATCGTACAGGAGCAACAGAGAGCTCGAGACAAGAAAATAGAAGACTTTTGAGCTCCTTCAGGGATTTTGGAAGGCAGAGTACCAAAATCAGAAACCCTGTGGATCGTTCAGATGGTTCAATGCACAGAAATATAATACTATCAGGGTTTCCGCATCAGCAGAACGTTCTTCCATGAAAGGACATGGTACACATTGCTGTTTCAATCTACTTTGTGTCTAAAAGAATATTTCCACCCTATCATTCGTCCTGCACCATCAGAAGCATTTGTTACTCGGTATGGTAGACCTTAACATCATTATTTTTCCTGTTGTGCAATTCACCAGAACAATGCAATGAGTACCAAAGATTAACGCTCGGATTAAAACCCGATGGGGCCTCAACTCTCCTACTGCTTCAGATTGTTAATGTTGCATTTAAGTTTATGACTACCACTGTCTTTCCTTTCTCCTATAAGAATCCTAAGGAACATATGGTAAAGGTTGTTGTTCGGCTGCTGCCGTTGCTGTTAGAGGGATTCATTCTGACTGTTAGAAAAGTCTTGGGAGGGATAGCAGAGTAGTTGTTGTGTATTAGGCTAGGAGGAGAATTTTGGATTGTAACAGCCATTGAGCTTAGTGTATGTGATTGGTTTTGCATCAAAGCACATTTCACAGGATCCTGGTCTATTACTATTGGTGATGTTTTCTAACTCTGTTTATTACATTTACATGTTGTTTCATGTTCTACTGGCTTGCATCAAAATATTGGCATAGGATTCACCCTTGTTAGGTGCCCTATGTTTCTGCTCTCCTTGCCTTCAATGTTTTCTGCTGAAAGTGTTATCTAAGGATTGATTTCAAATGATTTAACCATTGTAGTAGTTCCTTACACTGCTAGCTGATGTATGAGTTAAATGGGATCTGTCTTTAGTTGTTATTGTTTGGCTCAAGCTAGAAGATTTGGGAACACTGGGGATTAGAGTTAGCCCTGTTGACTAGGATCCTTGTGCGACCAGCTGGCCTTTCTAAGATCCCTCTGTTTAACTTATCTATGTTTTCCCTTGGAGCATGCTAAAGCTGACCTGGATTTAAATGACCTCTGGTCCAATCTATAAGCTGCGCCTTTGTCCCTCTTTGAAAGTTGCCTTTGAGTATGTCCAAGCAGGTATGGAGTTAAATGACCTCTGGCCTGATCTATAGACAGAAATGGGGTTGCTTTCCTTCTTCCACCTTCTTCCCTTAATGTTCCATTCCATCATCTATCTAAAAAGATCCTTTAGTGTAGATGACTTTCCCTTTGAAAGCATTGGCTATTTGTTGCATGTAATCACCTTTCATGACTCCATAGCCCAATGGATGGCACTTTCTTGACCTATCCCCTTTGCTGAAACATCCTGCTGCGTTACTCCTTTTTCCCATTACTTTCTCAGTCTATGATCTCATGACCAACCCAGCAACCAACCAACCAAATCATTTTAAAACCCCCTCTGTGCTTCATAACTAGCCTAACATCTCAATTTGAGCTTTCAAAGATATATCATTCTTTGTTTTATTGGAGAGATCCCTCTCCGGGTCCAGGAGGGCTAGATCCTAGGGCCCCAAAGTGGTTTGATGTTGTCTCATCTTTTGGTCTTGCCAATCTGGCCAAAACATGGGAACTCCAACATAATGGTGACCCCACTAGGGATCTGAGTGCATTACACCCTAAACATTCTTAGGCATTCAAAACCTATAATCTTTGGTTAGGTTGGCAGTTAAACAGTCCCATTCACACACCAACCTCTACACCATTTGTTGTGTTTTCCCATACTCTTGGACAGAGTCTGGAAGGGGCCAGGTAGCCTCCAGATCTCACACTCTTTCAGAGGTGACATATCTAGTAAATTCCCTCCCAGTTAATCTCTGGTTATATTTTGTTGTGTTTGGAAGATATCCTTGAAAAGGGACATCTCATAAGCACTGTGGTGGACAGTGTACCCTCCAAAAACATCCTAAACCCTCCACCTGGCGACTCCATAGTTCCTAAACGTTTTAAAGACTCCACTGGTGATCAGTAGGCCGCTGATTATCTTGGTTCACATTAGACTCCACTAGGAGACCAACCTCCATAACAACATCAACCACAGTAGAAGTAACAAGTAGGGTTAAGCTAATTGGTCAGAAAACAACATTATGGCTTCTAGAACCATTCATACAAGAGCTTATCTTAACCCCGACCCACCTGAAATAGTTGAAAATCCTGAGAGTATCCTCAAGGGAGCTCCTACACCTAAAAGACAAACTATTTCCAACCACATCCATAGAGCTAATTCTGCACCAAAAGATCTTACAGCTCTATCACACTTTCACCTCGACCTAGACCTACCTAGTAGATTACCTAGAGCTAGGTCATTCAGTAGCTTAGACTGGCCAGACCCTGAGCTTCCTGGTTCACCACCCCAAAGTGGTAGACACCTAGGGAGTAGACAGACCTCTCCATCTACACCTTCGAATAAACATTTCATACAAAACATGGGGCTCAGTCACCTTAGGTCTTCTCATCAGTCTTCTGCTGGTCATAATATCCCTTTCATCCATCTACCAGCTTCCCAAGTTAACCCTTTACCTCATTAAAACATCATCATGGTAGCCTGGTATGCACCTCTAGTTTTACCTCAGCCTCTAGTACCCTTACCAAATGATTATCAGTCAAAGATCCCACACTTCACTACAAAAGAGTCCATCACGGCCCAACAACATGTAGATAAGATGGAAGATTCTTTTGACTACATGGAAATAGATGATGATACAGTCAAAATGAGAATCTTTTCCCAAAGCTTAGGGGGTGATGTGAAGAAATGGTTTAAAGGCTTACCTCCAGGTAGCATAAATGACCTCCCAGCTCTATATCAGACTTTTATAAACAAATGGGAAACTAGGGAAAATCCTCGCCAGCTCCTAGCAGAATATATGACCCTCAAAAGAAACGCAAGAGAGAGTGTCCATGATTACACAACAAGGTTTAATAGCATTTATAATGCCCTCCCTCCACATATGAAACCTCCACAAGGCATGGCTCTAGAGAAATACCCTGAAGGTTTCGATGCTGACATGGCCTATGAGCTTAGAGATAAGGAATACAACACATTGGAGGACATGCAGAAAGGATCAGTGAACATAGAGGCAAATCTGATTGAAAAAAGAGAAAGACTGAATTCTGAGAGAAGGGTAACATAGAAAGATGACAATGTAGCTTCCACATCTAACCAAAATTATGATAAGCTGTCTAAAAATGTGGAAAGGTTACAGAAAATGATGGAAAAAATGGTTGTCACAGTCGGTAACCAGAATAGAAACCAAAACTAGAACCAGAACTTTAGAAGAAACAATAACACTCCCAATAGACAAAGAGAGTCAGATCAACAAGTTAATTCCCCCATTTCAAGAGAACTTTCTTGATGAAGATGAGGGGATCATAGAAGAGTCTGAGGGAAACACAATAAACATGTTTGAAACGGAATATTCAATCCATAACTGTTACTCAGAAGAGGATCATCCCTCACCCTCTGGTCGGGAGGAGGAATGGTTAGAATCCGAAGATTACAGATTAGGATTTGAGAATTCCATGATGCAGGTCAGAGAAAAATATGAACTTAGAAGCAAAAAGAGCCAAGAAAATTCCAAACCCAAAGCTTCTGAGACTACCATCAAAAAGAGGCCTGAGAAAAATTCTAAAGCAACTACTGAAACCAACAAATCAGCAGCTGAGAGTTCTGGAAATAATAGAGAAAGGGACAACCAAAACACTGATATGCTAGGTAAACCAGCTAGTAGCACTAGCACTACAGTTAGTGCTCCTGATAAAATTGTCACAAACACTGTACATAATGAGAATCAACCCACTGATTTAGCCACTAAGGCAGTGGCAAATAGAACAGAGTTGAGCATTCCCAAGAGTCAGTCCACTTTCAGTTTGGAGAGTGAGATTGCAAAAATTAAAATCTCTGTCCCACTTTCTGAGCTGGCCACTCAGGATGTATATAAAGGCCAAATTTTTAAGGCTTTTAACCTTAGTGAGAATTTTGACTCCATGAATCTGAACGATGATCAACCTGCCATTCTGTTTGGACCTAAGATATATGAGAAGTTTCAAGAAGGGGTAGTCCCACCTTTTTATATCAGTCTCAACATTCATGATAAGATCCCTCACAATGCAATGCATGATTCTGGTGCATCACACAACCTAATGCCCAACGTAGTTATGGAAAGACTAGGTCTAGAGATAACCAGACCCTACAAGGACTTATACTCATTTGACTCTAGCAGAGTAAAATGCTTGGGCTTGATTAAATATTTATGTGTGAGTTTGACCCAGATCCTAGCAAAATGTATGGTCATGGATGTGGTGGTGGCAGATGTGCCACCCAAATATGGCATGCTATTATCAAGATATTGGGGAGCCAAGCTGCAGGGTAAAATGCATATGGATGGCTCATATGCCACTATTCCTATCTTTGGCCAGCCTAGAAAACTGTATAAGGAGGCACAGATGAAGTTCCTAGTCAGTAGCCCTGAGAAACCAGAAAATTCACCTGTTTATTCTATACATACAGACCTTGACTCCTTCATCTTTTGTAACGATGAATCCTTAGAAGGTCCATGGTCCCAAAATAGGGATACGAATGAAGGAACAGAGGCTATGAATTTCAACATAATTGCTGCCCTAGATTTAGAAGAGAACGAAGAAGAAAACCGTAATGAAACTTGTAGGATATGCGGTGGAGACATAACCCTGAGTGAACAAGAAACAGAGTGTAAACAACCCTCTGGCCAGGTCCCTGAAACTCATACACTGCACGAGGAACAAAACGATCCACAACCCAATACAGACCCTGTAGAGCATTATAATGGCGAACCCAGCCATAGGGAAAGGAATGATAATGAGACCAAAGGTGAACCCCTGTGGGTATGAACTTTTATGGGTCATGCACCAAGAGAACTGCTAGAGCAGGGGTGTGGCTAAATAACACAGAAAACGGCTATGCAGAGAGCCACTCTTGCAACTTGCGCTTCAAATGCGTGAACAATATTGCAGAGTATGAGGCTCTAATCTTAGGTTTAAATCTGTTGAAAAAATTAGGAGCCCGTAGGATAAATGTGCGTGGGGACTCTGAGCTGATTATTAAATAGGTGAATGGTGAATACACAGCGAAACATCCTAGGCTGAGAGCATATAGGAATGACACTATAGATCTTCTGAAAACGTTTGTGGAATACAAATTAGTGTTCGTACCTAGGGGTAAAAATGTCATTGCAAATGGATTAGCTTTCCTAGCCAGTTCCTACCCCAAGACTCCCAGTGACCAACAGATCATCATTCAAACCAAATTTAGACCTAATGTACCAGACAACGAAAAATATTGGCAGGTTTTCGAAGGTGATAAACAGATCGAAAATTTCCTGGTAGGCAAAAACGAGTTTGAATTTTCTGATTCAGATTCCCAACCTGACAATAGCTACCTAAATGAAGAATCCTCAGATGAGGAAGAAACACCTTGTAATATAAAAATAAACTCTTTAGATGAAAAGACTATAAGTCCAGGCGGAAAATGTGAAAATGCAAATAGTGAAGAAATGGAGGTACTGCAGGCCAAAGATAAGAATATACCCAGAGGCTTGGCACCCTTAGAGAACCTCTTTGACTTTGATGATGTGGAAAAAAATCCAGCTATAGAACACGCAGACTCTGACGTGGAAGAATGCAACATAGGCACTGAAGATAAGCCCAAAAAGATTAAACTGGCTAAGTCTTTACTAGCAGACATGAAGAAAAAATACATTGACCTTTTCAAGGAATTAATTGATGTGTTTGCCTAGATTTATTAAGACTTGAAGGCCTATGACACAAACATCATTCAACACAAGATACCCCTGAAAGAAAATTAGAAACCCTTCAGACAAAAACTTCGCAGAATCAATCCTAAACAACTTCCTGCAGTAGAAAAAGAAATTAAGAAGATGTATGAAGCAGGTATAATTGTGCCGGTGAGATTCTCTGATTGGGTATCAAACTTAGTGGCTGTGAGGAAGAAAACAGGGGAAATCAGACTGTGTATAGACTTCAGGGATCTTAATAGAGCCTCACTCAAGGAAAATTACCCTTTGCCAAAAATGGAACATATTCTTCAGAGGGTAGTGGGCTCTAAAAGGATCTCCCTACTAAATGGTTTCTCCGGCTATAAACAAGGCTTAGTAATCCCAGAAGACCAACTCAAAATAGATTTTACCACTCCATGGGGTACCTTAATGTATGTAAATATGCCTTTTGGATTGATGAATGCTGGAGCCACTTTCCAAAGAGTGATGGACATATATTTTTCAGATGAGATAGGGCACTTCATTGTTATCTACCTAGATGAAATAACAGTGTTTTCCAAGACTGAAGAAGAACATCTGAAACATCTGAGAAATTTTTTTGAAAAATGTAGAAGGTTTGGTCTATCCCTGAACCCTAAAAAGACTATCTTTGGGCTACAGGAGGGTAAACTCCTTGGCCATATTATATCCGAGAAGGGAATCAGGATAGACCCACAGTGAGTTGAGGGAATACTATAGATCACACACCCAAGAAAAATCAAGGAATTACAGTCCTTCATTTGGAAGATTAACTTCCTTAGGAGGTTTATCCTGAATCTAGCTGAACACCATAGGAACATGACTAACATGCTGAAGAAAGGTGAAGGATTTAAATGGACTGTCGGAGCTAAAAAATATTTTGAATCAGTGAAACTTGCACTTACCCAAGCTCCTGTTCTAATCAGCCCAAATTTCTCAAAGGACTTCCTGATTTTCTCCTTTGCCTCTAAACACATGGTGGCTACAGTCTTGCTGTAGAAAAACACAGAGGGAATGGAACATCCAATTGCCTTCTTTAGCAAAGCACTCAGAGATGCACCCTTGAAATACAACATCATGGAGAAACATGCCTATGCTCTAATTAAGGCCTTGAAAGACTTCAGGGTGTACATATTGTATTCTCACACCATAGCTTATGTGCCCAACATCATAGTCAAAGATATACTATCCCAAGACCCAGATGGGAAAAGGGGCAAATGGATAGCTGTGATCTTAGAGTACGACCTTGAGATAAAACCCACCAAACTGATTAAAGGTCAGGGCTTAGCACGACTGATGGCTGAATCGAACTTACGAGCCCTAAACATTAACATGATAAATACCTTGGATGAGCAACAAGAATTGCATGATCCCACTGTTGAGGAAAAGTTTCAGAGCTCTCCTTGGTATTTTGACATTTTATATGTGCTTACACACCTCAATGCCCCTCTCGAACTATCAAAGACCAAGGCCAGATTCTTAAAGCTAAAAGCCAGAAATTACGGCATTCTGAATGAAAACTTATACTGGAAGAATCCTAATGGCCTATTGCTTAAATTCTTGCCTGAGAATGAGGCAGAGGGGGTTAAACAAGACTTCCACGCTAGAGAATGTGGAGGCCACCTGAGTTGGAAAGCCACTACGAACAAAATACTTAGAGCTGGCTACTATTGGACCACACTCTTCAATGATGTCCATAAAATGATAGTTTCCTGCCATAAATGCCAGATCTTTGAAGGAAAAAGAAAACTCATCCCTTTACCCCTACAACCCATCATTGTCGAAGGTCCCTTTCTGCAATGGGGCCTAGATTTCATAGGGGAGATTCACCCTATTGCTTATGCACAACACAAATGGATCCTAACAGCCACAGATTACTTCACTAAGTGGATAGAGTCCATACCCACTAGGAATGCCACCGATTCAGTCATCATTAGTTTCCTAAAAGGTCACATCCTCTCTCAGTTTGGCTGCCCAAGGAAAATAATCATTGATAATGCTACTGCTTTCGGATCCAAAAAGATGGTCGATTTTTGTCACAGGTATCAAATATCACTTGGTCATTCAACTGCCTATTACCCTCAAGGTAATGGATTAGCTGAATCTTCAAACAAGAGCCTGGTGATCATCATCAAAAAGATGTTGGAAGAGAACAAAAAATCATGGCATAACAAATTATTACATGCTTTGTGGGCTGACAGGCTTACAACAAAGAAGTCCATTGGCATGTCACCATTTCAGCTTGTCTATGGTACAGAAGCAGTTTTCCCTACCAGCCTTGGGATACCAATTATCAAACTGGTCCAGGAGATCCAAATAGAAGAAGATAATATGGTAAGGAGAATAAACCAAACAATTCATCTCCAGCAAACAAGGGAAGAGGTCTACAAAAGAGCAGTGAAAGTTCAGGAGAATATAAAGAAACTGTTTGAAAAAAGAACCAAAGCTGCTGACTTCAAAGTTGGATATAAAGTTCTGGAGTGGGATTCAAGAAGAGAGGATAAAGGAAAGCACAACAAATTTGACAGTTTGTGGCAAGGTCCATACCTCATCCAGGCCATTGTGGGTCCCAATGCTTTCTTCTTACAAGAATTAGATGGCACCGAGCTGTTTGGGGGTCCTGTCAATGGCAGGATGCTCAAACATTACTTCTATTGATTTACAATTTCCAGTTTCCATTTCCGTTGTACATACCATTGCAGTTTTTATTTTCAAGTAAAAGAGAAAAAATGTTTCAAAAAACAGAGAAAAGGGAGAGGTTCAGACATGCTTAAAACATCAACCTCTGATGTGAAAAATATTGGCGCTAATAATCTCAAAACCTGAGCCAAAGAAAGTAAAAGCATATGGTCCTAACACGCTAAAAATCTAGACCAGCAAAGCGAAAAAGGAATCAGCTCTAACATGCGTAAAACCAGAGCTGAAATAAAGAAAAGAAATGACTCTAACATGCTCAAATCTTGAGTCACAAAAAGGGGAGAAGGATACTTCAAGTTTTGGATCTCAAGCCTTCACAATTTTTTTTTCAAGTTTTCTACAAATTTTGTCCATGTGCAACTGTCTTTATGCCTTGGATCCACAACAAGTCAGACAGTCTAATCCTGGCTTGAATTTTTTTCCATTTCCTGTCTTGGAATGTAGAGAAGAAATCTGCTGGACAGTTTAATCCCAGCAAATATTAGATTAGGTAGAGAAACATATGAGACCAACAGTCTAATCTGGTCTCATGGAGTATTAAAGGTAGATTTAGAATAGGTTTGCTTTTTGTTTAAAAAATAAATGATGTAAAGGGTTTGCTAGCTCAAATACACCCTAGAAGAAGAGAAAATGCTAGGACTGTAGTGTGGGTAGGTAGTTTTTTGGAGAAAGTTTCCTGATGATGTAATGTTTTCATATTGTGGCAGCTGTTCAAAGAAAGAAAGGGATGTGCCAAGCAGCAGGCACCTGGCCTACACCAAAGATCTACTCTCTGAATTCTTGACTCCTTCAAGAAGAAGCCATCCCCATGTGGAGCCACTGTTAGCCCCTTATATTTTCCTTAGCAAGCAAGGGGCTAATTTGTTTTATAAGTCTGAAAGGAATGCATTTCCCTTGTAAACACATCATCCTTGCAGGATTTTCAAATTCCCTACCTTATGACTGCTTTCCCTCTGTTGATTATGAGTAACTAAGCCTGCTGATAAGGAAATATGCCCCTAAAGGTTTTGTTCTGCCCTTTGCACCCTTGCAAATGCTTTAGTTTCTCACTTTGTCCACGTCTAAATTCCCCCTCATTCCCCTATCGTTACCCTTGGATGGCTTCAAAATGTATTAAAATGGGCCAAAAATCATATTCTCTTCATAGTCTGGGCCTAGCCCCTTTCGGCCTAGCCTCCTCACCTTTTCCTCCCATAGAACCCAACGCTGTGACCAAACGTTGGCCCGAAAGGCACTTGTCCCTTGTGTTTATCGGGCGCTTTCTCAATCGTTGATCCATATATATCGAACGACGATATTCTAAACCCGCGGTGCTCATGATTCACCCGTTCAGACCACCAATCGCACCATCGTCGTCCATTCACCACCAGATCAACGGTTCGGAGTGTATTCGCTGCTGTGGTCCCCGCCGCATGCCATACCATAAAAACAGCCTGGTTTTCATTGCACCGCTAATAGGGGTCGGGCAGTATTTTCCCATTTCCCAGCGATTCCATACAACGATCGACATGTGGCTCATGTATGATTTCAAAACCGCCTTCTCATCGCACATTAACGTTCGGTACAGGATGCGCAGCGATATCGTTGTTAGCCGTCTAATCTGCAATCGCCCATCCAACAACCATCGCTCATCGGAGATGCGCGCGTTTTAACCCATGGCCACCATACCCTTGGCCCATGGTCAATCACCTTTGACGTGTTTTCCACCATCGATCTCCTTTAAGATCAGTCGGTCTAGATCCATCTGCATGGTCTGCTATTGACCGGTCCCGCCACGTCTCTGTCCACGTGTGTCATTACATTTCTCGCCTGTCCCTGTGTATATATGCATTCAAAGGTTAATTTTAATGTTTTGCATTAAAATCTCTCTGTGTTCTTCCACCTTCACCATCATTTTCCTCCACCGTAACCTATGCATTCATTATCCTCATCCACGCCACGCTGCCCATCACGTTCATCCATGCCACCACCTCCATATGTGTTTTTGGTAACTGTTCTCCTGTTTTGCAGGTTTATCAGGTGGTAAAACCCACCATGGTGCATATACGCCATTGTAATGGCACAGTGCACAGAGGGGCTGAATTTAGAGCCTAATTTCACAGAAGACTGTCTGGAAAGGTGTCTGCATCATAGATTCCATCCAAGGATAGAGTTTAAGCTCTGCAAACCCTATCTGGCACCATTAAAAGCTCGAATTGCATAGACAGAGATCGTACAGGAGCAGCAGAGAGCTCGAGATAAGAAAATAGAAGACTTTTGAGCTCCTTCAGGGATTTTGGAAGGCAGAGTACCAAAATCAGAAACCCCATGGATCATTCAGACGGTTCAATGCACAAAAATATAATACTATCAGGGTTTCCGTATTAGCATAACGTTCTTCCATGAAAGGACATGGTACACATTATTGTTTCAGTCTACTTTGTGTCCAAAAGAAGATTTCCGCCCTATCAGTCGTCCTGCACCATCAGAAGAATTTGTTACTCGGTATGGCATACCTTAACATCATTATTCTTCCTGTTGTGCAATTCACCAAAACACTGCAACGAGTACCAAAGATTAACGCTCAGATTAAAACCCGATGGGGCCTCAGCTCTCCTACTGCTTCAGATTTTTAATGCTACATTTAAGTTTATGACTATCACTATCTTTCCTTTCTCCTATAAGAATCCTAAGGAACATATGGTAAAGGTTGTTGTTCAGCTATTGCCGTTGCTGTTAGAGGGATTCATTGTAATTGTTAGAACAGTCTTGGGAGGGATAGCAGAGTAGTTGTTGTGTATTAGGCTGGGAGGATAATTTTGGATTGTAACAGCCATTGAGCTCAGTGTATGTGACTGGTTTTGCATCAATTAATCAAAGCACATTTCACAGGATCCTGGTATATTACTATTGGTGATGTTTTCTAACTCTATTTATTACATTTACATGCTATTTCATGTTCTACTAGCTTGCATCAGAATATTGGCAAAGGATTCACCCTTGTTAGGTGCCCTATGTTTCTGCTCTCCTTGCCTTCAATGTTTTCTGCTAAAAGTGTTATCTAAGGATTGATTTCAGATGATTTAACCAGTGTAGTAGTTCCTTATGCTGCTAGCTGATGTATGAGTTAAATGGGATCTGTCTTTAGTTGTTCTTGTTTGGCTCAAGCTGGAAGATTTGGGAACACTAGGGATTACAGTTATCCCTGTTCACTAGGATCCTTGTGCGACCAGATGGCCTTTCTAAGATCCCTCTGTTTAACTTATCTATGTTTTCCCTTGGAGCATGCTAAAGCTGACCTGGAGTTAAATGATCTCTAGTTCAATCTATAAGCTGCCCCTTTGTCCCTCTTTGAAAGTTGCCTTTGAGTATGTCCAAGCAGGTCTGGAGTTAAATGAACTCTGTCCTAATCTATAGATAGAAATGGGGTTGCTTTCCTTCTTCCACCTTCTTCCCTTAATGTTCCATTCCATCATCTATCTAAAAATATCCTTTAGTGTAGATGACTTGCCATTTGAAAGCCTTGGCTATTTGTTGCATGTAATCACCTTTCATGACTCCATAGCCCAATGGATGGCACTTTACTGACCTATCCCCTTTGCTGAAACGTCCTACTACTTTGCTCCTTTTTCCCATTACTTTCTTAGTCTATGATCTCATGACCAACCCAGCAACCAACCAACCAAATCATTTTAAAACCCCCTCTGTGCTTCATAACTAGCCTAACATCTCAATTTGAGCTTTCAAAGATATATCATTCTTTGTTTTATTGGAGAGATCCCTCTCCGAGTCCAGGAGGGCTAGATCCTAGGGCCCCAAAGTGGTTTGATGTTTTCTCATCTTTTTGTCTTGCCAATCTGGCCAAAACATGGGAACTCCAACAGGACTCATCATATATTGAAGTGTTTTCCTCTTGTAGTCTTGGTATGCTCTGATTCAGTGTACTGTACTCTTTGAAGAGATCATTATATTCTTGAGCAAGGGTATCTCTTATTACCTCAACTCTTTCAGGAGAAGGCTCCTTATCTTCATCCTGCTCAAGAAATTCCTCTTTCTTCTCAACCTCAACATTACAACTAATAGATTGCTGATTCCCAATTATGTGAAAGCTATTTCTGATGGATTGGATTGGCTAATTGTTTCTTTCAAGATGATGATAATGAAATTCATGACACCAATCAATTGTTGATTTCCCTGCATGATTAGTTTCTGTTTGGAGCTCATCATCATCATCATACTGATCAGAAGTTGAAAAATCATTAGTATACACAATTTCACCAATAAAACATATTGGGTTATCAATTTGTTTCTCTCTTAGTTGATCTACAAGTTTATTTTTTGTTTAAAGACAACAAGGTTTGGTAGGTGGATGAGAAGAATTGTTTTGTTCAAATGAAGGTTTGGAGGCTGGCTGTCTATTCAATATTAGATCGATCTCTTCTTCTGTTAAGAGAGAAGGAATTTTCTTTTTGCTTAGGACATATGTACAACAGTCTTCTTTCTCTTGTGTTGGCTGATTTTGAGGCCTGATGTCTTCTTGAGCCTCTTCCAAGGGATCTTCATTTGTGTTTGCAGGGGAAATTTGAGGATTCTATTCTTTTTCCTGGTCTACCTCAGTTTTAAACAACTCCTCATGATTTTTGTGACAATAATTTAGAATATGGGATTCAAGAGTTGTTTCTACCAGATTATTAGGATGCCATTCTTCTTTAATAATCTGAAATGAGTCATGACATAAAGGCAAAGACTCTAGTTCTGTTGTCTCTTCTCCTATTTCAAATTTTGTGAGTTCAAGATGGCTTGTGTTTTCCTCAAGGCACTACTTACTATTATTTTTTACAATTTGGTCATGAAGTTCTCTTAATAGCATTGTACAAGATATAGGTAGGTAATTAGGAATTTCCTGACAACCTTCTTCATTTCTTTCTTTGTAATTTTGTTCATCATACATATCTTGTAGCATTTGAATTTGTTCTTGATTTGAAAGAAGCATGGGCTACTCTAGATCATCAATATTTAAATTAGTCTCATACCTTTCAATTATTTTTCCAAGCATGTACACCATATTTTCCATCATGATCAATAGTTTTTCTTTAATGTTTTCTCTATAATCTTGCTCACCTTCTTCTATTAAGTCTTGATCATCATCTATATATTGCTCATTGTCTAGGTCTTGTAGTGGTTGAGTTTGTGTTTGATATGGGAAAATCATAAGTTGCTTAGGATAATCAACATCTATATCATCCTCATGACTTTCCAATATTTTATCAAGTATGTACACTATTTTCCCAATTAGGTTCAATAATGTGTTTATTTTAGCTTCTCTGTCCATACTTGGATCCATGTTTGTAATAAAGAGATCACTGTATCTTTCTAACCATTTCAGAGTCCTTTACTAGTCGAGTCATTAGGTATTTTGGAAGGTGAGGAGTCACCAGGTGGAAGATTTTGAACTTTTTTATCAACCAATAGCATGATTTGGTTTGCTCAATGCATTCCCAAAGGAGTTTACAAAGACTAGAAGGGTAATAGGCCTTCTGGAGGCCAGTGGAGTCACCAGGTGGAAAATTTTTAGCTTTTGTAAAGGTAAAATGTTTTATGGTTCCACCAACATGTTTATTATGAAGTCAAACTAAATATTTTGGGTTTTTATGAGTTTCTATGGTTTTTTGAAATACTAATGAGTTTATAAGAGCTTGCTAAGAAACTATGAACTCAGTGGTCCCACCGTGATCGCCATTATGTTGGGTGGCGATGATGTGGCTAATAATCACTGGATATTCTTGAAAATAAGGGATTTATGGAGTCCTAAGGGGTACTTAGATTGTCACTAACTCAGAAGGGTCCCACTGTGATCGCCATTATGTTAGATAGTGCTTGAAGAAGGCTACTTATGTTATACTTGACAGGGAGTGTTTCTTTTTAAAGATTTTACTCAGTGTCCCATCATGATCGCCATTAGTTGGTCCCCCATGTTTTGATAGTTTGGAAAATCAAAAGATAAGGCAACATCAGAACCAATATTTAGAGTTACAGGATCTAATCCTCTTTCTCTTAGAGAGGGATCTCTCAAATTATTTGTTTTTTTTTCGCAAAGGTTTAACTTGTGTGCTTTGAGTATTGGTTTTAGACTAGTTATTAAGTGCAAGTGTTTGTTTGTTTGTTTGGTTGAATTGATATAGTAGAACATAAAAGGTCTAGGAAAGATAGATAGAAAGGGGAAATGTCAGTTTCATTGGGCAATGGAGTCAAAAAGAGGTTATGATGCACTTATCAATGGATATGGGATATCAAAGGGAAAATTTAACTTGGCCACATGATCCTTTATTTTATGAATGAGACGGACATTAATGGTTTAGAAAAGAGTAGTTCGATTCTCAACAAAGGGAATTTGAAAGCACAACTTGAACAATAAAGAGTTGTTTAATTGACAAGGCTAACCATGAATTCTACAAACCACACTTTAAGCAAATAATGACTTCAAAACAACTTTTAAAATGAAATCTAAGATTCGGGGAACACCCTATTTCCTCAAAGATTTTATTTTAAATGACTTCAGAAAACATAAAAGATTCATTGATAATTATGGTCATAGAAGAGGGAACACTTAAATACATCTATGATCACAACTATAAATACCTTTAAGACCACTGTTCAAGAAAGGACAAAGGGCATGATCAAAACAAACCTCCTTGGCTCACTGTAAACAAAGATAATTCAAAGGGAGACTTCAATAACAGCCTTTAAGTGGTAGCAGACAAGCAGGGAGAACCATAAATCATGCTGAAACCAAATATTCAAACTATTAGAGAAATAAACAAGAATGAGGACTAAAGAGAGAGATTAAAGACTCTAAAATACCTCAGCAGAAGAAAACATAAAACAGTAAAGGATAAACAGGTCTAAGGTGCTTCCAAGAGTCATTTCTTAGACTAAAACTTTCAACCTACTATATTAAGAATTTATGGAACATAATGAAAATAGGGGAAAACATTAAACAGCTCAGAATACTTCACCAACAGCCAAGCTCATGGATCCAATGATAGAGACTTCTCAAGAACAAGCATGCAAAAACATCATCAGGACTTCCAAGACTTCAATTTCTTCTTCAACTTCAACAGACTACGTATTATTTCAGAGAGTTTCAGTATTACAACTAGTGATAAACCAACCCTTTACAATGGACTCCTCAATAAGTTTTTATAGAAGGATGAGGAGGTCAAAAGAGAGAAAAGATCTTCTGAGTTTAATTAATATAGTTAATTCTTCTCGCCCTTTGAGGGGCTCAAGGGAGAATTTTACAGATATTTTCCTGTATTAATTGGTTTACATTAAGTATTTAAGCTTGTTGGAAGCTTTTGTTGACTTTAAGGCTCTGTGTCATCTCTATAGTAGCTCAGCAGATATTTTGCAATAAGTTCTTTGGCTAAATTAACTATTCGGTTGTCGTGAGGCAAATATCCTCTGTTCTGGTCATTACTCGGCCTCTATTGAATGCTTTGAGGCTACAGGTGGAAATCCGGTAGCTGAGAGGATTCAATTATCCTCTGATGTGGTGGTGGAGGCATCTCTGTGTGATAGATATTTTTGATTTTCTTTAAATGTGTTTAATTTAGTGGATTAGGCTTCTAATTTTCGATCTTAGTCGTAATCCACTCCAAACTATATAATCAATGTTTAATTCTTCATCTCTGTTGTGTTTGGGTCTTTGATAGTGATACTCTTTATTTCAATTATGCATTGCTATGTCTTTTTGATGTGCAGGCATGTAGAGGGTCCTTATGGCATCAGTGCTCATGATGCACTGATGAAACGTGGTATGGAACCTCGCAGGTGGATACTATTTAATGTATGAAGACCAGGAGGATTTTCATCCTCAGCTTTCACTTTTCCTTTAAATTATTTGAAAAACCTTTAAAACCTGCATAAAACAATAAAAATTAGAAAATCCTGCATAGATTTGGGTCAAATTGCTTTGGAGGTTTCATATTAGGTTGCAACCGTTGGATGAAAGCATCCAACGGTGGAGATTCACTTGTGGGGGTTAGAAGGAGGCGGCTTGGAAGAATGGTGTAAGATCAAGTCCGAACCGTTGATCTGTGTTGATCAACAATCGAGATCAACCAAAGTAATACAATGGAGAAGGGCCACTTTTTATGAAAACAGAAGAAATACAAAGGAAATGGGGTTAAAATCCTTTGGCGAAGAAAAATGCATTGAAAGGGAAATTGGGTTTTCCCGGATGAATCTGGGTCATTGGATGAGATCGAATCCCAAGATCAACGTTGGAGATTTCTCTTTGAAGGCCCTTGGTGCAGGTGGATGGCGATAGTGTATGGCTAGATTAGATCTGAACCGTTGATCTGCAGAGATCAACGGTGGGGAGTGCACATGATAAATCATAATGCAAATGGGGGAAAGTGGTTTTGGGAGGGAAAATCGGCAGTATCACGCGGCAAAAAGGGAGAAAGGTGGTTTCACCTTTTTGAACGCGATATGCATTAGAAGGTGACACGTGGAATTTGAATACCACCCATATCACGTAGCCCTCTGAGAATTAACGTTCATGCTTGAATCTGCGCGAAAATGCGTGCTAGCCATTGGCTCTGAGGTCTTAGATCGAATGGTCGGGAGTGAGCGCAATATCGGCAAGATGCGCAGGTAGATAGCATGGTAGAGTGGTTTTATTACAGGCCGTCGGATCAAAGATTGGATGGCTGAGATTAAATCTGGAGGGAGGCAGGACCCACGGGAGTTGAGCCTGTCAGGATAAATCTGGGCTGTTGGATCAAGAAAATGGATGGCTCAGATTGATCTTAGAGGTTAACGAAATAATATAAAAGGCAGAGAAAAGTTTTTAATATGAGCCATTGATCTACAGAGATCAACGGTTGAGATCTGCTCGGAAAACATTATGAAGAGGGGGTGTATGTTTTTAACCAAGGTTGGGAGATGCAATCTGGACCGTCGGATCTGGATGTATGGACGATTCAGATCTAATCGGAAGGTTCACGATCGGCGGGGAAATGGACATGGGAGCGCCGAAGCGATTGACTGTGGGCTGTTGATCTGCAGATCAGATCGACGGTGGATATTTGAATCGGAGGAGTTTCCAATCAGAGGGGGAGCAATAAAATATTACAATGCACCAATGGAAATATTCGATGCGATACAGCACTGGCCGTTGATTGGTCCAAGATCAATGGTGGAAAAGGGTTTAACCAATGATTGGCAGGCCCCTTTATAATATAAAAAAGGAAAAATTTTATTGAATACAAAGGTTAAATGGCCTTGGGGTGGGTTATATATAAGGCTTGGCGCCAGACTACGGGGGCCTTAGGATATATGAACAAGTGAATGGGACCAAGGCTTAAATACAAAGATCCAATCGGCATCAGAACGAAGGAGATGGCCTTTTCAATCTACCCATTTGTAAAATCTCTGATGTGAGATTATATGGACCGTTGATCGTGGAAACAAATCAACGGTCTTTCCATTAAAAAACATTGCGCCAGTGAATTTAGTTAAAACCATAGGAAGAGGGGTTTTTATGTATTTACAAAGGAAAAAAGCATCGGGGAAATGGTGTATATGAAGTGTTAAGCGCCCGATTGTGGGCCTTGTGGTTATATAAGGTGGTAATAAGATCGGGGGTTTATATACAAAGGACTAATCACATCAGAGGCTTTTAACATCGTAAACATACTTGCGCACTCCAATTATTTCCGATGCGATAAGCACCTGATGGGTCTAGCTCCTAGTTCTAGGGCGTGGGCACATTTGGGGAAGTGGTTTAGGACTTAGCCCAAAGGGGCTTGAGCCTATGGTTAAAAAACTTATTTTTTATGAAAATTTTCAAGGTTTTTGATGCATTTGGGGGTTTCGGTAAGGTTCAAAATTGAGTTTCAAACCTTATAAAAGGGATTTTGTGAAAGGAAAGAGGGGAATACATGAAAAATGAAGGATTTTCATGGGGAATAAGAGAATAAAATGAAGGTTGGTTTTGAGTGGAGGTGACGCAACAACAGTGCTGAAAGGTCCCCCAACAAAGAGTGCGGTCCCGTGACTCTGTCAACCAACCCCTATGGCAATTATATTTACTTATCTATGCTCCCCGACTTGCATACATATATATATATATATAGAGATATATATATGTATATCCTAACCCTTGTATTTTTTAGAACCTTCGCAAATTGATATCTCGTGCCTTAGGTATATATTTCCGACTTTATAATAGAGTTATAGCCGCTTGTTTTATATATACATATGAAACCTTATCTACATAGTCCAACGCATCTAACTCTATAACAAGTCGCAACTCGGGCCCCACCTTATATGTCAATTGTTAATCAATCAACCGCTCATACCTTAGGTTAATTCCCATGCTTCTTCATTAAACTTCACACGTCTTCCTCCCGCTCCCGCCGTCTGATCTCCTTCGCCCCGATCAACGGCTCGGGTGCATTTCACTGCGCGTCCCCCGTCAGACTTTAACGTGTGAAATTTCACGTTAAAAAAACCCACTTGGGACACGCGGAATATTCCCTATGGAATCGCTGCCCGACCCATGTATACCGCTTAACGTCGAGAGGCGGTGCAGAATAGGGCAATCCGCCCTTGGAAATCCACTGTGGTTTTGTTGTACAGTGATTAACCAAGGCTATGCACTTGGGTTGCTCTCTCTCTTGTACATCTTAACTTGGGTTACTACCTCCGGTTAGTCTCGGTCCCGACCTTAATTTAACAAAGCAAGTTATTCTTTCGCATGGGAATTCCGCGAATATTATTGCGGATTCATTATGCAGTCCACACCTACGAGGGAGTTAAATCCACAGGGTTTTCCAATAATCTTCACGGGAGTTCAAAGGCAATCCAACCAATTCACGAGCATACAATGACAGAGAATGGAGTTACCAGTGGACAATCGCTTCCGAATCAACGAAGTTATCCTAACCGACAATTCAAGAATATGGATAGACAACAAAGATTGAAATTCATTCAATTGGAAGCCATTGTTCTTACACAGAGTTTACTGCAGAGATTATCTTTCTTCTTCTCTCGCTCTCGCTCTCCTCTGTTTTCAATTACATCCGAGAATACATTTATACATATACACATATGAATATTCGGTTCCTATGAGAGGACCGTTCTAGAATTCAAAAGTTTCTTACAATAATTCAACTAACTGAAACATGACAGACAGGAAAAATAACTATTCAGATTCTACAACTCTTAACTACTCTAAAACAAAACAGTCAGCTGAGGTATTGACACCTAGCTGTTACAATTTTGGGGGTTTCGAACCCTCCTAGCCACAACATGTGGAAAAAACTCCTACATTGCTGGCTAGTGCCTAATGTCCCTGCATCAGACTCCTGAGGGAAATTTTCTTCATGGGCTCCTATCCATGAGCTCTCCCACTGATCTACCTATCTTCTGCAACATTCCTTCAGTCATCCAAGTGGCATCTTCCTCTGGTTTATCCTTCCATTTGATTAAGTACTGATAGTATTCTTGTCCTCTGGTCTTCCTGAATAATGCTGTCAATATCTTCCTAAGTTACAATACTGCATTTGTTGTGAGTAGTTGTTCTTTCCACTCAACACTGTTCTATGCTGCCGTCTGTCCTCTTGCTACATCATCTTCCTTGCTGACACCACTGTGACATTAAAAATGGGAGATATTCCAACATCGGTGAATATTCAATCTGTTGCTTGTTGCGAGAAAACTTCCTAAGTATCTTGTGGCCCAATCTTGAACTTCAACTTGTTCTCTTTTGCTTCTTTAGGAATCTCTCCTTTCTCAGAAGTGTGCTAGCTTTGATCTCCTGCTAAAATGAACATCACTTCTCTCGATGCCTTTCTGTTTTTTTGTATTTGATGCTGTTGCCTCGTAATTTCTGTTTCACTTGTTCATGTATGGCCTGAATCTCTGAAGCAAACTCCTCACCATCTGCACTCCTTAGCTCTGCTCTTCCCAGATTTCTTAATTTTGATATTCCTCTAGGATGCATTCCATAAAAAATATGAAATGGACTCTGTCCTGTGCTCCTGTTTGGTGAATCATTATATGCATATTCTGCCTGGGGCAAAATATGGTCCCATTGCTTGGGATGCTCTCCTGCAAGACTTCTCAATAAATTTCCCAGACTTCTATTCACTACCTTAGTCTGTCCATCAGTCTGGGGATGACAAGTTGAGCTGAAACTTAGTTTGGTGCCAAGTTTCTTCCACAGTGTCCTCCAAAAGTGCCCCACAAATCTAGTGTCTCTGTCTGAAACAATGCTCCTGGGTAACCCATGCAATCTAACAAATTCTTTGAAAAACAAGTTAGCAACATGGGTGGCATCACTGGTTTTATAACATGGAATAAAATGTGCCATTTTGGAGAATCTATCCACCACAACAAAGACTACATCATTCCCCTTCTGAGTCTTGGGTAATCCTAGAACAAAATCCATACTCACCATGTCCCAAGGCCTGTCTGGAATAGGCAAGGGAGTGTACAATCCTGCGTTCTGGCTCCTTCCTTTAGCATACTGGAAAATCTTGCAGTTCTTCACAAACTTATCCACCTCTGTTCTCATCTTGGGCCAGAAATAAAAGTGACTCAACTTCTCATAAGTCTTGTTAGTACCAAAGTGTCGAGCAAGTCCACCACTATGCTTCTCCTTAATCAAATTTTCTCTCATGGAACATTTTGGTATACACAGTTGGTTCTTTCTGAATAACAAGTCTTCCTGCAGAAAAAAATCCAGCCACTGACTTCTATCTGTTAGAACAGGGTTACTACATGCTTCAAAGGCTTCTTTAAAATCAGGATCTGTTTTATACAATTCTTTGAGAAAATCGAATTCTGCAACTTCAAAATTAGTCTCTTGAACGAGCAAATGCCTCCTACTCAAAGCATCAACTACTTTATTGGCTTGGCCACTTATATGTTTCAAAAAAAAATTAAAACTTTCTAGATACTCAACCCATTTAGCATGCTTGTGTTTCAACTTGGGCTATTGTACAATATACTGCAAAGCATGATTATCAGAATACAATACAAACTCCCTGGACATCAAATAATGTCTCCACTTCTTCAGTGCTTGAACAATTTCATAGAATTCCTTCTCATAAGAGGAATAATTTCTCCTGGTGTCATTTAAATTCTCACTGACATAGGCTATAGGCCTATCATCCTGACTCAAAACAGCTCCAATGGCCTCCCCACTGGCATCACATTTCACTTGAAATGGTTTGGTGAAACCAGGCAGAATTAAAACAGGCTTCTCTGTTATCTTTTGCTTCAAAACATTAAAATTTCTCTCTGCTTCAGCAGTCCACTTAAATGGCTGTTTGCTCTTATTTATTGTCTCAATTATGGGTGCATTAATCTTACTGAAGTTTCTTATAAAATTTCTGTAAAAACTAGCAAGTCCATGGAAACTTCTTACCTCAAAAACATTCCTGGGTGAAGGCCATTCCACAATTGCCTTAACCTTTTCTGGGTCCATCTTCAATCCTTCTGCAGAAACAACAAAACCCAAATACACCAACTCTTCTTTCATGAATGAGCATTTCTTCAAATTTATCAGCAGCTTCTCTTGGTGCAGCTTCTTCAAGACATGATTAAGATGCCTTAAATGTTCTTCTTTAGTTCTGATGAAAACTAAAATATCATCCAGATACACTATCACAAATTTACCAATGAACTCTCTCAATACTTCATTCATAAGTCTCATAAAAGTGCTAGGTGCATTTGATAACCCAAAAGGCATTACCATCCATTCATACAGTCCTTCATTTGTTTTAAAGGCAGTTTTCCACTCATCACCCTCTCTTATTCTAATATGATGGTATCCACTTTTCAAATCTATCTTTGAAAAATATTTAGCACCACTCAAACAGTCCATCAAATCCTCATTTCTGGGTAAAGGGAATCTGTACCTGATTGTGATCTTATTAATTGCTCTAGAATCAGTACACATCCTCCAGCCTCCATCTTTCTTTGGGCTCAATACTGCTGGTACTGCACATGGACTCAAACTTTCTCTGATCAATCCTTTGTCCACCAGTTCCTGTACTTGTTTCCTGATTTCCTCATTTTCTTTGGGAGTCATTCTGTAGGCTGCCTTATTTGGCAGATTTGAACCAGGGATAAAATCTATCTGATGGCTGATCTTCCTCACAGGTGGCAGCTCATCAGGTAAATCATCCAAAACAATGTCACAGTAATCATCTAACATCTCTTGGATTTCTATTGGAAAATTAGAAATCTTTGTAGAAGTAAGGACTACTTTTGGTTTGCAAACTAAAGAAAATCTTACCTCTTCTTCTTCTATCTGCTGCAGATATTCCTTCCCACTCAGCAACAAGGTCTTTGGATCAATCACCCTGTTGGATGGCTCTCCTTCTTCCATGGGAATCAATATATGATGTACCCCATCTTTGAAGAACTTGTAAGTGTTCTTCTTGCCATCATGCACTGTTGCTCTGTCAAACTGCCAAGGTCTACCCAGCAGTATATGACACACATCCATGGGCATTACATCACACAAAACCTTGTCCTTGTACTTTCCCATTTGAAGCTCTATTTCACACTGTTCTTTCACAACCAGCTGGTGCCCTTTATGCAGCCAGAACACCCTGTAGGGAGTGGGGTGCTCCCTAGTCTTCAGCTTCAGTTTTTCTATCACCTTAGTGGAAACCAAATTGTCTATGCTGCCACTATCAATGATTAGCTGGTAGCATTTCCCTTGGACTTTGCATATGCTCCTAAACAAAGTCTTCCTTTGTGCAGGTTCAGTGACTTCTTTGGTTTGTTTCAACAGGACCTTGTTAACCACCAAGGACTCTCGCCTCTCTGGAAGAAATTTTTCTTCAATTTCTGCTTCTTCTTCAGCCTGGGCAACAAAAACATTTCTTGGGCTAGCACCCACATTCTCTGGACACTCATAGTGCTTATGTCCCACCTGCTGGCATCTATAACACCTCAATTCTCTACCTCTGCCTCTATCTCTGCCTCCTCTTCCTCTTCCTCTGTAGGAACCCCTTCTGCCCCTTGAATCATCCTCTGTAGATGCATTCTGAGGTGAGCTACTGTCAGCTCCATCCCTGGGTGTAGGCTTTCCTCTACCACCCTGACTTCCCTTCCCACGGAAAGTGCCTCTCTTCTTGGCAGATTGTTTCCTTAGGAGTTTCTCCTCTGCTTTCAAGGCCATCTGATAGGCCTCTTCTACTGTCTTGGGAGACAGAAGACCAATCTCATCTTGAATCTCCAGTCTGAGACCATTCACATATCTGGCAGTCTTCTCTGGTGTGTCTTGGAATTGCCCAGCTCTTATACTTACACTGTAGAATTCCTCTGTGTACTCCTTTACTGTCAGCAACCTCTGTCTCAGGTTCTGCATTTGTCTATACAATGTCAGCTGGTAATCACTAGGCAGGAATTTACCTTTTAATTTAGCCATCATCCTGGTCCAGCTCTTGATAGGTTGCTTGCCAACTCTCCTCCTTTCTTCCTGCACTCCATCCCACCAAAGTGCAGCATGTCCTTTCAGCTTTGTCACTGCAAACTTAACCTTTTTATCTTCACTTATTTCTTCATAATCAAAGCATTTGTTCAGTTCATTTATCCAGTCCACCAGCTCTTCTAGATTCAGTCCCCCTGCATAACTCGACACTTCGATTCTGGGCTTAACTGCAGATCCCAGAACAGTCCTAAGGAGCCTCAAGTCAGAAGGAATTTCAACATTTTCTTCAGCTTCTTCTGTTTCAGGTTCGCTGATGTCTTCAGGATCTCTGGGTTGTCTTCTCTCCACGGCATCCATTCTGGCCTCGACCCTCTGCAACATCTCCAACACCTCTGCGTTGGCAACGGGTCTCCTCCTACCAGCACCTCTACCAACTCGGATCGCCATGTCAGCAAAACAACTTAGAACACGCTCTGATACCACAAATGACACAACAACAGTGCTGAAAGGTCCCCCAACAAAGAGTGCGGTCCCGTGACTCTGTCAACCAACCCCTATGGCAATTATATTTACTTATCTATGCTCCCTGACTTGCATACATATATATAGAGAGATATATATATGTATATCTGAACCCTTGTATTTTTTTAGAACCTTCGCAAATTGATATCCCGTGCCTTAGGTATATATTTCCGACTTTATAATAGAGCTATAGCTGCTTGTTTTATATATACATATGAAACCTTATCTACATAGTCCAATGCATCTAACTCTATAACAAGTCGCAACTCGAGCCCCACCTTATATGTCAATTTTTAATCAATCAACCGCTTAGACCTTAGGTTAATTCCCATGCTTCTTCATTAAACTTCGCACGTCTTCCTCCCGCTCCCGCCGTCCGATCTCCTTCGCCCTGATCAACGGCTCGGGTGCATTTCACTGCGCGTCCCCCGTCGGACTTTAACGCGCAAAATTTCACGTTAACAAAACCCGCTTGGGACACGCGGCAGATTCCCTATGGAATCGCTGCCCGACCCATGAATACAGCTTAACGTCGAGAGGCGGTGTGGAATAGGGCAATCCGCCCTTGGAAATCCACTGTGGTTTTGTTGTACAGTGATTAACCATGGCTATGCACTCGGGTTGCGCTCTCTCTTGTACATCTTAACTTGGGTTACTACCTCCGGTTAGTCTCGGTCCCGACCTTAATTTAACAAAGCAAGTTATTCTTTCGCATGGGAATTCCGCGAATATTATTGCGGATTCATTACGCAGTCCACACCTACGAGGGAGTTAAATCCACAGGGTTTTCCAATAATCTTCACGGGAGTTCAAAGGAAATCCAACCAATTCATGAGCATACAAAGACAGAGAATGGAGTTACCAGTGGACAATCGCTTCCGAATCAACGAAGTTATCCTAACCGACAATTCAAGAATATGGATAGACAACAAAGATTGAAATTCATTCAATTGGAAGCCATTGTTCTTACACAGAGTTTACTATAGAGATTCTCTTTCTTCTTCTCTCGCTCTCGCTCTCCTATGTTTTCAATTACATCCGAGAATACATTTATACATATACACATATGACTCTTCGGTTCCTATGAGAGGACCGTTCTGGAATTCAAAAGTTTCTTACAATAATTCAACTGACTGAAACATGACAGACAGGCTAACTAACTATTCAGCTTCTACAACTCTTAACTACTCTAAAACAAAACAGTCAGCTGAGGTATTGACACCTAGCTGTTACAATTTTGGGGGTTTCGAACCCTCCTAGCCACAACATGTGGACAAAACTCCTACATTGCTGGCTAGTGCCTAATGCCCCTGCATCAGGAGGGAGGGGAAAAAATGAAGTTTTGCAGCAGTCTTTTCTTCATGGAAAACAACAGAATTTCTGAATTCAAAAGGGAGACAGCAATGAAGATTAAACAGAGGGCATGATGTCTTCATAAGGCTTCAAGAGATAAAAAAAAATTGCAATAAAAATTGTTTTTTGAATGCTAAAAAAAATATTTAGCCACCATTTTATATGACAAATTTTATAGGTGGCTAATAGATATCAGGATGGTGGTGCCCACCCTCGTAATTGCACAATGCCTCGCCTGCCTACAGGAGGGTCAGGTGATCCAAACCAAAATTGAGGACTTGTGCTGATGAAAACAGTTGCTTGAGACAAGGATGGAACCATGGTCCAAGGAGGCTCTAAAATTGTTACAATCATTGGATGTTGCACTGAATGCCCTTCAACAGACACAAAGAAGCATTGAATTAACCACTTAAGGGCCAACTACAAAAAAATTGGTCATTGAAGCACAGGGAGTTTCTGCGTAGAGTATTTTGGTGGTGCTGCCACAGAAAAATTTTGTCACTGCGCTCCAAGCCAAGATTAAGGAGAAGACTCCACAATGACTCGGGATGAGTCACATGTTTGTGTTGGGAGCTTGTTGGAGCAGGGTCCCCTGGGGTACATTTTTGTGTAACTTTTTGTGTGTAATTTTTCATATGTGTGTTGCACGGAAAGTTAAAGGGGCTTTGGGGTGGGTCAAAGTCCCTCTTTTATGTAAATGGGTTATAAGGATAAAATGTGGGCCTCAAACTATGGTTTGATACCATAGTATCTGCGCGCTAGATAAATATAAATAGATATAGATTGAGTCTAAGTAAAAAATCATGTAATGTTTTGGATTCAAGTACGTTTATGTGTCTGTGATAAATTTTGTAAGTCTGGGTTGGGTAGAAATCCTCCTGTTGGTTTTATGCACGGATACCTAATCCTCACTATGTGAAAACTCCACTGGATATGTGCACAAAAGGGTAATTTTAAGGGGGAAGTCTGTTATACTGAATTTTTTGGATCTAATACAAAGTTTGGTTTTGGAGAAACACTGTGTTATTTGTTATTACTTTGAGATCGCTTTACTTTTGTTATATATGCATGAGTAAATTTATTCTTTATGCATGAATATATTATGATGATTGAATACATGAATATTTTTTCTTAAGTTATTGCGCATTACAAAGATCTGGTTATGTTATCATTTATTTGAGATGAAGTTCATTTGTGATCCATATGTATATGCATTATCTTTGTTTGTGACTAGCTGATCTATTATAGGTCAATTTGGGCATCATTCCCAATGACCTGGTTAACTGGGCATCATCTCTATGACCAATGTATAGGGTCTATCATCCCCTAACATTTCAATTGCTATATGCCCTAAGACAAAGAACAATACAGATCAATCAAATACTTTCATCTGCAAAGGTTTCCAAGGTTTGAAGTTTATAATATATCATATGAGAGCTCATCAACGCTACCTCTAAAGGGACTAAGTGCATTTCATATAAAGTTAGCCCCATGCAAGGCTGCTCTGAAAAGAACTTCCTAACATCTATGGGTGTGTTGGTCACATTAGGAGCGAAATTTTCATTGTTCTGGAATCTCCACTTGGCCAGTGCCTTCTAGAAGAGTTCACACGTGTCAAACTTTGAATTGACATCTAAAATATTGGGAACATGTCTTGCCTATTATTGGAAAGTCATTGATTGTAAAACTACCTCAGCCTCTCTATAAATTGAGCACAGATCTTAGTGTTTGATAAGGAAGAATTTGTGTAGTGAAATGCTAGTGGATTTTACATTGAAGAGATTGATTTGAGTGAAAATTTTCTGAGATATCTGCATTGTGATGAGGTTGGGATGCTGCTGGAGATGGTGACACAAAATAATTCATTTGGTTGTAACCTCCCCTTCTATCATTAATAAAGAATACAACTTATTTTTCCCTATATGCATCTGTATTGGCTTTGATTTTCCATATTGCAAGATCTTAGTTGATGTATATGGTTTATGCTTTACTGATTTAGAAAACTAACTTGAATAGACATCTACATTATTGCTATATTCTGCTGTTTAGTGTTCATTCTTGCAGGAAATATTTTGCACAATCGGCTGGAATTTGAAGCTACAACGGAAGCGACAAAAGGAATCATATGGAAGCGCTTGGATTCCAAGTAAAAATATAATCCATTCTGTGTGTCTGTTCTTCGTTAGTAAAAGTAGTCGTATATTCTTTAACTTGTTGTTCTATATTAGCACATGTCTAGGGAAGCGTGTTTTATCCGTAATTCACAATTATGTACAACAAATCGGCGACTCCGCTGGGGAGATTACTCTTTATCCTAGGTGTTTTAGCCTATGATTTTCTCTGTTTATTCACCTAGTAGTTTTTACTCACAAATATTAGGCTTTTTAAGATCCAAATTTGCAAAAGAAATGTGTTAAACAGTTGTGTTTTTCCTTTAACAATGTGCCCAATGCACTCTTGGACAGGACACAGTGCTTTGCATAGCATTGTCTCCCTTTTAGGCCTACATTGCAAAGAACTGTCTCTCTTTAGAGACTGAGTTGCCTCCTGAAGCCATCCAAATTCCCTTGAATTTGTCTTTGCAGTTTGTTTCAGTTTGTTTGCTGATGTGTTTTGAGAAGCCTGAACCTCATATTGACCAGTGAATTCATCTACCTCTTCCTCCCTTGAAAAAAAATTTGTTCAATGTTTGTTTAACGAAATTTTATTTATCATTGGCAAGTTTATTTCAAAGTATTTTTATTGTCACATTAGATCCATTTTCTTTTGAAAAAGGAAATTGTCGTAAAATATTCGTTTCCTGATAGGAGAAATTGTTGTTTCATTCCTCATTTTTCCTTCAAAAGAGAAATTGTTGTTTGTATTCCTCATTTCTCAAAATTAAAGGCATTTGATTTTGTTGATTTAGTGCACTTAGTTTCTTTTCTGCATTCATAGCATTAAAGGAACTGAAAAGAAAAAACTGCATTTTCATGTAGTGGCTTGTGTGTTTTGCAGAAAGGAACAATTAGGAAATCTGCATTTAGTTTGTGTTCTCTGATTTGTTTTCTTGCAAATTGATTGCTCTTTCTCGCTAGTAGCTAGGATATTCATTGAAAAAATAAAAGTGAAAGATTGATTATCATTCTTAGTTGCATTTTATGAATTTTCCAATACATCATCGCGGTGAACCTTTGAAAGGTAAATTGTTAAGCAAGATCAACATAAAATTAATCTCAATTTACCTAACAAAGCTTTGGAACCATAACAATAACATTTAGAAGGTCTAGGCTAGAGACGTGTTCCGGCATCGTAAAACATAGCATCTATCGTTAACTTGTCTGCGATACATTCTGAGTGTGATACCTCACCCCACGTACGTAAGTATATCGTAGCTCGTCGACGTACTTTCAGGTATATCGGGTGGTGTTACAATACGATAAGTATAAAGGGGTGCTCTCACTGTGTGGTTTCACATCAGACAACGCTAATACGGACTTGGGCCTCCACGTACCTTCAGGTATATTTGGGAGGACAAATTTAGGTTGCTATCCATCCATAGTGAACTGAGTCGACCACCTTGTAAATTGTGATACACCAAACACAACATTCAGGGATATTACCTACCCGTACTTCTTGGTTCACCAGGATCTATTATGCAATTCACAGTTTCTTCGTAAACCCTTTTGCCTAACATTACCCTTTTATTTTGTTTATTTTTTTTGGTTAAAATAAATCAGTAATCGTGGAAGAACAAAATCCTTTCCCCCATCGTTCATGTAGACTAGTGTTAAAACCACCTTTACCACTAGAAGTTACTTGTAATATTCCTAAATTAGCTTAAGCTAATAGGAATATTAATTTTGCCTAGTTTATTTTAAATTTCATGATTGATGAATAAATTGTGAAGGAGGACATGTAAAACTCCTAAAAACTAAGAATAAATCAATGCCTATGTGAACAGAGACATATCTGGGTTATTTAAATAAACTCCTACAGGTGTGAATGGGTCTAAATCACAAGAGTGGGCCATCTTTGACCAAGTCAACAGCGCAGTCTAGATGCATTAAACCTCTTTGAGGGACAACACAGTTCTAGAAGGAGGATCTAATGTGAAAAGGGTTAAGTGATTCAAGGTGGTTTAGGGTTTGGCAAGACTCTTATCTTATAAAAGGAAGAGGAGGGCAGCAAGGCAAAGGTTGTTCAAGATATCGTTTTCTGAAGGTATTGTCTGCTTAGACAACCCTTGCTGGGCTTCCTGTTTAGGAATCCCACCTCCTTCCTTGAGTAGCTCTTGGAGGAGAATTGTTCTAAATTTTCCACTATCAAGCTTGGGCCAAGCTTCACCTTACATTTACAATGCTGCTCCTATTGTGGGTTGAGTTGTCCTTGTGAGTTGTAGCAAGTGGAGTTCTAGATCTACTGAGATCTAGATGATAGTAGTGGCTCTTCTCAGTGAGTGTGTCTTTTAACCTCATGGAAGAGTTAATTTTCTAATTGTGGCATCAGGCCATTCCATTCTCAGAGGATACAACATTGTTTCCTTCCCTGGACAACGTTATTTACAGATCTACAACTACAGGGTGTTTTTCCTGCATTTTGGAGGAGAGATCTCTGGTGTTGGGATTCTTCCCCTCACTGTGGCGATCCATGGATTGGCCATCCAATCCATGTTTGTTTCAGATATGATCTGTTGTACCATTGTAATATTCATAAATTTCTGAATCATTCTGCAGATCTGCATTCTTAGATCTCAAATCTACTTCCGGTGCTTCATGTTTTGAGCAAAACCCCAAGGGGAATGTATCGATCAACATTTCTTGTACATGGATCTGTATTGGATCTAAATTTTTATGTAAAGATCTGATATAGATCTAAAGAATTAATAAACTACTGCTTCAGCCCTAAAAATAATGTTGTCATGGTTATGCAATCTTCTATCATGGTTGCAGCACCTCATTTCTGAGGATTTTTCCTGTATAATCTCATTCTTTCTCTTGTATACTGTATGAGCTATGTCACTGATATGATTTATCAATGTTCAAACCCTATTGCAGCCAAACCCTTCAATAAATTACGCTCTTGTTGTTACACCATTTTTTGGTCATCTAACCTACTATCATTATATGGACCCAAGTACACCATGTAAGACCAATTTTACCCTAAGTAAAATTGCTTTCACTATGTAAAATAACTTAATAAACCACATTTATTAGGTTGTTTATGGTCTAAACAGGAAACCCCAAAAGGAAATATTAAACAAATATATATTTGTTTCATTTTCCTCATGCAATAATTAATTAAACAATAATTTAATTATTATTCCTCATCATGTTTAACCCAAAACAAAGAAATTAATTAGATAAATCTCTATTTATCTTATTATTTTCTAGGAATAATTATTTAAATCTTGTTTAAATAATATTCCTTGTTAAATATGACTAAATCACCCTCAAATAATTAAATAAATCATTATTTATTTGATTATTATTCAACCACTTCCTTAAAATGATAAATAAATCATTTATTTATTTATTATTTACAAATAAAGGGATTTGACCCAAGTCAAATACCTTTTCCCTCCAACAAATATAATAAAATATTCCATAAAAGGTGGATCTAGATTTGGTTAACGTTATTTTTATCATGCACCAAGATCTAGAATGACCCAATATTTTGCTATAAATAGGAGGGTTTTCCCTACCATTCTTCACCTTTTGTTGCCTATTGGATCACTCTGGATCTAAACTCTTGGTCTGACTTTGAGCCATTATCATTGTCATATTTTCCATTATTTGCTGTGTGAGCTCCCTTTGAGTTCTATCTTTGTATGGGTTTTCTACACCAACAAGAGAGAGAAATGCTAGATCTGAAGTGCTGAGGACTTCCAAGAACCCATCCCATTGAGGAGAATTGGAAAGATATTTTTGTTTTCCTCCCAGGTGCCCTTAATACAAAAAATTATTTCAAAAATTGTTCTTGTCTTGTCTATTGGATATATGGAGCAAAACCTTTTTTTTACTGCTTAATGTCTTTCTATGCATAGATCTGGTTTTTGCAGCTCTTGTCTTGATCAACTAACTACAGATCTGAAGATATTGGCAGCCATATTTGATGTTAGGGCTATTAGTTATGCGTAGCTAAAGTGGTATTTTTTCGTACACTTTGACAAAGGATTCATACTAACAATTGGCAACTCCACACGGGTTTTCAATTACGATCGATGTCGTTTTTCATATTCCTGCATATCCAGCTACTTCAGACCCTAGGGTTTCTTTTCAGCTTTTTGTTTTTCCTATTTTCATGTTGTTTTTCACCTATAAAACCCTAAAACATTAAAATTTCTAACTTCCACGTGTTTCTGGCCCTATTGCGTAGGTGACAGACATCAGCTGCAACTGAGACGACAACTTTTCCGGAAATCTGCCGCCGGGACACCCGGAGCTTCAGGTCGCACTTTTCAGCCCCAAACCTGCGACCTGGACATCCAGGTCGCACTTTTCAGCCCATTATCTGCGACCTGCACAGAAAACAGGTCAGAACCTGCAACCTGCTAATTTTTCTGCTCTTTTTTTGCAATTTTTCTAGGTTTTTCTGAAGCATCTGTCAGGGTTTTCCAGCCTCTGTCTCAGCCCGTTTCGACCTCTTTCTGATCTATTTTGCTCATCTAAGTGGGAACAGAGCACCCTAGGGCTTCAGTACCCTCCACTTTTGGTGGAAGAGTTTTAACTATTTCAGGTGTCTATTTTCAGAGTTTCAGCTGCCCCTTTTGCAGATCTGATACCTCCTTTTCAGATCCCTTTTAATGAGCTCTCCTCCCTTTCAAATCACCTCCTGAAGATTTTTTTGGATCTACATTTAGGGCCTCCTCCTTGCCCCTTCTGCTTTTTGCTGATTTCCTCCTTTTTTCCAGCCACCTTGCCTCTGCCTCTTGGCTGTGATCTGCACCTCTTTTCAGCAGATTTCTCCTTTAGATCCTTGTCCCTTTCGACCCTAGATCTATTAGCCTCTTTTTAGTGTGTTTTGACTAGATTTTTTCCCTCTTTTAGATTAGTTTTGAGAGACCCGCCTTCTTGGGTTGGATCGATGCCTTAGTAGCTGTTAATTTTCTGTTATTTCAACATTATATACTATTTTTGCAGCATTATTTTTAGTTACGCAGCACACTTTTTCTCTTGCTCTCAAAACTAAAAGGGTTTAAAAATTAAAATTAACGCATGCCACACACTCACCCTAAGCAAAGAAGAGCCTGGTTTACACCGCCAGGCAAAGACTTTAAAATCAATTGACACTGCACCATTTTTCCCTTGTTTCGACATTGTAATCACTTGATTCTGCACCTCCCTTCCTTTGTCAGTCGTTCTTCTTCCCCTCATGCTGTGTTTGTGTTGTCACCATTGTGCCCCCAAGGCGCGCCTCCTGGAGACTTCTTGGCCTTCACCCTCAGTTTCCGGTCGATTGACCTGCTCCGTCCCACCATCATCGAGCCAGTCCTCCTCCAAGTCCGCACTCCGACTCCTCTTCTGATTCATTGGGTTCTCCTTTTCCTTCTGGCTCTCCCCTATCACCTTCACTATGTCTGGTCCAGGGCCTAACGCTAGCGGTAATCCCGGCCCTAATGTCGGGACTACTACTAGCAGAACCACCACAGGAACTACCTCGGCTGCACCTTTGCTCCCGTACATCGCAGGCCTCAGGCTCCCCGATTTCAATCAGTTGATCAATGACCCTATCCTCCACGATGTTGGTTGGCCTACTATGCCAACCAAGCTCCCCTCCGACATCCCTAAGTTCGAAGGCCTTACTGGAGAAGATCCAACCAACCATGTCCGATCTTTCCACATGTGGTGTAACTCCAATTCCATTACCAATGACTCCATCCGTCTTCGGTTGTTCCAACGCACACTTACCAGTGAAGCTTCTAAATGGTATGTTGAACAAGCCACCTCTTCCCATACCACCTTTGCGACCATTGCCCAAGCATTTTTATCTTATTTCCAGCTCCCTCTCCGATACGATACTGGTGCGGAGCTTTTGACTTCTTTCAAGCAAACTTCTTCAACCCGCCTTTCCACTCATGTCTAGGAGTGGCGCAGAAGATGAAGCTTGTGTCGAGATCCCCCCTTCGAAGATCGGGTTTATATGGACTGGTTCCTTCACACTCTCTTAGCTCCCATTGGAAAAGATGTCGCCTCCCATTTCCCTCAAACCGAAGAAGCCGCCCTCCAAATAGCCTTCAAATATGACCTAATCTACGCTCAGTCTGGTTATGTTTATACCATCCTTCCTGACCTCCCCAGGCCCGGTGGCGCTAACACCCCAGGGGCATCTCATTCCGCCGACGGTATCGTTGGAGCCCTTTCTCATCCGTATGCTCAACCTCCTATGGGCTATGGTCTCCCTCAAGGAGGGGCCAGCACCTCTAGCACTTTTCCCCCTCTAGGTAGCATGTATCTAGGATACGGCATGCCTCATCCTTTTGCCCAACCTCCTGCTTACCTCAATGTTGCCCAACCTAACCATTACCCTTATCCGCAGCCTGGTGCGCCAGCTCCTCCAGCATATGCGCTTCCATCTCCCTTGCCTCCTCCAACCCCGCAACAACACCTACAGCCCCATCCAGGGCAAGTATTTGCACAGTAGGGCACGACTAATCCCCCTTCTTATCAAAGAAGGCGGAGAGGCAATCCAAATCAATATGCCCCTACTACTCATGGACCTAATCCTCAAGGTATTGACCCTAACACTGCTAACCAGCAACAAGGCACTCAGCCCAAGCCGGACAGGCCTCTTCGCACAAATAAGCCTTGTTCGTGTTGCGGTGTTTATGGCCATTACACCCACGATTGTCCCCTCTTACCATAGATGTGGCAGATGTGGGAGTCTCAAGCCAAATTGCGCAGACAACATGCCTCCCCTCATGCTCCCCCTAATGTGGCCACTACTCAACCAGCTGTGTTTACTGATCCTTTCCCTCAGCAAGGATTCATGGCTACCCAACCACCTGACGGATAGGTCGCCACTCAACCTTCCCCTTCTGGTTCCTCCGATTACCAGATCCTCAGGTTGAACTCTGATCCATCCCCAAGCGTCGACCTTCACCTTCAAAATCTGTCTCGCCAGTACCCCAAGCCTCCCGTTCAGTCTGCCCCCGAGTCCCCTTCTTCAGGTTCTATAGAGCCTCTTTCGACATCCAATGGCCCCTTACATATCCCTCAACCCAAAGTTGAGGTTCATACCAAGATTCCTCAGGGACCATTACGTCGAAATGCTGCTTCTGGTCGAGCTGCTCATTTGTATAGCATAGTAGATGATTTGGCGCAATCTCCTGCTGCCATTTCCACATTGGAACTCCTCCAGTCGTGCCCTTCCCAAAAGAAGGCTTTGTTATCTACCGTGGGCGCTGTAGATCCTGCTGATGACCAAATGATTGTGTTCGATGCCCATCAATCAGAACATCCTCCTCTTCCCGCTTCCGTCACCTTCCAAATCCCAGTCAAAATCTGGAATGCCAATGTTTCTCGGTGTATAATTGATGAGGGGGCATCCACCTGTGTGATGTCCACTTCGGTTTGGAAGCAACTTGGATCTCCTGACTTGGCCCCTTCCATGATCACCCTGCGAGCGTGGGACGGCCACGCCTCCCAGCCCATTGGCCTTTTCTGTAATTGTCTTATCACCCTTGCCGGTAAGACTGTTTGCGTTGACGTCGAAGTCATCGATGCCCCTCTAGACTACAACATTCTATTAGGGTGAAGCTACACCTATGCCATGTCTGCTGTCCCATCCGCGGTTTTTCACAAGATGTCTTTTCCTCACAATGGAAATATAGTCACCATCGACCAGTTGACTTACCATGAGCCGTCGTCTCAGACCTCCCCGGAGAAGACCATCTCTTTTGTAGCCAATAAGCAAACCGTCGATTCCTTGACTAGTGTCTCCCCCGCCGTCTACAAAGATTGCTCCCTTCTTGGAACTTTTCCTGGTCCCCCCCCTCCTCATATCTCTGATCCCAGCTTATCGAATGTTTGCATGATGCAATCGTCTCAGGCTGCCCTTCAGCAACCCACTTCGGCTAGTCAGCAACCTTTGACTCGACCTAGCTCACTGCAACACGCTCCTAGCCATTCATCTCAGCCAGTCGGACCTCCTCCTTCTAGCTCGCCTCCTATAGCTGGTATCCCTGAACCCCTCTATCCTCTTGGGTCGTTTCCCCTAGGCCTCAACCATCTCGGAGCCGTCCCTCCCTAGCATTATCCCGCTGGTCAGATACCTTTCCTGGCTCCCCCTCTCGGAGTCTATACGGTCCCCATCATGGCCACCCTCTCTCTCCCTAACCTGACCCTGGGTATACTCGTCTGGTACCTTGACCCTCCAGCCGCTACCCCACCTAGTCACCCCAAACCCTATCTTGCTTTGACACCGGTTCAACTGGTCCCCCACACTTCCGTCGTCGCCACCAAGCCCCCCACACCTCCCCAAGACCCTGCCTCTGTGGTGACAACTCCAGGAAAGATAGGAAAAGCTCACAAGGGGGCACCCAATCAGGAACAAGCTGCCCCGACGAACCCTACCCCTCCTCGACCTCCAAAGTGCGCTATCCAATGTGCTTTGTGCGATATTGTATGTCACTCCACCCATACGTGTCCTGAATTGCCGCACCTTAAGATCCTGGTCAACGAGACGTTTCCCGAATCTGATATCCCCGAAGTCTACGTCACTATCCTGGATTCTATCCCAAAACTCAAAACCTTGCGCACAAATCACCCTTGTGCTTTGTGCGGTTTCCATGGCCATTACACCCACCTCTGTCCCTGCCTTGACGAGTATCAGTCCTCCTTAGACACGTACCGCCAATTCAAGGCTCCGCATGACAAGAGCCCTTCTCACTTGTTTTCCAGTTTTGCTTCGGTCGGACCCGAGGATCTTCCTACTCCCATTCCTCCTCCCATCGTCAACCCAACTAAGCCTTCAACCACCATCTTCTACCTATCCTCCTCCTTGAGAACTAATTCGCTTAACCTCCTACCTGCGGAAACTCTCAACCATGGATCTGCTGACGTTGCACATGTGAGCCTTTCTCCATAAGATGACTAGTCAGACATTACTACATCATCGGGTGATCCTCCTTCCTCCATTCTTCCCATCTTCCAGTCCGATGAAGACATTATGGAAGCCATGACCAACCCTGACTTTCCATGGGATGATATGCACCATCGTGCATACTTCCTCCCACAGCAATCCCATGACCAGTATGCTGTGGAAACTAAAGACTTCATTCCCAATGCAGTCGATTGGTTCAAAAATACCATCCCTACACTTAATGCTTTCAAAGAAGGAAATATGGCCAACATCTCTCCTACCATTAAAATTGACATTTCGGTCAAACCAGGAATCGAAGAATATATCACCTTGGGCGCCCAATGCACCCCGAAAGAAATTGAAGCTTACGCTAAGATTTTCAAAGAATTCCACGATATTTTCACATGGTCCTACTCCGAAATGCCTGGACTCGATCCCACCATCGTCGAGCATCATATCGACACGTGACCCGATGCCAACCTAGTCCGACAAAAGTTGAGACCCATTAATCCTTCCAGACGTGATGCTATCAAAGCCGAAATCGATAAGCTCAAGCAGGCTGGTTTCATTTATCCTATTGAATACACCACTTGGGTGTCCAACCCAGTTCCCGTCCTCAAGAAACAAGGCACCATCCATGTTTGCACAGACTTTTGTGACTTGAAGAAAGCTTGTCCCAAAGACAACTTCCCCACACCATTTATTGACCAAATCATTGATGAGTGTGCGGGGCATGAGGTTCTATCCTTTATGGATGGTTTCTCTGGATACAACCAAATCCTTATCCGTCCTGCTGACCAGCTTAAAACTGCGTTCATCAGTCCGTGGGGAACTTTTGCTTACCGAGTCATGCCATTCGGCCTTAAAAACGTCGGCGCCACTTTTCAGCGGGCCATGTCTTATTGTTTCCATGACTTAGCTCATATTATCCTTGCTTATTTAGACGACCTCACTGCGCGTTCTAAGCATCGGGCGCAACACCTCCACGATCTGCGTATCGTCTTTCTCCGATGTCGCAAGTATAATATCCGCCTTAACCCGTTGAAATGTGTCTTTTGCGTTCCCACCGGCCGTCTCTTAGGCTTCATAGTGTCTAAGGATGGTATCACTCTTGACCCTTTGAAAGTTCAAGCCATTCTTGAACTTCCCATTCCACGTACCCTACGCCAGCTCCAAAGTCTCCAAGGCAAAGCTAATTTTCTTCGTCGGTTCGTCCCTGACTATGCCACCACCGCACATGGGTTCCTTAGACTCCTCCGATCCAATATCCCATTTGTTTGGGATACCTATGCTCATGAGTATTTCGATGCCCTCAAGCAGGCTCTCACATCCACTCCCTTGATCCGCCCTCCCGACTTTGATAGGGACTTCATCCTGTACATCTCTGCTTCCACCTATTCGGTCGCTGGAGTTCTTATCTAGGAAGATGACAATGGTATCGAGCATGTGATCTACTACGTCAGTAATAACCTAGTAGGACCTCCTGTTTCCTACTCACATGAAGAAAAACTAGCACTGGCTGTTGTTTTCTCAGTCCAAAAACTTCGTCATTACATCCTCATACGTTCCACCAAGGTGGTGACTAATTCCAACCCCATGGCTTTCCTATTGAGTCGCCGCATCCTCACTGGGAAGTACGCCCGTTGGGTCATCATCCTTCAAGAATTCGACCTCGAATTTGTCACACCAAAAAGTAAGAAAGGTTTAGCCCTTGCTGAACTCATTTCTGAATTACCTACCGGAACACAAGATCCTCCAGTTAATGATGATTTTCCTAATGAGCACTTATTCGCCATTACTTCGGACGATCCTTGGTACGACGATATCCTCACTTACTTGCGAACCCAAAATTTCGCTCTTCACCTTGATCGTGACGCTCGACGACGTATCCGACACTAGGCTCCTCGCTACCTTCTTATCGGTGACGACCTCTATCGTCGTGGTATAGATACTGTCCTTCGTCGTTGTCTCACACATGCTGAAGCTGAACAAGTCCTCAATGCCTGCCATAGCAGCGCTTGCGGTGGCCACCTCTCCGGTCTTGCTACTACCCAAAAAGTCATGCGTGCTGGGTATTTTTGGCCTTCCCTCTTCAGTGATTGCATTGAAGCAATCAAACACTGTTCCAATTGCCAACATTTCGCCCCTAAGGCGCGAGCTCCCCCATCTCCCCTCCATCCGGTCATCTAAACTGGTCCCTTTTGTAAATGGGCCATTGAATTTATGGAGTGTCGCCCGCCATCCGCTGGTAACCATAAATATATCATCGTGGCGGTCGACTATTTCACCAAATGGGCCGAGGCTATGCCAACATTTAACAACACGACAACTACCACAGCCCTCTTTTTCTTTAATCACATTATCTCTTGATTCGGGGTTCCGAAACAACTGGTCTCTGACCACGGCCAACATTTTGAAGATGAGATATGGCGTGAGCTATCCTCACTGTTGGGTTTTGAGCACCAATATTCCTCCTCCTATTACCCCCAAGGTAATGGCCAAGTTGAAGCAGTCAACAAAATCCTCAAGACTATGCTTCAACGAATGGTGAATAAGCACAAAACCAACTGGCATCTTATGCTCTTCCCTGCTTTGTGGACCTATCGAACTTCTGTTAAAACCGCCACCGGGTTTACTCCTTTCCACCTCGTTTTTGGAGAGGAGGCAGTCTTACCGATCGAGTGTGAAATTACCTCCCGGCATCTAGCCATTGAACTTCTCCCTGACACCCAACCTCTAGAACAACGACTTATCATGCTTGATCCCGCCTCCGAAGACCGTCGTGTTTCCTTGCAAACCATGGAAGCGGCCAAGAAACGCACCAAAGCTCAGTATGACAGAAAAGTCCAGCCTTGTACTTTTCACGAAGGCGAACTTGTTCTAGTTTATGACCAGGCCCATGATTTCCTTGGTCATGGGAATTTTGACTCATTATGGCTAGGCCCTTACATCATCAGTAAGGATCTCGGTAAGGTGGCATACCTCTTAGAGGATTCGAAGGAAATCCCACTCCTAATCCTCGCAATGCACTCTATCTTAAGAAATATTACCCTTAGCATTTCCCTTCTGAAATGCATGTTTTATTTTCTTTTAGATAGCCAGCATCTTTTTCGTTTTTGTGATTTGATACTTCACCAGGACACATTTTTTCCAACATGGGTCACTTCCCCTCTCATTAAAATCACATTTCTTCACTTACAACACTTGTACTTGGGGCACCACTTTGCCTCCTTACTTGTATTTTTTGTGTTGATTTTCGTCATGAGTTACCATCTTGTACTCATGTTTTCATGGTCCCCCATTGGACCTTTACTGTGTGGCAGCACCATCGAGTCGCCCTTGTTTAGAGCATCCAAGTGGAGTCATCATCACATTCATGGAGTCTATCCCGAGTCCCTTTGTACCTCGCTATAGTCCTCCATCCCTCATTGCTTGGTTTCTCTCTTGTGTCGCACATTATGGCCTTCAGTCCCACTGTCCCTTATCCCTGATGATATTGTGTCAGTCGCTGCCATGTCATTCATGCCCTTTATGCTATAGCAAGGGAAGTCGCCCATTCGCTAATCAGTCCCCTCCATTCCACCATCATCATTGGTATTAGTCTGTCCGTTGCTCTACTATTTTCTCTCGTTCCTTAGTTGAGGATCTCTCATTGCCTCACCTATGGCGGACCTCCTTCTGTCGACATCAGCTCCTTCATTCCAGAAGACAGTTCTAGAGGGCAGTGTACCTTGGTTCCAGCTTCCACACTTATTCGGTGCCTCGGATCAGGCAAAGGGATCTCTCATTTCCCTTTGACTTGATTGTTTCTCCACTCCAGCTCCTTTCAGCATGATCGAGATCCGTATACTTGATGGTTCAGTGATGCAGCAGCAGCTCTTGGTGATTCCCGGGTGTGTGTGAGATGTCTTAGCCCTCATGAGGGGGTGGCCCTGCAGGTAGCCCCCCACATACCCGGATGACCTCTTCATTGCAGCCTTCGATGCAGCTCCATATATTTGATGATGTCGGCCTTAGCCGCTTGCAGCGCCTCTTTGATTTGCATGTATCAGTCAGATTTTGTGAGCCCTTCCCCGCTTATAGGGGGCATTTGGGTTGTATTTGTATCTCATGTACTTAGATATTATTGTATAAGTCCTGGCTGTTATCCCAGGCACAGCATGTATGTGGGATTCCTCATTGTATTCTTATCTGGCTCATGTTTATGCCGGTTGTACTTTATGGTTCGATCCCTTGTTTACTGGACACACTATTCTTTTGTACTTTGTCTCGGCGAGCATAGGTATGCCTCCCCCGCCGCCTTTAGCACAGGTACCCTCTCATAAAAAGAGAATTGTTGCACCTGCGAGTCTCGTCTCCTCAGGGTCTAGTTCTTCAGCACACTAGTCTACCTTACATTTCTCTCTCTGACTTCCCTCTTGATGTCTGGTGATTGAGTTCTTACAACGTACTTCGGTCATACGATTTGCTCCTAACACTCGCACGTTGGGGGGCAATCTGTTACACCATTTTTTGGTCATCTAACCTACTATCATTAGATGGACCCAAGTACACCATGTAAGACCAATTTTACCCTAAGTAAAATTGCTTTCACTATGTAAAATAACTTAATAAACCACATTTATTAGGTTGTTTATGGTCTAAACAGGAAACCCCAAAAGGAAATATTAAACAAATATATATTTGTTTGATTTTCCTCATGGAATAATAAATTAAACAATAATTTAATTATTATTCCTCATCATGTTTAACCCAAAACAAAGAAATTAATTAGATAAATCTCTATTTATCTTATTATTTTCTAGGAATAATTATTTAAATCTTATTTAAATAATATTCCTTGTTAAATATGACTAAATCACCCACAAATAATTAAATGAATCATTATTTATTTGATTATCATTCAACCACTTCCTTAAAATGATAAATAAATCATTTATTTATTTATTATTTACAAATAAAGGGATTTGACCCAAGTCAAATACCTTTTCCCTCCAACAAATATAATAAAATATTCCATAAAATGTGGATCTAGATTTGGTTAACGTTATTTTAATCATGCACCAAGATCTAGAATGACCCAATATTTTGTTATAAATAGGAGGGTTTTCCCTACCATTCTTCACCTTTTGTTGCCTATTGGATCACTCTGGATCTAAACTCTTGGTCTGACTTTGAGCCATTATCATTGTCATATTTTCCATTATTTGTTGTGTGAGATCGCTTCGAGTTCTATCTTTGTCTAGGTTTTCTACACCAATAGGAGAGAGAAATGCTAGATCTGAAGTGCTGAGGACTTCCAAGAACCCATCCCATTGAGGAGAATTGGAAACATCTTCTTGTTTTCCTCCCAGGTGCCCTTAATACAAAAAATTCTTTCAAAAATTGTTCTTGTCTTGTCTGTTGGATATATGGAGCAAACCCTTCTTTTTACTGCTTAATGTCTTTCTATGCATAGATCTAGTTTTTTGCAGCTCTTGTCTTGATCAACTAACTACAGATCTGAAGATATTGGCAGCCATATTTGATGTTAGGGCTATTAGTTATGCGTAGCTAAAGTGGTATTTTTTCGTACACTTTGACAAAGGATTCATACTAACACTTGTGCTTCAGTAAATTTCTGCATACTCCAGGTCATGGGAAATCAGGGTTTTCTAGCCTAGTTAGGAAGGGAGGAACTGTTTAACATATCAAAACACTTTTTTTTTTATGAAATTTGACATGGAAGTCCCTCATAACCCTAGATATTAGATCCAACCACTTTTCCATCTTATTTTTACGTAGATATCTGAATACATTCATTTTAGGGCCTAAATCATCACTTTTCCCCACCTTTTGGTTTATGAAACATTGTATAAAGTTGATGATACATATTTTATTAAATTTTAAGTGATTAGAAATCTGTTATAAGGCATATTTCTGCATATCTAGCTCTGAAATACCTTAGGGTATTCTCATTGTCGTAGAAATTCCAGATTTGGAATATTACATTACTTCTTGTAGGCGAAGGCGATCACGATCTACCGAATCAAGTAAAATTCATACCTTTGGTGAAACATCATTTTAACATAAACCAGAGTTAGCTCAAGTTGTTTCTACACATCCCGGTTCATCTACTATTGTCAAAATGGAGTCTTCACAACTACCCGTGGTCACGATCCATCCAATTAGTGAGACCATACCTCCTGGACCCGATGTTGTTCAACCAGAAATTGATCCAAATCCTATCTCTTCTTTGCCAGAACATCTGAATCCTGAATTCGTACAACCAAAATTTGTTCCTACCTTGTTCATCCCACAAATTTTTGTAGCTATTGAATCTCCCATATCACACAGTCAACCACCTGAAATATACTTTGGGCCTGACGGTGAAATACTTCCCCCTGGTTTAATTACAATTGAAGAAATCCCACAAGAAGATACACCTTTAACTCCAACCCATTTTGGGGAGGACATTTACCTGTATGAGTCTTTTTCTCAGTCGACACCATCTGCTTTTGTTGATCCTGCTCCTTTTCAAACTACTGTCGATTCAAAAGGTTATACATTTGGTCAAGTAACCATGACAGAACCAACATCTTCAGTTGGGCCATATGTTCCAATTATGTCAGCTCCCACCCTAGCTACCCCGTCGATGTTTACAACTTCACTAGAGTCATATTTTCATGGTGGCCCTTTGGTCCCATTAGGTTACAAATCATTATCTGGAATTTTCTCTGGTGCATCTTCAAATCCATGGACTTTACCAATGTCATCATGTGGTATTTTAACTGGTAATCCTATATTAAGCAATAAATGACTTGATTCGTTATACACATCTTTAGGGAAATATCGAGCCAGTCCTTTTGGGTCTATTCCTTCAAGTACCATATCCACTGGACTCCCATCATTTGGAGAGAAATATTTTCAGTCTTATTATCCTCCTCATGCTAGGGGGAAACCTTTAGTCACCCAATATGATAGTACTCCATCACTTTTTGGTCAACCTAATGTAGAAATGAATATTTTTCAATGGTAGCCCACTCTGCCTATCCAACCACAAATGGTTATACAATCATATCAACCAGTTCAACCTGTTACACCCACATCATTACCACTTCTTAATACATCTTTACCCCTGTTACAGAATGTTGTACAACCTTATCAAGTGGGTCCTTCAACTCAATACTATCAAATATTGGGTCCACAGACTCCAAATCCTTCGGTTAATTTACAACAATCTTTATCTGGAATCATCTATTCACAAGCTGGTTTACCATTTTATGGGATGTCACAACCGCAACATGGTTATACCTATCAACCGAATCCAAGTTATCCTAATTTGGGTTATAACATTGGTGGACAGACCCCTTGGTAGCCACATGCACAAATGCCTCAAACGTTTCCTTTTCAAAACAACCCCTATCTGGGTTACTAGTAGCAGATTCCTCATGGTGGTGCTCAAAGGCCTGTTGCACAAGAAATTCCATCTTACCCTGGCTATGCTCAACCTGACCTTAATCGAAAGTTGCCCTTTGTTGCAACTTTAGAGTTACTAGATTTAAATTGGCTAACTAATGATCCAATTAATTATGCTCCTTGGTGACCGGTGATACCTCACAAATTACCCTTGGATATTGCTAAGTTCAATGGAAACCCTGGACAAGATCCATTGACTCATGTTATGACTTATCATTTATGGTGTTCATCAAAATCCCTGAATGATGATTTTGTTTGACTACGTCTTTTCCAGCGTACGCTCACATTTCTGGCTACAAAATGGTACATTGAATTACCTAGAGCTTCTTTTGATAATTTCATAGCCCTAGCTACTGTCTTTTTGACTCATTTCCAGTTACCCATCAGATATGAAACTGGAATGGAACTCTTGACCAATTTCAAATAGACTAATGCTACTCACATCTTTGATCATATTCATGAGTGGTGTCATCGTCGTTGAATGGTTAAGACCTTTGTTCCAGATCAGATCCTTGCTGAATGGTTCATTAAGTCCCTGTTACCATCTATAACTGAGGATGTGGATAAGGGTGGCGTCATCACAGAAGAGCAAGTTATCGCTCATGCCCAATATTTAGACTTGATTTATACTCAGTCTGGCATGCTCTATGAAAAATTTCCCAACGCACCGAGATCTAATTTTACTGTTCCTCCTCAATTAAATGACTCACATGCCAGAGACGGCGTGATAGGCACTACAAGCACACATCATACTACTGCATCCGATCCTGGTCCTACTTCCAAAATTAATTCCATGTCATTTGACAAAGGAAAAAGTGAAAAGCAACCCAAAAGTAAGAAAAAGGGGAAATCTAAGAAAAAGCAAACTTCTAACCCGCAGGAAAGATCATCTGATCAATCGTCTGGACCTAGGAAACCTTGTTATCCATGCATAACCTGTAATGAGGAACACTTTGTTAGGGATTTTCCACACTCCGCTGAAGTCTCAAAAATCATCAAGACTTCCCATGCGTCAGCTGTGTTGACAGACCCATTTCCAAATCCGGACACAAACATGGTTGCTACAGATCCAGCTCCTAGTTCCCAAGTGTTAATGTTATATGTCGCAAAAAATTCAACAAATATTTTGGTGTCAACACATAATAAATATTATGGTAGTTAGGCCACTGATCAACCTACTACCTCGACAACAAATCCATCTATGGAATCAGTACTGCCTACTGCTATTCCTGAATTGACAATTAAGCCACCAAAGGGAGTAATTCATAAATCGACATATAACCCTCGAGCAAGAGCTACAAAAAATTATAATATAGTTGAAGATTTGGCTCAATCCCCTTCAGCTATGCCTGCTCTTGAGGTATTAAAAAATTGTCCCTCCCAAAAACAGGCTTTATTGTCGGCTATTGGTGGAATTAATCTGACTGATTCTAATCTTCTCGTCTTTAATCATACAGGCTATGTGCCACAATTACCAGCAGAATTGGCATTCTCCATATAGGTAAATGTTCTCAATCACCTTGTTCATCGCACTATTATTGATGAGGGAGCATCTACATGAATTATGTCTCTAAATTGTTGGAAGGCACTTGGATCGCCGTGCTTATCATAATCATCAACGACGTTGAAGCCATTTTATGGATGTACATATAAACCTTGTGGTATTATTAGTAACCTGCATGTTGAACTAGGGGGAAAAACAGTGAATATTGATTTTGAGGTTATTGACGGACCCCTTGACTATTGTTGTGAAAACAGCTCCAAAAATAGAAGAAAAGAGATATCAATGCCTTAGAAATAAGCCACTTCGAGGGGGAAACCTCCAATACATTACATTAATGAAAAATTATTGGATGATACAAATTACAAAACCTCCTTTCTATATATAGGAGTCTATGGGGCCACAATGTAATCCTAGTCGACCTAACAATAATAATTTAAGGGCACAATAATAACAATATGGGGGTTACAGGGGTACAATAATAACAATAAGGGGGTTATACTAACAACAATAAGGGACTATACTAGTAATATAGGGACCTAACATGCCCCTCTCCTTCAAAAAAGTGTTGTCCTAAACACTTGAGTAGCTTTGGGTGCTTCTGTATAAAATTCTCATCCTCCCATGTAGAATCTTCAGTGGGTAAGTTCTTCCACTTGATGAGATACTCTAAAATTGATCGATTTCGTAGCTATCGTTTTCTTTTTTTCGTGACTGCTTCAGGTTCCAATATGATTTTTCCATGATCACCTCTTTGAGATGAAATTTAGAAGCATAAAAAAGCCCTAACTTCCATAGATCATATATCCACCAATATTGCGAACCAAGATCTGAAATTTTGCAAAGATGTTCCTCAGGATTTCTGCTTCACACTCTAAAAATTTCAGCTTCTGAACCTTCGTAGAAACAAATTTATAGTGAAAATTCCTCGATGATCTGTTTAGGTTAAATTCAGGGGCCTGAAAAATGCCCTACCTTCCACAAATCATATCTCCGAAAATATTGCGAACCAAGCTCTGAAATTTTGCGATGATGTTCCTCAAGAGTTTGGCTTCACACTCTAAAAATTTCAGCTTCTGAACCCTCGTAGAAAAAATTTTATAGCGAAAATGCCACAATGACCTGTTTGGAGCAGTGAAACCCTAGAATCCCAAAGCTTTGATACCAAATGTTGTGAAACCAGCTCCAAAAATAGAAGAAAAGAGATATCGACACCTTATAAATAAGCCACTTCGAGGGGGAAACCTCCAATACATTACATGAATGAACAATTCTTGGATGATACAAATTACAAAACCTCCTTTCTATATATAGGAGTCCATGGGGCCACAATGTAATCCTAGCCGACCTAACAATAATAATTTAAGGGCATAATAATAACAATATGGGGGTTACAGGGATACAATAATAACAATAAGGGGGTTACACTAACAAAAATAAGGGACTATACTAGTAATATAGGGATCTAACAACTATAATATTTTACTTGGAAGGCACTATCATAGTCATTAATCAACTATCCTTCTTTGCCTCTACTTCACAGATAACTGGAAGCGTTCCGTTCGTTCACATACCCCAACTAGAACTTCAAAACATTGGTGTAGGACTCTTAAAGGATTCCACTTTAATGGGAACCTTTGCATTACCGCCGCCCGCAAAGTCGGCTGAAATTGCAAGTATAGAGACCTACTACATGATCTCTTCAACTCTATCTGGCTTAAGGGAGAGTACGAGTGATTCTGATATTTCTACATTGGATGATTTTCTGCCGCCCAGCCCTATTGAGCTGGCATATCAATCAATCTATCTGGATTGGGCGGAAAATCCAAAATCAACATCGTTGAGTGTTTGGGTTGATCGTTCCTTAGTTTTTGGTACTCCATCTGATCCATTTTCCTCAATGTTCTTGACAGATGAGAATATTTTGGAAGCCATGATGTCATAAGGACAACCATGGGAAGATTATCATCATTGTGCCCATCTTCCTAATTATGAAGAAAATAATCTTAGTGAACTATATCACCCATCCATCAAAAATTTCTTTTCAAATTCTTTACCCATTAATGCAATTGATTCTGAGTGAAATCTGTCAAATATTGAAGAAACCATTTCTATCGATATTTTGTCCAAACCTGGCATTGCATAAAATATTCATGTCGGTGTATCTTGTTCTCCATTAGAGCTCGAATCATATCTCCCTCTCTTTCATGAATTCTGTGATGTATTTTCTTGGTCTTACGAGGAAATGCTAGGCATAGATACTAGTATAGTTGAACACACTATTAATATGTATCCTGATGTCAAACCGGTGCATCAACAGCTTTGTCCTGTTCATCCAAAGAAAGCCGCTGCCATCAAAGCAGAAGTTGAAAAACTTTTGCGTGCTAGTTTTATATACCCTGTTCCACTTACTGAGTGGGTTTCCAATATCGTTCCTGTTGGAACACCTAATCCTACATGGGTAGGTGTGGAATGCGAAAAGTAACAATGGAGTCCAAGTGACCTTGGAATATGAAACCAAGAGTCACACCATTGTACTATAAATGTACATCTTTGTATAATGGAAAAATAAGAAAGCCTCACGCTTATCTTTCATTGTGTGTTTAGTCTCTTGTGTGTGTGTTTATTCTTCTCATACACCATTTGTGTGCTTCAACATGGTGTTTAACATGGTATCAGAGTGGGTGATTGCTGGCCTTGCTCCAAATTGAGTGAGCCATTTGTGTTTATGGCCTATGCATATCTGCAAAAATTCTTGACATTTTTGCAGCACTCAGAGTTTCTGCAGCTGTGTTTTTGCCGCATTCAGAATTTGTTTTGAAGAAGAAACATCATTGGTTTTGAGAAGCAGCAGCATTCAAAATCCCAGAATTTAGAAATTGATAGCATTTAGGCATTGGCTTTGAAGAAAGGCAGCACTGCCCATCTGAAGGTTTTAATTCTAATGTTTTCCTGCAATCTCTGCATTTTAAATTCTGCATTTGAAGAGCTGCTGGATACTATTTAAATTGGATTTCTGAACAAGTTTTTGGGTTTTTACTAGAAATATTTCTGAGTTTTCATTGGAAGATTTCTGAGAATTCTGAGTTTTTCTGCTACTATATGGCCCTCTGCAATTTTTGAAGAAAATTTCTGGGTTTTTGAAGTAAATATTTCTGAGTTTTTCCATTGAAAGTTTCTACAATTCTCAGTTTTTTACTGTTGGAAAATATATCCTGCTACTGGAAGGAAAAATACTCTACTCTCTATTCTCTGCTGTTTTAACATTTAAAAAAAATAAAAATAAAAATAAAATAAAATAAAATAAAAAAATTTTAATCTCAGCCCTTCGGGCTTCCCTTCCCCACATCTCTACAACTGCAATACGCCCTCACCATACCTGCAAACGTTGACCTAACTGCACACTCCACGGCTATCCCAACTCATATAACATCGCCCCTCACCTTGAATCGACCTCTCCTCACATCGTCTCACACCACTCTGCTTGCAAACGCACTCTGCCACACAGCTCTTACACCCCAGCTCTAACTCGCCCCTGCTCCTAAGCTACCCACCTACGCATACCCCCTTATTCCTTGCCCCCTCTCACACTCTACTCTACAGTGCTACCCATCCATACTACGATACCCATCCACCTTTCTACGCATCAAACCTCTCTGCCATACCCTACACCCGTTACCTCTCTGTCACACGAGCTTGCAAACGCACTCATCCTACTACCCTTACACCTCTTCCCTCTTCCACACACAACAATATGCGCATTACCCAACACACTCAACACTCCACGCGAAATCCCTACCCTACCCACTACTCCGCTTACCTCACCCCCTCTCCAATCGACACTCCTCCACTGCATCCTTATGGCATACACCGCTCCGCTACCCCCACCCTGCATATAATACTACGGCTTGCACCCCGCTCACAGTACTCCGCCCCTTCAATCTGCTCGGCTCCCCCTCTCACCTGCAAGCTCCCCCTCCCTTTCGCCATTCACTACCCTGCAAACACTCCTTCCTTTCCTCATACTTTCGCTACCTATACGCCTATCCACGCACCCTCATCATCTGCTCCTATGACTGGCATTACCCACGCCCTCCTCCCTTGTATTCGCTCCATCCCTCATGGCAGTCTTTCCCTCCCTTTTTAATTTAAATTTCGACTTCCTCATATTTATTTTTTAAATTTTTTAAATTAAAACCCCCCACCATATAGCTACCCCCCCTCCTTTTAAATTCATTCTTAATTTTTTTAATAAGCCCTCCTCATCCATTATCCCATCTCATATTAATATTTCCATTTTCCTAATTAAAATTCACTCCTCCTCTTATTTTTTAATTCCCCATCATTTCCATTTTTAATTAATTTTTAATTAATTAAAAAAAAAAAAAGCAGCAGAGAGAGGAAGAAGAGAAAGTATGAACAGCAGAAAAGAAGAGAAAATGACATGTGAAGCAAATGGACAGAAAACATAGAAGAGAAAAGAGAAGATTTGAAATTTTATGATTTTTGGCATAAGAGTGATTTTCTGAAGAAATTGACATTTGAAAACGAGTTTTCCATCATTCAAAACAGCTCTTTGAAGGAAAATTTAGCTGCTTTAAAGGCCTCTTGCACATTGTTTCAGCTGCACATTTACAAAATATTTTGCAGAAATATTGTATTGTATTGCATCTTCTTCATAGTTGCAATCAAGATTTGAAGTGTAAATTTGAGTTGTTGGATTGTTGATTGCCCTCCATCATTTGAGAAGCACACTTTGTACTTTGAGAATTCCTTGGAGCCATTTGTATTTGTTGTTGAATCACATTGTAAACGGGTGCATTTTCGGTTGAAGCCGACACCCTTTCATTTTTTGAGCCTAAGTTGTTGAAATGGCTAAAATCAATGAGGTATTAGTGTTGTTGAATAACCTCATTCATTCAAATGTTGATGATGTGATAAAAATGAGCAAGGATTCTCTTTGTAGAATTCAAAGTTGTTTACAAGATGCAAAAGAAAAGATTGAGTTTTTGCAGTTGGAATCTCAGCTCCAACAAAACAAACTTCAGCAAAAGAGTCACCATTCTGAACCTGTTCCTGCTCATAAGATTGAGAAGGACTCTCATCAAAAGAAAGAATATGAAGTTGCAGTTGATTCACATTCAGTTCCTTGTACTAGAGCACATGTACATGCAGATGCGGCAGTTCAACCTGCACTTCTCAAGCCCATCATCAGACCTTGGGAAGAGCTTGTCCACAACAAGCACCGAAATGGTCTTGGATATGACAAGGATGTGTCCTTTCATATTCCAGACTACACAAATCCCATCAAGTTTCAGAGTGCCGGATTCCTATATGACATTTCACCTGCAGCTGTTCCAGATCCTGCTCCACTTCCACAACCACAACATATTGTAAAATGCCAACACTGTGATCGAGTTGGCCATATGAAATATCACTGTTTTGATCTTCATCCATGCAAGCACTGTGGTCAGCACACCCATTTTTCAGACAGATGCTTCAGACACAAGCCTCCTACAAGAACCAAGATTCATCTTGGATGGATCGCTTCTTGGCAATGGGCATCAACAGCCAAGAAGATGTTTACGACACATGTTAGAACTTGTTCACGGATACTGAGCAAACTTGCAGTTGAGTTTTCGCCATCATATCACCTTGTACCTGTCAGGGGGGAAAATGGTGGTCATGTACAAGCTTCGACGATAGATCAAGCAAGCCTGAGCCACAATCTCTCATTCCATGTTCAGAGTTGTAGCCAGAAGTTCAAGTGAGCCTGAGCCACAATTCATCATTCCGGATTCAGAGATGTAGCCAGAGACACGAATGCCCATGAGCATGCCTTCGGTTGGTGGACAACCTTAAACCATCATCTTTGGTTGGTGGACAACCTAAATCCACCACAGGTAGTAGACCTCCCTTCTTTTAGGTCGAAGGTCTCCCTTTCATATATGAGGAACACTTCCTCTAGCAGAAGCCTTCAGCTTAGCAGCCTTCAGCTTCTTGCTAGCTTTGGTTGAGTTCCAAGAAATGCTTCAAGCATTCCAGAGTTGTTGGTAATCCTAAAACCATCACAGGTAGTAGACCTCCCTTCTTTTAGGTTGAAGGTCTCCCTTTTTATATGAGGGACAATTCCTCTAGCAGAAGCCTTCAGCTTCTTGCCAGTTTTGGAAGAGTTCCGGGAATTGCAACAAGTTTTGCGTTCCAGTGTTTGTGGTCATCCTAAAACCACCTCTTTTTTCCAACATTTTAGAGAGTTGATTCAGCCAAGTGCTGCCATGTATACTTTACAGATTTGTATTACAACTCTTTTCTTGGACTCACACATACCCCTTCGGATTAAGGGGGGATGTTGGAACACCTAATCCTACATGGGTAGGTGTGGAATGCGAAAAGTCACAATGGAGTCCAAGTGACCTTGGAATATGAAACCAAGAGTCACACCATTGTACTATAAATGTACATATTTGTATAATGGAGAAATAAGAAAGCCTCACACTTATCTTTCATTGTGTGTTGAGTCTCTTGTGTGTGTGTTTATTCTTCTCATACACCATGTGTGTGCTTCAACATGGTGTTTAATAGTTCCTGTCATGAAAAAGCAAGGAACCATTAGAGTGTGTGTCGATTATCGGGATGTCAATATTGCTTGTCCAAAAGACAACTATCCTACTCCCTTTATCGACCAGATTATTGACGATTGTGCTGGATGTGAAATCTTTTCGTTCATGGATGGATTTTCCAGCTACAATCAAATCAATATCCACCCAAATGATCAACATAAGACAACATTCATCTGTCCCTGGGGAACATTTTCTTATAGGAAAATTTCATTTGGTTTAAAGAATGCTAGGGAAAATTTTCAGAGAGAAATGGACTATGATTTCAATGACATCAAGCACATTATTCAACCATATCTAGATGATTTACCAGCACATTCACGAAATCAGACTAATCACCCGATGCACTTGAGAGCCATTTTCTTACATTTCCAACACTACAAAATCCACCTCAATCCACATAAATGTGTGTTTTGTGTTCTTTCTGGTCATTTGCTTGGATTCGTAGTCTCAAAATAAGGAAATCAAATTGACCCATTGAAGGTTCAGGCCATTCTTGATTTGCCTGCACCATCAAACTTACTTCAGATACAGAAACTTTAAGGAAAGGCTAACTTCCTAAGAATGTTCATTCCAAACTACGCCGAAATGGCTAAAGGATTTACTCGACTATTGAAAAATGGGGTTCCCTTCCATTGGGACCAAGTTGCGTAAGATTCTTTTGATGTTTTCAAGGACACACTTGTCTGAGTGTCATTAATGTATCCCCCTAATTATCAAAATGATTATTTCCTATATATCACCGCGACTGAAACGACCATTGCTATGGTATTGGTCCAAGTAGAAAATGGAATTGAACATCCGGTATATTATTTGAGTCATAATCTCAATGATACAAAAGTTAAGTATTCATATGTAGAAAAGCTTGCCTTGGAAGTTGTTCAAGCTATCCAAATATTTTGCCATTATATCCTGCTCCGAAAAACTACTATAATTTCAGATTGAAACCCCATGACTTATATCTTATCATGTCAATTGTTGGGGGGCAAATATTCAAAATGGATTGTCATTTTGCAGGAATTTGATTTGGAATTCATCAAATCCAAGTCAAAGAAGTCTTTGGTTTTGGCTGAGCTTCTCTGTGACCTTCCCTCTGATAGTACTGCAACTATGTCGAAACCATCAATTCATGACGATTCTCTATTTCTGATCAGATCATCTGATCCTTGGTATGGATATTTCATCATTTATCTCCAAACCCAAACTTTTCGACCTGATACTTATCGCTCTGAACAACAACGTATTCGATACCAAGCCAAAGATTATCTAATCGTCGGCGATACACTTTATCGTCGTGGTGTCGATACCATTTTAAGGAGGTGCCTTACTCATGAGGAGGCCGAAAAATTATTAAATGATTTTCATGCTGGGGCATGTGGTGGAAATTTATCTGGATATGCTACCGTGCAGGAGATACTCCACGCCAGTTACTTTTGGCCTACTATTTTTTTAGATTGCATCCTCGCGGTCAGAAGTTGTCATGCATGCCAAATTTTGTATCGTAAAATATGCAAACCACCAGCGCCAATGCATCTTGTTGTCTCTATGGGACCATTTTCGAAATGGGGTATTGACCTCATGACCTATAACCCTCGTTCGTCTGGGGGGCACGGTTATATTATTGTCGCAGTTGACTATTTACCCAAATGGGTCGAAGCGATGCCTACATTCAACAACACAAGACATACATCTACATTGTTTTTCTTTAATCATGTTATTGCACAGTTTGGGGTCCCACAGGTTATAGTTACAAATCATGGAAATAATTTTCACAATCAAATGATGGCTGAATTAACTGCCAAGTTAGGATTGTCACATGATAATTCTACTCCTTATTATCCACAATCAAATGGAAAAGTTGAGGCTATCAACAAAATTATTAAACGTATGCTTCAACGAATGTTAGGAGTTCGTAAAAGAAACTGGCATTTGATCCTGTACTCCGCCTTGTAGGCATATCGAACCTCGGTGAGAAACGCAACTAGCTTTACTCCTTTTCAGTTGGTGTATGGTCTAGAATCTATCTTACCAATCCAATGTAAAATACCGTCATTAAAACTCGCAATAGACTTGTTACCTGACACCTCAAAAGAATAGTCGCATCTTTTTAACCTCATCCATCTTGATGAAATACATCGTGAAACCTAATTGGCCAACGAAGTGCATAAGAGACGTATAAAGGTGCAATATGAAAAAAATGTCCAGCCTCGCATTTTCTCAGAGGGAGACTTTGTCCTTCTTTACGATCAAGAAGTTGATGTAATAGGTATAAGAAAGTTTGAGCCATTATGGCATGGCCCCTATATTTTCAAAAGAGTTCTTGCTAAGGGCGCCTATGAGTTAGTTGATTATGATGGAATTCCATTGGCGCAGCCTAGAAATGGGTTGTATTTGAAACGTTACTATGCTTAATCATGAGCGTAGTAATTTTTTGTATTATATATATATATATATACATGCTATTGATTTCCATTCACTATCTTAATTTATTTTTAGAGTTTTCTTGACGTTAGTAATCTGCTTTACATTTCATCGCAGATGTTTGAATCTTCAGAACCCTTTGTTGGATATGCTGATGGAGCTATTCGTAGTACGCAGAATCTATCCTCTGCAGCGTGGGCCATTTTCGCTCTAAATGGCGAGTTAGTGAGTTTTCAAGGGATTTGTATTGGTATATCGATGAACAATATCACTGAGTATAGCACGTTGATCGAACTTCTCTCTGATTCCATTTCATTTGGTATTAACCATATCATCATAAGGTTAGACTCACAACTTGTGGTATTACAACTTACTAGTGTTTATACTGTTAGAAATCCAACATTGCATAGATTGTTCCTTAGAGTTCAAATTTTGGAAATACACTTTGATTTTATTCAATATCAACACATTTCCAGAAATTTGAATACATTAAATGATTCATTAGCTAATCAATTTTTAGACATATATTTGCAACATATGTAAAGGAAACATTCACATCATTGAATAGGATTGCAAAATAAGCATATGAAAACACTAAAATCATATAGATAGATAGATTATAGGTTTTTACAAAGATTTGTGCCCAAGGCACATTGGTCATCTGACCTCAAAATGTATGCAAAATGTCATAAGTAAGCTAGTGGTTCTCGTGGTAACATGCTATACATCTAGCCACCCTACGAAGTAACCGCATCCGGTGGTTAGGAACCCTAATAGTGTGTCACTGCAGTTGCATAGGAAGCTCTTCGATCTGGCAATCCGGAATCCCGAAGTTCAAACCCTCTATGTGCTACTAGAGCTCAGTCAAAGTCTCAGCCATATCAAGATCCCGAAGGACTACTCTCCCGACAGCCCTCTCTGCTGGCACATCGGCTTTACGCTTTGGTTCCACTACTGGTTGAACACGACCAACATTTGCATTACATCAAACATTTATTTTAGTCTTGGGAAAATATAAAAATACAAAAACATTGTATAAACCTTAGGAAAATCAAAAAACATGGTCAAAACATTCTTACCTATTTCACCCCACTGAGCGCCTTCTGGTAATGCTAAATCTGGATCCCCTCGAAAAGCGATCTCTGCGTATGCATACTCATCGATGGCGACAATCTGTCACTAGAACCAGGTGAAGAATGTAGTTGAGAACACAACAGTAGATTGGCCTGCATGCCGACTCATGAGTTCTACCCATCTCTGCATCCAAGCATCTCTAGGACTAGCTATATCCAGTGTCACATGTTGTGGCTACATCAGTGGAATCCATTCCAAGGCGAAGGATATAAGGATAGAACCATAACTGAAATTATTCTTCCTTCCTCCCTTTTATTTATTCTGTTTTTCCTTTATCTGAGATAGAACAGCTTCAGACCAGTTAAATACTGTTGGCTCCATACACTCTAGCGCATACTGCATATATGATTTATTCACTACATGTAGTGTAATGGTGCCGGCAAGTTTTGCGATTGTGAAAAGGATAGTTCTCAAAGGAAAATCTCAACATCCCGGATGTTAATCTTTCCATCTTTACTTGGCTATGACCCTAGATAACAATGTTGCAAAACATAATCTCTCACTGTCTCTCCTCCAATTACAGACCCTAAGAGCGAAATGGGCAAGCCTCTCCTCGAAAAACTTGTACGAAAGTACACATCCTTGACTGTTATAGGAACCACTTGGTTCTTAATATGAAATTCCTCTATAGCTGGATCCCATGCTCAAACTAAGATCTCCAATAGTTCTATTTGTTTCCTCATTCCAGACAATTTGAAGTACTTAAGCATTCCACAATCTCTTAGGGCTCTTACCGTACTCGGACCATTTAAGGCAATCATATACTATTCTTCATGTTCTCTTTCTCTCCATGTAATCGTCATTGTAATCTAATGGAAACCTGAAATACAACCATAAGATCCATTAGATTCCATTCATTGCAAAAAACTAGGTCAATTTTGGGCATAATGAGAAAATAAAAAACTTGAATTGCACCCAACGCACTCCCTAATAAGAGAAAATTCTTTGCATATGCAAGTGCCCTTCATTATACCTGCTATGCAACGCAGGTTTCGACATTCAAGGGTGTGTTTCCCTCTTTTTAGGCAGAATTTACCCTAGGGGCCTCAAAACCATAAAAATTTGCAGAAATTGGAAATGAAATGAATACTAAAGGAAAGAGGAGGTTCATATCACTAACCTAGATCAAATAGAAATAAAAACCATCCACAGAAATGATCACAATCAATAGCTGAAGTTTGGGGTAAAAATCAGGTTCAGAGCTCCAAAATGCAAATGGTAACTATGGAATGGTAAAAATGAATAGTGAAACTACTTTTAATAGTTATTTAATTACTTGCAAGTTGAATTTATTGCTATGACTATAGTTTTATTATGTTTTTATCATGAAACAAGCATTTTTAATCCATTTGATGTTGTTCTGAACAAGATATACAACTGATGAACAGATTAGTCACGCAGATTTATTTCAAAGAATGACTTGACCACAAAGCATACTTTTTCTCCTTATTTTTAGAGCTTTGTTAAAAACGAAAAAGGATTTGAAGCACACTTTTATCTCTTTTTCGAGCTTATATAACAGTGAAAAAGGAACCCCTGGAGTCTTCTTTCAGCTCTTTTTAGACTCGGATAATGTGAAAATATTTCCGAGCACTTGTCTTTTCGAGCTCGTAAAACTAAATGAATTGATATCTACTCAGTATAAGTTTAACCCTTTTCCGGACTGAGATAGATTATTTACGAAAAAGGAATACCTTGGTTAAACATGACCAAAGAGGTTCTCTCAGATATTATTTTACACTTTTTCAGATCTGAGTGACAATTTTACGAAAAAGTACTTATGGAGTTTTCTTTTGTCCTCTTTTTAAAACTCTCTAAATATGAAAAAGGACCGGGCTATCACTGTCATTAAGATCGTTAAACATAAAATAGAGACAGGCTTGTCGATCATGGCAAGAATCAAGTTTCATTTATCACTAGACTAGTTAAATTATTAAATAGCGATACTTTATTCACCCGAAGGGTTGAATTATAGATCAATAAAATGTTATCCTCCTCAAGCTTGTTAACAAATAAAGAGGTATTGGTCAACAAATGACTGGGGAAAATTTGGGAAAAGTGAGCAAAATTTATTTTTGGTAGCAAGTCTCTCTTGAACATGACACTTCCTTCACTCCATGTCCGTGACTGGTTGGGTTGGGTAATCATCTTAACGGTTCATTCATACCTATGGTTCATCATACCTTCACTTCAATTTTGGGTCAATGCTACCAACTCATCACAGTGTCGCCGATATTTTCAAGAGAAGTCATCTAGTGAATAAATTCATCCTTTTTCAATACTCGTAAACCTTTATTCTCATGACCATCATTCCTTAAAATTGCTATATCAAGTCATACCCTTGTCTCCAAAATCAGTAACTCCTGTTTCGCAATAAGGCGGCTTCTTGTTGACAACAAATCAATATCCAGGAAGTTCACTTAGAAACATCAGACTCTAGTACCATGAGGCTTGTTATAGCATTGACAAGATCCTTGCTTCCAGACTTTTGACCGAAAGATTTTGTTTGGCGTTCGACATCAAATCATCTATTCACGCCATACGAAATGTACTGCAGTACCTTGAGGGCCATTTTCATTAATGGTTGTTCTCTTACGCTAGTTAGCAGCTCACATTATTGGTTGGTAATCAAACGATGTCTTTCCATGTTCGACAAAAAATCATATATTCGCATGGCTAGACTTGTACCTGAATGATTGAGTGAACAAGATAAGAAGACCCTGGATCTAGTTTCAGCCATCTGGGTTATGATTTCAGGATTGTTTTACACATCATCTATACAGTAACCTTACATACATATCATCATCCATACATGGGCCTATATCTATAGGCATGTCTGCATTGGGAAACATTCCAATGTCGATGACTTTCTGAATTATGTACATGTTATTAGATTTTTTATGTGCTAAACATGGGAATGCCTATCCTTAGTAGTTATGATCAAAGAGGATATATCATGATGTAATGTATTGTAAGATTGATGCAGGTCGTCACTCCGCTTCATATCCAAGTCATCACAGTGTAAAGCATATCAATCAAAATATTGTTGTTATTATTATGACTTCATGCTTTAGGGGGAAATTGCTATAAGTCAATTTTGGCATCATTCCCAATGACTTGGTTAATTTGGCATCATCTCCAGGACCAATGTATAGGGTCTATCATCCCCTAACATTTCAATTGCTATATGCCCTAAGACAAAGAACAAGAAAGATCAATCAAAGACTTTCATTTTCAAAGGTTTCCAAGGTTTGAAGTTTATAATATATCATATGAGAGCTCATCAACGTTACCTCTAAAGGGACTAAGTGCGTTGCATATGCAGGTAGCCCCATGCAAGGCTGCTATGCAAAGAACTTCTCGACATCTATGGGTGCATTGGTCACATTGGGAGCAAAATTTTCATTGTTCTGGAATCTCCACTTGGCCATTTCCTTCTAGAAGAGTTCACATGTGTCAAACTTCAAATCCATGTGTCCATTTGACATCTACAATATTGGGAACATCTCTTTCCTATTATTGTAAAGTCATTGATTGTAAAAATACCTCAGCCTCTCTATAAATTGAGCACAGATCTTAGTGTTTGATAAGGAAGAATTTGTCTAGAGAAATGCTAGTGGATTTTACATTGAAGAGATTGATTTGAGTGACAATTTTCTAGAGATATCTGCATTGTGATGAGGTTGGGATCCTGCTGGAGATTGTGACACAAAATAAGTCATTTGGTTGTAACCTCCCCTTCTATCATTAATAAAGAATACAACTTACTTTTCCCTATATGCATCTGTATTCACTTTGATTTTCCATATTTCAAGATCTTATTTGATGTATATGGTTTTTGCTTTACTGATTTAGCAAACTAACTTGAATAGACATCTGTATTATTGCTATCTTTTGCTGTTTAGTGTTCATTCTTCCAGGAAATATATTTCATAGTCGGCTGGAATTTGAAGCTACAACGGAAGCGAAAGAAGGAATCATTTGGAAGTGCTTGGATTCCAAGTAAGCATCTAATCCATTTTGTGTGTTTTTTCTTAGTTAGGAAAAGTATTCTTATAGTCTTTAACTTGTTGTTCTAGATTAGCACCTGTCTAGGGAAGCATGTTTTATCTGTAATTCGCAATTCTGTCGAACATGATCTAATAAGTATTTTTCTATATATGCGTGCATTTGTTTCCAATCTATAATAAGTTATGCATTAAACCTGTTTACAGCTACCACATTAATTTCTTCCTTAGGGTGTGAAAACCTGGTTCCGCCCCCCCCCCCCATACTTCTTCGAGTGAGACTTTGATGTATGCAAGTAGGTCATTGCCAAAAGGGCTCATAGTTAGAGGGTTTTTGGATTGCGTGATAAACTTTAAACCTGGGTCAAGACCCCTCAAGCGAACAAATGGTTCCATTTTTTAGACTCGAACCCGAGTCTCTCAGTTGAGATATGAGTATCCTAACTAGCTAGACTACAACAGATAGCTCCAGAATATCTAGAGGAATGCCTTCTAACATTCTATTAATGTATTGCTTGAAATTTTCTAGTTACCAAGGATTAAGGTGTGCTGCTACAAATTTATCCACTGTTGAGTAAGTATCAACTATCTCAAGTAAATCATCATTTTCATGAGAATATGGCTTGATTTTTACTTGAGTTGTGAAATTGAATGCAACTTGGTCTAGGTCATATTGAATGTTAGGAATTGTAAATAATTTCAAACATTGGATTTGATTAATTTGTAATCCAACATGTTTTAAATTGTATAATGCATATACACCCTAGTAAATATTAAAGGAAGGTCATGAAGCTTTCTTTAATTCTTTCAAAACTTTTGTCAATCCATGACCCATTGTTTGGTAAGAAATTTCTCTTGCGAGAAGTTTGTCTGGAACATATAATGGGAAGATATGTGGTTGGGCTAGGCTTCCAAAAACTCTGACATAAGTAAGTGAATATTCCCCAAACCATTTCCCAATGGATGTGAATTCAACTTGGGCTTCTAGACAATATTGGATCCTTTTCATCAAACACAACTTCAAACAAAGGGAACATGACTCCGTGTAATATATTGTAGAAACAGGTTTCATATTTAGATTCCCATAAAATATCATGATAAATATGAATGAGAGTGGGGTCTTGAATAGTCCATTTCCAACCCATGGCTGGAAAATATGAGGTAAAAGACATTGCATCCATAATTTAGGCACTCATATAGAATGCGGGAAGGATATTAGATGAAATTGAATAATTTTTCCTGTACTCAAGAATCTGGGTAGCAGTATTGTTTGAAAAAATGGTTTCCCAGTCCATGATGTAGGAGTATATGACGACATCCATAAGGGGAAACTATTAAATGGAGAATTTACTGGTATTGTGTTGGAAAAAAAGTCTAGACATCATAGCGTAAATATAATACTAGGGACCAGGAAATGTGTAATATCCCAAAACCGGGATTTTCTACAACAATAAGAATACCTTAAGGTATTCTAAAGTTGGAGAGAAGAAAGTAATAAACTCATGTAGTGCATTTAAACACATAGCTTCCATAGAAAAATAACAACAACAAACTATGCCTTTATACCATGTCACCAAGTGGGGAAAAGGAGCAGTTTTGGCCCCAAAAATGTTATTTTCTGAATATTGAGTTATAATAGTGGAAAATAAAGGTTTCGTCCCTTAGGATAGACAATATAGGACATGCATGCAAAATATTTTCAGAAAAACATGCCTTTAGCCTAGTTAAATAGGCCTCCCATGCTCAAAACATCTTAAAATTGACAAAACCCCAAGACTGCAACATACTGGAGTTGTTGTATAAGATACTGTGCAGTATAAAGGAGGTAAAACTCAGAAAATAGAGAAATAAATCATTCATTATTATTATATTACTCAATGAGGCATAAAAACAGAGATCTAATCTCTTTTATACAGATCCAAGAAGACCCGACAAGGGTTTCTGTAATATTCCCATTTTAGCACATGGCTAAACGAAAAATTAAAATTTTTCTTTTATCATATTGCAGCCAAATAAATGGGTAATGAGGCCCATGGTTATTAAAAACATGAATAAATTCCCTCACATGTGGAAAGGGATAGACATAAGAACTTGATTTTGCACCCTCAAGTGTGAAAAGGGGCAAATGCATGAAGACAAGGTCAGGTTTGACCAAAGTCAACAGTGCTGCCATAGGAGGAGTGGCTTACTTTAGAAGACAGTGTAGTGTGAATGAGGAATAGGATATTTGGTGGAGGAAACCCTAATGGATGGGACCCATGGAGAGAGAGCTTTCACTTGTTTAAAAGGGGGGCAAGGCAACCATTGTTTCTCATGCTTGTATTGTTCATCTCAATTGTCAAGTGAGACAATTGTGCATTCTTTGCTGTTTAGGAAGAATTTCTGGGAGGAATTCCTGTTTAGAATTATTTCACCTTATTGAGAGGCCTCTTGAGGGATTGATCAGATTTTCCTCACATCCAGGCTTGAGGCCAAGCATCCTCCATCAAGACAACGTTATTTCTGCAACAGAGTAATGTTGTGTTGCTGGGTGTTGTAGTGAGGGTTCACTACATCACTTCCATCAGCTATTTTTCAGAGGAGGAGCCTCTATTTCCTTTGAGATATCCGATTGGAGATATCCTGGAGCTTATTGCAGTCTTTGGCATCAAGGCTAAGCATTTCTCTTCACCAAAAACGTAGTCCCTTCTCTAGATTGCGTTATTTCTGAGTGTGTTTGCAGTGGAGACTTGCTCCACATGTTTAGAGGGTGAGATCTTAGGTGAGAGGATCATCCTTTCATTCTAGAGATCCATTGGAGGAGATCTTGTCATTTATTGCAACATCTTCAGTCTTCTCCATTTTTTTCCAGTTCTTGAGTTGCTGCAGCTACCCAGCAACTCCGGCATTTCTGCAGATAATACATCTATGTATTATTGACATTTTTCAGCAGTTCCTCCTCAAGGATTTCACAGTCATAGCCAAGGCCTCTTTTATATAGTATTATTTCTCCATATTTCATGTACATGTTTCATTGAGGATGCATTGTTTAGCTTGAGAGATCATTTCCTCAAGATCTTGTATACATTTGTTGCTGCTATAATCTAATGTGTTGGTTATGTGGATCTTCTGGAATTTTGGTTTTAATTCATTCACTGCTATTTACAGCTCATGTTTATGAATTTCTAAGATCCACATTGGTAATATATTGAGATATTCCCAATAGTGTAGCTGTTATTAATTTGGGAACATTACAGTGGTATCAAAGCCTTATCTCTGGCTTAGCCTATGAGTCTTAGCCAAAGAAGATCAAGATGATGAAAAATATGAGTTTACTCACATCTATTTTCAGATCCAGAGAGAGCCTCTCCAAGGAGGTCAAGAATAATGAAGAAGAAGAAATGGAAGGACAATGCACTTGCTATTCTCATAGAAGAGAAGACATGAAGCATGAAGAACACTTGGAATTCAAAATTCTAAGTGAGTATCTAGCTGGATACCAAGCTAAAACTAGAGCCTTCAAGGAGACTCTATCTTTGCCACAATTTATTCAGCAGAAAGAAGAAAGGAAACCCCACAGCTTCGGGATGATGAGAGGCAATAGATTTCTATTGTCAACATTTGATGGATCACTCACATGTGCAGCAGAGGTTTGGGTGAAGAAGCTAGACAATTTCTTCCTGCTACATCCTGTAGTAGATAGAGAGGCTGTAGAAATTACAATGTTGCACCTTGAAGGTTAAGCAAAGGATTGGTGGACCAACCATCTAAGCCTTACAAGGGTTTCTACTCTTGTTGAGTTTTCTCAAAGATTGATAAGGAGGTTTGGCAAAAGGAGGGAGGAGCCCTCACCACCAGTTAATGAGGCATGTACCAGCATTGTTGAGGTCATGGAGGAGTAGCCTTCATCTTCAACAGTTTGGGAGGCCAACACTTATAAGGAGGAAACTCTTGCAGCACTGCAAGGAGCTTCCAATTTTCACCAAGGTATGATTGAAAGTCCATCTCTTGTCATTTCAGCAAACACTTTGGATGGGTCTACATCATTGCATGTAGTTGATCCAGATCAGCAGAATAGCAATGATGGAGAAATGAGGAATCATTCCTCATGTGAGCATTCAGAGAGCAGCTTCATTCAGGAAGCCATGAAGGAAGCAGTAAGAAGGAGTAGACGTCTGGAGATAAGAAACTCTTTCTCCTCTCTAGATGACACTCTCTCAATGAGCATGCCACAGCTCAAAGAGAGACTTCTACTTGTAGCAGATCCAAGGCCTCTTTGGTTTTGGAAGGAAATGCATGAGGGGGAGATCTCCCAGAGAGATTTAAGTAGAGGTGCACTCCCACACTTCATGGAGTGCAAGATTCTTCATCAGTTTGAGGAGGTTCTTCCCTTCTCTCAGGAACAGATAGTAGATGGAGGACATCTTTGAATGGATAACATCTCTCATGACTATGTTGGACATTCCTTCAGCCATGCAAATCATGATGGGAGGTTTTTTCCTACCACATATTTGTATCCTCATAGGGTCAAATTGATCCTCTGGAAGATTTCATTTCAATATCCCATGAAATGCAGCAATCCGATCTGGGATGATGGTATCCCTCATGGGGGGAGTACCAAGATGAAGGATGGAAGAAGGTATCCACAATTGGTTGAGTGGATGTGAATGGTGAGCAAGGATCAGGTGAGCTACTTGCAAATTTATGATACCGAGCAGCAGGAGGCTTGGCTGCACTGGTTACTCTTGAAGGAGTTTGGCCATCATTTGGCATACATTCTTTCCAAGGGTATGATGATGGAGAAGATGTGGTAGGATGCTGGAATCATGGAGCAAAAAAGAGTATGGGTGCATAGTGATGATGCAACACTCATATCCTTCATTATTTCTTCATCACATATCTCGCATGATGAGAGTATGAGGAAGAAACAAGGACATTTATTGTTGGGGTTATTCTTGGGAGAGCAAGAACATATTTTCTCTCATTTCTTGTATGATGTTGCAGGAGTAGGAGATGACACTATCATGGTGCAAAGAGGATACTCCTTGACCTTTGATGATTAGTAATTACTTCCACCTTGGAAGAGATTCCATATTTGCAGCAACATTCTTGGAGGGTTGCCCATCTATGTTGGAGAAGCTGAGGGCAACAACGCTGTTCCATCTAGAGATTATCTAGTGCCTCATGCAGAGGAAGGAGGAGCTCTTGCTCCAAGTAGAGGGATGCTTGCATCTTTTCAAGAAATTCCCCAGGATCTCAGGTATGGAGATCAAGGCACAACTCATGTTTTACATGTGCCATTGTTGAGGAGGTGTGGAACTATGGAGACACAAGGAGAAGATAGGGAGGATGACCATCATGATAAGATGAGAATCACACATCCCTGTCTATTGTATGAGGTTGATATACCTAAGAGGGTGATTGGATTGCGCAATGGAAGCATGGACAAATATGTTCATTCATACATGCAGTCAACTCTTGATGATGATGTCTCATGGCATGGAGACATTTTGTTGGGGAGCTCCAGGTTGTTGGTGGAGTATTCCCAGGATAATTTTACTAGCATGATATTGACAGATCAGCATATGAGGAGATGCATAGATCATGTGCAGATGGAGGAGTTAGCACAGCCACCTCTTTTCTCTTTGAGGATGAGAGGAGACTCACTTTTTAGACACTTCATTTGCATACACAAAACTTATGTAAGGGTGTTTTTTATTTGCATTATGATTTGTATATTCATCTCTTAACCATACATGAATATGATGTTTCTCCAAGGAGGAGCATTCTTATTTCCAGAGTCCATGATATACTCAAGGCCATGAGCACTATTGGTGACCAATCCCTAGGAGGACTTGGGGAGGAAATGTATTTTGGAGGACCTACTCACCTTGTACCATAAATCATGCACTTTCTCCATAAATTTGAGGAGATTAGGACAAAAAGTAAGTGGTTGAGAGGCCACACCTTTTGTCACACTCTTTGGAAGTTGAGGGTCAAACTACATTGGTTACAATTAAGGGACCATTGTCCTTCTCCCTTCCCACATATGACAACAAGCATGGTTTTCATTATGGTTCATTACATTTTTGTTGTCTTTGTATTTGTTGAGAGCATGATTGGGGGAATGGGACATTGGTTGGATATGTCCTTTGGGGGAGAGATCTCCCACATTATTTGCATTGCATGTTCTAATGGAAGCATGAGAGGACATGTGGCCACTACAGCAAAAAAATTTGTTTCCATTTGAGGTGGGTCATATGATTTATTGGATGCCATACGATGGTGACTTCCAACTCATCACATATGAGATGGTTTGGTACAACATGTTTCATAACGCTGGAGAAGAGATCCTTGGAGGTCTAGTCTTCATTTTTCCACTTGAGGGCAACATTATTGCAGCCCAATATCAACATATACTCTGCACTTATCCTAAGTGGAGAGGAGGACAACGTGGGGTAGGCTATTTTGTCTACCAAGATCATATTTTCAGCCCACCTATATTGCAGGAGCCAAAGGTGGAAGATGATTGTCAAGAGTTTCCATGTTGGGAGGCAACTCACTTTGTATGGATGATTGCTTGGGGGATGGAGGGTCTACATGAGGAAGATGTTCTTCAACATATTTCAGACTCCATGCCTTGGGTTGATATTCTTCAGTTATATCCTTGCAGTTGCTTGAGGAAAAGCAACATTTGGTAGGGGAGGACTGTAATATTCCCATTTTATCACATGGCTAAATGGAAAATTAAAATTTTGATTTTATCATCTTGCAGCCAAATAAATGGGTAAGGAGGCCCATGTTTATTAAAAACATGAATAAATTCCCTCAAATTTGGAAAGGGATAGACATGAGAACTTTATTTTTCACCCTCAAGTGTGAAAAGGGGCAAATGCATGAAGACAAGGTCAGGTTTGACCAAAGTTAATAACGCTACCATAGGAGGAGTGGCTTACTTTAGAAGACAGCGCAGTGTGAATGAGGAAGAGGATATTTGGTGGAGGAAACCTTAATGGATGGGGTCCTTGGAGAGAGAGTTTTCACTTGTTTAAAAGGGGGGAAAGGCAACCATTATTTCTCATGCTTGTATTGTTCATCTCAATTTTCAAGTGAGACAATTGTGCATGTTGGAAATATTGTCATTGATGGCAAAGGAGGCAGCACTCAGGCAAAGGCGGCAGCACTCAGGCAAAAGAGGTAGCTTTGTAGCAAAGGAAGGCAAAAGAGGCACAGTGAAAGTAATAGAGGCAGCAAGAAGAAAGTCAAAATGTAGCAGTCATAGAAGCACAGTGAAGAACCGTTATCGAAAGATAGAGACAGAGGCAAAGTGACAGAAGCAGAGACAGAGGCAGAGAGCAATTAAAAAATTCTAGGAATCGCACTCTCCAACCAGCAGAGCAGAGGCAGAGGCAGAGGCAGAGAGCAGTTACAAAATTCCGAGAATCACTTCACTCCAGCAGCATATAATACAGAATCTTATTCCGGGAATCGCAGACTCCAGTCGGGCGTTACACATATAATACAGAACCATATTCCGGGAATCGCACTCTCCAACCGACGGAGCACATATAACAAATACAAACTTATTCCGGGAATCACTTAACTCCAGCAGCAATACAATGCATATAATACAGAACCATATTCCGAGAATCGCACACTCCAACCGGCGTTATACATATAATATAACACAAACTTATTCCGGGAATCGCTTCACTCCAGCGGCAAAAATATATATAAACATATATGTGCAGTGCATCACATAAACAAAGGTCCAATGCATTTATATTATGGAGCGCATAAAACAAAGTTTGATAAGGTGGGACCCCTCCCCAATCGCAATCGGAGAAAAGGTTCAATCGGCGGAGTTTTTTTATGTGCTCCGATTAAAGGCCGGACCCGATTGAGCTATATACCACAGTTAATTGCTAATCGCATCCGAGTTCCCAATCGCATGTCTTTTGTAAAACGCTGCGATTGAAATGGCGGACCCGATCCTGTTATAAGCAGGAGTTAATAGATGCAAATCGCATCCGTGTTCTGATCGCAATCAGAACTTTTCTATTATGCGCCCCGATTGCATTGGTTTGAAGTCAGGACCCGATGGATCAATAAACCATGTTT